>CM034149.1:575547082-576747082 GCA_019776745.2 Taxus chinensis | reverse complement strand
TAGATTACTACATATTTATAAGGGTGGGGACTTTCCCTTCACTAGCTTACATAATTCCCAAAATAGGTCGCATGCTGAAAATAGCCACGCCTTTACAATAATAGACACACATGCAAGTGTGCTAATAATATATCTCTTCTGGTTAATTGGAATTAGTAATTCTATTATTAACTTGAACCCATGCAAAGTGCTTAGTAGACGCTCTTCCAAAAATAGCATATGTGTGTCACACAAGTCTTTATCCGGTTTGTGTGCTCTGCACGCTATCTCCAAAAATAGCCCATAATCATGAAAATGGCTAAGTCCCAAATATGTCCCTTGTCTTTCATGTGTGTTTCCTTCCCTATCCTTTCTGCACCTTTGAACGCACCTTGTTCCCACACATGAACCTTCTGTGTGACTTCTACTAAGTGTCATACTTTGTCTACTCAACATTACCCCACACTAAACTACATTTTCACGTCCCAGTAATGGTTGCCTCTTGATACTTTAAAGAATAAAGAATGGGAATGAAAGGAAATTAAAGAATTACTGTACAAAGAATGAACTTTCACCCTGCAACATCCTCTATTTCAACTAGAAGAATTAACTCCGGATATTCTTCTTTGATTTCAGCCTCTAAGGTTTTCCAATCACTTAGCGTGGCTTCTACCTTTTCTGGAATATTTGATGCAATAGAATCTAACTCCTCTTGCAAATCTCTTCCTTCTCATTCTGCAATACTATAACAATGTTGGACATTGTAGTTACCCTTCCTTCCAGAATATCCATCTTCTGTACGCTATAAGCTTCCCAATTTCATCCATCCTTTCCTTATGGGGGTCTTGGGCTGCTGCAAGTGCCTCGCACTTTTACTTTACCAGTGCCAATCATTCTGCACCCCCCAATGTCTCATCTTTCATCACCTTTAGGACTTCATTGTCTTCTACCATTGTCCTAATTCTGGATAACTGCTTCTAGAGCTGCACAAATATTTAATGCTTGGTCTTCTTTCTTCAGCTCTTCCTGTAAAGTTTAGAGCAAGGCTTCATATGATGAAATATTTCTAACCATTGAATCCTTTTCTCTCTCTGCTTCCTGTTCAGGGTCCTTTGGCATTGGCATCTGAATCGGTCCATCCTCAAAGCACCAAATCAACTAAGGTATGCACATAATGCATAGCCGAAGGGAACTTTTTGGGTACCTTGGACTCCAAGTGTGGTCTTTCCTTCAAGACATGATCATTGATCTCCTCTACCATGTTAATGAGGACCCCATTCTTATTTTTCTTTAGGTCCTTCTCTCCTTTTAGACGCACTATTTCAGCATCTTTAGCCTTGTTTTCTTCTCGTAGCACTCTAATAGTGGCAGCCTTATCTACATTCCTCCTGTGCCACCTCTGTAGATACTTTTACCAAGGCATTACTTACCTTCTCATCAGACATGAGAGTGGACTTTATAGTTATGTTCCTGTTCTATGGTGCCTTCTTCATTCTTCTTGATACACATGACTCTTCACATACATCAAAATCAGGGCTCGTCCATGTGAGTTTGCATCGACCAGGACAATTTTTTCCTATGTGTACATGGTTGCCATGTCTGGGTCCATCAACTCCCATCCATACAACTCCTTGAGGCCCACTATATTTTGGAATCGGGCACGGACAATTTTACTTTGTCCTCATCATAGCCCATATGTGGAACATTATATTCCCTACTTTTTCACTTCATTCTTGGCCCCTTAGGTACCTGAGCACCAAGGTTTGGAGTTGGATCTTCTATGTTCAGAGTAGTATCATGTTCTAGTTCTCCTACCTCTTTATCTTTTATATCTCCATCCCTAGGTTCTTCCACTTCTTCTGGTTGTACAGGGGATCTGGGCACGCTCTCTGCAGACTCCTCTACCTCCTCATTCAGCTTTAACTTCCTCCTTTTCCTCTCATTTGTCTCTTTTTGAGGAGAGAGTCATGGCGACCTCCTAACAGACTGAGGAGTTCCCATGCCTTGTGTCCTTGTTCTTCTAAACACCCTCTTGAAATGGCACTCTCCTTGGACTACTTCCAAGTCCTCTTCTTCTTCTTGTACCTGAGGTGGGGTACTTGCGCACTTAGCCTCTACTCTATCCTATGGGTTTCCTCCATCCCCTATGTTCTAAGCCACCACTGTCTTCATGCTCTTCTTCCTCATCATCTACCTCTATAGGTTCCGCGGGATTTGGAGTTAGTACGTTCTCCACTGTATGGTTTCCCTTAGGTGGCCCTGGGAGCACGAACTCATTCTCCACATATTTTTTATTCTCCAACTTGGGCTTAAGCTGAAGGTATACGAGCGCTGTTCCAATGTCCCCAATTTCCAAGCTTACAGGCTTCATTCTTATAACATCTGAAATGAGCCTCTCAACATAGGCAGTCCAGCCTGGAAATACATATGTCTTCCTCAGAGTGTGGTAGTCACATTCTACCTTGTTTACAATAAAATTCAGGTGGTGTGCATCAGTAAAATGGTGGACTGATGCCTGGAAGTAGCACATTGTGAAGGCATACGAAATTTTACACCATGGGCTCCAAGTCCCATCCCTCATAGAAAATCACGATGCAGAAGTGTTGGTACACCACGAATTGTACTGCCTTGCCCACCACTGATGGTAACTCCTTAGGAATGTGCCACTCCTCTTCAAATACGCATGTAGATCCTATCATACCACATCTCCACCCTCTGTTTGAATGGCCCACTCATCGACCCTTCACATAAATATTTTTCAAACCTTTCTGTAAGGGATTTTTTCTCCATGGGATACTCCCAGATCTTGTCTTTTGGCCCATCAGGCACTCCAATCTCCATAAATACTAAAGAAAGTAAAATAGCACCAAAACTGATTTTATCACCTGTGCACATTTCCTCGATAATGTTCTCTGTAATGTACCCTGCTATGTTGTAGATCACTCCCTGCAACATTCTCCTCATGATATGTAGCCACATTGTATTCACTTGCGACCACCTCTCTTGGTCATTCAACTTTGTTACTAGATGTGCAGCTGCTTGTACCACTGGGTACTTCTTCAATTTGTCAATGTCCATTCCACGTGGACCCTTTGTGTACCCCAACTCCTTTGTCTCCATGATTTTTGCTTTATTAGTCAGGTCACTAGCCAGGTCTACCCCTGTGCCTTTTAATCCTGTCAATGTTGCAATCAAGGTGGCTATGATTCTGACCCTCCATCTAATGGTGAAATAGAAGAATTCCTCATGGACTCTGCTCATTAACCACTGGTATAATGGTTCATACTTGCCAAAATAAGGGAGCTCATACAACTAATAGACTCCAACCTACTTTAACAACTTCTCCCCAGCGTCATCATATACTGGCATGTCCTCCGTTGTGCACTTGTTGGTCTTCGTGCTCAACAACACATCTAAATCCTTCTTGTTATCCGATGTGTGGTGGTTGTAATCACTTATTTTACACTTACGAATGTGGGAATCCCATTCTTTCCCAACTATAACACCTTCTGGGTACTACATCTCTGAAAAATTACTCTCGGGCACAACTTCAACTTCTACCTCCACTTTCTTCTTTCCTTTGGCTCCTGCGGTAGGTACTTTCTTTGGTGCCATCTGAAAAACCTCAACTTTTTGTCCTCTGTAATGCGCAAATGCTTCGCTTTCTATTTTCTATAGCGAGCAGGTCCAAACCCTAGCTCGAATCTGTGTGCCCTAGTTTGAAATCATGCCCTAGCTCTTTCTCAACACTCTGCTTCACTCAAACCCTTCACCAATGGGGATGCAAGCTTCTTCTGTGCACAAATCCACTCTCCACATCTGGTTTCACACTCTTCACACCTCAATACTCTTCGCTTGGCTCGGTCATACACTTAGCTCGTTCAAATTTTTGTGATTACAATGGTAAAAATGAACTCACATCACGTCCTTATATAGATTTTCAAAAAGTTAGTGCATTTATTACTCCTTCACCTACCAACAATTCTCTCATTAATTGACCATTTTCATAATTTTGTGCGGTACATCTTTGCGCCTCAGCTATAACCTTCTAGCGTGCCTTCCTACCTTCTAGCTACAGACTTCTCTTCAGCGCGCTTCCATGCACCTGAGTACCTCACCACTCCCCTTCTCCTGGTAGTCTCCATGGCCTCTACTTACCTCACATTATATTGTTCCTTCATTTATCCCCATCTATGGTCATCGTTTAGAAGTAATCTCTCTTCTAACAACTCTTTCCAAACTTGAATAGCACCTGTAATAGTTTACTCCTTGATTTGTACCCAGTTGTAAAATATCCACCCCACACCAATGGTATGTGCAGTCCTCTGCGCATAAAAATATTATAAATGGTAATTAGCTTCTGGCGCGCAAACGTGCTTATTTATACAAAACACCAACTAAATGACAAATCATAGAGACGAAGAAGGAAATACATTAAGGGAATACATAAATGAAAACCTAATCTAAATGGAAACACTGCCTTATTACAAACACCAAGAAGTCTTATTTATAGTAGGGCTTCAGCCTACTCCCATTGAAATAACCGGGTAACCGTATTCCATCAAGTGCCTCTAACTGACAAGCACATGTTTCAAGTATGTGAGTGATAACATACGGTCCTAACCAATGTACTTTAAGTTTTCCTAGATGGCGCAGAAACTTAGAATCATAAAGAAGCACCATCTGTCCAATCTCAAACTTTTGTCCCTGATGTGCCATGGTCATGCCATGCTTTCTACCTGGCCTTTTCTTGCTTCTGACTCCAATCGTGCTATTGCTCGTCGCTCATCTAGTTTGGTCAACTTTTCAATTCTTTCTTCTAATGCTTGCTCATCAGCTAGACCTCCAGCGCATGCAATACTCAAAGAAGGTAACATGAATTCCATAGGAAGAACTGCTTCCACGCCAAACACTAATTGAAATGGTGTGGCTTTGTTCAACCTCTTAGATGTTGTTCTATATGCCCAAAGCACGGCAAAAACTTTATCATCCCAATATTTCCTTCCAACATCACATATTTTTGTCAATGTCTGGCTCAAAATTTTGTTGAAGGCCTCAGCAGTCCCATTTTCTTGAGGATGATAAGGGTGTAGTCTTATGGTGTGCAATCATAAATTCATCCAATAATATCCTGATTGTCTCATTCAAAAATTGTGTGCCCCTATCACTTGTCAAACTTAGCAGGCATCCATACCTTGTAATAATATTTTCCCATAAAAACCTGGTTGTTGTAGCTATTGTACAATCCTTTATAGGTGCTGCTTCTACCCACCTTGTCAGATAATTTGTGCAAGTGATGATGTAGTGTGATCTAGTCCTACGTGCGGCTAGCGAAATAGGACCCACAAAGTCTATATCCCATTTTTCAAATGGTTCTACACTTGGAATAGGTCGTAAAGGCATTTCATCTCTTTTCCCTAGTTTTTCTAAGGCACTGACAATGATCACATGCCTTGCAATATGCCTTACAATCCTTAAATAGTGTCTCCCACCATAATCCAATGAGTAGAATCTTGTGCGCAGTGGCGTCACCTGCATAGTGCCCACCTACAATACCACCATGAGCCTCTTCCATGATATCTGTGTGCTCATGTTCCAGTACACATCGGCGCAATACTTCATCTCGGCCTAACTTGTATAGGTCACTACTAATCAACATAAACAGGTGTACGCGAATGGAAAGTTGTTTCTTCTCTAAGGATTTCATTCCTTCTGGTGCCATACTTGTACATAGAAAGACAACAATGTCCTCTAATTCTGATTGGCACACGTTGTAACCTATATAACTATGCATTTGGCATTGTATCTTCAATTGTTTGTGCATCTTCTCCTGACTGTATTCTTGATAAATGGTTTGGGCCATAATTACTTTTCCCTGGTTTTACCACAACTGTAAAATCAAATTCTTAGAATAAGAGCACCCATCGACATATGCACCCCTGTAAGACTGGCTTATTTACCAAATAATTCAATGCCATGTGATCAGTATAGAACACAAAAGGTGTTGCTAGTAAGTACTGTCTGAATTTATGTAGCGCGTAGATCATTGACAAGGCTTCGTGCTCATGTTAGTTGTATAATTCTGCTCTGCAGGGGTCAACTTTCTACTAGCAAAACAGATAGGATGATCTATAATACCTTCTCTAGGCTGAGCTAACACTACGCCAATGGTCGTGCCAAAAGCATCCACATGTACATGAAACGGTTTGTCCCACGAGGGAAAGCGCAAAATAGGCGTTGTAGTAAGTTTCTCCTTCAATGTCTCGAATGTGCGTTGTTGCGGTTCCCCCCAATAGAATGTCCCTTTTCCTTTTAGTAACTCTTCCAAGGGTGCAGACAACCTTAGCATATCCTTTTAATAAATTTTATAATACCCAATGTGACCTAAAAATCCGCGCACCTCACTTTAACTGGTAGGCTCTTCCAGGCTGATAATGACTACAACCTTAGCTGGATCAACCAACAAACCTTCCTTACAGATGATGTGCCCTAACAATGTGCCAAATGGTGTAGCAAATACACATTTCTTGATGTTCAAAGAGATGCTTAATTGTCGACATCTTTCAAACATTAAGTACAAATTGTCACAATGATCCTTAACAAGTCCATACACTGTCCAATCATCTAAATAAACCTGCAAGAAGTTGTGAATAAAATCTTTGAACGCTTGGACAACTATGCGTAAAAATACAGCAGGTGCATTTTTCAAACCAAAAGGCATCACAGTATAGGCAAAACTTCCCCATTCAGTGGTAAAAGTCATTTTCTCTTGATCCTCCTGTGCAATTCAAACCTGATGATACCCAGAGAATCCATCTGTAAATGAATAGATTTCGTGCCCTGCAATGCCTTCTAGTATCTCCTCTATGAAGGGCGTAGGAAAGGGATCAATTACACATGCAGCATTTAGTTCTCTATAATCCACACAAATCCTAATCTGACCATCTTTCTTTATATTGATAACCATGGGACTAACCCACTCCGATTCTTCTAGGGGCTTGATGATGCCAGACTTCAACATCTTGTTGATTTCTTCCTTAACCTTTATATGCAGGTTAGGATTCATTCTGTAGGGTCTCTTCCTGAACTGGGCATGCACCTTCCTTAAGCTTGATTTTCATCTCCCCTAATGATTCATGTACGCCTTTAATTCATGGTATCCCCTAGGAAATAAGTCCTAAAAAATCTCATAGTAAAGTCAATGATTCTTGCCACTTCAGAGTCGGACAAATAATCCCCAATTATGGCCTGCTTAGGTTTAGCATCTTGGATTCCAATATTCACTTTCTTTGTTTTCATAGGTTCATGATAGGTGCACACCTGGTCTCTATCTGCACTGTCCAAAACCTCACACCTACCTGTTGAATGATCTACATTTAGATTTTTATCCTTCTCCTCATCATCCACTAAGTACACCATCTTTCCCTTTTCTTTCTCAAAGCAAGCAGCACTTAAGTAGTGTGGCATCTCTCCCTTCTTTTTCATCAAAGTGCACTTCTGAGTTCAAGTTCCCACCAAATAGCTCCTGGATGAGTTCTTTACCTTGGCACTATCTCCCATAGTTAAGCGAATTTATAACCTTTAATGCCTGCTTTATCTAATGAAGGCTTAGTAGAGAAATAGTCAAAAGTCATGAATCATTCACGGCAATCAAATCCTGCCAATTAGTCCAATCTCTTATTAACTTCCGCATATACATACCAAGCGTGTGCACAACCACTGTAAGGTGGAGATAGAAATTTGTGCACCCAGAGTGAAGGTGGTAAACCTTCCTACCCTTCCGTCCAAAGTCTCTCAAACTGTCTGAACATGGTGACGTGAACAGGGGATTACCATGAAATTTTCAGATCTAAGAAGGTGCATTACTCCCTAAAAACCTGAGTAGAAAACAGCAATTCTCACTTCATCCCATTATAGTAAGTTGCCTTTGTGAACCAGCCCACCAGCGCGTGCTGTCCAATCAACGTAAAGTATATGATCAACATGTTTCTTATCTCCACTTTATTCTGTCCATTGTTCCTTCCATGGCATGTAGAAATACATCAGGATCTCCTTTCTCCAGTGCACCTAAGGTACCTGAGTTGCATCCCTATCACCTGATACAACGAGGTCTTGATCATCCGTGAAAATGCGGTTCTTACTATCTTGCCCAACTAGTTCATACATTACCATACAGCCTAATTATCACAAGCAATAGTAATTGTATCACTAACATACTAATGCATCATCCCACTGAAGGATACTCCTTCCTTAGATGGCTTAAGTTCCCTAGGGACCTCTAATGGACGTGCACACATATATCTTGTTCAAGTTCTTTGGTCAAAGGCTCAGACATATGGAGCATAGATTTCCCATCGTATAAAGGCATAATAACCCTGCTCTTCCTTGTTCCTCAAAATTAATGTATCCCTTGTTAAACCGCAAGATCATCATTATTTGACATAGAACCAAGGGTCGTCTAAGCAGTGTTGAGAAGTGTATCTGCTTCAACAAGTGCTAATAACCTCAAAATTCCCAGTGAACATGGCTCCCTCAAAGTAATGAGATGCATCTTTTAAAACTCCAATAGGTGTACCTTAGTCTTCTGTTTTTCAAGTATGACAACTTTCGAAGAAAAGATGTAACTTGGTCTCCCCCAAGACTGATGTTTTAAGCAAAGTGCATCCAAGGTCGAGTCTGTACAGTTAACCTCCACAATGAAAGATCTATCAAGAATGTCCTGCCATAGAGAAAAAGGTGGATGATTATGACCTAGTTGCTCTTAAGTGTGAATAGTTTATCTTGTCAAGAAACATGATTTCTGGGGGTTATACTTGCATGGAGTATCTAACCTCTCGCATTTGAACCAGTGCGCGATAGTTTTCTTGCATCCATTGCTACAAAAGAAATGCAAGAAGATCATAGTTCTCCTGAGTGTAACATTAGACAAACCTTCTTTCAGTGCATCTAGCTACTCAATTGAAAGGGAAGTGCAAGAGTTCAATCCTTCTCTTTCTAGATTCCAAGTGACACATGTTATTATTTAGGATCATAAATCTCTCCTTGTCAGGATTTCGCTGATAACATCCATGAGTCTCTTGGTCAAAACTCTTTCTGATGTGCAACATCTGGATAACTTGGAGCAATTATCAATGGGATCTTCGCTTTGAGTATAACATTTGGCATCATACTTTGGAGGACAATGTGCTCAGTAGCCAGTTCAACACATCTTGCCTAAAACAGTTGTATTTAGGACTTATGTGCTACCCTCAGCAAATACAAAAATTGATACTTCAATTGTGTTAGTTGCTACCTTAATCATTCCTGTAGACTTGTGTTATCAGCCAATTTTGACTGTGCTCATAATTAGTCAAAATTACTAAAAAAAAATATAAAAAATTCCCAATATGAAAAATCCACATTATGAGGGCAATCACACTAATAATGATTAGGATACCGGTCTTCGTTTCATCCATTTCGGGCAAGAACTCCTCCCTTCCAGGTCTCAAATCGCGTTAAATATTAATTAATTATTACTCTTTGTTTAATAAAATTAATTTTTGTTAACTTTGGAGTATTTAATTAAATAAATATTAATTAAAATTCATTCGACAAGTTTTTGCCGGGGAAAAATAAGCTTCCGCTTCCCATTGCCGAGGATGCCAAACTGGCTTCCTGGGCCCGATTTCCCCTTTCCTGGCAAAATTGTTTCAAATCCCCGCCTGTGGGATTTCTTCTCCCGATTGCCAAATTAATAAATTGGCAAACCGGGCAAAAAATCTACCGATTTCCCACATGGGGAAATTAAATGAGGATTGCCAGCCCACTTTTCCATTTCCGATTGGCAATTGGCCGTTGCTTTCCCCATTTCCCCCTGGCAATTAATTCCACTACCCAGGAAGAGGGGAAGTTGGGTTAACCCTCATATATTCCTCCGTCGAACTTGTTGGAAAGAGTCGTACGAAGCTTTCTTAATTGCTTCTTACTTCTTCTAAGAAACATAATAATATTTTTATCACATCCCTCAAACAATGCTAGTCTGTGAATGTGTTAGCATATGGATTTGCACGCATGTAAATGACATGCAACAGTGTGGGAACGAAGTCCCTTCTCAATGAAGGTGAGGCTGCTTTTATTGAAAACCAAAACTGTATTTACATCTATACATTCAAAATTGTATGTGGGGGGTGTTTTGGAACATCAATGGAAAGAAAAGTGAATGAAGGAGATAGAATGGAATGAAGGAAAGGAGTGGAATGGAATGAACCGAAAGAACATGCAAGAGTTAGGTAAAAACAAAGCCTAATATTGCATGGAGAGGAAAGATGAATGACCAACACAAATAAAACGGAGTTTGAGTTAGCCAAACAAGAATGTGTTAAGGGAAACACACATCAGCAAGTAGATTATCAGAGCTTGATCACTATGAACTAGAACAACTGATTAATAATGTTGACAATAAGATCAAAGATAATATTTGCATGCAAGATTAAAACTCCTAACATCTAATGAACATAAGAACACCAAATGTTACAAGAGATAATGAATGAGACACAAAGTTCGTATTTCATTAACTCCAAAATGTTTTTCACAAAGAACACAAAGTTTCTTCCTGAAATCCAAAGCTTGCACAAAAGTATTTTCTTCTCCTCTCTCAAAGTCACCCTTACAAATGAGCCCCTGACTTCCTTTTATAACCCAAAAGTTGGTTACAAAGTAGTTAGGGTTTTAAATGCACATTAAATAGGGCACTTAAGTGACTTTGATTTTTTCAACCAACTTTTAAAAAGTGACTAAAAATAGAAACCACTTAAGTTAAAAATTCATTTAAGGAAAAATACATAAATAAAAGAAATGGGTACATGTGGACCCAATTAAATGACTTGGACGCGCACGTAGACATCCTAGTCAACAATGTGCCACCCAGATCAAGACACCTAGGATCAGTGCCTTATCCATTGGGCCAAGAGTCCGCTTATCCCAATCTGGTGTCACTTAGATTTCACCCTGAAATCTGCGACTACCCTATCCGAAAATTTTTCGTACTTTTAAAATAACGGGTCGTTTGATGTTTTTATTGCCTGAAAATTCTTGTATTGTGTCAAGATAATCTCAAAGAGCCATATTAGCCCTTTTCGCCAAATACCCAGATGCCCAAAATTGTTTTATTCTGTCGTCGGGATTTGTCTGCGGGAAATTTGTATTTAATTATTTTGAGCCCCGTATGAGGCTATTTGCGCTCTGTTTTAACTCTATTATTAGCGAATATGTTATTATTCCTATGTGCCAGAAGGATTTTAACTTATTTTAAGTTTTGGGCTTTATTTGTAACTTTTGGCAATTTTTCGTGTTTTTGTGGTGTCCCGTTTTGTTTTCAGTGAAATTTCTCTGGAGCAATTCCTTCGCCAGGTAAGCCCAATTTTTGGCCTGGAGCAGCTGGAAAACATATACGCACATTGTGCCCGGAGGAAGTCGCCATCGAAGGTCTGGATCACTGGGAAAAAGTGAAGTCGTGCACAGAAAAGCCCCTGCGGGGATGGGCGCATTTTTGGAAAACAAAGGATTTAAGCTGCGATGGGAAAAATATAAGCTGCAGGTAGGGTGGGAATTTTATACCTGCCTAGCAGGGTACTTTTTCCCGTGTTATAAAAGTCACTTAAGCTGCGGTGGAAAAAATAGAGGTTGCAGGCAGGTGGGAATTTATTGCCTGCCTTGCAGGGTAAAAATTCCCATGATATAATAAAAGGAAAGTGACTTAAGTGAAATCATGGGATTTTAGTGCCTGCCTTGCAGGGTAAAGAATCCCATTGTCAAAGTCAAATCACTTAAGTGGATCATAGGATTTTGGTGCCTGCCTTGTAGGGTAAAGAATCCCATTGTGGAAAAATTCTTAAAAATAGAATTACATGTGCAAAAAAGTGCACCCCCTTTGAAGTGATGGTGGAATGATTAAATTGGATTAATTTAATTAATCTTTCCTCTCAAAAAGTGCGCCCAAGCTTGGAGGAGGTCAACAAGTCAAAGATGGAATAAAAGAAAGGAATTAAATTCATTAAATTTAATTTATTTAGTGGCTGCCCTCTTCCTCTCAAAAAGTGCGCCCCATTTGGGTATTATTTAATGTTTTTTAAGGCATTAAAACATTAAATTAATTTCTATTTTCAGTGGCTATGGTCAAAGCACACTGTGAAGCTTGAGTGAAGTGCTGTGTGAAGGATTAAATTGGATTAATTTAATTTATTGGATGGCTGTCCTTAAACATGCTATTTTTAAAAGAGAAAAACATGATTTTTAATTAATTAATTGCCTTTAATTGTTAGGGCAATAATTAATTATAGAATTGTGAAGGTTATATAAGCATGGGCAGCCGTATGGGTGAATTATTTAATTCACAGGTAAAGAATTGCAGCCAAGAGGAAAAGTGCGCCCCCATTAGAGGAAGGATTTTGTTCAGACAAAGTGCTAACAAGGCTAAAAGCTTCCAGATTTGGCGCATGCTTTGGAGGAGGTTGATCTTTGTCTGCATAGTTGTTTTCACAGGTGTTACAGGAGCTCAGGTGTTGATTGAAAGGATTCATGCTCTCTTTATGTGCAAATTAAACACCAATTTTTGGGGCAGCAGGCTTGAAAAGTGCAGATTTTTATAATTTAAATTCATTATTCATGCTCCGGTGGCCATTTTTGTCTGAATAAATTGCAGAAATTCATTACAGGTGCTTCACAAAAGAAAAGGAGTTTTTATCAATGTCCAATACATTGCAAATATCCTCCGAATCTGAAGAATTGTCCAGATCTGCACCAGTATTGAAGAAATCCGGCCAAGTTAGAAGAAAAAGAATTATTCAGACGAAGATAGACAAAGCCATGGCGAAAGGAGATGAAAAAGAGAGCACGATGGATTCATGCATTTCTTCCAAACTTGCAGACATAAGAGACACGGATCTAGGCCCAGAACCTCTTTCTGATTTGATTGATAGATCCAGAGCGGGAAAGACTTCACTCATGCGTGCGGTCAAAAGCAGTGGAATTATCCGAGCTGCAGCTTTCCCATGTACAACCCAATTGCCAGAGTTCGTGATGGAGTGTGCTAGATCTTATCATCCTTCATCCAGATCAGTGCGTGATGTTGCGGGAAAGACAATAATTCGTTTGGATGCGGAGTTCATCAATTATTGTCTGAAGATTCAAGTGCGAAGGGTGGTGACTTCTATTAACATTCAAGATGCTGACAGTAGGTGGGAGAAGCATAGAGCTGATTGTGTGAGCATCATGAATAGCCGGTTCATGAAGAAGCCTAGATGCCCTTCAAAGTTCCCGAGAACCCTTCCACGGTCCAATTTGGTGCAGGAGGCAGATGATGTCGTCAAATTGCTATGCAGGTTGAATGGCGAAGCGAATGCCTACACTTTCCGTACATGGATGTATGCTTTCATCAGGACCATTGAAATCAACAAGGCTGATTCTATAATCAATTGGTCGGAAATTATTAGCAGCAACATTGGTGAGCAACTTCGGAACGTGAAGCATACTTTCAGCTTCAAGATGACTTCGTACTTGGTATATGCTGCAGCTTCACAAGGTGTCTTTTCCAAGCTGGATAGATGTGGTGTTCTTTCCAAGGACCCCATTTTCAAGTGTTACCCGCAGCTTACTACACCTACAGGCGAGAAAGACTTCAAAGTGATCAACGATGACTTCTTCTATGATTTCATCTGCAGGCTAGACAAAGACTTGAAGGCCAACAGGGTAAGCAAGGAATCGTGGGAAGCAGTGTCCAAGATTGGCAGTCTATTCATTCAATTTGCAGATTTCACATACCTCAGGGTTACGGGCTTTTCTGGAGAACCAATAAAGATGCCCAGATATCCGAATGATAGATTGATTGCCATGGAGCTGAGTAGGCAACTTCTGGAGTTACACAACCTTCAGTCGAAGCGGCACAAGTCTACGGGCTTCTTCCCAATCACTGTGGGATATTACAGTTGCATCAACATTCACAGAGCTCGAGGGATGGAAGCACAAATGTTATCCGAGTATGAGCAAGAGTTCTTCCCTGCACGGCTTAACTTCGATCCATTTGGAGTAGCCAGGAAGACAATCTCCCAGGAGTACGCACATGTGCCTTCGTTAGAAGATTTCTAGATGAAGTGCAGAAGTGAGTACGAGGTTAGAAAGAAAGATTTCAGCAGGCTATCAGCAAAGCAAGTGTTCGATTTTGGACTAGCGCGGATACCTGCGGATCTTAAAGATGATGGGAACGTGGTACCTGACACTTACCATCAAATGGGAGGAGACAAAGCTATACTGCAAGATAACAATGGAGGCAGCCATTCAATTGAAGAAAGATCTGGAGCTGTGTTGGTGAATACTTCGAACTGGCTGCTGACGAAGGGATACTGCCTTGATGAAGCAAATCACGGGCAACTTCGGCACAGGAGATTCCCTCAAGTGGAAGCATGAAGGAGAAAGCAGCAGAAGGTCCGAGATGTTGAGAGTACACAAAAGATCTCAAGAGAAGGAGAAGACCACTTCTACAACCATAGTTTTGACTCCGACTTCTCCAGTACCCAGTACTTCACCAACTATTGCACCGCAGCAGCAGGACGCTTCCATGCCTTCATTTAATCCGGCGATGTTCGTCTTCTCTCCGCAGCCACTTCGTTCATCACTCGTTTCGGAGGAGATATTGAAGCTGCAGATGACGGAGTTCGAAAGAGCTTTGTCTTTGGATGTTTCAGAAGATGGCAGCCATAACACTGTGGCACTTTCTGATGGAGAGGATGCAGAGCGGGAGATGGTAGTGCACTCAGTGAATTCTCGCTCCCCGAGAAGTAACTTCTCGGAATGGTTAGCTTTGCAGTTGGTTCCGGAAGCAAGAGTAGAGATGAACTTAGAGGAGCATGACTTGCAGCTACTTCAGGATCTGAGCAGAAGAGACAGAAGGTCTAAAGTTGCTAAAGCAACTTCTAGGTTGATCATCGAGAATTCGGGAAAGAAGTTTGTTGAGATATCAATTCCGGCAGAAGGAAAGATAGAAGATGAGCTCGCGGCAGGAGATGTGACAGTGACCAAAGTACCACTCGGTCAAGCCACCACTGAAGGATTGAAGCAGGACACGCAGACATTGATAGATGCTTTGTTCCTTAGGCTTGATAGTGAAAAGGCGGAGAAAGAAGAGCTGTAGAAGCAAGTATCTCAATTATGTGAGATCATAGCCAAGGTTGCTAAACCTTCGATTCAGCCCATTTCAGAACAGGTGAGTGATCATCTTATGCAGGAAATGGAAGATGCAAGAAATCAAGTAAAGGCTATTGACGAATAGAAGGATTTGATTATTCGTCAAGTTTCTGTACAACTTGGAGAAGTGCCAGCCTGCCTAAAGGTTATGAATGATGCAGCGAATCAACTAAAGCAACTGATGGCAAACATAGAAGGCATGAATACAGTTGCAGAAAGTAACCTGAGTATTTTGGCCGAGATCAACAAGCTGCCGGGAGATGTATTGATTGCGGAGCAGATTGTACCGGATGGATCAGTTGAGAAGGGGAAGCAGTTAGAATTTGCAGTATCTTTCCGTTTGGAAATCTGCAGAGTTTTGCTGAAAAGGATGCAGGCGCTTGAGAGTAGAACATCAGATTTACCAGACAGTATCATTTCTTTCACTGAGGAAATAGTGGACGGAGGTGTTACTTCATACGTGCGGATTGTTTCTAACGAGGTGCCTAATTCCCTGGAGGGTTCTCTTCTGATGGTGCAAAAGAGAATTGATAAAGCTACCAAGCCTTTCACGATGAATTCTATCAGTAGATTGGTGGCGCTGCAGGCAGACATTGCGAGGTTTGGGCCGTGTTTGGAAGAGGTGGAAGCATGCAGCAAAGTGTTGAATAAAGGGTTGCTGCAGTTCAGGACAGAGAAGGAAGCAGTGGCTAAAACAGATGGAAGGATGCTGAATTATATGTTCGACAAGTATATTAGATATCAGAACAAGAAGATGTAAACATTACAGCTGGCATGACTTCTTCTATTCTTTCTTCTTCTATTTTCTATGTTCCTGAATGAAATTGTAAAACTTCTAAGTTATTGGTTTTGCAACCATTACTTGAAGTCATGTGGAACCATTCTATTAGTTAAGTGATATATGTGTCACTTAAGAAGAAGTTAGTTGAGAATGATTGCCAAATGTCATCTTTACTTGTTCATACTTTAGTTCAGTTTGAGTCTTCTATTTGTACTTTCCCTCCTACATTTTATAAGTAGGAGAAGAACCTCCGGGTTAATGATTGATCAGAATTTGTAAGCAGCAATCTTGTGTTTTAGACTTTGTGCTGAACCCCTGAGAGCAACTTGAAGCAGAGGAAGACAAAGGAGCAGGTTTCCGGAGAACTTTGTGTCACGGTGTACTTTGTTTCTTGCTTTGAATCTTAGATCTCTTGATAAACTTTGTGTTATTTTAGATCTGGATCTAGAGCTTCCTTTGCTTTATAATTCTGTGTGTTCATATCTATTAAGTTTCTTCTATGTGCATGCAATTAGCTCTGCTATCTACTAATTGGGATGCACATCTTCCCCATTTCTTCTCTGTATTTCCTTTACTTCTTTCTTCTATAATTTTCCTTTCTTAAACAGTTGCTTACTTGCTGCAAAACTTCTTAGTTATGGTTCATGAACTAAGTGGTTAAAGTAAAACCCCCTGATAGATAATAACACATTTTTATTGACAAATCTGACACGGGAGCCTCACCGGTTAAATGAGGGAGATTTATCTCATGACTGCCTAGGTTTGATGCTATGCAGAAAATCTAGCCAACATGATCGTACAGGAATGAACTCATTGACTGTGTTCTACAATCCTCCAAATGACAAGAGTGTTGAGCTTGAAACTTAAGCAATTCATCCACCCATCTGTCTGAGCAATATCTTGGTGTGAGAAAATTTGTCTTCATTCGTATTCACATTCACAATTCTCCACATGCTCCGTGTACCTTTCCATGGTGAATTATTCATTTGTTGTGAGACCGTAGTTGTTACGCCACCTTGGTTTATCAGAATCCAGCTTCTGGTCTTTCGCCATTGAGAAGATCTCCAAGAGCCAAAATTGCAATTCACCTCCAATGGTATTACAAAACATGGCTTTAACAAACACCCCATGAATAAATATAACCAGTTATTTGCACTATACATCTGATTTGATGAAGTCGAAAGCATTGTCTAGATTTGCAAACACTTTCTACAAATTGAATAACTTGACTCTTCCATCTCACTGCACAGCCTATCTTTTATTGGTTCACTTAACATCACCAATAATCACCAAAAATAACATTTTCCTTGTTTGAAATGATGGAAGCAATTCTCATATTTCACAAGAATCTCGGAAACAAACTCGGTTGCAGTGTGTTAGCATGCACACAATTGAAGGTTCTTGTCGAGTCAAATAGTTATTCCAAGAGACATTTTTATCAATCAATATGGCAATGCAAACTTCTCATTTATGTGACAGAGGAATGGTTATTTTACTTATGAACATCATTCAGGAATCTGAATCGAAAAATACCCTGTTTGCTTCATCTCGTGGGTAATTGTTAGTGCGATCTATCTCCTCCACAAAAAGTATGAATCGTTCTATGGTCTTCATACATAGAATTAAACCAAACTCAAATCATAGCATGGTCTTCATCCATAGGCTTAAACCAACATCTATAGGGATTGACCTTGCCACCATGATTACACTTAACTCTCGTCAATAATTGTTAAGTTTGTTGTAGTGTAATCAGAATTGTTTTTAGCTTTTCAGCTCAACTACTTTATATTCAAGGTTAACCCAACATTTCTGAAAAGAATGTCTTTACCACAATGCTCACGGTTCTTCCTTATTATATAACATTTGTAAGAATGTTTTGGCTTTGCCATAATAAACACAATTGTACCTTCCAAACGATGAGAAAATACCATTACCAATAAAGACCTAATGCTGCCATGATGATGACCCAGGTTCAAGCCCTCAGCATGTCGATAGACACCCTTAAGACTGATTCTTGGCCAAAGAGGCCTTCGGTATTTTGGCAGTGCACTCTGCAATCTCGGCTCCAATCAACAATTATGCCACTATTGGGATCTTAGTATGGCATAGGTAGCTGTGAGCTACACAAATACTCATTTTTCCAGAAACTAAAAAGATCCTTTATGTTACAATTTGCAACACATAAAAGAAGCCCTTCAAAAAATACATTGAACAACTGGGGCAACCAAGAGGACCTTGGAAAAATGTACAGGTAACAACCATATGAATTCTTCCTTAGTCGTGGATCAAAGCTAATAGAAATAAAGCTAGATAAAATTAGCTTGAAACTACAGTATAATCGTCCATTGAAAAAAAACAAGTTTCTCTGAACCTGGTAAAAGAATACTTTTATTGTCTGATTGGACGTACATAATGGAAGGGTATAAATATTGCCTATTGCCCTCAGAGTTTCTCAAAGAGACCATTTGCAAGTAACAAGGATGTAGCATACAAAACGGCCAACCAGGTATTTTCAGAGTTGACCTTCATTTGTTGCAGCTTTAGATCCTTCGTGAAGCTTTTCCTTTGCTCCAAATTAATTGCTGTCCTTTCCTTTGCAAGGCGTGGACAACTGTTCTTGCGTGGGATTCCTCCTGAGGCGGCCTGCTTGGGACTTTTAAATTTGTGCTGTCTTTTCCTGTCCCTGGTGGACCTTGCACCAACGTGAAGGGCCAGGGTTCCTGCCGCCTAGCAGACCCAACTCCATTTGTACCAGCTGCTGTATGCATAACAGCCCACTGAATTGCAGCTAGCTGTGGACCATTGAAACTCCTATGAAGATGGTTGATAAAATTTGGTGTGAAACATCCAGGCATTGCTGGAGGCTGTTCCTCATTATTTGGAAAGTGCTCTGGCCTGGGATTTAAAATTGCTTTCTGCATTCTCCTCCTTTGCATGCATGGAAAACTGTTCTTTCCTTGCTGTCTTGTCTATCCACATTCGTGGATTTTGGTCTTTTCTCCTTTTTGAACTGTGTTTAATCTTTTCCCTGGCGCGTGGAAAGCTTCTTGAATGGGCGCGTGAGGTTTCTCCTTGGACCTGCGTGGGAGATTATGCTGCTCTTTGTTGAGGGAATGGCGGCAGACGTCACAAATGGCTTCATTATCAAGCAGAACATCAACATCGGTGTGCTCTAATTGTGAGTGAGTTGAGAGCACACTGTTGTAGGGCTCCACCACAGATGTGGAGACTTGAGGAGAAGGGTAAACGGTGAAACCCAGCTTGGATTTCTTCCTATAATCCACAGAAAGCCTCTCCAGGAGCAGAGATCCAAGGCCTGAACCAGTACCACCTCCTACAGCGTGAAACACTAGGAACCCCTGGAGACCAGTGCAGTTGTCTGCCAGCCTCCGAATTCGATCCAGGCACAGATCCAAGAACACGGCACGGGGAACATGCTTTCTGGCGCTGGTCTCACTGAAAAATGTATTGAATGCATCATCGCCACCACCGACAGTCTTATTGCTTGGCATCTGTCCATCAGGCCTTGTTATGTATATACATAGATATCAGTGGAAGCGCCTAAACACACAGCGACCCTTGGGCTTCGTGAAGACGTATGCAAAGACGTCCACACGAGAGCAGGAGGCGAAAAGCAAAACAGATCTGAGAAAAAGAACAAAATCGCAGGAGAGCAGTGGTCTTCTCTTGCTGGGGCGGCTCCTCCAAATGTGTGGAAACTTGTAAAGAAAACAAATTTGTTTGGACTGTTCTTACTTCCTACAAACAAATGTGTGGAAGGTTGTTGGATGTAACCAAAATATCATGCCTTCAGAAGAAATAAGAAGCAAAACTTCGCATGACTTTTTCCAACTGGTTTGATGGAGGAAGTTGCTGTAATTAATCTAACTTCCTCTCTTCCCGGGTAGTGGCTTAAGTGCCAGGGGGAAACGGGGAAAGCAACGGGCAATTGCCAATGGGAATGGCAAAGTGGGTTGGCAATCCCCGTGCAATTTCCCCATGTGGGAAATTGGGGAATTTCTTGCCCGTTAGCCAATCCGTGATTTAGCAATTGGCAGAGAAAATCCCACGTGCGGAAAAGTTGAAGGAAATTGCCAGAAAGGGGAAATCCGGGTTCAAGAAGCCAAATTGGCTTCTCGGCAGTTGGAAGCGAAAGCTTACTTCCCCGCCATTAAAATTTGTCGAATGATTTTAATTTATATTTATTTAATTAAATACCCCTCAAGTAATTTAAAAATTAATTTAACCAAACAAGGAGCAATTAATTAATTAAATTAATTTTAATGTATTTTAACGCGTTTTAAAGCCTGGCGGGAAGAGTTTTTGCCCGGAAAGGACGAAACGAAGACCGAAACGATAACAAAAATAAGACGATCGCAATGAGTCCAATGAACCATGCAAAGTAACACTTTTCAAAATTTTCAAATTTTTCATTTTTTATTATTTTTAACAATTTTGTGCAGTCAAAATTGGCTGATAACAAAATGCCATTGTGAAGGAGAAATACAAGGAGGACAGTCCAAGCGAAGGCCATAGCAAAGGATAAAACCAGTCCCAAAACACCACGCCATATACCAAAGCCCACGTTGATGAAGTTTTCCACGCAGCCATAGAAAAGAATAATTTCCACGCCTTAGCAAAGGAGGAAAAATCCAAAAATAAACAAGATTCCACCTAGAGCAAGCAAGGAGGAGGAAGGCCATGCGTGGAGGAAAGAAAACAACTCCCACGCATTTGCATAAATGCACCAGTAAGGAGAAAAGCTCACACGCAGGGCAAAGAAAAAGCAACACATTGCCACGCACTCACGGGCAGTTTAAGAGCAAAATATATTCATATCAGTCCAAAACAGGCTGGCCACGTGTGAGAGGAAAAGAACAAGAAAAGGATATTCAATGCACCAGTCAAAGAATAAGACTGCCCACACATTGGTAAATTTAAAACAACTCCCACGTAGGTTTCCAGAAGAATATTGTCCACACACCAGTCCAAGGAAATAAAATCCACGCAAAGGTAAAACAAAACAATTCAACGCATCAACCATTTCCACGCCAGTGAAGAAATTAAAGCTCACGAAGAGGTAGAAAGAGAAGCAGCAAACTTCCATGCCCAAGGAAATACCATGCAACAGAGAATAAAGGCTTTGCCACACATGCCTGAAGAGAAAAAGACTACACGCCTTAGCAAAATCATTGCCCATGTAAGGACAAATAAAATATCATTGTCCACATAGGTTAAAGAACAACACAATCCACGCGTGAGGAAAGGGAACCACTGACAGTCCAGAAAAAAGCCAGAATAGTCCAAATAATAGAAGGCCACGTGGGAGAGGAGAGGAGAGTCATAGAAATCTTCATGCCGAAAAGACAAAACAGCTAGAGCAAACTAGGAGGAACCCACGCATTCATTAAAGCAAGGCAGGTCATTCACCAAATCCCACGCCAAAACCAGAGGAGCAATTAGCAGCTGTTCACGTTGGAGGAAAAGAAATGGTGAATTAAAAAGATTAAAATTGGTCTTGTATAAAATCAATATAATCGGGAGAATAAAAAAAATAATTATTATTGTTGCCCGATCTGGAATTCGAGCTTAGTCTCGATATTTTTGTTTGTATTCACATTTTAAAAATTTGTAATTCGGGATCAATTATTATTATTATTATTATTTTAAATAATAATAATAATAATATTAAAGCAAGTCATATTTTTCTTGCATTGACGGGGGTTTCAGAGACTGAGACCCGACCCCGCTTGCGTTGTTTTGCGTGCTTGAGTCATTTTTCTGTGAAATTCATAATGGCCAAGAAATCTAACAAATCCGCCGGAAGATCGAGGAAGCTAGTGGAGAAATCAAATAAGTCCGCACTCAAGTATAAATTCCAAGGAATCATCCCTCCCAGTTCCATTAAGTCAACATATAACAATATCACTAATACAAATCTGGGTCACATCAATGTGCAACAATTCTGTGAATGGGTGAAAACTGAAGGCAAAACCATATTCTCGGATAGGCTTTACCATAGTGGTCTACCTCAAGAAGCAACATTTCCTGTCTCAGTGTAGTGTCCAAAACTGGTTATCGCTTGTGCGAAGCATTATGATCCTGAGAGACGAGGAATTTTTAAAGATAATCGTGAGCCTTTCCTCTTAATCACACCAGAGCACATTGAGGAATTGCTCGGAATACCTGACTTTCCTGAGAATGCGGATATCACTCGCCAGTCAGTGCAAGAATTTTGGGATGAAGAACCCCTGAGATGGAGCAAGATGGTTAATAACAACTGGTTAGTGACCAAGAGGCCTCGAATTGATCGGCTTCCCAAAGAACTGTACTGCGTTGAGTTCGTGGAAGAAATCGGGGACATGATTACTCTCATAAGTCGAGTTTTCGGTTTACCCTCTGCTAGGATTTTCCACCCATGGATGTATTAGTTTATCTGTATCATACTTGCCAAGAAAGAGTTTGTGGATTGGGCCACCGTCATCAGTAATACCCTTCACAAACAATTGATAGAAGTTAAGATGACTGGATGCTTCTACATGACATCGTATCTGACTTATGCAGTAGTAAGAAGAAAGCTATTTTCTGGAGTCGAAACGAGAGGAGTCATGGGGCCATCAAATAGTGTCTTCCATTATTATCCGCAACTAAGTTTCAAAAATAGCTCTCACCATTTTAGAAGAGTCAACGATGCATTCACCTTCCGCGTGATTCAGAACCTGAATCGGAATACAAAGGAAATTTTTTCTAAAGAAGCCATGAATGTCATTTCCCAATGGGGAACATGGTTTATTCAATTTTCATCCTTTTCCTACATTCGCGTGAATGGCTTTGTTGGTACTCCATGGAAGCTTCCTAAGTACGTCAGTGATAGATTGGGCATTAATGGAGCTTGTGCGACAAGTATTCCAAGTTCACTGTCTTCTCAGTGACAAGCACCGTTCAGGAATTCATTTCCCAATCCAAATCGGGGAATACCAATGTCTAAATCGTTTCAGTGCACAACTCATGGAAAAAGAGTTCGCCCTCATCACAATTCATCCATATGTGAAGAGAGCCCAGTTTGATATCAATGGATATATGCAGAAGATTCTTGGAGCAAAGTATCAACATAACCCTACCATGGAAGATTTCTGGGCTGCCTGTTCGGACGAACATGAAGTAAGAAGATGAGAGTTTTCTCGCCTAACACTTGCTCAGATCAAGGCCTTTCGCATCAAGAACCCTCCCGATTCATTCGTAAATGATGATGAAGATGTTATTGATCCCTCATATGATGCAGTTGCTTTTACCTCGTTGCCTCGAATTGACTGGACCAAAAGAGATGAATTTTCTCTTGATAGCAAGAATCAACCAATTCTTAAAAGAAGCATATCTTGGTATGAACAGAGAACTTGCCAAGTTACAATCAGCTCAAGATCATTCTTCAGGATCACAAAAATCGCCAACATGAGGAGGTCTTCATTCAACCAAAGCCCCTTCTCGATCAACCTCCGCACCATCCAATCATACATAACAAGCAAGAAAGGAGTGGTTGCCAAAATCCACTTCACCGAGTAATGTGCCACGAGGAGAAAAATCTAAAGACCCTAGCCTCGACGAAGGAAGAGAGCGTGTATCAGGATTTTCTACTTCAAGTAGAGATTCTTCTACCCACATTGTTAATAGTGCTCAAAAGCTCGTGACAAACGATCCTCAGCCATGCTTTGAACAAGCGTCCACTCAGGTGCAGGTAGTCCAAATCATCAAACACTTCTGGAGCATGCAGTTCATGAAGAAATTTCCCAAAATCTCCCAAATGATCAAGAGGTGGATATTGAGGTTATTTCTCCTCAAATCGAGGTCGTGGATAGGATTCTTGCAGGATCTCATGATGTTGAGAACAATGAGAATATTGCTTCGAGCTCTAGGATTTTGTATGCAGAAGTAGTGAATGATACTCCTTCCTAGGTTGATTCCGAAGTTAAGAAAAGGAAGAGGGTTGTCAAGGCAATCGACATTGATTTTGATGCCCTTTTCAAACTTTTGAATGACGTCATTCCCAAGAAGCCTAAGGTGCTTTATCAAATAATGGTGGATAATGACGGAAACAGATTTGCAGATCTTTCCATCCCACAAGTTGAAAAGGAGCGTGATGCCATGACACCTGCTGATTATGAAGTTTCCAGACATAGACTTGGGAGGTCCACATTAGAAAGTGACATGGCGATGGCTCGAGATTCAATTGATATCGTGCTAAAGAGACTTGAGAAATCTAAGTCTCAGAACTCTCAGCTCAAGGCCGAAAAGAATCAATTGGTGGAATATGTTCAACATCTAATAAATCCCATATCATCCACTTTCCCAGTACCTGATGCAATGGCTGCCCCTGATGAAGAAACTCTCAATTTGTCAAAAGAAATAAACACATTGGGCCATGTCACTAAAACTTGGCTTTCAGAGATTCTCATTTTAGGCCAAGTAACAATCAAAATAGTAGTTAAGCTCCATGAAGATGTCAGTGCGTATCTTGATCCAATTCTTTCTTTCAAGGAAACTTTTGTTTCTAACATATCAAATTTGGATGAGATATTGCCTAGTTTGCAGGAGATGACGAGTATGGAATACTCATTTTTAGCCATTGAAGGAATTCTCGAATTTGAACATCGAGGGACACGTTTTCTTTGGTGTCTGCATCTCAAATCAAGGAAGACGCTTCTCGAGGATTCTATGATCCATTATGAGAGCATATGCAATGAAGCCTTCACTTCACTCGCCTTGATTCAAGAATTTATAGTTGAGATCCCTTGCAACCTCGTAAATGAGCATAATCAAAGGTGTTCATCGGAACAGGTGGAAGAGCAATTTTCACAATTGTTTAAGGACATGTACACTCTTGCCGATAATTTCTCATTAGTTTCAATGGAGCAGTGCATCAAATTAAAGAACTTATTTGAGAACGTTCAATCAAAGATTATTAATTTAAATGATATGCCAAGTAGGATTCTTGAATTGCAGGTATTTTGTGAGGCTATTCTTCGACCAAATGAACCTCCAGAAGAAGAAAAATATGTTTGAAACTTTGGGAAGGTTTAGATCCTTTCAACTAGCAAAAGCGGCAGATCCTAATTTCACCAGCGGTTCAAGGAGATAATTTTCTTGGTATCTGACGAAGTGGGAGAGTCCATTTCTCATACGTTTGAGATAGGCAGACCCCATTTCAATGGATAAGGCACTGGTTATTATTGTATATTTTAAAAAGTGGATTTTTAAGAAAAGGATGTTGTTATTTGCTTTTGGGAAACTGTGGATAACTTAAGTGATTTCTATTTTTAGTTTTTTTAATAAAGTTGGTTAGAAAAAGTCAAAGGTCACTTAAGTGTCTTATTTAATGATCATGTAAAACCCTAACTACTTTGTAACCAACTTTTGGGTTATAAAAGGAAGTGAGGGGCTCATTTGTAAAGGGTGACTTTGAGAGAGGAGAAGAAAATACTTTTGTATGCAAGCTTTACTTCAAAGAAAGAAACTTTGTGTTCTTTTGAGAAGACATTTTGGAGTTAATGAAATATGAACTTTGTGTCTCATTCATTGTCTCTAATAGCATTTGATGTTTTTATGTTCATTAGATGTTAGTGTTTGAATCTTGCATGCAAATATTGTCTTTGATCTTATTGTCAACGTTATTAATCTGTTGTTCTTGTTCACAGTGATCAAGCTCTGTTATTTACTTGCTCATGTGTGTTCCCTTTTACATATTCTTGTTTAACTAACTCAAACTCCGTTTTATTTGTGTTAGTTATTCATCTTTCTTCTTCGTGCAATATTAGGCTCTGTTTTTACCTAACTCTTGCATGTTCTTTCAACTCATTCCATTCCACTCTTTTTTTTCATTTCATTCCATCTCCCTCATTCATTTTTCCTTTCCATTGACGTTCCAAAACACCTCTCACATACAATTTTGAATGTACAGATGTAAATACAGTTTTGGTTTTCAATAAAGGCAGCCTCACCTTCATTGAGGAGGGACTTCATTCCCACACTGTTGCATGTCATTTGCATGTGTGCAAATCCATATGCTAACAAGGGGATAAGACATATTTGAATAATGTTAAATAAATCTTAAAAACTCATAATAAGGAATGTGAGGTATGTTCCTAACTTGAATACAAATCTCTTGTTTATTAATTAGTTAATAGAAAATCCCAAAATTATTGTAAATTTCTTTGGGCATAAGAATATTGTGTCTGATGTGGAATAAGACAGGGTAGTTTCCCTAGGCATTGGGAAAGGTTGTATACATATGCTTGTTGACCTTGCCATAGTCAACTTAAATGCATGTGTGGAAGGAGGCTTCACCACATATGATATGCAAGCGGATGAAGTTCTGCAATTACATAATGTGCGGGAAGATGAAATGCCTCAATTAGATGCACAATTAGTTGTGGACGGAGACTCCACTATCTAAGATGTGTGGGAGGCGCACGGTGAGATGGAAAGAAAAGCCACTCAAAGAAAGGCATTGGGGTGGGGGACCGAAAACAAGGTTTTTTATTAAGTAGAGCATGTCCAGTTTGCTCTCACATCTAACCTTTCTACAGTACCTATATTGCAACAATATTCTTAAACAGAAGGCATACATGTGTGGAAGACTGCCATGCAAGTAGAATATGGCACCTTGTTAAAGAACCATACCTCGGTGTCGGTGGAATTACTGCCATGTGAATTGGTGGCCACTAGGTGAACAACCCATTAGGTACAAATGGGTGTACAAAGTCACGAGAATGTCAGGTGGTACTTTGGACAAGCACAAGGCTTGTCTTGTTGTGAAAGTCTTTTCACCATGTGTGGGAGGCACATGGTGAGATGGCAAAAAAATCCACTCAAAGAAAGGCATTGGGGTGGAGGACCGAAATCAAGGTTGTTTATTGAGTACAAAATGTCTAGTTTTCTCTCACATCTAACCTTTTTACTGTACCTCTATTGCAACGATATTCTTAAGTAGAAGGCATACATGAGTGGAAGACTACCATGCAAGTAGAATATGACACCTTGTTAAAGAACCATACTTGGGTGTCAGTGGAATTACTGCCATGTGAGTTGGTGGCCACTAGGTGAACAACCCATCAGGTACAAATAGATGTACAAAGTCTTGAGAATGTCTGGTGGTACTTTGGACAAGCACAAGGCTTGTCTTGTTGTGAAAGTATTTTCACAATAGGAGGGAATAGACTTTTAAGAGTTATTTGTGCCTAATGCAAATACTACGAAGATGGTCGCATTTCGGTTGCTTCTTTGGAGATTTGGACGAGGAGGTTTACATGGTGCAGCTTGAAGGTTTTCAAGTACCCGGTTGTGATCATATATTTTTCAAATTGATTAAGTCATGGACTTAAACAAGCTCCATGAGCTTGGCTTCACGAGTCTGGTATTTTAACTTTGATCAACATCTCCAAGATTTTGGGTTTAGAACTATGGAGGTTGAGCTGAATTTATCAACCAAAGAATCACCCTACAGAAAATTGGTGGGAAACATGGTATATCCTATGCCCACATGACTGGATCCATGTGCTATTGATAGTGATCTTTCTTGGCTTTTTTCTCCACCAAAGCCCATACATTAAATAGTAGAGAAACGTTAGAGGACTACAAATTTCCAATTATAATCTAAGGAGCAAGCTGTAGATTTAATGTTCCATTATGTTTGTTAAATTTCATAACAAGCTTGGAGTAGTTTCTGTTTTATTCACTAGGGGGTGTATTAAAGTTACTAAGTTATTATGTAATCATTAACTAATTAAATATTAGCTAATGTACTTTAGTTATACATGTATAACTACCTAACCTGAAATGTAAACTCGTTTATGCTTAATAAAAGACGGACACACACGAGATGCAAGATGGACACACACAGACAAACACACACTTACTGACATTCTTCATTAATTTCACATGGTTTATGTGTAATGCCCCTTTCCAGGCTGAGCTGAAAGAAAAAGAGATTTTAATGACACCAAACCAAATCACTAAACTGAAATTTATAACAGCAAGCTACAACAGTTTGAAATCTTACGACAACAAGAGGGAAGTTGCAATTATTCACCACCAATACCACTTTTACACCATCCAAGCATGTAGGGAACAATAATAATTATTTTAGAGCAAGTACAAACCAAGAAATGAGTTTTTATAACCCTAGCTAAAGTATAATAATTAATTTTCCAACAACAAACCCACTTCCAAAAATGGCTAGAAATAATGATTCCACGGCCCAAAGTTCAATCCGTAAAATATAATCAGCCTTATAAATTAATAACAATCCGAATATCAACAAAGAAAAGAGTGCCGTGCACTAGAAATCACCAAAACTTTCCACTATGCAAGTTGCCACCCTAGGAAAGGGTTTACAATGAGCTGAAAATGGTGTGTTTCCAAGGAAAATTTGAATGTAACACCAAGTGTGACCTCCATATGAGATCACCAATGAAGAAATGAGAGTTTTTCGTCCTCAAATCAAGTGCAAAGAAGGTTTCCGTCGTCAATTGCAAGAGAGAGAAAGCAATTTTGTGTTCCAACTCCAAGAAAATGAATTCCAAAGCAAGCATATCCTTTTCCGAGCCAAGCGACCCATTTTTATATTTAAAGGTGGCGCTAAAACCAAAATATAATCCTCCCAAAGAGGACCGACCTCCTTGCAAATATATGAGTTCCCCTTTCTTTTATTTTTCAAGTGGCTTTTACACTTTTTCGAACCATCTTCACTTCTCTAAGCTATGATTAGAAAATTACTTTAAAATATAATACAAAGCTACAAAAGCAACTGAAAATCATGACATTAAATACTTCCCTTGCTCTTTCCCTTTTAGCCCATGGGAAGTGGAATGGGTCCAAGGTCTTCGAAATGAATTAGCCCTGAGAAGGGGACATTACAGTCCTCCCCTCCCAAAATTGCTTTCCCCCAAGCAATTACAAGCTCACATACCAAAGTACCATCATGCCCAAGTGACGAAACATGTTGTAATGCTGAAGGAGCCTGGATCCCATACCTGTCAAATAAAAAGTTCTTGCTAAAACATGCTCCCACACCTGCTGTCCCTCCGATTAATGTTCTTAGGCAGCCTTTGAGATTTAAAAACTTCCCTGATGGAGAGATTAACCATCACCTCAAACCTGTCATTTTCGCTTTTACCTTTAAAAGCAACATTAACAAATTTATTCTTTGCATTTTCAGTTGTGCGTAAAGCCCTCCAATCTGCTGTAATCTCAGTTTTAGAGCAAAGAATTGATGAATAATTGACAGCTAGACAAGCTAACACAAACTCCATTGTGGCATCCTTACTCTTCATTCCAACTTTGTCAACTATGGTGGGATAAAATCCTATATTCACCAATATGAATACAATTGAAATGATGTGGTGGCTGCTAATGATGATGACAACAACATGATTGATGGTAATTTGGTTCATAGCTACCTTGGTGGCTGTAATGAAAAATGCCTTCAGTTGAAACTTCTTTCCAACCATTTTCATCAAGGATTTTTTCTTAATTTGTGCAAACACACAACTGTCCTTAGTCGGTAATAGCAGTCCTATACCCATTATTTTCATGACCAGCAACATTAAAAAATTTAGCAAGCACCGAAGTGGATTTTCCTTGCAAAAAACAACAATTTGGGCAATGTAGGGGTTGGGAACAACCATACATGCATCTTCATCCTTGCACCCACTGTCCCCTTGTTGGAACCATCAAATGTGGAGAGTGTCACTTTCCCCAAGGTATGTCGAAGATCCTTCTGTGGTGCTTGAGATCTAAATCTACCCTTGCTTACTCCTATGAACTCCATAAGTGAGATGGTATCACGAATCTCATTTGAAAGAGCCCAATACTCCTCATAGCTAGCCGCAATGTTGTGACCCACTATATGCCGTGTTTCAACCTCTGGAATGACTTCTTCTCTTGGAGGAAGGTAGGTTAAAAAGGCCTAGCAGCAGATCCAAAATTTGACCCTTGGGACTGCTTCACATTGTGAATCCCTGACAAATTGCCATCACCATTGTGATGTCTTTGCTCATGAAGTTTTTGCAAGGTTAAGGCTAGCAAATCCATAGTGTCCAACAACCTCTCTTTCCCCTCGATAAGTCTATCAATCTTGGCCTCTTCAGAACTTTTGTTGGCCATGTTAGGTACTTCAAGTGGCTGATCTGAATTCTTCTTTATTCTTGCACGAATACCCTCTAGACTAGACGAATCTTTTCTTTGAGACCACTATAATGCCCCTTTCCGGGATGAGCTGAAAAAAAGAAATGACACCAAAACCAAATCACAATAAACTAAAATTTATAACAGCAAGCTACAATAGTCTAAAATCTTATGACAACAAGAAGGAAATTGCAATTTTCACCACCAATACCACTTTTACACCATCCAAGCATGCAAGGAACAATAGTAATTATTTTAGAGCATGTACAAACCAAGAAATGAGTTTGTAGAAACCTAGACGAAGTATTATAATTAATTTTGCAACAATAGTGAACCCACTTACAAAAATAGATGGAAATAATGATTCCAAGGCCCAAAGTTCAATCTGTAAAATGTAATCAGCCTTATAAATTAGGAAGAATCCAAATGCCAAAAACGAAAGGAATGTCGTGCACTAGATATCACCAAAACCTTCCACTATGTAAGTCGCCACCCTAGGAGAGGGTTGACAACGAGCTAGAAATGGCTTGCTCCTGAGGAAAATCTGAATGTAACACCAAGTGTGACCTCCGTATGAGATCACCAATGAAAAAATGAGGGTTTTCGTCCTCAAATCAAGTGCTAAGCGGGTTTTCGTCCTCAATTGCAAGAGAGAGAAAGCAGTTTTGTGCTCCAACTCCAAGAAAATGAATTCCAAAGCAGGCACATCCTTTTCCAAGCCAAACGACCCCTTTTTATATCTAAAGGTGGCACCAAAAGTAAAATATAATCCTCCCAAAGAGGAACGACCTCCTTGGAGACATATGAGTTCCATTTTCATTTATTTTGCAAGTGGCTTTTACACTTTTTCGAACCGACTTGACTTCTCTAAGATGTGATTAGAAAATTACTTTTAAAAATAATACAAAGCTACAAAAACAACTCAAAATCATGACATTAAATACTTACCTTGTTTTTTCCCTTTAAGTTCATGGGAAGTGGAATGGGCAGAAGGTCTTCGATGTGAACTAGCCCTGAGAAGGGGACATTACAGTTTGGTCTCGACAATGATGGAAATCCCTAGAGATCCACGGTATCCCACGCCCAATTTAGCCATATACAATATACGAGTTAGGAGGGAATGAGCTATGGTGGATAGGGAACAATCTATAACAACCATTCTATAATGTCCCTTTCGGGGTCAAATTTGAGGAATTTTGATTTTCCCCAAAATTCTAATGGAACATTGTCGGAAAGGATGACAACCACATGTAGAGATTTTGATTTTTATGACAACAATCTGATTTTATGCAAGAACTATGGCAACAACCTATTTTAGGTCCACCAAACCCTAATCGACCTAGGGTAAATTCAAGTTTTTGCCTTTTCCACACACAAATTTTCAGAAATACATCAGCAACATGAAACCCTCTTCTCTATCACATCCGTAATCATCACTAAAAGCCTATGAAATTCAACAACATAGTCCTCCACCGTGCCTTGTTGTTTCAACTTTGCTATCTCCCGAAAGTGAATTTCTGGATCAACCCTATCAAATTTCCTAGCGAGTTTTTTACAAAACTCATCATATGAGTGGATGAGATTGTGCCCTTGTGTGACCAATCCCTGGAACCACCACTCATGTGCAATTCCTTTAAGATGAAGGGTTGCAAATTTTATTGCTTCATCCTCTGTCATAAGCTTCAATGATAGATAGGTATCCAAATTTTGTATCCAAGCTCAGGCTGTCCCCTTCTTGAAGATATCAAATGTGGAGAGTGCCACCTTCCCCAAAGCATTTTGAAGCTCCCTTTGCGGTGCATGAGGCCTAGGCTCCGGTCTTGACCTTCCTTTGCTTACCCCTATGAATTCCGCAAGAGAAATAACATCACATATCTCATTCAGAAGAACCGTATACTCTTCATAGCTAGCCACAATATTTTTCCCTCCTAATATCCATGTGTCCACCTCTAGAATGGCTTCTTCCCTTGGGAGGAATGTAGGTGTAGTGACTACTCCACAAATCAACCCTTGGGGCTGCCTTGAATTGTTAACCCTGGATGACCTACCCTCACCATTTTGAGGCCTTGGTTCATGAAGTTTCTGTAGGGTTAGGGCTAGAAAATCCATGGTGTCCGCTAACCATTCTTCCTCTTCAATGAGTCTATTGACCTTGGTCTCTTGGGAACCTTGGTGGGCCATGTTAGGCTCTTCAAATGGCTGATTTGATTTCTTCTTTTCTCTCCTTTGATAACATATGTACCCTTTGTCACCCTCTTGCATGAATACCTTAAGGATGGGAAGATCGATGCTTTGATACCACTGTAATGTCCCTTTTAAGAATGAAACTGAAAAAAAAGGAAATAGCATAAATCCCAATTGAGAGTAAATTGATTTTTACAGCAGCCAACCAAAAAATGATATAAATCCTAGCAATGAACTGTATTTGCACTTTTGGGGCATCAAACACGCTCCAAACAAGCTGATAATGGATGTATAAATTCTCCAAAATATTATGCTCAACAAATGGAACAAACACCAAGCAAAAACACTCCAAACTATATGCCATTTTGGAAATTCTACACAGCTGCAATTAAATTTATGACAACAAAATTACAACTCAAAACAATGGCTGGAAATGGAGATTCCAAACCCCAAAAATCTCATGAAAGTGTGCAATCGGCCTCTAAAATTATGAGGAATATGAATATCAACTCCAAATGAAGAAATGTGCCCTAGATGGCACCCAACTCCACCTCCAAGCAAGTTGCTATCTTAGGAGAGGGGTTATAAATCACTCTAGGATCAAACCCTCACTGAAAATATGCAACATCAATACTCGTGAAGTACTTTGGAAACCCCATAATGGAGAATCCCCAATAAGTTGAAGAGTTTTTGTTCTTCAATGAAACAAGGAAGGGTCTCGTCCTCCCTGTTAATCACACCAAAAGATTTTCGCTCTTAAGTGGCTGTGATTGAGCAATTGGCCCCAAAACCATGCAAGTTATAATTTTTTTGACAAGAAATGATCCTCAAATTAGCCAAACAAACCCTCTTTATACCTTGTTGTGGCACCAAAACAAATTAGAGTCTTTCCAAACTAGGACCAACCTCATAAGGATGCTTTTCTTTTATTTTCCCTTTGGCTTTTCACCTTCATAACCCATCCGGCCAGAATTAAGTAGAAAACTATTAAAGAAGAATCTCATGAAAATAACTGAAAAATATGACAATCACTTCCCTTGTTCACTTCCTTCTTCCCACGGGAAGTGAGATGGCCTCGAAGCCTCCAAAACGAACTAGTTTGCAAAAGGGGACATTACACTTGCAAAGTATGAGTGAATGATAATATTTAAAGCCTTTGTTACTTGATTTTCAAATCTTATGATGGGCATTTCGATTAAATCCAAACAAGAAGGAGATTATTCATAGCATATTTAGGTTGTTCTGATTGTAGCTTTCCTTTTATCAAATATAAGTCACTGATCATAAGATATTATTCTGATTCACTTATTAAAAGACTAGATGCCATGAAAATTATCTGATTATGATGTTAAATATCATTTTTGATGCTCCTCCTTCGAATATTAGTGGTTTATAACTTTACATTGCAATGCGGCATGAAATGGAATACATGTTGGGATAATTATTATTTTGGTTCCCTGCTTTGCATGTAGTTCTGAAAAGTGAATTCTCAAGTTATGGACAAAATATTATTATATGTCGGATTCATGCCTAGCACGGTGTCTTGCTTTTATGAATTGCACATTCTGAAGTTACTCTTGCATGGAAGATGATTTATTTCATTTGTGTATGCTCTAATGTATTACATTTCTTAATTTATGTTTAGGGACCTTATTTGTCATTGTTGAAATGTTTAAAATATGGTTTCTCTTCATTCTTATTCAGGTTGGTGGAGCTAACATTTTGGAGAAAAATCATGCAATTCATTCTCTTCTTTGTAAATGCGACATGGTTGTATTTATAGGAACCATGTCATTCACATTTTTGAGTGCTCTAGGGTTGTCCATTTCTCCACATTTTGTGGAGAAGCATGCTCGAGAACAGGCTTGGGAATTATTGGACATTGCAAAGAAAAGAAATGTTAGAGTGCTTCTTCCTAAAGATTTTCGGTGCATTAACGAGGCTCATTTGTGTGATCATACACTAGTTTTTGAAGCTCAATGCATTCTAGATGGTAAGTTTCCCAGTATCAAAAGATAATTTAGTATTGAGCTGTAAGAATGCTTACATGATTCATGCATTTGTTTAACAAACTCTATCAATCTCTAAAGTTGACATGATCATGCTTGGACTTTAGGAAATTCATGCAAAATTTGGTACACCCTTTTACGGTCGTTTTTATGTTCATCTAGTTGTCATAATATTTACCTTATTTATATATTATCTTGTTCAGTTGTTTTGATAAGCATCTGTATATTTTTATAATAGGAGAATAAAGTGTTATATGTCAATCAAGTGCATTTAACGAGCCCCAAATTTTTATGTTCTTTGTGATCACAACTATTCAAGTGTCCTTGTTAGTTCTTTGTAATCGTTACTATTCATGTGTTGCAATTCGTTGTTCAGGTCGTCCTAATATTTTGTCCTCGCTCTTGTATTTTTGGTCTTTACTTATGGTAAAAATCAATGTATGTCCAAATCCACTCTTGCATAGTACATGTAACAAATTATTGATACTTGAGATATGAAACGAAGGGAATTGTTAGAAGATTGTCCAAATCCCGTTGTTGACTAAGTCATCTCAACACTACTAGCTCAACATTCTATTCATTCAATGGTTGAATGGAAAAGAGATCATTATCTTACTAAACAATGTTAAAAAGAACAATCGTGTTTTCCTGGAGAATATACTAAAAGAAAACAGAGTATAATATGTAATATCCCTTTCAAGGGCTAAAACTGAAAAAGAAGGAAACCACACAAACCCAAGTGAAGTGAAATCTGATTTTTTATAACAGTTGTAATATTCTTTAAAACCCAAGGGCGAACTCTATAAGAGCTTAGAATTCAGCAAATAATCGTGCACAACAGCTGAAAAATACTTCTAAATAATTATTTCAACTACGACAATCAATATCCATCCAATTGGCAACAATTAAATGGAGAAAATCAATGAAGATACACTGCTGTAATTAAATTTGTAACAGCAGCAGGACAAAAACAAACAAAGGCTGAAAATAATAGATAAACCCCTCCAAAAATCACCAAAATGTAGATTCTGGCCTTATAAATTATGGAGATTTAGAATATAAAATCAGATATGAATTTTGTGCCCTAGAAAGCACCAAACCGGCATCAAACACTAATCACTCCCCTAGGGAAGAGCTCCAAAAATTATGTAAAGCTTTTGCAATCCTTCTTCCTGATGTCTCTAACCCAAATCAGTAAGAAAATCTTCAAGGGATGTCTTCAATTCACCCATATGGAGAGTTTTCATTCTCCACCAAGCCACAAGGAAGGTTTCCTTCTTCCTTGGATGCCACACAAGATGGTTTTCGTCCTCAAGTGGAAAGGCATTGAGCAACTTGTCCAAAAAACCATTTGTAGATGTACAATGTGCCAAAGATGGTTGCTGTTGGCTAGATTTTCTGCATAGCATCAAACCTAGGCAGTCATGAGATAAATCTCCCTCATTTAACGGGTGAGGCTCCCGTGTTAGATTTGTCAATAAAAATGTGTTATTATCTATCAGGGGTTTTACTTTAACCACTTAGTTCATGAACCATAACTAAGAAGTTCTGCAGCAAGTAAGCAGCTGTTCAAGAAAGGAAATTTTATAGAAGAAGGAAGTAAAGGAAATACAAAGAAGAAATGGGAAAGATGTGCATCCCAATTAGTAGATAGCTGAACTAATTGCATGCACATAGAAGAAACTTAATAGATATGAACACACAGAATTATAAAACAAAGGCAGCTCTAGATCCAAATCTAAAATAACACAAAGTTTACTTAAGAGATCTAAGATCAAAAGCAAGAAACAAAGTACACCGTGACACAAAGTTCTCCGGAAACCTGCTCCTTTGTATTCCTTTGCTCCAAGTTGCTCTCAGGGGTTCAGCACAAAGTCTAGAACACAAGATTGCTGCTTACAAATTCTGATCAATCCTTATCCCGGAGGTTCTTCTCCTACTTATAGAATGTAGGAGGGAAAGTACAAATGGAAAACTCAAACTAAACTGAAACATAAACAACAAGTAAATATGACATTTGGCAATCATCCTCAACTATCTTCTCCTTAAGTGACACATGTATCACTTAACTAATAGAATGGTTCCACATGACTTTAAGTAATGGTTGCAAAACTAATAACTTAGAAGTTTTACAATTTCATCTGGGAACATAGAAAATAGAAGAAGAGAATAGAAGAAGTCATGTCAGCTGTAATGTTTATGTTTTTTTCTTGTTCTGATATCTGGATATACTTGTCGAACATGTAATTCAGCATCCTTCCATCTGTTTTAGCCACTGCTTCTTTCTCTGTCCTGAACTGCAACAACCCTTCATTCAACACTTTGATACACGCTTCCACATCTTCCAAACTCGGCCCAAACCTCACAATGTCTGCCTGCAACGCCACCAGTCTACTGATAGAATTCATCGTGAAAGGCTTGGTAGCTTTATCAATTCTCTTTTGTATCATCAGAAGAGATCCTTCCAAGAAATTGGGCACCTTAGTTAGAGACGATCCGCACATATGAAGTGACATTCTCCGTCCACATCTCTCCTCAGTGAAAGAAATGACACAGTCTGGTAAGGATCTGATATCCTACTCTCAAGTGCCTGCATCCTCTTCAGCAAAACTCTGCAAATTTCCAAACGGAAAGATACTGCAAACTCTAGCTGCTTCCCCCTCTCGACTGATCCGTCCGGTACAATCTGTTCCGCAATCAATACATCTCCCGGCAGCTTGTTGATCTCGACCAAAATACTCAGGTTACTCTTTGCAACTGTATTCATGCCTTCTATGTTTGCCATCAATTGCTTCAGTTGATTTGCTGCATCATCCATAACCTTTAGGCGGGCTGGCACTTCTCCAAGTTGTACAGAAGCTTGATGAATAATTAAATCCTTCCATTCGTCAATAGGCTTTACTTGATTGCTTGCGTCCTCCATTTCCTGCATAAGATGATCACTCACCTGCTCTGAAATGGGCTAAATGGAAGGTTTAGCAACCTTGGCTATGATCTCACATAATTGAGATACTTGCTTCTGCAGCTCTTCTTTCTCCGCCTTTTCACTGTCAAGCCTAAGGAATAAAGCATCCATCAATGTCTGCATGTCCTGCTTCAATCCTTCAGTGGTGGCTTGACCGAGGGGTACTTTGGTTACCGTCACATCCTCTACCGTGAGCTCCTCCTCTATCTTTCCTTCTGCCAGAATTGATATCTCAGGAAACTTCTCTCCCGAATCTTCGATGATCAACCTAGAAGTTGCTTTGGCAACTTCAGGCCTTCTGTCTCATCCACCCAGATTCTGGAGTAGTTGCAAGTCGTGCTCCTCTAAGTTCATCTCCATTCTCGCTTCTGGAACCAACTGCGAAGCCAACCATTCCAAGAAATTACTTCTCGGAGAATGAGAAGTCTCTGAAGTCGCTGAGTGTACTACCATCTTCCGCTCTGCATCCTCTCCGTCAGAAAGTGCCACAGTGTTATGGCTGCCATCTTTTGAATCATCCAAGGACAAAGCCCTTTCGAATTCTGCCATCTGCAGCTTCAACGTATCCTCTGGAACAGGCGCTGAACGAAGTGGCTGAGGGGAGAAAATGAATGTCACTGGATTCAGTGGAGGCATGGAAGCGTCCTGCTGCTGCGGTGCAATAGTTGGTGAAGTACTGGGTACTGGAGAAACTGGAGTTAAAAGTCATGGTCGTAGAAGTGATCTTCTCCTTGGATTGAGATCTTCTATGCACTTTCAACTTCTCGACTTTCTTGTTGCTTTCTCCTCCGTGCTTTCGCTTGAGGGAATCTCCTGCGCCGAAGTTGCCCGTGACTTCATTCATCAATGCTTCATCAAGGCAATATCCCTTCGTCAGCAACCAGTTTGAAGTATTCACCAACACAGCTCCCGACCTTTCTTCAATTGTGTTGCAGCCTCCTATGTTATTCTACAGTATGGCTTTATCTCCTCCCATTTGATGGTAAGTGTCAAGTACCACATTCCCATCATCTTTAAGATCCGCAGGTATCCGCGCTAGTCTAAAGTCGAACACTTGCTTTGCTGATAGCCTGCTGAAATCTTTCTTTCTAACCTCGTACTCACTTTTGCACTTCATCCAGAAATCTTCTAATGAAGGCACATGTGCGTACTCCTGGGAGATTGTCTTCCTGGCTACTCCAAATGGATCGAAGTTCAGCCATGCAGGGAAGAACTCTTGCTCATACTCGGATAACATTTGCGCTTCCATCCCTCGAGCTCTGTGAATGCTAATGCAGCTGTAATATCCCACAGTGATTGGGAAGAAGCCCGTAGACTTGTGCCGCTTTGACTGAAGGTCGTGTAACTCCACAAGTTGCCTGCTCAGCTCCATAGCGATCAATCTATCATTCGGATACCTGGGCATCTTTGTTGGTTCTCCAGAAAAGCCCGTAACCCTGAGGTATGTGAAATCTGCAAATTGAATGAATAGACTTCCAATCTTGGACACGGCTTCCCACGCTTCCTTGCTTACCCGCGTTGGCCTTCAAGTCTTTGTCTAGCCTGCAGATGAAATCGTAGAAGTCATCATTGATCACTTTGAAGTCTTTCTCGCCTGTAGGTACAGTAAGCTGCGGGTAGCACTCGAAAATGGGGTCCTTGGAAAGAACACCACATCTATCCAGCTTGGAAAAGACGCCTTGTGAAGCTGCAGCATACACCAAGTATGAAGTCATCTTGAAGCTGAAAGTACGCTTCACGTTCCGGAGTTGCTCACCGATGTTGTTGCTAATAATTTCCGACCAATTGATTATAGAATCAACCTTGTTGATTTCAATGGTCCTGATGAAAGCATACATCCATGTACGGAAAGTGTAGGCATTCGCTTCGCCATTCATCCTGCATAGCAATTTGACGACATCATCTACCTCCTGCACCAAATTGGACCGTGGAAGAGTTCTCGGGAACTTTGAAGGAGATCTAGGCTTCTTCATGTATCGGCTATTCATGATGCTAACGCAATCAACTCTATGCTTCTCCCATCTACTGTCAGCATCCTGAATGCTAATAGAAGTCACCACCTTTCGCACTGGAATCTTCAAACAATAATTGATGAACTCTGCGTCCAAACGAATTATTGTCTTTCCCGAAGCATCACGCACTGATCTGGATGAAGGATGATAAGATCTAGCGCACTCCATCACACGATCTGCCTCCTGCACTCTGAGCTAATTGGGTTGTACATGGAAAAGCTGCAGCTCGGATAATTCCACTGCTTTTGACCGCACGCATGAGTGAAGTCTTTCTCGCTCTGGATCTATCAATCAAATCGGCAAGAGGTTCCGGGCCTAGATCTGTGTCTCCTATGTCTGCAAGTTTGGAAGCAATGCATGACTCCATCGTGCTTTCTTTTTCATCTCTTTTCGCCATAGCTTTGTCTATCTTCGTCTGAATAATTCTTTTTCTTCTTACTTGGCCGGATTTCTTCAATACTGGTGCAGATCTGGACAATTCTTCAGATTCGGAGGATATATGCAATGTGTTGGACATTGATAAAAACTCCTTTTCTTTTGTAAAGCACCTGTAATGAATTCCTGCAATTTATTCAGACAAAAATGGCCACCGGAGCATGAATAGTGAATTTAAATTGTAAAAATCTGCACTTTTCAAGCCTGCTGCCCCAAAAAATGGTGTTTAATTTGCACATAAAGAGAGCATGAATCCTTTCAATCAACACCTGAGCTCCTGTAACACCTGTGGAAACAATTATGCAGACAAAGATCAACCTCCTCTAAAGCATGCGCCAAATCTGGAAGCTTTTAGCCTTGTTGTCACCTTGTCTGAGCAAAATCCTTCCTCTAATGGGGGCGCACTTTTCCACTTGGCTGCAATTCTTTACCTGTGATTTGAATAATTCACCCATATGGCTGCCCATGCTTATATAACCTTCACAATTCTATAATTAATAATTGCCCTAACAATTAAAGGCAATTAATTAATTAAAAATCATGTTTTTCTCTTTTAAAAATAGCATGTTTAAGGACAGCCATCCAATAAATTAAATTAATCCAATTTAATCCTTCACACATCACTTCACTTAAGCTTCACAGTGTGCTTTGACCATAGCCACTGAAAATATAAATTAATTTAATGTTTTAATGCCTTAAAAAACATTAAATAATTCCCAAATGGGGCGCACTTTTTGAGAGGAAGAGGGCAGCCACTAAATAAATTAAATTTAATTCATTTAATTCCTTTCTTTTATTCCAACTTTGACTTGTTGACTTCCTCCAAGCTTGGGCGCACTTTTTGAGAGAATAAATTAATTAAAATAATCAATTTAAGGCTGCCATTCTCTTACCAAAGGGGGCGCACTTTTTTGCACATGTAATTCTATTTTTAAGAATTTTTCACAATGGGATTCTTTACCCTGCAAGGCAGGCACCAAAATCCCATGATCCACTTAAGTGATTTGACTTTGACAATGGCATTATTTACCCTGCAAGGCAGGCACTAAAATCCCATGATTTCACTTAAGTCACTTTCCTTTTATTTTATCATGGGAATTTTTACCCTGCAAGGCAGGCAATAAATTCCCACCTGCCTGCAGCCTCTATTTTTCCCACTGCAGCTTAAGTGACTTTTATAACACGGGAAAAAGTACCCTGCTAGGCAGGTATAAAATTCCCACCCTGCCTGCGGCTTATATTTTTCCCATTGCAACTTAAATCCTTTGTTTTCCAAAAATGTGCCCATCCCCGCAGGGGCTTTTTTGTGCACGACTTCGCTTTTTCCCAGTGATCCAGACCTCTGATGGCGACTTCCTCTGGGCATAATGTGCGTATATGTTTTCCAACTGCTCCAGGCCAAAAATCGGGCTTACCCGGCAAAGGAATTGTTCTAGAGAAATTTCACAGAAAACGAAACGGGACACCACAAAAACACGAAAAATTGCCAAAAGTTACAAATAAAGCCCAAAACTTAATACAAGTTAAAACCCTTCTGGCACATAGGAATAATAACATATTCGCTCATAATAGAGTTAAAACGGAGCGCAAATAGCCTCATACGGGGCTCAAAATAATTAAATACAAATTTCCCGCAGACAAATCCCGACGACAGAATAAAACAATTTTGGGCATCTGGGTATTTGGCGAAAAAGGCTAATATGGCTCTTTGGGATTATCTTCACGCAATACAAGAACTTTCAGGCAATAAAAACACAAAACGACCCATTATTTTAAAAGTACGAAAAAATTTCGGATAGGGTAGTCGCAAATTTCAGGATGAAATCTGGGTGACACCACATGCAATTGACAGTCATTCGAGTACTAAATAATGCTCCTTGCTCGAGATGATACAAAGGCCAATTAGAAGACAGTCCAACCTCTTAAAAAGTTTTCAAAAGCTGAAGATCAGATAGATTGACTTCCACAAGGAATAAATCTCTCCTTTTTCCAGCCAGACTTGTAATCCCAGTAGCAAAATACTGAAAGACCACTTCGTCCTTTTCTTTCTAGAGCCAATTACTTTTAATGTACAATACTAATGGCAAGAAGTCTCACATTTAGAGACCATTCATTTTCAGAAAAAGGGGACATTATAGATCCTCCGTTCCGAAATTGCTTTTCCCCAAGCAATTGCAAGATTGGCAGCACTTCCCCAGGTAGCATCTTCAAGGGGCAAGCCTTTCCAATGAACCAAGATACTCCTTGATGCTTTGGTTCCTTAACTTCCTTTCACAGAACTCCAAAATACGAGTCTGAAATTAAAACTCAATTTACCCACCTCATCCATTGTGAGCAACTTAGAGAAGCTAATTGCTATCCAAGTGCATTTGATTGAGGCATGAGGAGAGAAAAACAGAGATTCTATTCCATCTTCCAGAAACTCAAGTTCATATGCAATATTTCTTAATGGCCTTTTACCAAGTACGGGCTACAGGTACATGGTACGTGGCTACTTTTCTGCAAAACCCTTGGCTACGATTGCGTCTATGGGCTGTAACCGTACAAATAAAAAAATATCTAAACCTCATATACATCTCATCTTTCTTATGCATAATAAATACAGAACTTGCTGATTTTGGGCACGATCAAGGTTTTCAAAATCATTCAATATGCTTGAAATTGTTGGACCAAGTCCATTACCCTTGGCTGCCACTATTCGTCATGACCAAATCAAGAATGGAAAGAGTCAACATGAATATACACAAGCCTTAAAGGAGACATATCATAGACATGTGGAAGGTGGTTTGTAACATTAAATTCTCAGCCATACCCACGCTGATTGTCGTCCATCAATCCAGCTCCTTAGGTGAACTCTAACCATTTAATGTCTTATTTTCGCCATCAAATATTGAAAGTTGGGCAAGAGTAGATGCGAAGGAGTCAGATTTGTAGTCTCTGTTAAGAATATGTAAAAGTTTGCTGAAGACATGCTAATATATTTGTCCTCAAACTTGTCACTGACAAGAAGCCAAATTGGGTAATGCCCATGAAGTCCAAAAAACATCAGCTACTTTAGATGCCATTGTTTCATTTAGCTAAGTGGACAAAGACATGTGTACTCCAATTCTGTGATGCGGAAGAAATCGTCTCCCAACCTTCGAGTGGGAACTGGGAACCTGGTTAGAGGATCTCAGCTAAATGCATGTTCCTGCATATGATGGTTTGTGATAAACATATCGACACTCGTCGGATGTATTTGTGCAAATTTTTTAGATTCCAATAGAATCTTTCACCAATATTTTGTAGCATTTTAAAATGAACTTGGATGGACGACACATGATGGAGTATCGGTGAACATACCCTTAATATCTAACACTTCTATAATTCGATTCTGGCTACCAACTAAAACCTGGTTCTTGTAAAGAATTGTCCCATATAATTGTACCTTTCATCAATTATTTGGGGGCACCTTCGAAAACAACATTAGCTAACTTGTTATTTAAATACTCAGCAATCAAATTGTGAATCTTTGCAGCTATCCCCTAGATCAAGAATCAAATATGATTTCCACGAACAAGGCCCTTCTATCAAGGGTACTTGACTTGCAAGTGTTTCCGAAAGCATACCTTGAAATGATGGAACCCCTGACCCTTGTCAGTAAAACTTATTTCCATGTTTTGGTAATTGAAAGTGAGTTCTCCCAATGAATGTAGCCACTTGGACCTTAAGCACAAAATCCATTCAACTTAATTAAATAGAAATCAACACATACCTTATGTTCTCCTTGTGAAGAGGAGTTGGGAACCTTCCTTTGTGCATGACATGGAGTACCGTCTGCTATATTAACCGTGAAACCTTATAAGTCTTTTACATTCAATTCCATCTTGGTCATCAAGCACTCATTAATGAAATTATGACTAGCTCCGCCATCATTCAAGACTATGAGACTTTACCCTTGTAGTTCACCCGCCATCCGGAATGGGTGATAACTAGGTGCATCGACAAGGTAGCAAGAGTGCCATCCAAATCTTCCGGATCTTCTTCTATGAATATTATCGTGCTTGGCTTGGGTCCACATTTGATTATTATCATCCTCACAATTTGAAATTACTTCAATATAGTGCACCTTACCTTTACCTAAACAATGGTGTCCAGGAGTCCTGGATTTGCAAGAGAAGCACAAATTCTTCTTTCCCTAGCTCACTTCTAGACTCTCCTTTATTGCTGGTTTTGGGTAGCTCGTTGTGAATATTATCCCCACATTCTTTGGAAGGGCTTCCTTGGTTGTGGTCCAAGCGACTATTTTGAGGCTGTCAAATGATCTATCCCGTTATCAGCTCCACTCGAATTACGCTTGATAATGTTTGCTGATTGCTGCTGTTTTTGGGGTAGCATCCTTCAAAACATGGTCCAAAGCCTTCAGACTTGATTGCCTTTTGAAATGACAAAGGATCAAAGGCCCTAACCAAACCCTTGAGTGGTTTCGGTCAAACATTCAATGACACTTAGAACCACATGTCTACTCTACCTAGACTTGCTAAAGACACTTCCTAAAAGCTATATAATGACCTCTTGGGTCCATTCTAAATCACTCTCATTTTCTCTCTTGCTAAATTCAGTTTTCACTAAACTAACATTTAGCATTGTGAAGAGCAAAGAGACATCAAGGAGCAGCTTGAAGGAAGAGTTTAGGAGGTGGTGCTAAAGGCAAAGAGCATCAAGGAAGAATTTCAAAGCAGATTTGGAAGCTTCAAGAAGGAAAAACCAGGTATTTTTCAAGTCTTTTTTTTTAATAAAGAAAATGTTAATGTGATCAATGATCACGAATGATGTATGCATAATGCACACATCATTCATGATCTATTGATCACAATATCAATATGTAGTTTTAATTTAGTAATTTTTAAACTCTATGCTAAAAAAAAAATTTGTAACATTTCCTTTGTGGTTTTTAAATAAAAATCATATGTTGTTTTAAAAAATTTATAAATATCATCCAAACTCTGTGTATGCTCTCACCTCGCACCTATACAATGACCTTGGTGATCAAAAGCAGAATAGGATGCGTAGGTTTTTTTTATTTATTTTAAGAGTTCTTTTTGTATTTATTAAATTAAAAAAATCCGAACTCTGTGTATGCTCTCACCTCACGCCTATACGGTGAACTTGGTGATCAAAAGCATAATAGGATTAGGCTTTCTTTTTGCTATTTTAAGAGTTTTTTTGTGTTTATTAAATTAAAAAAATATGAACTCTGTGTATGCTCTCACCTCGCGCTTATACGGTGAACTTGGTGATCAAAAGCAAAATAGGATATGTAGGGTGTAGTTCTAACTTCTATTTAATAATATTAATTTATTATTATCTAAGTTCATGTTTTTAAAAAAATTCAATGTAGGTTTGATTCTTTGACTCTTGAGATATAAAAACATAAATGGCATCCAGTTCAACTTCTGTGGGAGGGCATGGGGAAGGGGAAGCAAATCAAAGTGGGGGTGTGGATCCTAGAGCTCCTCTTTGGAGACGTGCAAATTGTGGAGAACCTTGTTGGCGGTGGCTCTCGAGTTTGGGTATGTAATCATTGCAATATACAATTCAAATCCTCTTACACCTGCCTCAAAGCTCATTTAATGGGGAAAGCGGGAACAGGGATTAGAAAATGTGCCAAGGTTGAAGGGAAACATATATTGGCATATATGAAAGAGCAAGAGGAGGCTGATTTGGCAGCTTCAAGAGCTAGATTTAAAACCGCTCCTTTGCAAAATAGGGGTTTTGTAAAACCACACACCCCATCAAACCATCCATTTATCCAAGTTGCAGTTGAAACTCCATCAGAGGGAGAGTGCTTGTCACGAAAGAGAAGTACCAAAGGCCCATTAGAGTAAGCATTTGCAAATGAGAAAAGGGATGTTGCTAATGAGTTGGTTGCTTGATGCGTTTATGCATGTGGGCTGCCCTTCAATGTGTTGCGGTCACCTTATTGGCAACAAATGGTGAGAGGAATTAATGATGCACCACAAGGGTATACAAGCCCTGGTTATCAGAAGGTGAGAACATCATTGTTGGCGAAAGAAGTGGCTCATGTACATACTTCTTTGCAGCCAATTAGAGATTCATGGAAGGACTGAGGGGTATCTATCATTTCAGATGGATGGAAAGATGCCCGAAATAGACCCCTAATCAACATTGTTGCAGTGTGCCCTAAAGGGGCAATGTTCTTAAGGGATTTTGATTGTGAGGGTGAAGTGAAAGATGCTCAATTTATTAATAATATTTTGATTGAGGCTATTGAGTCAGCGGGCCCTCAAAACGTTGTCCAAGTCATCACGGACAATGCCAAAAATTGTAGAGCAACAGGGATGATTGTAGAGTGGAGATATGAGCACATTTTTTGGACACCTTGTGTAGTACACTCCTTGAATTTGATGTTGCAGAAGATTGACAAAATTCCATGGATAAAAGAAACTCTATACAGAGGCAAATGAGATTCAAATGTTTGTCACAAATCATCACATGTCTCAAGCTATCTTTAGGAAGTTCTCAACGTTGGAGTTGCTGAAGGTAACGAAACAATTTCCCAGTTTTTAATTTTTAATATTTATTTGCTAACTTTCTATGAAATATGAAATTAATAATTATCAATTGAATTTCTTTTAAATTTAATTTTATATTTTATTAACTTGTTTTAATTTATTTTAATAGCTTGCTGAAACAAGATTTGCCTCTCACACGCTTGTCTTAAGACAACTTGTGAAGGTAAAACAAGCCTTAAGGCTTATGGTGATTGATGATGTTTGGTCTGTGTGGAAGCAAGCAAACACAGAAAGAGCCATCAAAGTAAAATTAATTATACTTGATGATAGTTGGTGGGCAAAGGTTGCATACTTGCTTAGTTTTACTGAGCCTATTTTATCTATGATTAGATATATAGACACAGATGACACTTGCATATGGGAGATCTATGATGGCATTGACTCTATGCTTGAAAAAATTAGAGACATCATACAACAAAAAGAGCAGGATCCTGCAGAAACCTTCTATAATGAAGTTGGGAGCGTGATCATGAGAAGGTGGAATAATATGACCACCCCATTACATCTCCTTGCCTATGCCCTGAATCCCAAATTTATAGCAGTGAAATAATTTCGGTACCTGGTAGGCAAAAACCATATGATGACCACAGAGTTGCAATTGGAATCCTTCTAAGGCAACATTCTGGAGGATTTTTCTTGATCCAGATATAGCTTGTACGGTCCGCTATGAAATGGCGCCCTTTGTCTCTTCATCTAATGGTAGCATGGGTGAAATGGATGCAGCAGTTGACAAGCACAACGTTGACCCCATTCATGTGGTGGTATGTACATGGCCATGATGCCAAGATACATATGACCTGTTGCCATTAAAGTCCTCTCACAGGTATAAAATATTAAAATGAAATCAAAAGTTTGTTTATTATTAATTAATTAAAAATTAAAATTGTATGTTCGAAGTTCTTACTTAGTAAATTAATTTTATTTCTAATTGAAAATTTCTAACTTCTTTTTTCATTTTTATAATAGGTGGCTAGCAATTCTTCAGCAGAGCGGAATTGGAGTACATATAGCTTCATCCACTCAGCCAAACGGAACAAGTTAGGATCCAAGAAGGCTGAGAATTTAGTGTATGTACACTCCAATTTGCGCATCCTCACACACAAGAATGAAGGCTATCGTAAAGGTCCCAACAAACTTTGGGATATTAATCTTGAGAGTAGTGACTTTGATGCTTCTGTGGCTACTCTTAGCCAACTTTCACTGCTTGGTATTGATGAAGAAGAGTCAAGATCCATTGCACAAGGGATGGAAAGTGGAGCTAGTGGGAGTGAAGCTGCTCAGTTGTGTTCATGGATGATTATGAGGAAGATCTAGATGATATATTCTAGAATCTAGATTATTATCATGTATATATGTGAATCATTGAAATTGTAACCATGTTGAATGATGAGTTATGACTCTTTAGAAGTTCAAATTTCAATGAATACAAAATATTTTGAGTGCTTTATCAATTATCTCTTATGGTCTACAAATTTCCAATTATAAAATGAGTATTATGCATATGTGTGTGTATATATATATATATATATATATATATTAATAATATATTGTACGGATGTTTCCAGTAATGTTTCGTATCCAAGGTTTTTTGAACATTTCTGTTTCCGCGTTTCGTATTCGTTTCCATTTCCGTTTCCGTTTCTGTGCAACATAGCTCCAAAGCATTAACCTAGGATCATGGGATTCTTCCTCTAACTTCTGCTGTAATTAATTCAGTGCCTGAGCATGTTCGAAAATACAAGATGGGGAGGAAATACAGTATGGAAAAAGAGAGTCAAGAAGTAGTTATTTCTCCTATTCCTTCTTCTGTCATGTCTACCATGATATCTGATTTCATTAGTCAGCTAAAAAGCTTTTATTACAACCAGAGGGAAAAGGCAAGAAGGGGAAAACCATGATTCTTATTCACTATACGTTCCATCGAATCTTGATCTATGGAACCCCCATTCCATTCATATGCATAATCTGAAACTGCATTCTCATCCGTTTTTCTCCTCTTTCCACTAAATGCAGAATACAAAAAGAGGGGGGATTACTATAGGGGAAATGGAGCTTTCTTCAACAAAAAGCAAGAAAGGTTCATTAAATCCAGACCTCAAAAGTTCTTCTCTTTTAGCAAGATCGCATGGCTCAATAAAAACCTGATCTCGACAATGCAAAGATGAGGGCTGCCAACAGTCCAAAAAAGGGGAATGCATTCCTCCCCTCTTCTACCTTGAAAAGCCACTGAAATTTGATCAACATTTTGGTGTCCCCAGATTTCATCCTGAAATCTGTGACTACCCTACCCGAAAAAATTTCGTACTTTTAAAATAATGGGTCGTTTTGTGTTTTTATTGCCAGAAAGTTCTTATATTGCGTCAAGATATTCCCAAAGAGCTATATTAACCATTTTCGCCAAATACCCAGATGCCCAAAATTGTTATATTCTGTCGTTGGGATTTGTCTGTGGGAAATTTGTATTTAATTATTTTGAGCCCCGTTGAGGCAATTTGCGCTCCGATTTAACTCTGTTGTGATCGTACATATCGTTATTCCCATATACCAATAGGGTTTTAACCAGGAATGAGTTCTGGACTTTATTTATGACTTCTGGCAACGTTTTGTGTTTTTGTGTTTTGCCTGTTTCGTTTTCTGTGAAATTTCTCTAGATCAATTCCTTTGCCGGTTTGCCCTGATTCTTGGCCTGGAGTAGCAGGAGATCATATACACACGTTATGCCAGAAGGAAGTCGCCATCGGAGGTCTGGTTCACTGGGAAAAGACGAAGTCGTTCACCAAAAAGAATTCGTTATGGAGTGTGCTAGGTCTTACCATCCTTCATCTAGATCAGTGCGGGATGCTACGGGGAAAACAATAATTCGGTTGGACGTAGAGTTCATCAATTATTGTTTGAAGATTCCGACGCGAAAGGTGGTGACTTCCATTAGCATTCAGGATGCCGGCAGCAGGTGAGAGAAACATAGAGTTGACTGCGTGAACATAATGAATAGCAGATACATGAAGAAGCCCATATCTCCTTCTAAGTTCCTAAGAACTCTTCCGCGGTTCAATCTGGTGCAGGAGGTAGATGATTGTTGGCTAGATTTTCTGCATAGCATCAAACCTAGGCAGTCATGAGATAAATCTCCCTCATTTAACCGGTGAGGCTACCGTGTCAGATTTGTCAATATAAATGTGTTTTTATCTATCAGGGGTTTTACTTTAACCACTTAGTTCATGAACCATAACTAAGAAGTTCTGCAGCAAGTAAGCAGCTGTTTAAGAAAGGAAAAATTATAGAAGAAGAAAGTCAAAGTATTACAGAGAAGAAGTAAGGAAGATGTGCATCCCAATTAGTAGATAGCAGAGCTAATTGCATGCACATAGAAGAAACTTAATAGATTTGAACACACAGAATTACAAAGCAAAGGGCAGTTCTAGATCCAGATCTAAAATAACACAAAGTTTACTTTAAAGATCTAAGATTTAAAAGCAAGAAACACAGTACGCCGTGACACAAAGTTCTCCGGAAACCTGCTTCTTTGTATTCCTCTGCAACAAGTGGCTCTCAGGGGTTCAGCACAAAGCCTAGAACAAAAGATTGCTTCTTACAAATTTTGATCGATCATTAACCCGGAGGTTCTTCTCCTACTTATAGAATGTAGGAGGGAAAGTACAAATAGAAGACTCAAACTGAACTAAAGTATGAACAAGTAAAGATGACATTTGGCAATCATCCTAAACTAACTTCTTCTTAAGTGACACATGTATCACTTAACTAATAAAAAGGTTCCACATGACTTCAAGTAATGGTTGCAAAACCAATAACTTAGAAGTTTACAATTTCATCCGGGAACATAGAAAGTAGAAGAAGAAAGAATAGAAGAAGTCATGCCAGCTGTAACATCTACATCTTCTTCTTGTTCTGATATCTGATATACTTGTCGAACATATAATTCAGCATCTTTCCATTTGTTTTAGCTACTGCTTCCTTTTCTGTCCTGAATTGCAGCAACCCTTCATTCAACACTTTGCTGCATGCTTCCACTTCTTCCAAACTTGGCCCAAATCTCGCAATGTCTGCCTGCAGTGTCACCAGCCTACTGATAGAGTTCATCGTGAAAGGCTTGGTAGCTTTATCAATTCTCTTTTGTACCATCAGAAGAGAACTTTCCAGGGAATCATGCACCTCGTTAGAAATAATCCGAACGTATGAAGTAACACCTCCATCCACTCTTTCCTCAGTGAAAGAAATGATACTGTCCGGCAAATCTGATGTTCTACTCTCAAGCGCCTGCATCCTTTTCAGCAAAACTCTGCAGATCTCCAAACGGAAAGATATTGCAAACTCTAGCTGCTTCCCCTTCTCGACTGATCCATCCGGCACAATTTGTTCTGCAACCAATACATCTCCGGGCAGCTTGTTGATCTCGGCCAAAATACTCAGGTTACTCTCTGCAACTGTATTCATTCCTTCTATGCTTTCTATCAGTTGCTTTAGTTGATTTGTTGCATCGTTCATAACCTTTAGGCGGGCTGGCACTTCCCCAAGTTGCACAGAAGCTTGACAAATAATCAGATCCTTCCATTCATCAATAGCCTTTACTCGATTGCTTGCATCTTCCATTTCCTGCATAAGATGATCACTCACCTGCGCTGAAATGGGCTGAACGGAAGGTTTAGCAACCTTGGCTATGATCTCACATAATTGAGATATTTGCTTCTGCAGCTCTTCTTTCTCCGCCTTTTCACTGTCAAGCCTAAGGAACAAAGCATCCAGCAACGTCTGCGTGTCCTGCTTCAATCCTTCAGTGGTAGCTTGACCGAGTGGTATTTTGGTCACCGTCACATCTTCTGCCGTTAGCTCCTCTTCTACCTTTCCTTCCGCCGGAATTGATATCTCAGTAAGCTTCTCTCCCGAATCCTTGATGATCAACCTAGAAGTTGCTTCAGCAACTTTAGGCCTTCTGTCTCTTCTGCTCAAATCCTGAAGTAGCTGCAAGTCATGTTCCTCTAAGTTCATCTCTACTCTTGCTTGCGGAACCAACTGCAAAGCTAACCATTCCGAGAAATTACTTCTCGGAGAGTGAGAAGTCGCTGAGTGCACTACCATCTCCCGCTCTGCATCCTCTCCATCAGAAAGTGCCACAGTATCATGGCTGCCATCTTCTGAAACATCCAAGGACAAAGCTCTTTCGAACTCCGTCATCTGCAGCTTCAACACCTCTTCTGGAACGGGTGATGAACGAAGTGGCTGCGGAGAGAAGACGAACGTCGCTGGTTTCAATGAAGGCATGGAAGCATCCTGCTGCTGTGGTGCAATAGTTGGTGATCCTCTGAGTACTGGAGAAGTCAGAGTCAAAGCTATGGCCATAGAAGTGGTCTTCTCTTTCTCTTGAGATCTTCTGTGTACTTTCAACTTCTCGGACCTTTTGCTGCTTTCTCCTTCATGCTTTCGCTTGAGGGAATCTCCTGTGCCGAAGTTTCCTGTGATTTGATTCATCAATGCTTCATCAAGGCAATATCCCTTCGTCAGTAACCAGTTCGAAGTATTCACCAACACAGCTCCAGATCTTTCTTTTATTGTGCTGCAGCCGCCATTGCTATCCTGCAGTATAGCTTTATCTCCTCTCATTTGATGGTAAGTGTCAAGTACCACGTTCCCATCATCTTTAAGATCTGCAGGTATCTGCGCTAGTCCAAAGTCAAATACTTGCTTTGCCGATAGCCTGCTGAAATCTTTCTTTCTAACCTCGTACTCACTTCTGCACTTCATCCAGAAATCTTCTAACGAAAGCACATGTGCGTACTCCTGGGAGATTGTCTTCCTGGCTATTCCAAATGGATCGAAATTAAGCCGCGCAAGGAAGAACTCTTGCTCATACTCGGACAACATTTGTGCTTCCATCCCTCGAGCTCTGTGAATGCTGATGCAACTGTAATATCCCACAGTGAGTGGGAAGAAGCCCGTAGACTTGTGCCGCTTCGACTGAAGGTCGTGTAACTCCACAAGTTGCCTGCTCAGCTCCATGGCGATCAATCTGTCACTCGGGTACTTGGGCATCTTTATTGGTTCACCTGAAAAGCTCGTAACCCTGAGGTATGTGAAATCTGCAAACTGGATGAATACACTGCCAATCTTGGACACTGCTTCCCATGCTTCCTTGCTTACCCTGTGAGTCTTCAAGTCTTTGTCTAACCTGCAGATGAAATCGTAGAAGAAGTCATCGTTGATCACTTTGAAGTCCTTCTCGTACGCAGGTATAGTAAGCTGTGGGTAGCACTCGAAAATGGGATCCTTGGAAAGAATACCACATCTATCCAGCTTGGAAAAGACACCATGTGAAGCTGCAACATACACCAAGTATGAAGTCATCTTGAAGCTGAAGGTACGCTTCACGTTCCGCAGTTGCTCACCGATGTTGCTGCTAATAATTTCTGACCAATTGATTATAGAATCAACCTTGTTGATTTCAATGGTCCTGATGAAAGCATACATCCATGTCCGGAAAGTGTAGGCATTCGCTTCACCATTCAACCTATATAGCAATTTGACGATATCATCCGCCTCCTGCACCAAATTGGATTGTGGAAGAGTTCTCGGGAACTTGGAAGGGGATCTAGGCTTCTTCATGAACCGGCTATTCATGATGCTCACACAGTCAGCTCTATGCTTTTCCCACCTACTGTCAGCATCCTGAATGCTAATAGAAGTCACCACCTTTTGCACTGGAATCTTCAGACAATAATTGAAGAATTCTGCATCCAAACGAATTATTGTCTTTCTCGCAACATCACGCACTGATATGGATGAAGGATGATAAGATCTAGCACACTCCATCACAAACTCTGGCAATTGGGCTGTACATGGGAAAGCTGCAGCTCGAATAATTCCACTACTTTTGACCGCACGCATGAGTGAAGTCTTTCCAGCTCTGGATCTATCAATCAAATCAGAAAGAGGTTCTGGGCCTAGATCCGTGTCTCCTATGTCTGAAAGTTTGGAAGCAAATGCATGAATCCATCGTGCTCTCTTTTTCATCTCCTTTCGCCATGGCTTTGTCTATCTTTGTCTGAATAATTCTTTTTCTTCTAACTTGGCCGGATTTCTTCAATACTGGTGCAGATCTGGACAATTCTTCAGATTCGGAGGATATTTGCAATGTATTGGACATTGATAAAAACTCCTTTTCTTTTATAAAGCACCTGTAATGAGTTCCTGCAATTTATTCAGACAAAAATGTCCACCAGAGCATGAATAGTGAATTTAAATTATAAAAATCTGCACTTTTCAAGTCTGCTGCCCCAAAAATTGGTGTTTAATTTGCACATAAAGAGAGCATGAATCCTTTCAATCAACACCTGAACTCCTGTAACACCTGTGAAAACAACTATGCAGACGAAGATCAACCTTCTCCAAAGCATGCGCCAAATCTAGAAGCTTTTAGCCTTGTTAGCACTTTGTCTGAATAAAATCCTTCCTCTAATGGGGGCGCACTTTTCCTCCTTGCTGCAATTCTTTACCTGTGAATTAAATTATTCACCCATATGGCTGCCCATGCTTATATAACCTTCACAATTCTATAATTAATAATTGCCCTAACAATTAAAGGCAATTAATTAATTAAAAATCATGCTTTTCTCTTTTAAAAATAACATGTTTAAGGACAGCCATCCAATAAATTAAATTAATCCAATTTAATCCTTCACACAGCACTTCACTCAAGCCCCACAGTGTGCTTTGACCATAGCCACTGAAAATAGAAATTAATTTAATGTTTTAAAGCTTCAAAAAACATTAAATAATGCCCAAATGGGGCGCACTTTTTGAGAGGAAGGGGGCAGCCACTAAATAAATTAAATTTAATTAATTTAATTCCTTTCTTTTATTCCTTCTTTGACTTTTTGACCTCCTCAAGCTTGGGCGCACTTTTTTAAGAAGAAAGATTATTAAAAATAATCAATTTAATCTTTTTAATCTATCACCAAAGGGGGCGCACTTTTTTGCACATGTAATTCTATTTTTAAGAATTTTTCCATAATGGGATTCTTTACCCTGCCAGGCAGGCACCAAAATCCCATGATCCACTTAAGTGATTTGACTTTGACAATGGGATTCTTTACCCTGCAAGGCAGGCACTAAAATCCCATGATTTCACTTAAGTCACTTTCCTTTTATTATATCATGGGAATTTTTACCCTGCAAGGCAGGCAATAAATTCCCACCTGCCTGCAGCCTCTATTTTTCCCACTGTAGCTTAAGTGACTTTTATAACACGGGAAAAAGTACCCTGCCAGGCAGGTATACAATTCCCACCCTGCCTGCGGCTTATATTTTTCCCATCGCAGCTTAAATCCTTTGTTTTCCAAAAATGCGCCCATCCCCGCAGGGGCTTTTCTGTGCACGACTTCGCTTTTTCCCAGTGATCCAAACCTCCGATGACGACTTCCTCCGGGCAAAATGTGCGTGTATGTTTTCCAGCTGCTCCAGGCCAAAAATCGGGCTTACCCGGCAAAGGAGTTGTTCCAGAGAAATTTTACAGAAAACAGAACGGGACACCACAAAAACACGAAAAATTGCCAAAAGTTACAAATAAAGCCCAAAACTTAAAATAAGTTAAAATCCTTCTGGTACATAGGAATAATAACATATTCGCTCATAATGGAGTCAAAACAGAGCGCAAATAGCCTCATTCGGGGCTCAAAATAATTAAATACAAATTTCCCGGAGACAAATCCCGACGACAGAATAAAACAATTTTGGGCATCTGGGTATTTGGCGAAAAAGGCTAATATGGCACTTTAAGATTATTTTGACGCAATACAGGAACTTTCAGGCAATAAAAACAACAAACGACCCACTATTTTAAAAGTACGAAAATTTTTCGGATTGGGTAGTCACAGATTTCAGGGTGAAATTTGAGTGACACCAATGATGTTGCCTAATTGTTATGCAGGATTAATGGTGAAGTGAACGCTCACACTTTCCGTACATGGATGTATGCTTTCATCAGGACCATTGAAATCAACAAGGTTGATTCCATAATCAATTGGTCGGAAATCATTAGCGACAACATTGGTGAGCAGCTCCGGAACATGAAGGCGTACTTTCAGCTTCAAAATGACTTCCTATTTGATGTATACTGCAGCTTCACAAGGCATCTTCTCCAAGCTGAATAAATGTGGCGTTCTTTCTAAGGACCCCATTTTCGAGTGCTACCCACAGCTTACTGTACCTGCATGCAAGAAAGATTTCAAAGTGGTCAACGATGGATTCTTCTACGAATTCATTTGCAGGCTAGATAGGGACCTAAAGGCCAACAGGGTGAGTAAGGAAGCATGGGAAGCTATATCCAGAATTGGCAGTCTATTCATTCAGTTTGCGGATTTCACATACCTCAGGGTTGCTGGCTTTTCTGGAGAACCGGTTAAGCTGCCCAGATATCCGAATGATAGATTGATCACCATGGAGTTGAGCAGACAACTTGTGGAGATACACGACCTTCAGTCGAAATGGCACAAGTCTACAGGCTTCTTCCCGATCATTGTGGGACATTATAGCTGCCAGAGCATTCATAGAGCTCGAGGGATTGGAAGCGGAAGATGTTATCCGAGTATGAGCAAGAGTTCTTCCTAGCATAGCTGAACTTCGATCCATTTGGAGTAGTCAGGAAGACGATCTCCCAGGAGTACGCACATGTGCCTTCATTAGAGGATTTCTGGATGAAGTGCAAAAGTGAGTACGAGGTTAGAAAGAAGGATTTCAATAGGCTATCAGCATGGCAAGTGTTCGACTTTGGATTAGCACGGATACCTACAGATCTTAAAGATGATGGGAATGTGTTACTTGACGCTTACCATCAAATGGGAGGAGATAGAGCCGTACTTCAGGATAACGTAGGGGGCTGCCATACGATTGAGGAAAAGGTCTGGCATTGTTCTGGTGAATACTTCAAACTGGTTGCTGACGAAGGGATATTACCTTGATGAAGCACTGATGAATCAAATCACAGGAAACTTAGGCACTAGGAGATTCCCTCAAGAGGAAGCACGAAGGAGAAAGCAGCAGAAGGTCCAAAAAGATGAAAGTGCACAAAATATCTCAATCAAAGGAGAAGATCACTTCCACGGCTATGACTTTAGTTTCGGCTTCTCCAGTATCCAGTACTTCACCGACTGTTGCACCTCAGCAGGACACTGTCCATGCCTCCACTGAATCCGGTGACATTCATCTTCTCTCCTCAGCCACTCCGTTCAGCACCTGTTCCAGAAGAGACGTTGAAGTTGCAGATGGTAGAGTTTGAAAGAGCTTTGTCCTTGGATGATTCAGAAGATGACAGCCATAACACTGTAGCAGTTTCTGATGGAGAGGAAACAGAGCGGGAGATAGTAGTACACTCAGCAACTTCTCATTCTCTGAGAAGTAACTTCTCATAATGGTTGGCTTCACAGTTGGTTCCAGAAGCTAGAGTGGAAATGAACTTGGAGGAACATGACTTGCAGCTGCTCCAGAGTCTAGGCGGAATGGACAGAAGACCTAAAGTTGCTAAGGTAACTTCAAGGTTGATCATTGAGGAGTCGGGGCAAAAGTTTGTTGAGATGTCAGTTCCGGCGGAAGGAAAGAAGGGGGATGAGCTCACGGCAGAAGATGTAACAGTAACTAGAGTACCCATTGGTCAAGCCACCACAGAAGGATTGAAGCAGGACACACAGACATTGATAGATGCTCTATTCCTTAGGCTTGACAGAGAAAAGGCAGAGAAAGATGAACTTCAGAAGCAGGTATCTCAGTTGTGCGAGATCATAGCCAAGGTTGCTAAATCTTCCACTCAGCCCATTTCAGAGTAGGTGAGTGATCATCTTATGCAGGAGATGGAAGATGCAAGCAATCAGGTGAAAGCTACTGACGAATGGAAGAATCTGATTATTCGTCAAGCTTCTGTACAACTTGGAGAGGTGCCAGCCCGCCTGAAGGTTATGAATGATGCAGCAAATCAGCTGAAGCAACTGGTGACGAGCATAGTAGACATGAACACAGTTGCTGAGAGTAACCTGAGTACTTTGGCCGAAATCAACAAGCTGTCGGAAGATGTATTGGTTGCAGAACAGATTGTACCAGACGGATCAGTTGAGAAGGGGAAGCAACTGAAGTTTGCAGTATCTTTCCGTTTGGAGATCTGCAGAGTTTTGTTGAAGAGGATGCAGGCACTTGAGAGTAAGACATCATCCTTACCAGACAGTATCATTGCTTTCACTGAGGAGGAAGTGGTCGGAGATGTTACTTCATACATACAAGGATCATTCCTAGCAAAGTGCCTAATTCCCTGGAAGGGTCTCTTCTGATGGTACAAAAGAGAATTTATGGAGCTACTAAACCTTTCACGATGAATTCCATTAGCAGACTGGTGGCACTGCAGGCGGATATTGCGAGGTTCAGGCCGAGCTTAGAAGGATGTGGAAGCATGTATCAAGGTGTTGAACGAAGGATTGCTGCAATTCAGGACAGAAAAGGAAGCAGTGGCTAAAACAGATGGGAAGATGCTGAATTACATGTTCGACAAGTATATTCAGTATCAGAACAAAAAGAAGACATAAATGTTACAGCTGGCATGACTCCTATTCTTCCACTATTTTCCACGTTCCCGGATGAAATTGTAAAACTTTAAAGTTATTGGTTTTGAAACCATTACTTAAAGTTATGTGGAACAATTCTATTAGTTAAGTGATACATGTGTCACTTAAGGAGAAGTTAGTGGAGGATGATTGCCAAATGTCATTTTTACTTGTTTATGTTTCAGTTCAGTTGAGTTTCCCATTTGTACTTTCCCTTCTACATTCTATAAGTAGAGGAAGAACCTCTGCGTTAATGATCAGAATTTGTAAGCAGCATTCTTGCGTTCCAGACTTTGTGCTGAAACCCTTGATAGCCACTTGAAGCAAAGGAATATACAGGAGCAGATTTCTGGAGAACTTTGTGTCATGGTGTATTTTGTTTCTAGCTTTTATATCTTAGATCTTTTAATAAACTTTATGTTATTTTAGATCTAGATCTAGAGCTGCCTTTGCTTATAATTCTGTGTTTATATCTATTGGTTTCTTCTATGTGCATGCAATCAACTCTGCTATCTATTGATTGGGATGCACATCTTCCCCATTTCTTCTCTGTGTTTATATAATTCCCTTCTTCTATAAATATTTCCTTTCTTAAACAGCTGCTTACTTATTGCAGAACTATACAGCTATGGTTCATGAGCTGAACAGTTAAAGTAAAACCCCATATAGATACTAGCATACTTTAATTGACAAATCTGACACGGGAGCCTCACCGGTAAATGAGGGAGATTTATCTCATGACTGCCTGGGTTTTCATGCTATGCAGAAAATCTAGCCAACACATTTATACTTAGGTTATGCTCAACAATGGTAATTGTCCCCTTTTCCCTTCTCATACCTCTTTGAAATTCGATATGGTATTGCAGTTCCTCATATTGATTTCTGAATATAAGTTTACAATAGTCTATGTGTGTGTAAGATGTGTGCATATATATTTTGCTCAAATGGGAATAAAGAGTGCAACCATCAACTTCAACTGGGAAATTCAAACATGAGGTAAATCACTCCAAATGTTCAGAAATGGATATGACAACATTACTTTCTTTGCTATTGAATGGATATGGAAGAAGCATTCAATAGACTCAATCATGGTACCAACAAGGGAGAAGAATATCTCTATTTTGGTTTATTTTCCAGCCATTGAGTGGAATCTCAAAACAGAATTTGGAGTCTTAATTAGTATTTACAAATAATTATTGAAGGAGGCTCACTACCAAAATGGGAGAAGAACTCGTACCTTATCCTAACTAAGAGATCCTCAATCCCAAATAAATTTTACTCCTATAAATTCAGAAACAAAATAACATTCTCATTCTTTTTGTTAATCTTATCCTAAAATCCCCCCTCTTTTCTCATACACACTCAGAAGTAATCTAGCCTCTATCCAAGAATGAGGGTAAGGATAGAGGATATGATCATTTTAAAGCTTGACCAATTCAGCCAAAAACACTTAGAGATTCACAAATCTCTAGGAGCTCATGTGTACTGTCCTCAAGGATGGTTAACATGGGTAAAAGGATTGAAGCTTCAACATATTCATCGTCCAAGCTCCCTGAGATGTGTGACTCTCAAATCTTTAAGGAACACTCCGACCTCGTAAGATTAATCTCTTAGGTAACCAGTCACCAAAAAGAGCCACTTCTTGTCCTGTCCAAATACTTGTCTCTTTCCCACAGCCACAAATTGGCTTCTATGATCACCATGCAAGAATGATCCATAGAAGAATAAAGTGTGTGGGAGTTGTTTTCTTCCCGCAATTAGTTTTCTCCTCAGCCAAGGAGCTTCCCTAAGAAATTCCATGGAAGTGTGCCACTTTAATAATGATTTCTCCCAGCCAAATTGGACATCTCTTATTCACATGCATGAGACCAATTTCTTCCAAACAAGTCTTGGCAGCCACTAAAAAAATTTCCAAATTCCTTGAGATATTTCCCTGCAACCCTAACTCCTCTTTCATGTCAGATACTGAAAAACTGGAAGTCGCAATCTCAATATAGATACACGCTATTTTGAACTCACAATTTTGTAATACAAAAATCTATCTAATTTATCCCTTTTGCCTCCCAAAGTTTGATATGGTCCAGAAGTGCCATCTATCCTCCAAGAGTCTAGGGGAAAGATTTCCTTTCATGTTGCCAAACATGGGTGAGTTGTAGGTCACCTACTCATTGCATGTTACTAACCTTGCTAAGTTACTAAAACTAGTCACTTATTAAATAGGCTGATTTTCTAATGTTTCCAAACAAGGAAATGGTTTATCTTTTTATAGAGGGGTTGGTGTCACTCAGATTTCACCCTAAAATCTGCGACTACCCTATTTGAAATTTTTTCGTACTTTTAAAATAATAGGTTGTTTTGTGTTTTTATTGCCTGAAAGTTCCTGTATTGTGTCAAGATAATCCCAAAGAGCCATATTAGTCTTTTTCACAAAATACCCAGATGCCCAAAATTGTTTTATTCTGTCGTCGGGATTTGTCTGCGGAAAATTTGTATTTAATTATTTTGAGCCCCGTATGAGGCTATTTGCGCTCTATTTTAACTCTATTATGAGCGAATATGTTATTATTCTTATGTGCCATAAGGGTTTTAGCTTATTTTAAGTTTTGGGCTTTATTTGTAACTTTTGGCAATTTTTCGTGTTTTTGTGGTGTCCCATTTCGTTTTCTGTGAAATTTCTCTGGAGCAATTCCTTTGCCGGGTAAGCCCGATTTTTGGCCTGGAGCAGCTGGAAAACATATACGCACATTATGTCCGGAGGAAGTCATCATCAGAGGTCTGGATCACTGGGAAAAAGCGAAGTCATGCGCGGAAAAGCCCCTGCGGGGATGGGCGCATTTTTGGAAAAAAAAGGATTTAAGCTGCAATGGGGAAAATATAAGCCGCAGGTAGGGTGGAAATTTTATACCTGCCTAGCAGGGTACTTTTTCCCGTGTTATAAAAGTCACTTAATCTGCAGTGGGGAAAAATAGAGGCTGCAGGCAGGTGGGAATTTATTGCCTACCTTGCAGGGTAAAAATTCCCATGATATAATAAAAGGAAATTGACTTAAGTGAAATCATGGGATTTTAGTGCCTGCCTTGCAGGGTAAATAATCCCATTGTCAAAGTCAAATCACTTAAGTGGATCACGGGATTTTGGTGCCTGCCTTGCAGGGTAAAGAATCCCATTATGAAAAAATTCTTAAAAATAGAATTACATGTGCAAAAAGTGTGCCCCCTTTGGTGAGAGAATAAAAGCCTTAAATTGATTATTTTAATTAATCTATTCTCTCAAAAAGTGCGCCCCATTTGGGTATTATTTAATGTTTTTTAAGGTATTAAAACATTAAATTAATTTCTATTTTCAGTGGCTATGGTCAAAGCACACTGTGAAGCTTAAGTGAAGTGATGTGTGAAGGATTAAATTGGATTAATTTAATTTATTGGATGGCTGTCCTTAAACATGCTATTTTTAAAAGAGAAAAACATTTTTTTTAATTAATTACTTGCCTTTAATTGTTAGGGCAATTATTAATTATAGAATTGTGAAGGTTATATAAGCATGGGCAGCCATATGGGTGAATTATTCAAATCACAGGTGAAGAATTGCAACCAAGTGGAAAAGTGCGCCCCCATTAAAAGAAGGATTTTGTTTAGACAAGGTGCTAACAAGGCTAAAAGCTTCCAGATTTGGCGCATGCTTTGGAGGAGGTTGATCTTTGTCTGCATAATTGTTTTCACAGGTGTTACAGGAGCTCAGGTGTTGATTGAAAGGATTTATGCTCTCTTTATGTGCAAATTAAACACCATTTTTTGGGGCAGCAGGCTTGAAAAGTGCAGATTTTTACAATTTAAATTCACTATTCATGCTCCGGTGGCCATTTTTGTCTGAATAAATTGCAGGAATTCATTACAGGTGCTTTACAAAAGAAAAGGAGTTTTTATCAATGTCCAATACATTGCAAATATCCTCCGAATCTGAAGAATTGTCCAGATCTGCACCAGTATTGAAGAAATCCGGCCAAGTAAGGAGAAAAAGAATTGTCCAGATTATTTAGACCAGCCAAGATAGACAAAGCCATGGCGAAGGGAGATGAAAAAGAAAGCACGATGGAGTCATGCATTGCTTCCAAACTTGCAGACATAGGAGACACAGATCTAGGCCCGGAACCTCTTGCCGATTTGATTGATAGATCCAGAGCGGGAAAGACTTCACTCATGCGTGCGGTCAAAAGCAGTGGAATTATCCGAGCTGCAGCTTTTCCATGTACAGCCCAATTGCCAGAGTTCGTGATGGAGTGTGCTAGATCTTATCATCCTTCATCCAGATCAGTACGTGATGCTTCGGGAAAGACAATAATTCGTTTGGACGCAGAGTTCATCAATTATTGTTTGAAGATTCCAGTATGAAAGGTGGTGACTTCTATTAGCATTCAGGATGCTGACAGTAGATGGGAGAAGCATAGAGCTGATTGCGTTAGCATCATGAATAGCCAATACATGAAGAAGCCTAGATCCCCTTCAAAGTTCCCGAGAACTCTTCCACGGTCTAATTTGGTGCAAGTGGTAGATGTCGTCAAATTGCTATGCAGGATGAATGGCGAAACGAATGCTTACACCTTCCGTACATGGATGTACGCTTTCATCAGGACCATTGAAATCAACAAGGTTGATTCTATAATCAATTGGTCGAAAATTATTAGTAACAACATCGGTGAGCAACTCTGGAATGTGAAGCGTTCTTTTAGCTTCAAGATGACTTCATACTTGGTGTATGTTGCAGCTTCACAAGGCGTCTTTTCCAAGCTGGATAGATGTGGTGTTTTTTCCAAGGACCTCATTTTCAAGTACTACCCGCAGCTTATTGCACCTACATGCGAGAAAGACTTCAAAGTGATCAACGATGACTTCTACGATTTCATCTGCAGGCTAGACAAAGACTTGAAGGCCAACAGGGTAAGCAAGGAAGCGTGGGTAGCTGTGTCCAAGATTGGCAGTCTATTCATTCAATTTGCAGATTTCACATACCTTAGGGTTATGGGCTTTTCTGGAGAACCAATAAAGATGCCCAGGTATCCGAATGATAGATTCATCGCCATGGAGCTGAGCAGGCAACTTGTGGAGTTACACGACCTTCAGTCAAAGCGGCACAAGTCTACAGGCTTCTTCCCAATCACTGTGGGATATTACAGCTGCATTAGCATTCACAGAGCTCGAGGGATGGAAGCGCAAATGTTATCCGAGTATGAGCAAGAGTTCTTCCCTACATGGCTGAACTTCGATCCATTTGGAGTAGCCAGGAAGACAATCTCTCAGCAGTACGCACATGTGCCTTTGTTAGAAGATTTCTGGATGAAGTGCGGAAGTGAGTACGAGGTTAGAAAGAGAGATTTCAGCAGGCTGTCAGCAAAGAAAGTGTTCGACTTTGGACTAGCGCGGATACCTGCGGATCTTAAAGATGATGGGAATGTGGTACTTGACACTTACCATCAAATGGGAGGAGATAAAGCCATACTGCAGAATAACATAGGAGGCTGCAACACAATTGAAGAAAGGTCGAGAGCTGTGTTGGTGAATACTTCAAACTGGTTGCTGACGAAAGGATATTGCCTTGATGAAGCATTGATGAATCAAATCACGGGCAACTTCGGCGCAGGAGATTCCCTCAAGCGAAAGCATGATGGAGAAAGCAGCAGAAGGTCCGAGAAGTTGAAAGTACACAGAAGATCTCAAGAGAAAGAGAAGATCTCTTCTACGACCATAGCTTTGACTCCGGCTTCTCTAGTACCCAGTACTTCACCAACTATTGCACCGCAGCAACAGGACGTTTCCATGCCTTCATTGAATCCGGCGACATTCGTCTTCTCTCCTCAGCCACTTCGATCATCACCCGTTCCAGAGGAGATGTTGAAGCTGCAGATGACAGAGTTCGAAAGAGCTTTGTCCTTGGATGATTCAGAGGATGGCAGCCATAACACTGTGGCACTTTTTGACGGAGAGGATGCAGAGTGGGAGATGGTAGTGCACTCAGTGACTTCTCACTCTCCGAGAAGTAATTTTTCGGAATGGTTGGCTTTGCAGTTGGTTCCAGAAGCGAGAATGGAGATGAACTTAGAGGAGCACAACTTGCAGCTACTCCAGGATTTGAGCAGAAGAGACAGAAGGCCTAAAGTTGTTAAAGCAACTTCTAGGTTGATCATTGAGAATTCGGGAGAGAAGTTTGCTGAGATATCAATTCCGGCAGAAGGAAAGATAGAAGAGGAGCTCACGGCGGAAGATGTGACAGTGATTAAAGTACCACTCGGTCAAGCCACCACTGAAGGATTGAAGCAGGACACGCAGACATTGATAGACGCTTTATTCCTTAGGCTTGACAGTGAAAAGGCGGAGAAAAAAGAGCTGCAGAAGCAAGTATCTCAATTATGTGAGATCATAGCCAAGGTTGCTAAACCTTCCATTCAGCCCATTTCAGAGCAGGTGAGTGACCATCTTATGCAGGAAATGGAGGACGCAAGGAATCAAGTAAAGGCTATTGACGAATGGAAGGATCTAATTATTCGTCAAGCTTCTCTACAACTTGGGGAAGTGCCAACCCACCTAAAGGTTATGAACGATGCAGCAAATCAACTAAAGCAACTGATGGAAAACATAGAAGGCATGAATACAGTTGCAGAGAGTAACCTGGGTATTTTGGCCGAGATCAACAAGTTGCCGAGAGATGTATTGATTGCAGAATAGATTGTACCAGACGGATCAGTCAAGAAGGGAAAGTAGCTAGAGTTTGCAGTATCTTTCCGTCTGGAAATCTGCAGAGTTTTGCTGAAGAGGATGCAGGCACTTGAGAGTAGAACATCAGATTTACTAGACAATATCATTTCTTTCACTGAGGAAAGAGTGGACAGAGGTGTTACTTCATACGTGCGGTTCGTCTCAACTAAGGTGCCTAATTCCCTGGAAGATTCTCTTCTAATGGTACAAAAGAGAATTGATAAAGCTACCAAGCCTTTCACGATGAATTCTATCAGTAGACTGGTGGCGCTGCAAGCAGACATTGCGAGGTTTGGTCCGAGTTTGGAAGAGGTGGAAGCGTGCAGCAAAGTGTTGAATGAAGGGTTGATGCAATTCAGGACAAAGAAGGAAGCAGTGGCTAAAACAGATGGAAAGATGATGAATTACATGTTCGACAAGTATATCCGATATCAGAACAAGAAGACATAAATGTTACAGCTGGCATGACTTCTTCTATTCTTTCTTCTTCTATTTTCTATGTTTCCGAATGAAATTGTAAAACTTCTAAGTTATTGGTTTTGCAACCATTACTTGAAGTCATGTGGAACCATTCTGTTAGTTAAGTGATACATGTGTCACTTAAGGAGAAGATAGTTGAGGATGATTGCCAAAAGTCATCGTTACTTGTTGTTTATGTTTCAGTTCAGTTTAAGTTTTCCATTTGTACTTTCCCTCCTACATTCTATAAGTAGGAGAAGAACCTCCGGGTTAAGGAGGGATCAGAATTTGTAAGCAGCAATCCTGAGTTCTAAACTTTGTGCTGAACTCTTGAGAGCAACTTAGAGCAAAGGAACACAAGGGAGCAGGTTTCCGGAGAACTTTGTGTCACGGTGTACTATGTTTCTTGCTTTGAATCTTAGATCTCTTGATAAACTTTGTGTTATTTTAGATCTAGATCTAGAGTTGTCTTTGTTTTATAATTTTGTGTGTTCATATCTATTAAGTTTCTTCTATGTGCATGTAATTAGCTCTGCTATCTACTAATTGGGATGCATATCTTCCCCATTTCTTCTCTGTATTTCCTTTACTTCTTTCTTCTATAACTTTCCTTTCTTAAACAGTTGCTTACTTGCTGCAGAACTTCTTAGTTATGGTTCATGAACTAAGTGGTTAAAGTAAAACCCCTAATAGATAATAACACATTTTTATTGACAAATCTGACACGGGAGCCTCACCGGTTAAATGAGGGAGATTTATATCATGACTGCCTAGGTTTGATGCTATGCAAAAAACCTAGCCAATAGTTTTTGGCTACTCTACTGGGGAACAACTATCTTTGCAGATCAAAGCTTTTCTATTGAAGATCAGAGTGTTTTCCATACAAATCTCAACCTGGCTGAACGTCCATTCACCTGATTCGTGAAGGTGTAAGGAAGGACTGATCATTTCTTCCGACTGCAGGAGCAATTCAATTTCAATCATCCTCCTCAAGTTAGAAGCCGCAGATCTAGTCTCTCACTAGGAAGGAGAGTACACACCCATCCAGATCCGGATCGTATTCAGCATAATCCGGTGGCTGGAATTATCCATCAAGTCTATCAAGTCTACACAAGGAGGAGACGTGTTCAAGTCAACATGGCGCACCAAATTGTACCTGTTCCATGGGGAGCAGCTTTTGGACCTCTGAACTTGGCTCCACCTTTGCATGAACTGCCAAAGGGATCCAAAAAGAATTTTCCGAAATTCTTTGGAGATGGAAAGCAAAACCCGGATGATCATTTGGCGGCCTTCTTCATATCCTGTGGTGTGCTTGCAGTAGAGCATGAAGATGTCTCAGTTAGGCTCTTCATTGAGACTCTACACGACTTGGCGGGAGAATGGTTCTATTGGCTGGCTCCTGGCACTATAACCAACTGGGTGACTATGCGTGAGCAATTTCTGAAAAGATTCAAGCCTGTAGAGGACGCTAGCACGTTAATCACCCAAAGGATAACATGTGGGACTTTATTGCAAGGTTCCAAAGGATTTTGTATAAAATCCCCACTTCTGCCGCATTGAGCAATGAAAATCAAAAGACGTTTTTTATAAACGCTCTATTGCCTGAAGTTGGATATCAACTAAGAAGGGCAAGACCGGTAAATCTGCTTGAAGCACAAAATGCTGCCGTGGAGGTTGAGGACGACTTGATCATGGCTGGAAAACTCAAACAACCATCTCACAAAGGTGATGGCGCTTCTTCTAGTACTTCAGATCCTTTGTTGCAGAAATTAGCTAATGACATGCTGCAGATCAAGAAGCAGATCTCTCAAGCAGGGAATGCAACCCCCTCAAGAATAGCTCCTACCCGGACCTTTAATGGTCAAAATCAAAATCAAAATCGAAACAGACTTGCTGCTGCACCACAACGGTTGGCAATAGAAGCTGCTCCAAGGAATAACTTGGAAACTAATGAAGAGGATCTCGGCATTGATGAATCATTCGATGATGAAGAATTTATAGATCCCGCTGGCGACTCCAATATTGGTTACCTGGACTATGAATCTGACGATGGCTATTATGAATCTTTTGAAGATTCTGATGGTCACACTTTTGCGGTGTTTACAAGGTCTCAGACGCGCCAAAATGTCGAAGCATCCACAAGTGGCCGAAAAGAGAGAGAAGATCCTGGCCCGGATGTTACTATCTTGAAAAGAGGTAACACTCTTCCTTCTTCATTAGCGCCTAAGGATAAATATTCAAATTCTTTCAATTCGCAGCAAAGAGCCAACGCACACCCTATTGAAGCAAGTCAAGCTTTCGACATAATTGATCACATCAAGAGGAACAAGGTCCAAATGTCAGAAGCTAAATATTTGAGGGCATTTCCTAACCAATTGAATAGATTGGTCAAATATGTGCAAAGTAATGGTCCCAACCCAACAAACGATACTTCACGGGGTATCTTGTCAAATCCAAAGAATACTCCTACAAATAATGCGGCTGCAAGTTCTTTTCCTTCTACCCCTTCTCCTGCTACATCAGAAAGGATTGAGCCATTTTATGTGTCACTTCTTATCAATGGACACAAACTGAGCAATTGCATTTTGGATTCTGGAGCTTCTGATAATGTAATGCCTGCCAAAGTTGCTGATGCTTTGGGTCTCACGTTGACAAAAACCATCGGAAGATGTTATTCAATGGAAAGGCAAGTCCCTCTTGTGGGGCAAATCAAAGATGCGCAGGCAGTACTTGCTTCTTTTCCAGATAAAAGACTGAAAATGACTATCCTTGTAGCAGACATTCCAGTCTCTTATGGCATGTTGTTGAGTAGAAATTTCTGCAAAGAGTTGGGTGGAGAAGTCAAGATGGATTGGTCTTGTGCGCACATACCAATCAAAGGAGTAAATCAAAAGCTGGAACCTGAGAAGAAATCTAAGTACACAGTATCAAAGTCTGAAGATCCTAGATCTCAGATCTTGTTTCAGGAATCAGATCGCGGAGTTTATTATCTAGAAATGGATTAAGAAGAAATTCAACCGGTGATTCAAGAATCACATCAAATTGATAACAAGATTTGGACTCTGGAGTTTGATGGCAGCTGCTGTTCATTTAGATCTGGCGCAGGCATTGTTCTTATCTCTCCCGAAGGGGAGGTACATGTGCACTCCTTCAAATTGATGTTCGAAAATACTAACAATACAGCTGAATATGAAGCATTGTTGTTAGGCATGGAGCAGGCAAGAACAATGGGAATCAAATTATTACACGCAAGAGGAGATGTTGAGTTGATTGTGAAGCAGATAAGAGGCCTCTACCAAGTCAAAAAAGACAAAGTGTGACACTATAGAGATCGGGTCTACTCTGCTATCCTGGATTATTCAGCTTTCTCGGTATCTTACATTCCGAGAGAACAAAATTCAAGAGCTGATTCGCTTGCAGTAACTGCAGCCTTGTTGAATCCGGATCAGCCTCCCACATTCTTTGGACAGGGGGACTACAAGGTGGAGACGGTCTTTCGCCCAAAGGTTCCTGACAACATCCAGCAATGGCAAGTTTTTAACGATGACATGCAGATTGCTGCGTTTCTCCAACAGAAAGACAACTTTGAAGGAATCTACTATGAGGGAAGCAATTCACCTCCTAGGCAGATTACTGTCGGAGAAATGGATGTGGACGTCTCAGGAAGTTGGGAGATTATCCAACTAAAAGGAAATAAAATTCCCAAAGGTTTGGTATCTCTTGAGGAAATGTTTGATAAGCATGATCAAATGCTTAAGAAAAATGAAGAAAGTGGGGAAGGTTATTCCTCTGACACACAATTACTAAATTTGGGAGCTGGCAATGATCCTAAATTAGTAAATCTGGGTAAGTGTTGCTCAGAGGCAGAAAGAGAAGCTTTTACTAAGCTTCTTAGGAAATACATGGATGTTTTTTGCCTGGTCTTACCAGGATCTAAAAACATATCAGCCTGCGGAAGTTCAACACTACATCCCACTTAAACCAGAACAGAAGCCTTTCAAGCAGAAGCTGCGGTGGCACAACCCTACCATATCGGGAACCATCTTTGCAGAAATCTGGAAGTTGTTAGACGCAAAGATCATCTATCCCATACATCATTCGGAGTGGTTGGCCAACATAGTCCCTGTAAGAAAGAAGAGCGGTGAGATTAGGTTGTGCGTAGATTTCCGCAACCTTAATCAAGCTTCACTGAAAGACAACTACCCCATCCCCATCATGGATCACACTCTTCAGGTGGTCACTGGATCTGAGATGCTTTCCATACTTGATGGCTTCTCAGGCTACAATCAAGTCAAGGTGGCCGAGGAAGATCAATACAAAACAGCGTTCATCACACCTTGGGGAACCTTCGCATACTAGAAAATGCCGTTCGGCCTGATTAATGCTGGTGCTACATTTCAAAGAGCTATGGATCTAGCCTTTGCTCACCTCAAAGATATAAGCGTAGTGGTGTATCTGGATGATCTGACAGTCTTTTCCAAAGATAGAAGCGCGCACATTTCAAACTTGGAAGAGTTTTCATACAGTGCCGCAAGCATGGTATTTCTTTGAATCCCAAGAAATCCATCTTTGTTGTGACCGAAGGAAAGCTGCTTGGGCACATTGTTTCCAAAGAAGGAACAAAGATAGACCCAGAGCGTGTCAAATCCATTCAGACATTGCCTTTGCCCAAATCCAAAAAAGGGGTTCACTCTTTCTTTGAAAAAGTGAATTTTCTCATAAGATTCATTCCTGACTTTGCTGAGCTAACCCGTCATATTTCGAATATGATGAAGACACAAGATTTTAAATGGAGCAGCGAAGGGAAGGAAGCTTTCGAGAAAATTGAAGAGGCCCTGTCGAAAGCTCCAGTCTTGGTTTCACCCGACTTCAATAAAGAATTTATTTTTTACTGTTACTCCTCTGAACACACCATGTCAGCAATACTGATGCAGAAAAATCAAGAGGACGCAGAAGCTCCTATTGCTTTCATGAGTACGCCTCTTAAAGCCTATGAGTTGAAAGACACTCCCATGGAAAAGCACGCATATGCAGTAGTGAAGGCGTGTAAGGCATTCAGGTATTATATTCTTTCCTCACACACTGTGGTTTTGGTTCCAGATACTGTAGTTAAATCCGTTCTTACTCAGCAAGAGCTGGGATTATTGAGAGGCACATGGGTGACAAAAGTTCAAGAATGCGACCTAGATATTAAACCAACAAAGCTGGTTTGAGGAAGAGGTCTGTGTGAATTAAGGACGGAGATGAAAACATCAAAGACAGAAGCAGATTAGGATAGGAGAGATGGAGATTTGCCTGCAGTACTTTTTATAGATCTGGTAGAGGAGTGGTACAGTAACATTGCTTACTCTCTGACGTATGGAGAATGCCCAGATCAACTTTCCCGAAAAGAGAAACGAAAAATCAAACTTAAATCCAAAGATTTTGTTCTTTGGGATAATGGTTTGTACAAAAAGGGAATTGATGGTATATTTCTCAGATGCGTGGACAAGGCTCAACAGGATCAGCTACTACAACAGTTTCATGACATGGCTTGCGGTGGTCATTTCTTAGCCCGAGTCACTGCACACAAGATCCTCAGAGCAAGGTATTATTGGCCCACCCTTTTTCAAGACACTGCAAAATGGGTAGCTAAGTGTCAAGCATGCCAACATTTTGTTGGGCGTGTGAAATTGCCTGCATTACCTCTAAAACCCATTGTGATTGAAGATCCTTTCCAACAGTGGGGAATGGATTTTATTGGAATGCTTAACCCGGCTTCCAGTGCCGGTCATCATTATATTCTAACAGCTACTGATTATTTCAGTAAGTGGGTAGAAGCTATCCCTGTGAAGAATGCCACTTCCGCCGAAGTGTGCAATTTTATAAAAGAAAATATTATTGTCAGGTTTGGCGTGCCCAGCAAAATTGTAGCAGACAACGCTCCAAATCTTTCTTCTAAGGAGTTGGTGGAATTCTGCTACACTTATGGGATCCAACTGGTTCATTCTTCAAACTACTATCCACAAGGGAATGGTCAAGCTGAATCTAGTAATAAAAACTTGGTAACTATCATGCGCAAGCTGGTAACAGACAATCAAAGGACTTGGCATAAAAAGTTGTTTAATGCATTATGGGCTGATAGAATCACACCAAAGAGGGCGATAGGCATGTCCCCATTTCAGCTGTTATATGGTAGAGACACAAAGCTGCCTCTTACCTTGGAACTGCCTACCCTGCAACTTTCTAAGGCCTTGGAGGATTCCACTTTCATGGATGCTATTGATAAAAGAATTATGTACCTAACTGAACTGAGAGAAGTACAAACCCAAGTTGCAGATAGGTTGACAGAGCATCAAAGAAAGGTGAAAATCATTTTCGACAAAAAGGCTAGGGAAAGAAAGTTTGAAGTCAATGACTGGGTCCTTTTATGGGACAAAAGAAGAGAAACAAAAGGCATGCATGGAAAGTTTGATTCACTATGGAAAGGGCCTTTTGTGATTAAAATGATCGCTGGAGCAAATAGCTTCATTCTTGCTCATCAGGATGGAGTTGAATTGCCGTTGCCTTTCAATGGGCAACACTTGAAGCTGTTCCAGACATGAGAAGCAGGGTAACACCTGTATGTACATAAATAAATCTTTGTTTGTTTTTTTCTTTGTTTTGTCTTGTTTTGGTGTTGTGTTCGTTTGCCCGACCCCGTGCCCAAAAGACAAGATGCGAAACCAGAGCTGCTGGGATCTCATCTTTTCTCTTTGTCATTCTGACAGAGAAAAAGATGTCCACAGACGGAGCCAACTGGTGTCACTCAGATTTCACCCTGAAATCTGCGACTACCCTATCCGAAATTTTTTCGTACTTTTAAAATAATGGGTCGTTTTGTGTTTTTATTGCTTGAAAGTTCCTGTATTGTGTCAAGATGATCCCAAAGAGCCATATTAGCCTTTTTCGCAAAATACCCAGATGCCCAAAATTGTTTTATTCTGTCGTCGGGATTTGTCTGCGGAAAATTTGTATTTAATTATTTTGAGCCCCGTATGAGGCTATTTGCGCTCTGTTTTAACTCTATTATGAGCGAATATGTTATTATTCCTATGTGCCATAAGGGTTTTAGCTTATTTTAAGTTTTGGGCTTTATTTGTAACTTTTGACAATTTTTTCGTGTTTTTGTGGTGTCCCGTTTCGTTTTCTGTGAAATTTCTCTTAAGCAATTCCTTTGCCGGGTAAGCCCGATTTTTGGCTTGGAGCAGCTGGAAAACATATACGCATATTATGCCCGGAGGAAGTTGTCATCGGAGGTCTGGATCACTGGGAAAAAGCGAAGTCGTGCGCGGAAAAGCCCCTGCGGGGATGGGCACATTTTTGGAAAAAAAGGATTTAAGCTGCGATGGGGAAAATATAAGCCGCAGGCAGGGTGGGAATTTTATACCTGCCTAGCAGGGTACTTTTTTCCGTGTTATAAAAGTCACTTAAGCTGCAGTGGGAAAAATAGAGGCTACAGGCAAGTGGGAATTTATTGCCTGCCTTGCAGGGTAAAAATTCCCATGATATAATAAAAGGAAAGTGACTTAAGTGAAATCATGGGATTTTAGTGCCTGCCTTGCAGGGTAAAGAATCCCATTGTCAAAGTCAAATCACTTAAGTGGATCACGGGATTTTGGTGCCTGCCTTGCAGGGTAAAGAATCCCATTATGAAAAAATTCTTAAAAATAGAATTACATGTGCAAAAAGTGTGCCCCCTTTGGTGAGAGAATAAAAGCCTTAAATTGATTATTTTAATTAATCTATTCTCTCAAAAAGTGCGCCCAAGCTTGGAGGAAATCAACAAGTCAAAGATGAAATAAAAGAAAGGATTTAAAAGCATTAAAATTAATTTATTTAATGTCTGCCCTCTTCCTCTCAAAAAGTGCGCCCCATTTGGGTATTATTTAATGTTTTTTAAGGCATTAAAACATTAAATTAATTTCTATTTTCAGTGGCTATGGTCAAAGCACACTGTGAAGCTTAAGTGAAGTGATGTGTGAAGGATTAAATTGGATTAATTTAATTTATTGGATGGCTGTCCTTAAACATGTTATTTTTAAAAGAGAAAAACATTATTTTTAATTAATTAATTGCCTTTAATTGTTAGGGCAATTATTAATTATAGAATTGTGAAGGTTATATAAGCATGGGCAGCCATATGGGTGGATTATTCAAATCACAGGTGAAGAATTGCGGCCAAGTGGAAAAGTGCGCCCCTATTAAAGGAAGGATTTTGTTCAGACAAGGTGATAACAAGGCTAAAAGCTTCCAGATTTGGTGCATGCTTTGGAGGAGGTTGATCTTTGTCTGCATAATTGTTTTCACAGGTGTTACAGGAGCTCAGGTGTTGATTGAAAGGATTTATGCTCTCTTTATGTGCAAATTAAACACCATTTTTTGGGGCAGCAGGTTTGAAAAGTTAAGATTTTTACAATTTAAATTCACTATTCATGCTCCGGTGGCCATTTTTGTCTGAATAAATTGCAGGAATTCATTACAGGTGCTTTACAAAAGAAAAGGAGTTTATTATCAATGTCCAATACATTGCAAATATCCTCCGAATCTAAAGAATTGTCTAGATCTGCACCAGTATTGAAGAAATCCGGCCAAGTTAGAAGAAAAAGAATTATTCAGACGAAGATAGACAAAGCTATGGCGAAAAGAGATGAAAAAAAGAGCACGATGGAGTCATGCATTGCTTCCAAACTTGCGGACATAGGAGACACAGATCTAGGCTCGGAATCTCTTGCCGATTTGATAGATAGATCCAGAGCGGGAAAGACTTCACTCATGCGTGCGGTCAAAAGCAGTGGAATTATCCGAGCTGCAGCTTTTCCATGCACAACTCAATTGCCAGAGTTCATGATGGAGTGTGCTAGATCTTATCATCCTTTATCCAGATCAGTACGTGATGCTTCGGGAAAGACAATAATTCGTTTGGATGCAGAGTTCATCAATTATTGTTTAAAGATTCTAGTACGAAAGGTGGTGACTTCTATTAGCATTTAGGATGCTGACAGTAGATGGGAGAAGCATAGAGCTGATTGCGTTAGCATCATGAATAGCCGATACATGAAGAAGACTAGATTCCCTTCAAAGTTCCCGAGAACTCTTCCACGGTCCAATTTGGTGCAGGAGGCAGATGATGTCGTCAAATTGCTATGCAGGATGAATGGCGAAGCGAATGCCTACACTTTCTGTACATGGATGTATGCTTTCATCAGGACCATTGAAATCAACAAGGTTGATTCTATAATCAATTGGTCGGAAATTATTAGCAGCAACATCGGTGAACAACTTCGGAACGTGAAGCGTACTTTCAGCTTCAAGATGACTTCGTACTTGGTGTATGCTGCAGCTTCACAAGGTGTCTTTTCCAAGCTGGATAGATGTGTTCTTTCCAAGGACCCCATTTTTGAGTGCTACCCGTAGCTTACTGCACCTACAGGCGAGAAAGACTTCAAAGTGATCAACGATGACTTCTTCTACGATTTCATCTGCAGGCTAGACAAAGACTTGAAGGCCAACAGGGTAAGCAAGGAAGCGTGGGAAGCCGTGTCCAAGATTGGAAGTCTATTAATTCAATTTACAGATTTCACATACCTCAGGGTTACGGGCTTTTTTGGAGAACCAATAAAGATGCCCAGGTATCCAAATGATAGATTGATCGCCATGGAGCTGAGCAGGCAACTTATGGAGTTACACGACCTTCAGTCAAAGCGGCACAAGTCTACGGGCTTCTTCCCAATCACTGTGGGATATTACAGCTGCATTAGCATTCACAGAGCTCGAGGGATGGAAGCGCAAATGTAATCCGAGTATGAGCAAGAGTTCTTCCCTACACGGCTGAACTTCGATCCATTTGGAGTAGCCAGGAAGACAATCTCCTAGCAGTACGCACATGTTCCTTCGTTAGAAGATTTTTGGATGAAGTGCGGAAGTGAGTACGAGGTTAGAAAGAGAGATTTCAGCAGGCTGTCAGCAAAGCAAGTGTTCGACTTTGGACTAGCACGGATACCTGCGTATCTTAAAGATGATGGGAATGTGGTACTTGACACTTACCATCAAATGGGAGGAGATAAAGCCATACTGCAGAATAACATAGGAGGCTGCAACACAATTGAAGAAAGGTCGAGAGCTGTGTTGGTGAATACTTCAAACTGGTTGCTGACGAAGGGATATTGCGTTGATGAAGCATTGATGAATCAAATCACGGGAAACTTCTGCGCTGGAGATTCCCTCAAGTGAAAGCATGATGGAGAAAGCAGCAGAAGGTCCGAGAAGTTGAAAGTACACAGAAGATCTCAAAAGAAAGAGAAGATCACTTCTACGACCATAGCTTTGACTTCGGCTTCTCCAGTACCCAGTACTTCACCGACTATTGCACCGGAGCAGTAGGACGTTTCCATGCCTTCATTGAATCTGGCGACGTTCGTTTTCTTTCCTCAGCCACTTCGTTCATCACCCGTTCCAGAGGAGATGTTGAAGCTGCAGATGGCAGAGTTCGAAAGAGCTTTGTCCTTGGATGATTCAGAGGATGACAGCCATAACACTGTGGCACTTTCTGACAGAGAGGATGCAGAGTGGGAGATGGTAGTGCACTCAGTGACTTCTCACTCTCCGAGAAGTAATTTTTCGGAATGGTTGGCTTTGCAGTTGGTTCCAGAAGCGAGAATGGAGATGAACTTAGAGGAGCACAACTTGCAGCTACTCCAGGATTTGAGCAGAAGAGACAGAAGGCCTAAAGTTGTTAAAGCAACTTCTAGGTTGATCATTGAGAATTCGGGAGAGAAGTTTGCTGAGATATCAATTCCGGCAGAAGGAAAGATAGAAGAGGAGCTCACGGCGGAAGATGTGACAGTGATTAAAGTACCACTCGGTCAAGCCACCACTGAAGGATTGAAGCAGGACACGCAGACATTGATAGACGCTTTATTCCTTAGGCTTGACAGTGAAAAGGCGGAGAAAAAAGAGCTGCAGAAGCAAGTATCTCAATTATGTGAGATCATAGCCAAGGTTGCTAAACCTTCCATTCAGCCCATTTCAGAGCAGGTGAGTGATCATCTTATGCAGGAAATGGAGGACGCAAGGAATCAAGTAAAGGCTATTGACAAATGGAAGGATCTAATTATTCGTCAAGCTTCTCTACAACTTGGGGAAGTGCCAGCCCACCTAAAGGTTATGAACGATGCAGCAAATCAACTAAAGCAACTGATGGAAAACATAGAAGGCATGAATACAGTTGCAGAGAGTAACCTGGATATTTTGGCCGAGATCAACAAGCTGCCGAGAGATGTATTGATTGCGGAACAGATTGTACCAGACGGATCAGTCGAGAAGGGAAAACAGCTAGAGTTTGCAGTATCTTTCCGTCTGGAAATCTGCAGAGTTTTGCTGAAGAGGATGCAGGCACTTGAGAGTAGAACATCAGATTTACTAGACAATATCATTTCTTTCACTGAGGAAAGAGTGGACAGAGGTGTTACTTCATACGTGCGGTTCGTCTCAACTAAGGTGCCTAATTCCCTGGAAGATTCTCTTCTAATGGTACAAAAGAGAATTGATAAAGCTACCAAGCCTTTTACGATGAATTCTATCAGTAGACTGGTGGCGCTGCAAGCAGACATTGAGAGGTTTGGTCCGAGTTTGGAAGAGGTGGAAGCGTGCAGCAAAGTGTTGAATGAAGGGTTGATGCAATTCAGGACAAAGAAGGAAGCAGTGGCTAAAACAGATGGAAAGATGCTAAATTACATGTTCGACAAGTATATTTGATATCAGAACAAGAAGAAAACATAAATGTTACAGCTGGCATGACTTCTTCTATTCTTTCTTCTTCTATTTTCTATGTTCCCGAATGAAATTGTAAAACTTCTAAGTTATTGGTTTTGCAACCATTACTTGAAGTCATGTGGAACCATTCTGTTAGTTAAGTGATACATGTGTCACTTAAGGAGAAGATAGTTGAGGATGATTGCCAAATGTCATTGTTACTTGTTGTTTATGTTTCAGTTCAGTTTAAGTTTTCCATTTGTACTTTCCCTCCTACATTCTATAAGTAGGAGAAGAACCTCCGGGTTAAGGAGGGATCAGAATTTGTAAGCAGCAATCCTGAGTTCTAGACTTTGTGCTGAACTCCTGAGAGCAACTTGGAGCAAAGGAATACAAGGGAGCAGGTTTCCGGAGAACTTTGTGTCACGGTGTACTGTGTTTCTTGCTTTGAATCTTAGATCTCTTGATAAACTTTGTGTTATTTTAGATCTAGATCTAGAGCTGCCTTTGTTTTATAATTCTGTGTGTTCATATCTATTAAGTTTCTTCTATGTGCATGTAATTAGCTCTGCTATCTACTAATTGGGATACACATCTTCCCCATTTCTTCTCTGTATTTCCTTTACTTCTTTCTTCTATAACTTTCCTTTCTTAAACAGCTGCTTACTTGCTGCAGAACTTCTTAGTTATGGTTCATGAACTAAGTGGTTAAAGTAAAACCCCTGATAGATAATAACACATTTTTATTGACAAATCTTACACAGGAGCCTCACCGGTTAAATGAGGGAGATTTATCTCATGACTGCCTAGGTTTGATGCTATGCAGAAAATCTAGCCAACAGGGGTCCTGTGATAGCTAGCACAATTTCTTTTTTGAATGAAGGATAAACATCCCAATTCAGGTGCACAAATAATTGACCATCTTCGGCTTAGTGCCAAGGACTAAGTGGAATCCATTCTGGCAATTTGCTTGGGACTTGAACTCAGCCTGATTCCTTTTTATTTGGGTATCCCCGGGCATTTTTATCTTGATTGGCATGAAAAGTCTCACGTTGCCATCATCTGCACAAATTGGATTACCACCCTTTGATGATAATTAACACACTTTCAATATAGTTTTTGCTTGAAACTGCTTTCTGATCTCAATGTAGACTTGACAATGAGTCGGCTCATTCCTGCAATGGCACTGTGTGCACCTGGACCTTGAATGATTTTTCATGGGATCCTAGAGTATCCACAAGCTGCTAAAGGGATGAAAGCACCATATTGAACAATAAGAGTTAGTACTAGATTTGACTGCATAGACTACTAGGATCCCAAAAACAATAAAACATTAAAATAGTCACTAATGAGCCTGCAATTTGAGATAAACCACATCTAATCTCTGTCATAGGATCCTGCTAGTGCATGCTACAAAATGTCTCAAAATAAGTTACTGAAATATCAAATAACAGTTGCTACTTCCTTATCAAGTCACCTTGATAAGCATGTCAGTGTAAAAGTCAATGATATAATCCATCTTAATGAAGGTACATCGCCATCTAACTATCATAATTATAACAAGATGGATGCCTCCAAACATGTTGTAGATAAGGGTGCTTCCAAGAGGGGCACTGCCATTAGAAGACAATTTGGGTAACAAAATCTAGGTCCCAAACCATTTTGTTTGTAAAACAATATTGATACTTTGCCTGCCAAGGAATTGATCAACATATTCTCTGTAGTCCAGAGGCATTCAGTGGGTTTTGATTGGTTTCGTGAGAGTTGAATGCAACTTGAATAAAATGCATGGAACTTTGGGATTGGAATATTGTACACCTGTTTGATTGTTATTAAATATTACACACATCAAAAAAATTTCTACGTTCTCCTCTGATGACTATGATAGGGAGTTGACCTCTTTGTGCCGTGTTTTATTTTCAGAATAATTTAGGTTGTATTTTTTACTGATGTACTGCTTTTTGCAGGTTGGAGGCCTGTTGAAATTGGACCAGAATCCTTGACTGAAATTGTTTCTGTGCTCAAGGAATGTAAGGTATGGTAGATTGCCTACTAGTGTTAGAAAATTCTACTCATCGAAAACAATCAAGGTGCCATAGTCCATATTTTTTCAGCCTTTATCAAATAAATTCCTGTCGCCTGTATCTATATACTTTTAGGTGTGAGAATATCCTTGTCTTTCTTGAGAGCATCCAAACTTATATAATAACTAATCTCATCCTAAATACAAATGTTAAGAATCACGGTGCAAACATGATGTGATCAATGCTGAAATACCAAGATCAAGATATGCTATCATATATTCATATTCCTTCAACATTTAGTAATTATAAATTTTCTTTCCTGTAGCTCTTGTACAATACTTGTCTTAGAGAGTTCTAGAAAACCTGTTTCTCTTAACACATAGAATGCAATTGATTTTGATATGTTTAAAAAACAATTATGATGAAGTTGTTCCTTATCTTCCTTTATTTTTAAAATGCACACCTAATTTCTGATTTGCAGTATCACTTGCTTCTTATTGAATTCTTGCTCGAGTTCCATCTTTTTCATCTACAAGATACTATGGACCCAGTTGATAGTTTTAGTAACTCTTGTGTATGTGCTATAGAGGTTCATTTGCAATGCTTTTCCTTCAAGGAAATTTTCTTCTTCTTATTCTTGGGGCATTTGGTCATTTGCATGTCAATTATTGGGTGGCTTGTTTACCTAGCTTGCATATGTTTGCAATAGAGTTTACACATATTTTTATAGCTTTGTTGCCTGGTTGTGCCATGTACAATTTAATTTTAAAGTAAAGGGGGGGTCATCATTGTTTGAAAAAACTAAATTGGCTAGGCTGCAATTTGCAGCAGAAAATTTACAGCATAATAATAACTCATATGTTGAAAATATAACAGTAATAAAAGTACAACCATTATTTAACAGGGAAGTGATAAAACAATGCCATAATACAAATGGAAGCACAAAGCACTTCATTTTGCATTTTATGGTATAAATATATTTATATACAAAATTTAGATGACAGAACTGTTTAGCTTCTGCCATGCTACAAAAATTGTAGCCTATGACTAAAAGATGACAGAAATATACAGAACCAAAATAATTATTGCTGCTGGTTGAAATGTATAGGTGTACATTTTTTTACCTGGCCAACAGCCTATTTAGATTTTGGTCACCCCTGCCCACCTATATAGATTATAGATATGGCGCCCTGGGTGGGCTTGGGGGTAAGGAGGGGGGGGGGGAGGGCGAGTGAGAATATCTATAGTCTAGTTAGGCTCCCCTTTTATCTATATATGGTGAGAGATCGAGGACCCCTATCTGAACTGAGGTATATAGAGAGTAGAGGGCCCCTATCTATATATGGCAGCCTACTATATATATATATGTATGTATGTATGTATGCATGTATGTATGTATGTATGCATGTATGTATGCATTTATGTATGTATGTAGCTGGGAACTCTAGATAGGCTACATAGAGTTGAGACCCAATGTACAATACTCATCCTACAACTAACATCCAACCAACCATTGCTCGCCCACAATCACCCACTATAACAATGAATCATCATAACAATGAATCATCAATGCATCGAACATGCACTGCCGGCTCCTTACTCGTCAAACAACATCTCTTTCTGTAGTTGGAATATATGCTGCGTCATTTCCACTAATCACAAAATGCGGTTGATCGCATCCCGCACTCTGTAATCCAAACAATTTTCGGCACTGAAGACCAATCCACTGTGCAGTCCAAACAAATCATTGTTCAAAATGCTCCCATGGTCATGGGTTCCATCTCAATCAAAATTACAACATATGACTGGTGAAGCTTGTCAAGTGCTCATTATTGTCCACACAACAAAATTCTGTGGAAAAAAGTACATAGTTGACCTTCTTGGATTAATGGGAGCCAATATTCTTTGTGAAACCTGTCTTCAATGTGTGCACTTGTAGAAATCACCACTGTTGTTGGTCTTCTGCAGCAATTTCCAAAGAGGAAAGCAAGAAGAAAATGGAAGGCAATAGGACGATAAGAGGCAATGTGACATTTCAAACTCTTTCTATCTTTCTTTTGAGCCTCATAGGCATAAAAACATTCCATCTCGGACACCATGTTAAACCGGTTGGGCGTCAACTTACAATAGGAAATTTTGAGCAACAGCAATACAAATAACAAAAAAAGTCATTCTTAAAAGTTTAAGCCATAGGCTCGCCCCCGTACCCAGAATTGGCCACCCAAAGGCATCCGTTAATTCCTGGTGAATGAAGGATCAATGGAGTAAGCTGTCATAGGGCTGTCCCACCCCAAGGAGGGAGCTGACTGATGGATTTTATCTCCTACTTTGTCAAATGTTGACTGCATCACAAGAAATATATCTTATGGGTAAAATTTTGTATACAAATCAGGGATCCTATGTACTAACAGGGTAGAAATACTTAATGAAAAGGATCCCTCTAGATATAAATCAGTAGGCGTACATAGGTACCTAGTCGTTGCACAGTGTTGGGGTAAATTGTACTATGCAGGGTCCTTTTTTGGCCTGCCTTTTGGTCTTTGCTGGACTGTAATGTAAAGCTTTATCATCAAATGAAATGCCAACACCCTAGTGTCTAGTCCAACAAAAGGGGGCAATTGCATAGACCACCTATTTTTAATCAAGTTTTTAACTTTCACCTATTTTTTTTTTTCAAAAATAACATTAATAAATGAAGAATAATTATTTGGAAAGGGATAAATACGACAATGTTAGACTACAAATGAAAGCGTGAAGCACTTCATTTAGGCTACTACAACATAAATATATCTATATGTAATTATTAGATAGCTGAATTGTTTATCCATCTCCCTTTGCTTTCAGGCATCTGGTTTGGTTATTGCTTGTTCCTAGACTGCACATGTATGCCCTGTACCGGCCCGTACTAGGTCCGAAATGTACCTGGTACGGGTACTGGTAATGGTACCCTCCTGATACGCTGTGGATACGTACTCATGGACCGTGGGTACATACTCATGGACCCTAGGTACATCTTGGGTTCAGAAAACCATACCGAGGACGTACCCGGGGCTTGTGGGTACATACCCACACGCTTTTTTTAAAGTGAAAAAAAACTCAGACTCTAACTTAAAAAAAGTAAACCCTGAACCTAATTTGCCTACCCACCTCTCATAAAGACACCACTACAATGCTATTTATACACCCTTTCCTCCATTCTATTCACACACTCACATTTTCATCTTTTGCGAATTGGGAGCTTGAAATTTGATGGAGAGATAGAAGCTTGAAGGAGGATGATAAGAGCTTGAAGGAGGAGTATTATCTTCAAACAACGAGGGAGTGATTTCAGGTATTTTCCATGCATCCATTGTTTTTTTTTGGTTTTATTTTTTTTGTCAATTTTTTTATGTATTATTTTTAACTGGTATGTGATCAATGATCAATGACCATGAATGATGTGTTTGCACTAAACATAGGTAGATTAGGATCATTGATCATGATCTATCTATATTTATTATTTATTTTACGTTTTCTTTTTAATATTAATTAATTTTTAAATTTAGTTTTGTATTTGAAGTTTAAAATTTTAGGTTTTTTTTTTAAAGTTTAAAGTTTTAAGTTGTTAAACGTCTACCCTCTGTGTATGCTCTCACCTCACACCATTTATGGCGAACTTGGTGATCAAAATTAGAGAATGACGTATAGAGGTTAATAAATAAATAATTTTTTTAATTAGTTGTGTTTTTTTTTTCAGTATTAATTTGTTAAACATCTACCCTCTATGTATGCTCTCACCTTGCACTATTTATGGCAAACTTGGTGATCAAAATTAGAGAATGACGTGTAGGGGTTAGTAAATAAATAATTTTTTTAATTAGTTATGTGTTTGTTTGTTTGTTTTTTTAAGTTTACATTTGTTAAATGTCTATCCTCTATGCATGCTCTCACCTCACACCATTTATGGCAAAATTGGTGATTAGAATTAGAGAATGACGTGTAGGGGTTAATCAATTAATTATATCATTTGTATTTACCATTTTTAATAGTTTATTAAATTATTTTTTGAATTTTTTTAAAAAATATCTCTCATTGTAGGTTAAAGAAAATAAAAAACTGTAGCCATGGCATCAAGTTTAGCCTCAGCGAGGCATGGACAAGAAAGCCATGAGGGAGGCACACAAGGAAGTGTTCTAGGTCCCACAAATGTGTAATATCCCTTTCTAGGTCTGAAAGATCCCTACCCCAAATCTGATCCAAATTTCTAGTTTGTCTTGTTTGACATTTCGTCAAACAATTAACATGCAATTACTTATAGGTTAGGTAACAACAATAGTATGCAAAACAGATTTTTCTAGGGCCCAAATCAGAATCAGACATGTAATATAGGAACATGCAAGATCAGCCTAATTGCTGCAATAAATCTTCAACAATGACGACTAGGGTTTGATGGAAAAATACACATAAATGCTCCCAAAAACTATTTCTTTATCCCAAATGACTGCCACTAATTTTAGGAGTTCAAACATACAAAAAAATTGATTTTTATTGACGCCACAAACACTCAAAGATCAGATCTGAAATCTGATTATAAAACTGGTAAAAAGCCCACTAAAACCCCTCCAATAAATTATGAAATTGTTTTGCTTCACTTCACAAAAATCTGCAGATGATTTGACAATAGAAATCAGATCTAAATACCTCGAAGAACATGCCAAATCAATCCTAAACTGGGTCGATCCAATAGAATAAGACTGCTGCAATTTATTCTCCAAAATACCCTCAAAATACACTGCTAGAAATGACTGAAAATAACTCTGAAAATCTGATTACAATCAATGGGAATTTCTGAGTGAAAAACCCTCTCAACTCTTGGAGTTTTCGTCCACAAGAGATTAAATCCACAAGGGGTTTCGTCCTTGGAATTTTAATGCAACAGCTAAAGCTTCATGCAAGAGAAAATGTTATAAAATATTTCTGGATGCCTCTAGGCAAATCACCTTCTTCTTTATAAGGGAAAAGAGACCCAAAGTGACCTTTGGACTTCCCATAAAAGTGACCTTTGGAATTCCAATGAAAGTGACCCATGGACTTCCAAATCACATTCTCCCTTAGGAAGTACATTTTAATTAAGTGCTTTTATTTTACTTCACTTTCCTAAGTTCTAATTTAAAGTTAAGTCTATTAATTTATTATATGTGTTTTTTAATTTTAGCACAATATAATAAAGTTAATAAACTTAAGTCACCCTTGAATTCCCCCTTTGGCCATCGGGTAGACAAAAAGGGCCAAAGGTCTTCTAACAAGCTATTCGAGAAAGAGGGACGTTACAGTCCGCCCTTCCTGAGATTGTTTGTCCCCAACCAACTGCAATGCTGGATGCTGTAATATAGACTTACCTTCCCATGTAGCATCCTCTATTGGAAACTCTTTCCACCTCACCAGGAACTCCTGAATAACTCTATTCCTCAATCTCCTCTCTTGGCTATCCAAGATCTCCTCTGGCACTAAATCCAACCTACCTCATCTAATGGTGGTAACTCTGCAGAAGAAACAATGTGTTGCTCCAAAACCTTTTTCAAACAAGATACATGAAAGACATTGTGTATCTTACTCTCAGAAGGTAATTCCAGCTCATATGCTACCTCACCAACTCTCCTCATCACCCTATATGTTCCATAAAATTGAGGCCTGAGCTTTCTAGCTCCACTCTTCTTGAGAGTGCTCTGTCAGTATGGTTGAAGACGCAGAAATACCATATCTCCTACCTCAAATGTCCTCTCTACCCTGTGCCTATCTGCATACATCTTCTGCTGATTCTGGGCGCATTGAATATTATCCTTCAGTACCTTAAGGATGTCCTGACTATCCTGTAGACTCTCTTGAGCCTAGGGAGCTCTACTGTCCCCAAAAGCCAAATCAACAAAAGATCTTGCACCATATCCATACAATGCTCAGAATGGAGTCATACCAATAGACATATGGTAAGTGGTGTTATAACAATACTCACATAAATATAGCCACTTTACCCATGCCTTCTGCTGTCCTGCAACATAGTTACTTAGATAACCCTCTATCCACTTGTTCACAATCTTCGTCTACCCATCAGTTTGAGGGTGATAACTCGTACTCGGAGTCAACTCAGTGTGAACCAAACGGAAAATTTCCTGCCAAAATATGCTCAAAAATATGTTATCCCGATCACTGACAATGTTCTTCGGAAGTCCATGCAACCTGAATACCTGACAGGAGAACAAATCAGCCACATGTGGTGCCTTAAAGCTGGTAGGGACGGCAAAAAAGTGTGCATATTTTGTCAACCGGTCAACTACCGCATAAATGCGATCATTCCCTTGCAATACGGGAAGACCTATAATGAAATCCATTGAAATACTCTCCCACTTCTACTCCGGAATCGGCAATGTCTGTAACAATCCTGTTGGGAAAGTATGCTCTGACTTGTTCTGCTAGCAAGTCATACACTCATGGACATGGCGCAAGACATCATCCTTGAGACCCTTCCACGAGAATCTCTCTCTAATCTTCCTGTATGTTTTAAAGTACCCTAGATGTCCTGCAAGTGGTGCATCATGGAAGGCATGCATAATCTTTTCCTTAAGCTCAGATTTAGGAACTAGCTAAATTCTGCCCTTATACAAAATCAAATCAGCTATTACCTTATATTGGCCATCCTGAATTTTTCCATCCATAATGTCACATGCCCATGTATTTTTGGAATACTCAACTAACAGTTGAGATTTCCAATCTATTGAATCTCGTTCAAAGAACATAGGGCAGCGAGATGGGGTTTCCTGGAAAGTGCATCAGCCACTATATTCTTTGTCCCCTTGACATACTCAATGTCAAAATCATATGCCTGAATTCTGTTGACCCATTTCTGTTGCCTCTCATTGAGCTCCTTTTGTTCCGAGAAATATTTCAGGCTGTTGTGGTCGGTCCTCACCACAAATTTCCCACCTACTAAGTACTGTTTGAACTTTGCCAAAGCATGCATAATGACAAGCATCTCCTTATCATAGGTGGAGTACAACCTCTCATTATCTCTCAACTTCCTACTCTCGTAAGCAATAGGATGGCGATCCTGCATAAGAACTGCACCAATCCCCAATCCCAAAGCATCACATTCTAAAATGAAGGGCCGTGAGAAATCTGGAAGAGCCAAAACTGGACATGTGCTCATAGTTACCTTGAGCCCCTCAAATATTACCTGTGCCTCATCTATCCATCTGAATGCCCCCTTCCATGTAAGATCTGTCAACGGAGCTACCAGCTGAGAATAACCTTTCACAAACCTCATGTAATAACCACATAGCCCCAAGAATCCACACAAATCAGAGATATTCCTGGGCGGTGGCCAATCCTGCATTGCTTGTATCTTCTCCTAATGAACCTTGACCCCATTGGTCCCAATGACGTGCCTAAGATACAGTATCTCAGTAAGTCCAAATTTGCACTTGGACATCTTAGCAAATAAAGACTGAATCTCCATTATGCTGAGTACCTCATCAAGATGCCTCAAATGCTCATCCCATGTCATGCTATATATCAAAATATCATCAAAGAAGACCAACACAAACTTCCTCAACTGGCTGTTGAAGAGATGGTTCATACATGACTGAAATGTAGCAGGTGCATTGGTGTGTCCAAATGGCATCACCAAGAACTCATAGTGCCCATAGTGACACCTGAAGGCTGTCTTGTGAATGTCCTCATCCCGAACGCAAATCTGATGGTATCCTGATCAAAGATCAATCTTCGAAAAATAGATAGCTCCATGCAACTCATCTAAAAGCTCATCTAAGCGAGGAATAGGATACCTGTTCTTATGGTTTTCTTGTTTGGTGCACGGTAGTCAATGCACATCCTCATGGTCCCATCCTTCTTCACCAAAACAACTGAAGAAGCAAAGGGACTAGAACTAGGACGGATATGTCCCACCTCCAAGAGCTCTCGAATGGCCTTCTCTATCTCATCCTTATATGTCTTAGGATGTCGATAAGGCGTAGTCATCATAGGTTTAACACCCTCCTCAAGCTCTATAACATGCTCAAATCCTCTATCTGGTGGTCTACCTGGAGGAATGTCACCAAACACTGGGCCGTGCTTATCCAGTATGGACTAGATGTCTACATGAAAGGGCTGCTCACTATCTGAAGAAGGTTCGGATGAAATGAAACATTGGGCTGCCCATACAACCTCTCCATGTCTGACTATAGATTCCATCCTGCATGCTGAAACAACTCTAGGCCCACCGTCAGAAAGAGCCCGAAGCATAATCTTCTTCCTATCCACCATAAACTCCAACTCCATCCTCCGAAAGTCCTGCACATATCTGCTAAGGGACTGCAACCACTGAATACCCAAAACTGTATCAAACTCACCAAGTCCAATAACATAGAAGTCATCAGTCAATGTGTAGTCCACCATCTGAATACTAAGCCGTGGAATCCTCTTAGTGCAACTAATAGCAAACTCATTTGCTACGCATACACTAAACCCCTTAAAATCCTCAACTTGTAATCCTCGCTTCACAGCCAACCCCTCATCAATGAAGTTGTGCGTAGCGCCACTGTCAACCAAACAAACAATCCGTTGTCCCTTAAGCACTCCCTTCAGCCGAAAGGGATGATACCTAGGCACTCCTGAGAGTGTAGCAATAATGACATTGGATGAATCCAATGCCTCACTCTCACCAAGCTCTACTTGGGGCTGCTCCCCCTGTGCATCATGGCCGCTGTCCTCACCCTCTGCATCTGTATCCGGCGAGTGGTCATCATCCTCATCTGAAATCACCTCAATGAGATGCACCTTGCCTTTACCAAGGAAACGATGTCCAGGCTCCCAATGATCTTTGCAATGAAATCAAAGCTTCTTCCTCCTCAACTCATTACGAGTCTCCTGACCCACCTTAGGAGGTGGTGCACTCTTCTGTTAAATAGTAGAATGCTGAAATGGTTTGGAGCTCGTGGGAAACTTCTTTTTGGGCTGATAAGAAGTGGGGGATGTGTCCAAGTCCAATGCCGTCTGGATGGCATCATGCAACGTCCTAGGCTTAAGAGCCTTGACCAATCTTCTCATCTTGTCATGAAGGCCCTCTATGAATAACATCACTACTCTCTTCTTGGGCATCTCTGGAACCATAATTGCTATACGCTGAAATTCATTGATGTAGGAATCAACGTGTCCACTCTATCGGAGATGTGCCAAGTCCTTGTAATATAGCTCCACATCCTTGCGATCAAATCTCGCAATCAACCTCTCGTTGAAGTCCCTGTATGACCGCAGAAGATCGTGACTCTGTGTAACTAACCAAAGTAGCGAACTGTATAGCCTCTTGTTCCCTCATTGGTTTGAGGGTAAGATAGGTGTCGAGCTTGTAAATCCAAGCCCTGGCATTGATATTTCTGCCACCATCAAAAGTGGAGAGGGTTACCTTATTGGTAACCTACTGCAATTCCCTGTTCTGCTGCACTCTAGGCCTCTTGTCCTGTCCATCCCTCATGCTACCTCTCCTCTGAGCACAATACTGTGGGAGGGGAAAGACGTCCCTCACATGCTGTGGCAAACTCCTCCACTCATCATTGACTACCATAATAGTATCCGGAAAAGCTACTTCCGGCCGCACCTCAATCTCTAGTGGATCATCTCTAGGTAGGAAGTTAGGCTGCATAGGCCTATCTGCAGTCCACATAGTCCCTTCTCTCATCTGTATGGGTGTGCCTCCTCTCATGGCGTGGCGATCCCTTAACACTTCCAATTTCTGAAGGTGATTTGCTTGATCCTTGTAACCACTGACAACTGATATGGATCTATCCCTTTTGCCATGTTTGTACCATGACCTATCCGATGCCAACCTATCAAAGGTAGAGCCCATGCACTCCATAGTCTGTAACAATTGCCTCTGAGTGGCTGCCATATCCCTAATGAAGTCTCTATCCAGGTTTGCATGCTCATCCCGAGGAGGACTCTCCTGTCTATCACCCATAAAATCCATTCTGTCACCTCCAACAATACCAGCTTCGAGTCGTGCCCTGCCTACGGGTGTAGTATCTATGTGAACCGACCTCTCTATGCTGCATTCAAAGTTGATTTTTTTTTTGAAAAACACTCTCTGCTTCCTTCCCACACAAGCTGGGAGGATACACTGCTCTGATACCACTGAAAGATCCCTTCCCTAAATCTGATCCAAATTTCTAGTTTGTCTTGAATGACATTTCGTCAGACACTTAGCATGCAATTACTTACAGGTTAGGTAACAACAATAGTATGCAAAACAGATTTTTCTAGCGCCCAAATCAAACTCGGACATGTAATATAGGACCATGCAAGATCAGCCTAACTGCTGCAATAAATCTTCAACCATGACGACTAGGGTTTGATGGAAAAATACACATAAATGCTCCCAAAAAACTATTTCTTTATCCCAAATGACTGCCACTAATTTTAGGAGTTCAAACATACAAAAAATTTAATTTTTATTGATGCCGCAAACACTCAAAGATCAGATCTGAAATCTGATTATAAAACTGGTAAAAAACCCATTAAAAACCCTCCAATAAATTATGAAATTGTTTTGCTTCACTTCACAAAAATCTGCAAATGATTTGACATTAGAAATCAGATTTAAATACCTCAAAGAACATGCCAAATCAGTCCCAAATTGGGTCGATCCAATAGAAGAAGACTGCTGCAATTTGTTCTCCAAAATACCCTCAAAATACACTGCTGGAAATGACTGAAAATAACTCTGAAAATCTGATTACAATCAATGGGAATTTCTGAGTGAAAAACCCTCTCAACTCTTGGGGTTTTTGTCCACAAGAGATTAAATCCACAAGGGGTTTCGTCCTTGGAATTTTAACGCAAAAGCTAAAGCTTCATGCAAGAAAAAATGTTATAAAATATTTTTGGATACCTCTAGGCAAATCACCTTCTTCTTTATATAGGAAAAGAGACCCAAAGTGACCTTTGGACTTCCCATAAAAGTGACCTTTGGAATTCCAATGAAAGTGACCCTTGGACTTCCAAATCACATTCTCCCCTTAGGAAGTACATTTTAATTAAGTGCTTTTATTTTACTGCACTTTCCTAAGTTCTAATTTAAAGTAAAGTCTATTAATTTATTATATGTGCTTTTTTATAATGTTATATTTTAATTTTAGCACAATATAATAACGTTAATAACCTTAGGTCACCCTTGAATTCCCCCTTTGGTCGTTAGGTAGACAAAAAGGGCCAAAGGTCTTCTAACAAGGTATTCGAGAAAGAGGGACATTACAAGGTCTGGAACTGAAAATCAAGGAAATAGTATACACCCCAAGTTTGAAATAAATTATGATTTTTTATAACATCAAATCTAATATTCCTTGAAACCATAGCATCGAACTGTATAGGGACTTCAACTCACCATACAACCATGCACAATAGCTGAAAATGCTTCTAAATAATTATTTCAAGTACAAAAACATGTATTCATCCAAATTACATCAAAGAAATGGAGAAAACAAGAGATTTTACCCAACTGTAATTAATTTTATGAAAGTAGTAGGGAAGCCACAAACAAGAGCTGAAAATGACATTAAATCCTCCAAAAATTACAAAATTGTAAATTCCATCCGTATAAGATATGATAAATTTGAATATCAAAGAATAATAAAGTTTTGTGCCCTAGAAGGAAACCAAATCCTCTTCTATCCTTGTCACTCCCTAGGAGAGGGGCTTCAAATGATATGTCAAAACCTTTTGTAATCACTCCTCCTTGATGCCCTAGATGCAAACCAACAAGATGGTCTTCAATGAGAGTCTTCAACACCACCAAATTGAAGGGTTTTAGCTTTCAGTATTCCAATCTCCCACAAGGAAGGGTTTCGTCCTCCTTGGATGCCACACTAATGGATTATCACCCAATAGTGGAATGGACTAAGAGCAATCAGCCCCAGAGACTAAGCATAAAGTGTATATACCAAAATATGATCTGCAAATGAGCCCCTAAGACTCCTCTTATACCCTTTGTTTGGTGCCAAGAGTCACAAGGTGTAGAACGACCTTTTAAGCTTGCTTTAATCTTCTATTTTCATGTTGGGAGCATTATAATCGTAGCCGACCTGCCTTAGGGAGTGAAACACCAAAAAAAACATTAATAACAATAAAAAAAATTAAAAATGAAACCCAAGGACTTCCCTTGTACAATTCATTCTTGGCCATGAGAAGAGGAATGGCAAGAAGTCTTCAATTAATGCTATTTTGAAAAAGGGGACATTACAATCCTCCCTTCCCGAAATTGCTTGTCCTCAGAGCATTTGCAAACTTGGCTGATCCAATAATCTAGATCATGTACTTGTCAAATGAAAGAGACTCTTGCCAACACAAGCTTATATGCCCACATACCATCATACCAATATAACTGAACCCCATAGTTGTCAAGGGAAACAACCTCCATTCATACATGATTACGGTGTCCACTCCTTCCATCACCCATATCCTATATGCTCTCCCATCAATGAAAGCCTTCTATCCAAAACACAAGTATCATCTTTCAACATAGCTTGCACGTTAAGCTGAAAATAAGTCATAACAACAATAAATCAGTTGGGATTCCATCCTTAATTCAGAACTAGGATGACTGGTAAAAGTGTCTGTAACTAGTTGAGTGGAATGTCCCCCTTTTTCGAATTGAGGCCTAATGAAGACTTCTTGCCATTCACCTTTCTGTGGCGAAGAAGAATAAGTGAACAAGGGAAGAAATTGCACTTCATTTCAGTTTTATTTTATTGTGATTTAATGTTTTCTTTTAGTGTTTTTCCTTTAGGAGGCAGGTTGGCTGGGTTTGGAGGAATTTCTCAGAACAATTAAATAGATAAAGTCAAGCTTAAGAGGTCGAACCTCTTCTAATTGGCCTTTGGCACCAAACAATGAGTATAAAAGCGATTATATGATATCATTTGCAAATCGTCTTTGGTGCATTTTATATCTACATTAGGTTTGAATTGGGTTAGTTGGTCAATACCATTCCACTTGAGAAGAAAACCCTCTTGTGTGGTATCCTTTAAGGAGGATCGGAAACCTTCCTATGTCGCTTGGTGGAGACTATGAAAACTCTCTATGGTGGTTCATTGAAGACATCTCTTAGAAGATCTTGCTTGCCGATTTAGATCAGGGACATCAAGAAGAAGTATTACAAATGATTTGCATAATTTTTTAATGCTCTTCCCTATTTGGGAGCAACTAGGGGTTGTTGTTGGTTCGGTGCCTTCTAAGGCCCATAATTCATATAAGCATTTTACATTTTGATCCTAGGGTTTTCATGGAAGAGGGCAACAAGGGTTTCTTCTACTATAAGACAAGAGAAAAGAAAGCAGACCAGCCAAGAGAGGAGGATAGTACAGCTCAACAGGATTCTTACAGAAGCCAAGATCGATAAGCTTATTGAAGGGCAAGAGAGATTGACAGACACCATGGACCTCCTAGCCGGCTATCCCTCTACTGAGATTTTTTATGAGACCCAAGGTTTGATAATTTGAAGACGAAAACTCATCCGATAGAAAATACTTCACAACAGCCTTTGGGATCAATTTTACGGATTAGATCATGGCAGGCAGATACTTTTCTTCCAAGGGAAGAAGCCATTCGGGAGGTAGGAGCAAGGCTCCCTACGGGGAAAAGCATTGCCACAAGTTATGAAGAGTATATGGCACTTCCAACGGAGATACGTGAGGCCAAAATACCCCTGCCGAGTAATCATTGGCATGAGAAGAAGAAGGTCTAATTTTGCCAGAGCCATAGACAACAAATGCCACAGAAGGATTTGCAAAATGTGTTGGGGAAGATGACCTTCTCTACTTTTGATGGATCAACCAAGGGGACAACTAGGGCATGGATTCAAAACGTTTTCATACAAATTTGTCCTTAAAACCTATTATTGTTGTATGATGCCAGTCAAATTTGCAACCCTTCACCTAGAGGAGGACACTTGCTCATGAGTGGTGGTTCCAGGGATTGATGACACATAGGGGCACAATGAAATCCATTCCTATGATGAGTTTTGTAACAAGCTGACTACATTCGGATAGATTTGACTAAAACGTTGACCCGAAAGTTCACTTTCAAGGTGACTTGCACATTTTAAACAACAGGGCACGGTGGATGAGTATGTGGTTGAGTTTAAGAGATTTTCCGTCATGATAAAATATGTCACAAAGAGAAGACTTGTTTTTTTCATTGAGAGTTTGACCGAACCACTCAAGGGTTTGGTTAGAGCCTTTGATACCTTTGTCTCTTCAAGAAGCAATCAAGAAGGCTTTGGACCTTGAAGGTGCAACATAGATTCTTGGGACAGCCTAGAAACCTTCCCTTGGAAACAACCAAGGAAGCCCTTCCAAAGGATGCCTATTATTGGTTGTTACAAGGATCTTCCCTAAACCAACAACGCAGGATGAGTCTAGAAATGAGTTATAAAAGAAGGAATTTGCCGTTTCTCTTTCAAGGATCCATGGACTCCTGGATAATGTTGTTATAGGTAAAGGTAAGGTGCATTATATTGAAGTAATTTCAGATTGTGAGGATGATGCCATAATAGTGTGGATGAAGCCATGTAAACATAATTTACCAGAAGAAGATTTCAAAGAGTTTTGCATATGGCACTCATGCTACCTTGTCCGGTGTACCTAAATCTTCAACCATTCCGGATGGAGGGTGAACTCCAAGGGCAAGGTGTCATAGTCTTGATTGATGGTGGAGCCACTTATAATTTGATTAATGAGTGCTTGGTGACCAAGATGGAATTGAATGTAGAAGACTTCAAAGGTTTCATGGTTAAGCTAGTAGATGGTTACTCTATGTCATGCACAAGGAAGTGTTCCCAACTCCTCTTCACATTAGGGGAACATAAGATATGTGCTGATTTTTATTTAATTAACATGGTTGCTATGGATCTTGTACTTGGGGTCCAAAGTGACGAGTTGCATTCATTGGGAGAAATCATTTTCAATTACTAAAACATGGAAATAAGCTTTACGGACAAGGGTAAGAAGGTTACACTACAAGGTATGCTTCCGGAACAACTCAAGTCAAGTACTTGGTAGAAGATACCTGGAATCACGGAAATCATATTTTTGCTCTTTATGTAAGATAGCAGCAGATTGGAAGTTTTTTATTACAGATGATGTAATGAACAAGTTGGTTAATTCTGTTTTTGAATGTGAAATGATTGATGAAATGCACAAGGTTATGGATGGGGTCTATTCTGGTACAAGCTGGGATTTATTATGGTCCCTAAAAATCGAAGATGAAGAGTAAGATCGATTAAGGGCCGTTCATGATTTAAAAATCAGATGATCATCCAGGTTATTTTAAACAAACAGGTAAAAGAAAAATTCTATTTGAGAGGTCCTAAAAGGGATAAGTACTTCAATATTTCGGAGAGTGAATCTAGTGTGCCAACTAAGCAAAGTGGAACATGCATTTCTAGCTGGAATCCTACAACCACTTTGGTATTCCCACTAAAAAATGGCTTTGGACTTCATCAGGCATGGGTCGATCCATATGGTTCAAGGTATTTAATTGTGCATATATGTTGTTTGAGTGTGATAGGTTCACTAAATATGCACGTTTTTGTCCTAGCTTCCAGCCAAAGATACAGATGAACCTATAGTGGAGGATGTGCATTATTCAAGGAAGTATAAAAGACTTCATGTGGTTACTCCAAGGATATAGTGCATGTTGACAAGTTTATTAAACTTATTTATGAGCATGCTTTGGCAAGAGATGTATGCACTTATGATAAAAAATAAAAGGTGTTCTTCAACACCACCCATTTGTGAAGTGTGTATACCCATTTGAGCTTGAATTAATAAGTTCTGCAATCATTTCTCTATATATATGTAAGTCGCCATTTTTGGGAGAGGACATAAGCTTGTTTTGAGAGAGTTTGGATTTATGTGAATATCATTTATTATATGCTGCTGGTTTTCCTTTGATGAAATCGACTTGACTAAGGCAATTTTAGAGCTGGTTTGGAGGTGTTTTTGTGCCCAAATACTTTCTGTTCATTTCCATAATTTTTGTAAGCTCAAATCGACTTGGTATGAAGCATTTTGGTATGATTTTATGAGGTTGCATATGGAGGTTACATTATGATTTATTTATGCTTCTAATCAGGGCATATTGTGGTCATTTTCATGTTAGTTTGGTTTACTTACACTATTGGAATTTATTTAATACAAGTCGACTTATCTGGGCATGTATTAACAGTGTTTTGAAGGGGTTTGAAGTGTTATTAAATCTGCTGTTATAGATCTATTGATTGCAGATCTGAAAACTGCATTTATTGACTTTTAGAGTGAAGGAAAAGTGCTGGAATTATTTTGGATATTTTTCCCTAACCCCAGCGACTTGAACTGCAGATTCGGGGGCTGTTTTGAGTGGGTTTCAGTGGGTGAAAAATTCTAATTGTTGGTTGCATTTAAAAGCTCATAATTTTATCTTTCTACTGCACGTTTCAAGCTAAAAGAGTTAATATTGTGGGAATTATTAATTTTCAAAGTTTTCAGTCAATTTCAACAGTTATAATTTATTATTTTACTTCTGCAAAGTTTATTGGTTAAAAGAGTGTAAATTCCAACTAGATAGCCCATCTGAACCCTTACTTTGGCTCACTCCAACCCTATTTGGGTTGTATTGAAGCCGACACTAGGTTAGTTGAGGTGAACCTAGAAGGGTTTCTCTTCTAAGTTTGTTTATTTTGCAAGTAAATTAATAATAATTAATTAATATCCCACAAGGGGATATTACAAAAGGAAAGACCTTTCGAGGAAGAGATGTGGTGTTTTTGAGGTTGCATCCCTATAGACAATCTTCCCTCAAACCAAGTGGTGCAAAAAATGTAATATCCCTCTTATGGGATTAATGGGAAATATGCAAATCAACAACCCTTCAATACATCAATCAACTGAAAATAGCAAACCTCTTGAAACCAGTTGAGTAGTTGACTCAATAAACCCGAGGATAACGGTTTAATGGCCTTGACTCATCAACTAAATTCCACAATGTCATGAAGGTATACTGCTGCAATAAAAAATCTGATCACTATGTTCTCCTAAATGCAAACAAATGACAAACCCTGCATCTATGGAAGGCACTAAAACATTTATACAGTCCGATCATATGTTTTATGAATGGACTGATACAAGATAGCTGATAAAGAATGCATACAGATCAGATTATTCTCTTCATAAAGTTTGCTGTTACTGGACCTTCAAATTACCTCTTTATCATGCAAAAACCTCCAGCGAAATGTGCTCAGATATCAAGGTATGATTACTTAGACAAGCCATATGTGGATCACTGCTTGAAGGTTTCAACTCATCCTGTATCACATACTACCAATCTGTTGGACACATGCAGCTCGAATATGCATTACTATCCTTCAATATTTGCTTTCAAATAAGTTGATGGCTCTTAGGACGGAATAGCACCTTACTACAAACCCCAAATCAGATCCTGGCACACCATATGAAGTCACGGTGACTAACAAACCAACATTACAAAGTCACTGGACATATAACTCAATATACATGCATTAGAATATTGAATTTTCAACTTGAGGAAGTCGCTGGTTAGAAGAAAAACAACTCTATTCGTTGGGAAAGGAAATAACAACACACCCAAATTCAGTCCCAAATATACCCAGGCTGATCACTGCAATTAAGAGACTAAGAAACCCTTGCCAATTATTGCCCAGAATAAATCACTGTCAAAGGAAGTAATACCCTTGCCAATTATTGCCCAGAATAATTTAAACTTAATCAATTATTCCACACTCAAAATATATGCTAAACAGCTCACAAATTTTTAAGAGAAATCGTTGGGCCATTAGCACATCAGGCATACATAAAATATTCAAATCACTTCCCCAGTAAGTCGCAGCAGCTAAGAAATAAGATCACACAGCTACCTTAGCTTTCAAATCAGTCCCCAAACACATAATAAAGCAAGTCGCTGGAGTGTAGGAGCTATAAACCTCTCAATATCAGGCATGCACCCAAGTCGTACCACTCTAATAATGCATTAAACAACCATAAGGAGTTCGCTGGGGCAAAAGACATTACATAACACCAATCTATTTGGAAAAGCACAAGGTAATACTTCACTTAAATGTCAAAACCAACTTAATAAATCTCCCACGCAAGAGAGAGAGAGAGAGAGAGAGAGAGAGAGAGAGAGAGAGAACATCAATGGGCATTCATCCCAACTCCAAGCATGGAGTGTTAAAATAATCTTATCATAGCATCAGTCTCAAAATGATCCTAGCACTCCTTTTATAACCAAGGAGGCACAAAATTCGAAATCCCTAGGTGGGATATTATTAAATAAAAGTAGTTTATCTTTCCTAGGTGTGGCGTCCCCTTTTCTAAGGATGATTTTATCAATAAAAGCCACCTAAATATTTATTTAATTAATTCCCCATTTGATTTTATATTTTGGGAATTAAATTAAATAATCTACATAATTAAATAATTATTGTTTTCTAATGTCAAATGATAACAATCACTCTCCAGGCAATAATATTTAATTATTTAATATAATTTTCCCCTTGCCACATCCCAAAGCCCACGAGGAAAAATAGGCTAAGGGTCTTTAGAAAATGGGGACATTACATTCCTCCCTTCCTAAAATTGTTTGTCCTCAAGCAATAGAAAACTCATGCGTCCGATGTCAAAAGTGTAGCTCTCCAAAAACTGGGCTCCGATGCCACTCAAGTGGAGTAGCATTTGTAATGTTTTGGGCTACTTCCTCCTCCTAACAGTAAGAAGTGTAAACTGCTGCAGTTTATTTCTCAAACTTGCACATAAAACAAACCAATTAGAAAAATGAGTGTTGAAGAATACTTTTTTTGCTTCTTCTTGGCATCCCCATGGCTTGGATGGTGCTCAAATTTCTTTCATGCATGGGCTGTTCCCACATGCCACCAAGCTGCCCCATCTATTGTTGAACATTTACCTCCAAAATTTAGGGGCTGCTATCCCAAAATCAGTCATGCAGCATAAAATAACAGCCATGTACCATGAACTTTGCTTGTGAATGGTGGAATACTGAACTGTAGAAGGAACCAAAAAGTTGAGAGCAAATAAAATTTTATGGCAGCAGCTGTCATGTTCCAAAATTAGCAGCATAAAGATGGGAATGTGCTCAATTAGTGGTGTCACCCAGATTTCATCCTGAAATCTGCGACTACCCTATCCGAATTTTTTTTTCATACTTTTAAAATAATGGGTCGTTTTGTGTTTTTATTGCCTAAAAGTTCTTGTATTATGTCAAGATATTCCCAAAGAGTCATATTAGTCTTTTTCGCCAAATACCCAAATGCCCAAAATTGTTATATTCTGTTGTCGGGATTTGTCTGCGGGAAATTTGTATTTAATTATTTTGAGCCCCGTTTGAGTCTATTTGTGCTCTGTTTTAACTTTGTTATGATCGAACATGTCATTATTCCTATGTACCAGAAGGGTTTTAACTTGGAATAAGTTTTGGGCTTTATTTATAACTTTTGGCAATTTTTCGTGTTTTTGTGTTGTCCTGTTTCGTTTTCTGTGAAATTTCTCTAGAACAATTCCTTTGCCAGGTAAGCCCGATTTTTGGCCTGGAGTAGTTGGAGAACAAATACGCACGTTATGCACGGAGGAAGTCGCCATCGGAGGTCTGGATCACTGAGAAAAAGCAAAGTCGTGCATAGAAAAGCCCCTGCGGGGTTGGGTGCATTTTTGGAAAACAAAGGATTTAAGCTGCAAAGGGAAAAATACAAGCAGCAGGCAAGGTAAGAATTTTATACCTGCCTAGCATGGTACTTTTTCCCATGTTATAAAATTCACTTAAACTGCAATGGAAAAGTTAGGGGCTGCAGGCAGGCGGAAATTTATTACCTGCCTTGCAGGGTAAAAATTCCCATGATAAAATAAAAGGAAAGTGACTTAAGTGAAATCGTGGGATTTTAGTGCCTGCCTTGTAGGGTAAATAATCCCATTGTCAAAGTCAAATCACTTAAGTGGATCATGGGATTTTAGTGCCTGCCTTGCAGGGTAAAGAATCCTATTGTGAAAAATTCTTAAAAATAGAATTATATTGTGCAAAAAAGTGCGCCCCCTTTGGTGAGATGATGGCAGCCTTTAAGTGATTATTTTAATTAATCTATCCCTCTAAAAAGTGCGCCCAAGCTTGGAAGAAGTCAACAAGTCAAAAGGGGAATAAAAGAAATGGATTAAAAGCATTAAATTTAATTTAATTAATGGCTACCCTCTTTTCTTCAAAAAGTGCGCCCCATTTGGGATATATTTAATGATTTTTAAGGCATTAAATCATTAAATTAATTTCTATTTTCAGCTGCTATAGTCAAGGCACACTGTGAAGCTTAAGTGAAGTGTGAAGAAGTAAATTGGATTAGTTTAATTTATTGAATGGCTGTCCTTAAACATGTTATTTTTAAAGAGAAGAGCATGATTTTTAATTAATTAATTGCCTGTAATTGTTAGGGCAATTATTAATTATAAAATTGTGAGGGTTATATAAGCATGGGCAGCCATAAGGGTGAATTATTTAATCCATAGGTAAAGAATTGCAGCCAAGAGGAAAAGTGCGCCCCCATTTGTAGAAGGATTTTGCTCAGGAAAGGTGGCAACAAGGCTAAAAGCTTCCAGATTTGGCGCATGCTTTGAAGGAGGTTGATCTTTGTCTGCATAATTGTTTGCATAGGTGTTACAGGTGTTCAGGTGTTGGTGAAATGATTCATGCTCTCTTTATGTGCAAATTAAACACCAATTTTTGGGGCAGCAGGCTTGAAAAGTGCAGATTTGTACAATTAAAATTCACTATTCATGCTCCGGTGGCCATTTTTGTCTGAATAAATTGCAGGAATTCATTATAGGTGCTTTACAAAGGAAAAGGAGCTTTTATCAATGTCCAATACATTGCATATATCCTCCGAATCTAAAGAATTGCCCAGATCTGCACCAATTTTGAAGAAATCCGGCCAAGTAAGAAGAAAAAGAATTATTCAAACGAAGATAGACAAAGCCATGCCGAAGAGAGATGAAAAAGAAAGCACGATGGAGTCATGCATCGCTTCCAAACTTGCAGACATAAGAGACACAGATCTAGGCCCGGAACCTCTTTCCGATTTGATTGATAGATCCAGAGCGGGAAAGACTTCACTCATGCGTGCGGTTAAAAGCAGTGGAATTATCCGAGCTGCAGCTTTTCCATGTACAGCCCAGTTGCCAGAGTTTGTGATGGAGTGTGCTAGATCTTACCATCCTTCATCCAGATCAGTGCGTGATGCTACGGGAAAGACAATAATTCGTTTGGACGCAGAGTTCATCAATTATTGTTTGAAGATTCCAGTGCGAAAGGTGGTGACTTCCATTAGTTTTTAGGATGCCGGCAGCAGGTGGGAGAAGCATAGAGCTGATTGTGTGAGCATAATGAATAGCCGATATATGAAGAACCTAGATCTCCTTCAAAGTTCCCGAGAACTCTTCCACGGTCCAATTTGGTGTAGGAGGTAGATGATGTTGTCAAATTGCTATGCAGGATGAATGGCGAGGCAAATGCTTACACTTTCCGTACATGGATGTATGCTTTCATCAGGACCACTGAAGTCAACAAGGTTGATTCCATAATCAATTGGTCGGAAATTATTAGCAACAATATTGGTGAGAAACTCCGAAACGTGAAGCGAACTTTCAGCTTCAAAATGACTTCCTACTTGGTGTATGTTGCAGCTTCACAAGGCGTCTTTTCCAAGCTGGATAGATGTGGTGTTCTTTCTAAGGACCCCATTTTCGAGTGCTACCCGCAGCTTACTATACATGCGTGCGAGAAAGATTTCAAAGTGGTCAATGATGAATTCTTCTATGATTTCATTTGCAGACTAGACAAAGACTTGAAGGCCAACAAGGTAAGCAAGGAAGCGTGGGAAGCTGTGTTCAAAATTGGCAGTCTATTCATTCAATTTACATATTTCACATGATAGATAGATTGATCACCATGGAGCTGAGCAAGAAACTTGTGGAGTTACACGACCTTCAGTCAAAGCGACACAAGTCTACGGGCTTCTTCCCAATCACTGTGGGACATTACAGCTGTATTAGCATTCATAAAGCTCAGGGGATGGAGATGCAAATGTTATCCGAGTATGAGCAAGAATTCTTCCCTGCACATCTGAACTTCGATCCATTTGGAGTAGCCAGGAAGACAATCTCCCACGAGTACGCACATGTGCCTTCATTAGAAGATTTCTGGATGAAGTGCAAAAGTGAGTACGAGGTTAGAAAGAGAGATTTCAGCAAGCTATCAGCAAAACAAGTGTTCAACTTTGGACTAGCGCGGATACCTGCGGATCTTAAAGATGATGGGAATGTGGTACTTGACACCATCAAATGGGAGGAGATAAAGCCATACTGCAGGAGAACGTAGGAGGCTGCAACACAATTGAAGAAAGGTCAGGAGCTGTGTTGGTGAATACTTCAAACTGGTTGCTGACAAAGGGATATTGCCTTAATGAAGCATTGATGAATCAAGTCACGGGCAACTTCGGTGTAGGAGATTCCCTTAAGCGGAAGCACGGAGGAGAAAGCAGCAGGAAAGCCGAGAAGTTGAAAGTGCATAGAAGATCTCAATCAAAGGAGAGGATCACTTCTACGACCATGACTTTAGCTCCGGTTTCTCCAGTACCCAGTACTTCACCGACTGTTGCACCGCAACAGGATTCTTCCATGCCCCTACTGAATCCAGCGACATTCATCTTCTCCCCTCATCCACTTCGTTCAGTGCCTGTTCCAGAGGATACGTTGAAGCTGCAGATGGCGGAATTCGAAAGCGCTTTGTCCTTGGGTGATTCAGAAGATGGCAGCCATAACATGGTGGCACTTTCTGATGGAGAGGATGCAGTGCGGGAGATGATAGTTCACTCAGCGACTTCTCATTCTCCGACAAGTAACTTCTCGGAATGGTTGGCTTCGCAGTTGGTTCCAGAAACGAGAATGGAGATGAACTTAGAGGAGCACGACTTGCAGCTACTCCAGAATCTAGGTGGAAGAGATAGAAGGCCTAAAGTTGCCAAAGCAACTTCTAGGTTGATCATCGAGGATTCGGGAGAGAAGTTTGTTGAAATATCAATTCTGGCAGAAGGAAAGATAGAGGAGGAGCTCACGGCAGAGGATGTGACAGTAACCAAAGTACCCCTCGGTCAAGCCACCACTGAAGGATTGAAGTAGGGCACGCAGACATTGATGGATGCTTTATTCCTTAGGCTTGACAGTGAAAAGGCGGAGAAAGAAGAGCTGCAAAAGCAAGTATCTCAATTATGTGAGATCATAGCCAAGGTTGCTAAACCTTCCATTCAGCCCATTTCAGAGCAGGTGAGTGATCATCTTATGCAGGAAATGGAGGATGCAAGCAATCAAGTAAAAACTATTGATGAATGGAAGGATTTGATTATTCGTCAAGCTTCTGTACAACTTGGAGAATTGCCAGCCCGCCTAAAGGCTATGGATGCTGCAGCAAATCAGCTGAAGCAATTGATGGCGAACATAGAAGGCATGAATAGAGTTGCAGAGAGTAACCTGAGTATTTTGGTCGAGATCAACAAGCTGCCGGGAGATGTATTGATTGCGGAACAGATTGTACCGGATGTATCAGTCAAGAAGGGGAAGCAGCTAGAGTTTGCAATATCTTTCCGTTTGGAAATCTGCAGAGTTTTGCGAACGAGGATGCAAACACTTGAGAGTAGGACATCAGACTTACTAGACAGTATCAATTCTTTCACTGAGGAGAGAGTGGACGGGAATGTTACTTCATAAGTGCGGATCGTCTCAACTAAGGTGCCTAATTCCCTGGAAGGTTCTCTTCTGATGGTACAAAAGAGAATTGATAAAGCTACCAAGCCTTTCACGATGAATTCTATCAGTAGATTGGTGGCGCTGCAGGAGGACATTGCAAGGTTTGGGCCGAACTTGGAAGATGTGGAAGCGTGCATCAAAGTGTTGAATGAAGAGTTGCTGCAGTTTAGGACAGAGAAAGAAGTAGTGGCTAAAACAGATGGAAGGATGCTGAATTACATGTTCGACAAGTATATCCGATATCAAAACAAAAAAAAGACATAAACATTACAACTAACATGACTTCTTCTATTCTTTCTTCTTCTATTTTCTATGTTCTTAGATAAAATTGTAAAACTTCTAAGTTATTGGTTTTGTAACCATTACTTAAAAGTCATGTGGAACCATTCTATTAGTTAAGTGATACATATGTCACTTAAAGAGAAGATAGTTGAGGATGATTGCCAAATGTCATCTTTACTTGTTGTTTATGTTTCAGTTCAGCTTGAGTTTTCCATTTGTACTTTCCCTCCTACATTCTATAAGTAGGAGAAGAACCTCCGGGTTAAGGATCATCAGAATTTGTAAGTAGCAATCTTGTGTTCTAGACTTTGTGCTGGACCCCTGAGAGCAACTTGGAGCAAATGAATACAAAGGAACATGTTTCCGGAGAACTTTGTGTCACGGTGTACTGTGTTTTTTGCTTTTAATCTTAGATCTCTTAATAAACTTTGTGTTATTTTAGATCTGGATCTAGAGCTGCCTTTGTTTTATAATTTTGTGTGTTCATATCTGTTATGTTTCTTCTATGTGCATGCAATTAGCTTTGCTATCTACTAATTGGGATGCACATCTTCCCCATTTTTTCTCTGTATTTCCTTTACTTCCTTCTTCTATAAAATGCTTCCTTTCTTGAACAGCTGCTTACTTGTTGCAGAACTTCTTAGTTATAGTTCATGAACTAAGTGGTTAAAGTAAAACCCCTGATAGATAATAACATATTTTTAAATTGACAAATCTGACACGGGAGCCTCACCAGTTAAATGAGGGAGATTTATCTCATGACTGCCTAGGTTTTGTGCTATGCAGAAAATCTAGCCAACAATTAGGATAGCAATCTGAACATCTATTCCCCAAACATTAATCTTAGCATGTTGGGCAGCAAACCAAAGATATAATCAACTGAAAACAGAAGGCATAGCAAATAACAACATTGACCATTCATACTTCCAGTTATCCTTCCAATTTCTCATGTCTACTCTTATGATATAAAACTGAAAATCAATCATACATACAGCTAGGAAGGAGTGGAATGCAGCAAGATTAGTTGACATAAGACCATGACTTCCATTGTGCTTCACCAAGTTATCAACTTTACCATTTGTGGGAATCTTTCTTTGCCTTCCGTCAACTTGCATCTCCCAACATCTCTTGAATCTAGCATAGAATGGACAAGGTAGAATACTTGTGTTTTTTGAAAAGAATTGATAAAAATATTACCTTGTTGTAGAAGATCATTTTCTTGCCGATATGTGAAAGCTTGGAACATGGAAAAGGATCTTCTGGGCTGCAAACCTTTAACTTTCCATGATCCCCATACTTTGCCCAACTCTTGACTAAAATTGTGTTTACCATAATCCCAAGAAAAGGCAACAACTGAATATGCATCATAATTGATTAGAACAAACTTGAAAAACTGAAAATTTTCAACCTTTATGGCTGCCCCATCATGCACATTGTGTAGTCTTCCACCTTTCTTCCATGCAACATATCTTGGAGTCATCCTTTTGCTGTTTTTACTCTCTCTTGGACTGAAAATTATGGGATGTCGGTTTCCTTGCCAATGATCCGGGACTGCCTTGAAAACACCCTTTGCCTTGTCTTTGTTGTTAGCATAATACTCATGATGAATGTGGTAAAATAAAGGTAAGGTATGATGATACAACAAATCAAAGTGCTTACCCTTGGTGGCTGCCATAAATCTCTCAATCTGCAAATCATCATTAAGACTAAGAGAAAAGTCTTTCTTTCTTACTTCCGGATCTCTTAAGCCCAAGTCATGCTTGCCCATACTCATGCTTGTCATATAAAATTCAGTATTCCCATTTGTGCTCATAAAATTGGATACCCAATCAAGCAAGTTACTTCTTTTAACAAGCTGCCTATGACCCCACTTGCTAAGGCTCAACATGAAGGGAGAAAATTTATGTGAAGTAGCATACCTTAGGCTGCCCTCAACTCTTTCACAGCTCAGAATTTTTGAGTTTTCTATAGCATTCCTTACCTTCTTGTCTTCTTCATCCAAGGACTCCTTTTCCTTCTTAAAAACATTCAAATGCCTATCTTCCTTCATCTCATCTCTCCTTTCCTCAAGGGGAGGAGCCATAATAATGTCAACTTGCTTCTTTGTCATCATTTCCTCTTCATTACCACACATGCAATCATTAGTAGGAAAAACATCTTTGTTCAAATGCATACCCTTACCTTGATTTGTGTCCTCTTGGGGCTGCATATGGTGGAAATCTTTTTTGACACCCTAAAACTTACTATACCCTTGAAAAGACGAGAGTTCCTTTGTAGCTAAACATAGAAATGCATATTCTTGTTGCAAAGTCTCAAAAAAGTTATCATGATGAGTTGGCTTACCCCTCTTTGGTTGTCCTCCTTGGTGATGATTCTTGCTCGGAATTAAGGTATCTTTCATCATGGCTTCCATGGTATGCTGCATATCCTTGTGCCATTCTCTGAACAACCATTGCAAGAACTTTGCTTGCTTTGGGGTGACACCTCCACTCTCCATTCCCATCTCTTTTTCCTACGTGCAACAAACTCACAGGTGCAAAGGAAAGTGGCTCTGATACCACTGTAATATCCCTCTCATGCGATTAGTGGGAAATATGCAAATCATCAACCCTTCAATACACCAATCAATTGAAAATAGTAAACCTCTTGAAACTAGTTGAGTAGTTGACTCAATAAACCCGAGGATAACGGTTTAATGGCCTTGACTCATCAACTAAATTCCACAATGTCATAAAGGTATACTGCTGCAATAAAAAATATGATCACTATATTCTCCTAAATGCAAACAAATGATAAACCCCCTGCATCTATGGAAGCCCCTGAAACATTTATACAGTCCGATCATATGTTTTATGAATGGACTGATACAAGATAGCTGATAAAGAATGCATACAGATCAGATATTCTCTTCATAAAGGTTGCTGTTACTGGACCTTCAAATTACCTCTTTATCATGCAAAAACCTCAAGCAAAATGTGCTCAGATATCAAGGTATGATTACTTAGACAAGCCATATGTGGATCACTGTTAGAAGGTTTCAACTCATCCTGTATCACATACTACCAATCTGCTGGACACATGGAGCTCGAATATGCATTAATATCCTTCAATATTTGCTTTCAAATAAGTTGATGGCTCTTAGGAAGGAACAGTACCTTACTACAAACCCCAAATCAGATCTTGGCACACCATATGAAGTCACGGTGACTAACAAACCAGCATTACAAAGTCGCTGGACATATAACTCAATATAGATGCATTAGAATATTGAATTTTCAACCTGAGGAAGTCGCTGGTTAGAAGAAGAACAACTCTATTTGTTGGGAAAGGAAAGAACAACAAACACACCCAAATTCAGTCCCAAATATACCCAGGCTGATCACTGCAATTAAGAGACTAAGAAACCCTTGCCAATTATTGCCCAGAATAAGTTGCTGTCAAAGGAAGTAATATCATGCATTTAAACTTGATCAATCCACCTCAAATGGAGTAAGTCAATGGTCCACAAACAGCATAGAAGGAGTCGCTGTATACAAGGGAGCAATTACTATTCGAATTACTTCAAAAAATGGCCCAAGAGAGTTACCCAATACATGCCCAGATTGGTCGCTGCACATGAGCATACAGAGATCTGGTTATTTATCAATTCATCAAACAGTCCACAACTACTCACGCATGAGGTCGCTGGGCAAGGAATGATCAGGAGTATTAAGCACCCAAGTCATACTGCTTCAACTTATGCATTTAATAGCTGCATTAGAGAAGTCACAAATCATTGCAACTAATTCCAATCAAATCACAACAGAAAACTGCATTTAAATCAGATCCCTAAATCATCATGAATGCAAAATCGCTGCAATATATAACATGAAGATATGCAAAGGCTGGATATTCCACAATCAGAAATATATGCATAACATCTCGCAGTTATTCACTTCAAGAGAAGTAACGCTGGGCCATTAGCACAGCTGGTCGATTCATACCTTAATTAAAATCACATACCCAGGAAGTCGCAGAAGCTCACGACATAAGATCACATAACCAACTTTGCATTTAAATCAGTCCCCAAAACCCATAATAAAGCAAGTCGCTACAGTGGCAGGACGCTACAATGACCTCTGCAATATCAGGCATGAACCCAAGTTGCACCATTCTAATAATGCATTGCAAGTTTAACCATAAGGAGTGTGCTGGGGGCAAAAGCCATTACATAACATGGATCTATTTGCACAAGCGCAAGGTAAATACTTAAGTTGAATTTCAAAACCAGCTCAATACCACCTCCCACGCAAGAGAGAGAGAGAGAGAACATCAATGGGCATGCATCCCAACTCCAAGCATGGAGTATCAAATTAATCTTCATCATAACATCAGTCTCAAAATGATCCTAGCACTCCTTTTATAACCGAGGCACAATTTGAAATCCCTAGGAGGGAAATTATTAAATAAAAGTAGTTTATCTTTCCTAGGTGTGGCGTCCCCTTTTCTAAGGGTGGTTTTATCAATAAAAGCCACCTAAATATTATTAAATTAATTCCCCATTTGATTTTATATTTTGGGAAATAAATTAAATAATCTACATAATTAAATAATTAAATAATTATTGCCTTCTAATGTCAAATGATAACAATCACTCTCCAGGAAATAATATTTTAATTATTTAATATAATTTTCCCCTTGCGACATCCCAAATCCCATGGGGAAAAATAGGCTAAGGGTCTTCAGAAAATGGGGACATTACAAAAAATTTGAAACCACGTTTTTATGGCACCTATAAGGTAAAAGGAAAGGTGAGAAAGGTTTACATATGAACTTGAGCTTCCGGAACCATGGTAGAATGCATAATATTTTTCATGTTTCATGCCTCAAGAAGGCACTAGGACAACACATTACTCCCTCTCTTGAGTTGCCCGCATGGGATGAGGAGGGTGAATAGATTCTAATTCTGGAAAGTATTTTGGATGTTCGTGAAAGGAACTTAAGGAACCGAAGCGTCAAGGAGTACTTGGTTCATTGGAAATGTTTTCCCCTCGAAGATGCTACATGGGATAGTGCATCAATTTTAGAGCATCCAAACTTGCAATTGCTTGAGCACAAGCAATTTTCGGGAAGGGGAGGACTGTAATGTCCCATTTTTCGAATTGAGGCCTAAGGAAGACTTCTTGCCATTCCCTTTCCGTGGTGAAGAAGAAGTGAACGAGGGAAGGAATTGCACTTCATTTCTATTTTCTTTTATTAGATTTAATGTTTCTTTTAGTGTTTTTCCTTTAGAAGGAAGGTCAAATGGGTTTAGAGGAATTAAAGAGACAATTAAAAGATAAAGTGAAGCTTAAGAGGTCATTCCTCTTCTAATTGCCTTTGGCACCAAACAAGGAGTTTAAAAGGGATTGTATGACTTCATTTGCAAATCATCTTTGGCGCATTTTACATCTACGTTTGGTTTGTTGGGCTAGTTACTCAATACCATTCCACTTGAGGACAAAAACCCTCTTGTGTGGAGAACGAAAACTCTCCATGGTGGCTCATTGAAGACATTTCTTGAAGACCTGCTTGCTTATTTGGATCAGGGACATCAAGAAGAAGGATTACAAAAGCTTTGCATGATTTTTGGAGTTTTTCCCTAGGGGGGCGAATAGGGTTTGCTGTTGTTCATGACTGAAAATATCATGACCAATAGTATAGAAATGATACAAATATGACAAGCCCATGTAATCTTCAGTAATATGATTGATGTAGAGGTGTTAGGCACCCATACAAGGACTGTAAACTCTTTGTCTTGAGTGGCAATCATATATGCTCCCCCATGTGATTGGGTGAGAAATAAACTTAGTTGTTTTTCTCTTTTAATGCCTATAATTGCACATGGAACAAACTTATTAATAAAACATGAGTTACACTCATCGTTGCTTCTTCATGCGTCATGGATATGATGCCAAGTTCTCTTTCAATGCTTGCAATCATCTCATATTCTTCCCTCAAGTGAAGGATGTTCAAAAGTTCATTCAGGATGTCCCAAACACAGTTGTAACCATGTATTTTGTTCCCCAAAATAAAAAGGATAGTGTCCGAAATCCTTTTTATAATAGCTGAAAACACATCAAGAATGATAGTAGATTGCAAACCCTTCAACCTCATGGCTGGATACTCATCTCTAGTTGTCAAAACAATGGATAAGGAGATGAAATTGTTGCGGACAACGAATGAAACAAAAATACAACAGCTGTCATAATGATTACCTTGGCCTCCAAAAGATACTTCCAAGCTGCCCCAAACTAATCTCTTCAAAATTTGGCTCAGAGCAGAGCTTATGAATGTTTGTATGTAAGTATAACAGCCATACATTGTCCAGAATTTCGTCCCAAACAATACCAAATATGTTGGAACATTGGCCTTAATTGTTCTCAATGAGTGAACCCTCTTACACAACATTTCAAATAAAAAGAACGTCTTTAAATCTGCTTCTCTATTGCTGTCCCAAGAAGATATGCACAACCTAACAAATGAGATTGGGAAAAACATCTCATCTTGGTTGTAGCATTACATTTCATTACTCAAATTTAAAATTGTAGTAGCTAACAAACATCTTGTGAGAGTTACCCTTACCTTGTCAATGTTACTATAAGAAGAGCACCCCTTATCATCGAAATCCACTTGGTGGCTGCAAATAGAATGTGGAACGAGATGAACTTGTTGGTCATAAAAGCCACAAGATTTGAAACAACTCCCTCAATGATTTGGGGTTCATGATTCACATTTTCCAAGCTCCTCTCTATCATGTTACAAGGATGACTTACACCACAAAACTCCCATTGAATCCATGTTTCATTACACATTCTTGCGAGACATTTTTAGAGAACCAATCCCAAACAATGGCATGATACATTACATCACCTCGGTTTATGAAAACTGAATTATTGCATACCTTGTAGCAAGTTGGATTTATATTCCATGAAGCTGAAGTTGTATTTTCAATGGATGAATTATCCATAACCTTCACATACATCCGAAAGTGGCAATCTTGAAAGTAGTTTGAGTCCCATAAAACCATAGCAAGCTGATTCATACAATTTTGATTATAAAAATAACACCTAGTTTGTTTGTCATTCATCTTCCCATCAATTTCAACACGCTGCTCAAGATAAGAAAATATATTGCAGCGACATAAGAGGAATTAACAAATATGAAATATGATCATTACTATCATACCTTAGGCTTTTCTCAACATGTTCACCTTCCCTTACCGGATGAGGAATGATTAAGATATCTTCTACACTTCCGACCTTGTGACTTAGAATTTCTGAATTAGGATCAGTCTTCTCCTTCACCTTAGATTCAACAAGTGAAGATCTTTTTGTCTTGGCATTCACGATATTTTGTTGACACTGGCATAGAATATCTTCATGGTTCTTGCCAAAGTCATGTACACCATCAACTTGCCTCTTATTGACTGTTCTGAAAATTCCAGCAAGCTGTTCATTATTATGCAAATCAAATTCTTCTTCCCTTGATCCAATCTTTGGAATCTTTGGAAGATGATTAGGGGCTTCTTGGAAAATATTATTTTTCCCTTTAGTACCCTTCATCCTCTCATCGTTGTTAGAAATTAGAATCATTCTCATGATGATCAAACCCTTCCAAATACATAGTGTGAGGGTTTGCTTACCATTTGTTGCTGATATGTAAATTCCAGCAAACTGAAAACCAACATGAGTATTAGGTGAGGCCTTCTTTTGAAGGGCATGCCTCTCAAAAGGGTCATGCTGAATTTCAACCTCATGAATCTCTTGTAGATCTGATTTTCCTTAACTATCTTGCTGCCACATGCAATCATTGGAAAGTAATAAAACATCATTTATTGTTGAAGAATCTTTACCTTCACGTTGAATGTTGGTCTTCTCTTGTTCTTGTTTTTTGATTTCTTCTTCTTGCTCCACCATTGCAATTTGGAAGCTCTTATCCTCTTCCTTTCTCCATGCATGTTGAAGACCTTTCTATGGTGTTTGAGATCTAGGTCAATGCCTTGCTCTTCCTTTATTCACTCCTATGAACTTTGCAGGTGATAGGGCATCATGAATCTCATCCGGAAGGGTCCTATACTCATAGATGGCCGCAATATTGTGCCCTAGGGAATGCCATTTATCATCCTTCGGAATGATTCCTTCCCTTGGGAGGAAGGTAGGTTGAAAGCCTTATTGAAGGATCCATCACAGATCTCAGTGGTTGAAGATTGTTGTTTGAAGCACTTTTTGGATGCATATCATGGATCAGTTGTGTCATTATATCCGTTAACCTCTCTTTCCCTTGGGCAACCCTCTCGAGCCTAGCATCATCAAAATGTATGCTCACCATTTATCTATTCCTTCTGAATGAAACCCTCCAAGCTGAGAGTATCAATGCTCTGATACCATTGTAATGTCCCTTTCTAGGGCTGAAATTGAAAATCAAGGAAATAGCACAAACCTCAAGTGAAGTAAATTATGATGTTTTATAACAACAAATCTAATATTCCTTGAAACCCTAACAATAAACTGTATAGGGACGTCAACTCACCATACCACCATGCATAACAACTAAAAGTGCTTCTACATAATTATTTCAAGTACGAAAAGATTTATCCATCCAAATTACATCAAAGAAATGGTGAAAACAATATTTTACTTAGTTGTAATTAATTTTATGACAGCAGCAGGGAAGCCACAAACAAGCGCTGAAAATGATAGTTAAACTCTTCCAAAATTTATGAAATTGTAGATTCTAGCCTTATAAAATATGATAAATCTGAATATTAAAGAATAATGAAGTTTTGTGCCCTAGAAGGCACCCAAATCCACTTCTACCCTAGTCGTTCCCTAGGAGAGGGGCTTCAGACAATGTTAAAAGCTTTTTTATGGCTCCTCTTTGATGCCTTAGATACAAACCAGCAAGATGGTCTTCAATGAGAGTCTTCAACACCACCAAATTGAAGAGTTTCCGTCCTCCAACCTCCCACAAGGAAGGGTTTTGTCCTCCTTGGATGTCACACTAATAGATTGTCGCCCAATAGTGGAATGGACTAAGAGCAATCAGCCCTACAGACCAAGTATAAAGTGTATATGCCAAAAGATGATCTGCAAATGATCCCCTAAGACTCCTCTTATACCCTTTGGTTGGCGCCAAGATTCATAAGGTGTAGACTGACCTCTTAAGCCTGCTTTATCTTCTATTTCCATGTTGGGAGCATTATAATCCCAGTCGATCTGCCTTAGGGAGTGAAACACAAAAGAAAAACATTAATAACAATAAAAAAAAATAAAAACGAAACCCAAGGACTTCCCTTGTGCAATTCCTTCTTGGCCACAAGAAGAGGAATGGCAAAAAGTCTTCAATTGGTGCTAGTTTGAATAATGGGACATTACAGAATGTGAGACTGGATCCTTCTTATCCTTTATGGAGGCATGTAGAAATGTTGGAGCTCATTGTTGGTGGTGGTGTTCGTGTTTGAGTGTGCCCACATTGTAACATAACATTCAAATCCTCGTATACTCGACTGACGGCTCATATAACTGGGGTAACTATAACGAGCATTAGACCTTGTAATAAGGTGGACAAGAATAGAATATCTATATACTTAAAAGAGAAAGAGGAGGCTACCTTGCAAGCTGCAAGAGCTCGCTCTAGAACTGTTCCTTTGCAACATAGGTGTATAGAAAAACCATCAACACAACCATCATACCATCCTTTCATTGACAGCCACACTGAAACTTTGATAGGCGAAACTCCCTTGGATGAAGAGGCCACATCGCGAAAGACAACAAAAGGACCTCTAGAAAAATCATTCAACTTGGAGAAGAGAGACATTGCAAATGAATTGGTAGATCGGTGTATTTATACATGTGGGCTTCCCTTCAATGTGTTGAGGTCACCATATTGGCAACAAATGGTGAGAGACATTAATGAATCGCCACAGGGGTATAAAGGCCTTAACTATGAGAAGGTTCATACATTTCTCTTGGCGAAAGAAGCGGACCACATACAAACTTCTTTGCAATCGATTAGTGATTCCTAGAAGGATTCAAGAGCGTCTATTATATCGAATAAATGGAAAGACTCCCAGAATAAACCTCTTATCAACATTGTTGCAGCAAGACCTAAAGGGGCAATGTTTTTGAAGGTAGTTGATTGTGAGGGGGAAATAAAAGATGAAAAATTTGTTGTAAACATTATAATTGAGGCTGTTGAGTTGGTTGACCCTCGAAACGTTGTCCAAATCATCATGGACAATGCAAAAAATTGCAAGGTAGCAGGGTTGATAGTAGAGGGTAGATATGAGCACAAATTTTGGACACCATGTGCAATACACTCCCTCAGCCTAATATTGCAGAAGATTGGGAAAATCCCATGGATTGGGAAAATATACACAGAGGCAAATGAAATTCAGATGTTTGTCACCAAACATCACATGTCTTAAGCCATTTTCAGAAGATTCTCGAGGGTGGAGTTGTTGAAGGCAAGGGAACAATTTATTAGTTTTAAGTTTTTTATTTTAAATTTTAGCTCTAAATCAATTTCTACTGTTATTTTTTTCGTTCCTTTTTAATTTTTTATATGTTGATAAAACTGGATTTGCCTCTCACACACTCACCTTTGGCATGCATCCCAACGATTTCAAAGAGCACATCCTAGTGGTGAGTGCTTCCCAAAAATTCCGTGTTGCCATGCTTCCAATCTTCATTGCCACGTCAGACCTGTGCAAGCTTGATGTTGAGCCCACGTCCTTTAATTGGCGTGCCACGCGACATCGTGCCTTCACCTCCCATATGCCACCCATGCTGAGACCCACATGCAATCTGCAACTGCCGTGGAGATTTGTAATAAATTGAATGCAATGATTAGGGATATTTTGTAACTTCCGAATAGCCATCATTTGCTGGTAAAGGCAATTATGTATTATGCTATTAATATGAAAATCATCCATGTAATTCGGGACTTTTTCCCTATTGAAGACCGGCTTATGGAGAACTACTTTGGGAAACTTCTAAAGTATATTTCTTCAGAGATTCTAGTGGAGACTTTGTGCTTTCTTGGAATGTGGTGAAAGGACACTTTGACACTTCATGAGACTCCTGGAAATTTGAAGTGCTGAAGATCTTGGAGAGATTTTTGACATGATTTTGTGTTCATAATTCTGTACAAGACTCTGTTTGAGAGGAAAAATGCATGAAGCTTTGTATTCGTCTTCATGAAGGAAATGTAAAGAGGTTTTTTTGAACTTTGTGTATGCATCTCTTTGACGATAATTTGTTCTCTTCGGTCCTATGATTGTCTTTCCTTCATTACTTTCATTTATGCATGCAAGATTCCAATTGGAAGTGTTCTCCCTCTCTCTCTCTCTCTCTCTCTCTCTCTCTCTCTCACACACACACACACACACACACACGCGCGCGCGCTCATTCTTTTCTTCTCGCTTCTAACATCTCAAATTTCTTTCTGTGGGAGTAAAATCCCACCCGCGCGCGCGCGCTCATTCTTTTCTTCTCGCTTCTAACATCTCAAATTTCTTTCTGTGGGAGTAAAATCCCACCCCCGCAAGTAAGCATGGTGTATATATTGTACATAGTCCTCTTTGTTCGGATTTGGCTTTCAATAAGGGGTGCCTCGCCGCGCGATAGAGGGACTTTGTCCAACATACTATTTAGAAAATACTCTATTCGGCATATTACATAAAATCTTGCCAACACGCTGCTGTAAAACCAGAAAATAAGATTAGTAGCTCTTGATATACACGCATCTTCAGTTTTCATGAACATGCAAAGCTTCAAACCCTGCTGTAGTTTTATGCAATAATTAAATTTAATAGTTATTATTACATTTGTGACATTTCTTTTGGCATTCGGTTGGCATTATGTAGATTATCATTAGTGTTTTGTGGTTATTTTGTTTTTTATATGCATGTTATGTGGTTAGTTTTTATTTATCAGTTGAAATTTTTATTTTTTAGTTTTTTAATCTATTCTTTGTATTTCCGTATCCAAATTTGCATTTGGGGTGGGGGCGGGAGGAATTCTCTTTATCCATGTATTGGATTCTTCATATCCAAACCCGTATTTGAAACGTATTGGCTACTTAGTGTACAACTATTCTATATAAGCTTATCTTTTTATTGCATTAAACCCATACATAATCACCCGTATTTGAAACGTATTGGCTACTTAGTGTACAACTATTCTATATAAGCTTATCTTTTTATTGCATTAAACCCATACATAATCTAGTGGTTGAATATCCCTTTCCCTACTTCTTCCTCTTGTGTAGCTTGTGGCCTAGGCTTGGGCCTTGATTTTCCCTTGCTCACACCAATGAATTCGGCAAGAGTAATGGCCTCACGAATCTCCCTTGGAAGTGCCATATATTCTTCATAGCCCGTGGCGATGCTTCGTCCCCTAGAGGACCTTGCTCCAATCTTTGAATAGCTTCTTCTCTTGGAAGAAAAGTAGGTCTCGTGGCTGATCCCAAAGGTCACCGTGTTCATAATATAGGTGGATGAGCTACCACCTCTATTATGAACCCTAGGTTCATTCATTCTTTGAAGTGATAGGGCTAGGAAATCTATGGTGTCCGCCAAATGCTCCTGCCCTGCAATAAATTTATCAATTTTAGCTCCTTGAGGATCCATGTTGTCTTCCTTCCTTAATAGTGTAAAACCCTTGTTGCCTTCTTCCACGAAAACCCTTGATTGGAAAGATAGGAGCTCTAATACCACTGTAATGGCCCTTTTTGGGGGCAAAACTAAAGAACAAGGAATTAGCATGAATCCCAATTAATTCAAATCTGAATTTCAGACCAGCAAACTGAAATTTAAACCCAGATTAAAAGCAACGATCAGATTTTCTGAACAACGGTGTAAAAATGGATGGAAAACACTTGAAACTCTTCAAATAACTTTAGGCATCAATCAAAGTAATTTTCAACATGAAATTTGATGGAAAACACTGCTGGAAATTAATTATAAATCAACGAAGTGCAGCTCCACATAAAATCATGAAATGAGGGTTTACAAACCCCAAACTTCACAAAGAATAGAAGATTCCGGTTTTATAAATTATGAGGAAGCCAAATATGAAAACAAATCTGATTTTCGTGCCCTGGAAGGCACCAAACTCAACACTAGGGTAAGTCGCTTCACCTAGGAGAGACCCAACAATGCATGCAAAAATCTAAAAATGTCTTCTCTTCATCCAAATATGCAATATGCCTTCAAACCAAACAAGGATGAAGAGTTTTCATTCCCCAACCAGCCATAAGAAGGTTTTTCATCCTTCTTGGAAGGGCCACACACTTGAATTTTTGCCCAAGAGTGGAAAGAACAATGAGCGATAGCCAAAAAGTCCAATTTAGAGAAAATGTGCCAAAAGTAGATGTTCCAAATGAAGTCTTCATCTCCTTTTATTCCTCCAACTTTGGCGCCAAGGCCCAAAAGGACAAGGCCGACCCATAAAAATCTATTTTAATCTTTTAATTGGCTTCTTAAATGCACCAAACCTAGCCGACCTGCTAAAAAGAAGAACACCCTAAAAAAAAACATTAAAAATTAGAAAATAAAAGTGTATAAGTGTAAAGTGTAATGAAAGTGTAGTGAAAAGGAAGTGCACTAGAAACACTTTTGATAAAAGGAAGTGAAATTAGAAACACTTTTGGAGGGAATTTTAGGTGGGAAAAAGAAATTCAAATTAAAAGGGTGAGTATAAAAGGAGGAGCTGGGAGGAAGAGGACATCCATATTTTGTTATCAAATCCCCTTTGAGAGATTGAGTATTCTATTTCAATTTCTTCTTCTAGGACAAAAGTCCTAAGAGTACAGAGATTCGGGGGATGAAAACCCTCTTCATCATTGAGGTGATTCCATCCAGGGATCGCATTTGAGCTGAAAGATTGAAGTTTATATTCAGTTTCAGTTGGGTAAGAAGGATTTTTGGAGATATTGAGTTTGCTACACTGCTGCTACAGTACTCCATACTGTTGCTACAGTACTCCATACTGTTGCTACAGTATTACGTGCCGTCACTACAGTTCTCCGTACCGCTGCAACGGTGCTCCACTACAGTATCATCACAGCTACATATTTTGTGAGTTGGGCTTGTTTATTTTGGTACTTTGAATAATAAATGAACCTCAGATTGCTGCTGTACATCTTTGAATATTGTTTGCAAAAAGGGATTTCTGGAACCGTTGCTACCCATTTGATGTAAAAGATTTAATATCAATATTTATTGCTGCCGTCCAACATTCAATAAATGAAAATTTTTGCTTATGATCAATGCCATGTTTAATGGTTGAACAACCAATATTCATATTTGTCATTGTTTAGTATTTCATAAGTGTTGCATAGATAGGAAACTCAAAAGATTTGTAGAGGTGATAAAATATTAAAAGGGACATTACAAACTCTCTTATATTGTAGAAGTAAAAGGGCACTTTTAGTATAATAGGAGGGATTCACAAGCATCAATTATAAATGTAGTAAATACAATTTTAGATAAGCAATATTCCGATTTGAAACTAAGCATGAAATCATATTCTCGCATATTTCTACTTTTTTCAGCCATTTTATTTCTATAATAGTTCTAGTTTACTATTTTAGGCACAAATATAGTAGAAAATAGCAGATTTCTTACTATTACAAAGTTAGATAAAACCAAGAAGTAAAGTCTAACAAGAACACCTTAACAAGATCTCACAAGGAGTGGTTTCCCCCATTTTTGGTCATTGACCAAATTTTGCTCTCTTTTATAAGTAATATTCCTTTTCTAATATTTATGGAATTATTTGTCCTATAGTCGAATTTATTGTCTTTTCACAGTCCCATTATCATCTTTGATCATCTGTGGGTATTAATGCAACTTTGATTTCTATTTCAACCTCCAGTCATAGATGACAGATCTAAGACAATGTCGGTTTATGGTTCCTGGCTGTTAAATTTCTCTCTATTATGTATCTTTCATTTTAATGTAACTTGTCACATGACAATATAAATGTCATTCAATGTGCCATAGCATAATCAGCTAATGTTGTCTGTATTTGGTTATCCTTAGTACATACGTACTGCAGTTTGCTCGCGTGCTTGGCTCATGATTGCAGATCTCACTTGAAAAGCTGTTTATCATTATGTTGTGTGCTCATGAACCAGAATTATTATATGTTTACTTTCATATATATTTCCTAACTTATGTAAGGATGCGATTTTGATATTCATCACATTTGTGAGACTAAATATTAAAGCCTGTAAAACGAAACCAAAAAGTTTTCAAACATTTTTCTGGTAGACATTCATTCATTCGCAACTGGCTGAGTTATATTTATATAAATGTACATGGAGCCTTCTAAGCTTGATTTTGACTGTATGAGATGCATTCTAGAGTCAAAAATGTGAATACATAATTACAAGTATGTTTCAATTCTGCCATTGTACTTTCTTTATCGGGTGCAACCATGGTTGCGCTTTTTCGGCCACATTACTGACAAGATATTGTATAAATTTATGCTTCTGATTAACATTCCTTAACACCAAAGAAAAATTAGCATTGAATTTCAAGGAAACTTTGTCACTTTTGTTTTAGCTTTTACAAAATCGGTTTATATATAGTATAATTTAAAAGAAAAATTGTGTATATCCAACCCACTAATCCCTATTTTTCCTGAAAGTATTGCAGACAGCCCTTTGGATTGGTCCTATTAAGCTCTGGCCCTCAAATCATCAATACTGCAGGTTACTGCATTTCACAAGAATTTTGAGTCAGTTCAATGCAAGTGGGTGTAACAGTATTGCTATTGGTAAGGAAGCATATGATTTTCTAAAAGAAACATCATATTCTTGTTCGGTCCATCCAATTTTTCCAGAATGGGGCTGCAGTCTGGGAATTATTGAAAGGAAATACACTTGCAGGAGTTGCAGCTCTGGATCGTGTATGTTTCCTCATCATTTGGTCTTCCATATATCATTTTTTATTACATTTATGTGACTTAGTGCATCTTAAAACATTCATTGTTATGACAATAATCAGTTTTGGCACTTTGAATTGACTTACTGGTCAATGATTTAGTAATATCAAAGTCAATGTGTGTTTGTTTTCCTCCAACAGTGATTTGACTAAAGTTGTGTAACTGTTACTCCACCATAAAACGTGCAGGCCTTCCTTTCTGAGCATCTGGAGTTTCGCCTTGAAGACAAAGAAGTGATTTTGGAGGCCTTAGCACTGCATTGAATCCTTACTTATTACATGCAGTGAGTCTCGAGCTTGGAATGGGCGGCTGTTTTAACAATTTGATAATCAAGGTTTTTTTCGTGAGTCAACTTGGATGCAGTTCGAGCCTTGATGTAATGCCAATAATTTGAGGGCATGTAGACATTGACTGCTTGAACTTGGACATATAGTCCGTTATGCAAGGAAAATCACCCAGGTCAAAGGAAATTAACTGATTCTCCAACTGATGAACTTAAATCAGATTGACCTTTCCAAACAAGATCTCAAACTTATCCCAAGCCTCCTAGGTAGTGTCAATGCCCTGAAATGAAATTTCAAATCTTCAAATACAAACATGCCAATAAGTCTCCTTGCCTCACATCATTGCGGTCAAACCACCTATTTCTTTGATTTGGTTTCTGCAGTTCCTCTTCTTGGCCAGATTTAATACACCACAATCCTTACTCCAAATTTGGTCCTCCACATAGAATTTCCAAGAGTAAAAATTGGAAGTGGTTAGCTTGTTGCCAATGCAACAAGAGAGAATGAAGGAAATATAACCTTACAATTAGAAACTTCAAACAAAGGAAAAGGGATGACAAAAGCTTCAGGTGGAATGGGACTCAATGCTATTATTGCTAATTACCAAAGCAGTCAAAAAAAGACAATGCAATGACTGGCAAATAAACAATATCATGCCAACATATCAGGATAGAATATACAATAGCAGATCTAGCAGCCAATTGGGTGTGAAAAAGTTGGGTACGATAGTTTATACTCATCCTTTTGCATCCATGGCAATAGAGTTACTCCCAAATACTGCGCCAAAGCAGAACTTGCTGTCCATTAAAATTGTAAAATTTACGATCAATAAGAGGAAATACTTCTATGCATAAAAATTCTCTCTATGTGCACTCATGAGATCCTTTTCATGTTTGAATCAAAGACCATGATGAAAGAATAAAGAGTGTAATAGATAACTGATGAAAGTCGCTAGCTTTTATTTTTGCTAGCTTTCTAGCAATGAATGAATGAAAGTTTTTGATGACGTCCATGAGACCAAGCAGTCTACGGGACCCGAAGTGCAAACACAAACCAATGCCCTCTACTCCTGTCTTTTTGCCAGCTCGTTCCTAAGCTTGCTTCTTCTGCTGTGACTTTTGATCAAGAAATCTGTTGTTTTTGTCACCCTTTCCTCTTCAAACAAGGTTGTAAGATCATCCACTGTTAAAATATCCGTGTAATTGCTTCGTATGTCCCCGTAAGCAACACATTCCATGACAAAATGCCATTTGGATTCCACTGCACCCGACATGCAAAACTGACAAACCCTTTCTGACCACTTCTCTTTGGGCATTTTCCCATCTCCCGGTTTCACACCTAAGATGTTGTGAACTAGTTTTTAGTTGCACAATTAACAATTTAGCCTTCCACTTTATCATCGCTCCAATAGGTAGAACATGCTTGGAGCTAAAGAATGGAGATTGCGCTAGGGGCTGAAAATGTATATGCTTAAAATGATTTTTGAAATTCATGTCATGTTTGATTTTCTCAGTTTGGTTAGTTAGCAACTTAACAGAAACTAGAAGTTGGCATCTCAACAAAAAAAAACAGGTCTAGTGTCTCTTAACCCTAGGTACCTTTGGCCAAAAAAAAAACAATAACTTAATTATTGTATTGTTTCTTCAAGTTTAAATTAAACGGCAAATTCTCCAATTTTAACAGTGAAACTGGTACTGTCCTAGTAACAGTGGGAATAAACCTCGTAAGGTTGCCAGAGTGTTCCCCACTTTGAAATTAAATAATGGAGTAGATTCCTCAAGAATCGTGACTTGGTTTCAAAATGGGCAGCAATTGTTTTATTTACTGCTTGGAGCCTGCCAATTTGAGCTACTACACAGTGAGGTAGTGTAACATAGTAGAAGAATTCTTCATATTTAGATGATTGTTGGAAATATCATGAGTTTTATGCATAGAAGATATGTTTGTATTCAATCCATAAAACAAATAAAAAATAATCCAATCCTAAGCAGACCAGCCATATGAGTTACGAACACGTATATATAGATATATTCCCGAGAAAAAAACAAATACTCACTTGTGAAAGTGACAGCCATCTATTCTGAGTACCATCCATGTCTGAGGTAGCAGGTTGTCTTTCAGTTCAAATAACTTCACATACTCATATTTGCTATTTGCCATCAAGTTTTGTTTCGCTGTCCCCAAACAAGCAATATAAAAGCAAGGACATTTACTTGAGGATTCATGGGTTGCAAAATAGGATACAACCAAAACAAATCGGGAAAGAAAAAGGTAACGAACACTACCAAAACCAGAACAATACCTTCTTTCCGATTGCTTCTTATTGGCCACACTATGCTGCTCCTTCAAACTTGCTATGTCATTGGAACAGCCACCCTGTCTTCTCTTCTATATATCAGCACAAATTCTGGCACATGTTCCTAAGCCTCAAGATCAAAGCAATAATTCCTCTTTAATTGTGAAATCATAAATCCATTTTGTATTGTTCTACACAACTAAAAAACTAATTATTCCTCACTAAACAATTTTAAATAATATAATATTATTTTCTAGTTTGATCCCATGCTTCTGCATGTCACTAAAGATAAAAGAAGAGAATTCGGATGTATAGGGCTTTTATGCAATCCAGATTTGACATATTCCGCATGCTGAAACTCATTTTTCTTCTGTTTGGTCTTACGTTACACACTTATAAACATCATATTAAATTGTGTTGTGTCTTCTCACTACATGGAAGAGAAGAAATAATTGAATAAATCAAAGGTTTTTCAATTTTTTCAATAGACCAGATCAAAGGTTGGCATAAGATGCAAACTTGGCTCACGATGACTTTTTATAAATAGAAGTTGAAACAATTACTAACAACAAAATCCATAAGCAAATAGCATATACACACTTCACAATTCAAAGTAACAGCATTTTAATTCAATTTAGTATACATGTTAATGACAATATTGAAAACAATAAACTCTCATACAGAATATATATGACAAGACAAGACAACAGAATCCATATGCAAATAGCAAATACGAGCTTCACAATTCAAAGTAACTAGTGGCCAAGAATTCAATGGGACTGAACATGGTACATGTTCCAAAAAGTACACAATGGGAGTGCCTGGTGAATTTCCAAATAAAGTGATAAAAACTGAATTAGAACAGATATAGGTAGTGGTTGAAAGCTCAATGGAGACAAAAAAAAACTGAGTAAACATGTCAAAACTGCAATGCCTGAAAACCCATCAAGGAGCTATTTCCTAGAGGTCCAAATCAATATAAAGTCTGAGATGAGATTAACATGAGAATAAGCCACTCCCCTGCAATGCAAGGATAGAGAATACAAGTGAGGTGAATTGTAATGCCTCTTGAACGGGCCAACATTCAAGAACAAAAGGATTAATATGAAAGATTATATGTCTAACAATGCGAAATGTCCCTCTTTCTAAAATAACCCATCGAAGACCCTTAGCCCATTTTTGGTTTCCCCAACGGCTAAGGGATGATAAAAAAGGGGAACTTTAGTCATAATAAATTATTATAAAGTGCAAATTAAAAAAGAAATATTATAAAGGCACTTATATTAATTTTTATAGTCTAAATGATAAAATAAAATAAGAAAAGATAAAGTCATTTTATAATGTCTATTTTTCCCTTAGAAAATGTGACCTCCTTATGGGATGGAGCAAAGTGGAAAAAGCATTAAATGAGTGGGAAGAAAGCTGATTGGGAGTTGGGGGTGGCTAGTTGGCCAAACTCATCTATAAAAGCAAGTCAACTTGCTTGCACAAGATATGTTTTTCTATTTTATATAAATCTAAATTTTGTTTGAGCCTTGAGCTTTTACAAAAATATTTCTACCGAACGAAAACCTTTAGAAATAATCTCTCGAGGACGAAAACCCTCTAAGGGATCTAGTAGGACAAAAAACCTTCTCCTAGTTGAGAGGATTCTCTACACAAGGGTTTCCATTGTGCATAAAGAGGATAGCTGATTTTCCAGTAGTTTTCCAGCAGTATTGAGGGATTAAAGTTGCAGATCTGAAGAAGGGTTTGAAGGATAAAGGTGTTGCTTTGTTTCCAACCTTTTATAGGTGAAGCGATCTACATTGAGAGCTGTTTGGAGGTGTTGGGAGCTGATAAAAATCAGATCTAGGTTGTCCTAAATTCATATTTTTAGTCATCCAAATCAACATTTGTGGAGTGGATTTTGGCTCCAAAACATCATATTTTCAGCTGTGTCTGAAGACAAGGGTTTGCAGATTTTTCAATACATAAATCAGCCTTAAATTGGACCTGAATTTGGTATTTTTCTTGTGCATTTACATTATAAAAATCAGCTGCTCCATTTTGACGATAAAAATGTGTGATTTTATTTTAGTTTTGAATGATTTTTATCTCTTATGCAAGTCGCCATTGTTGTTTAAAAATTCAGATCTGCATTAAATTTTTACTGCATATTTCCTATAATTTGTCTTTTGGAGTGGGATTTGCCTCAAATCCGTTAGGGGTTGAAAAATGTCCAGTTGGGGACATTACAGTGATATCAGAGCAGTGAATTTTCCCAACTTATGAGATAAGAAGAAAAAAATCAGATTTGAATGCAATCAGGAAAAATCCCTATAGTCTATTAAAGAAGGAATACCTCGAATAAGGTGACAATGAAAGAGTATGATCAAAGAGCTCCTCCCAATGATGAACTTAGCTACATGCATGAAGTAATCATAAGAAGTTAGAGAGAGCTGTAATAGTCTATGAGAGAGAGCCAAAGAGATATGCATCAGGTTTTCAGAGAATCCCAAAGCGAAATGTGTGAAGTATTGACCGGTCCCATTAAAGACTTGGCAAAGATCCTACAAGGGAACATTGTGTCTACCAACCGAGAAGCAACCAATAATGGAGAAGGAAGCTCTATGAGACCAACTAGGACCTCATCCAAGCCTACACATCAGATTTTTAGAGCTAAGTTTCTCTAAAGAGAGGAACCAATTGAGGAGGAAGCACAAAATGATGTTGATGATATGGAAGCATGGCGTGATGAGTATGCAAGCCTTAGTTTCAGAGTGAGGGAGATGTTATCCTTTTGAGACTATTGCCAAATGAATAATAGCAAAGGATCAGGGACAAATCGAAGAGTTCAACAAGAGCAACCAAGGAGAGACGTTCAACAAAGGTTGGGTAAGGTAACTCTTTCTTCTTACATGATGGATCAAATAAGTGTTCTGCTAGAGCTTGGTTACAAAATTAGATACATATATTTCCTTTGAATCCAATGTATGAAGAAGAGGTACTCAAGTTTGTAACCTTGCATTTGGAGGGAGTTGCCCATGAATGGTGGTACCATGGAATCATCAGTGAAGGGCATGGTTCTATCACCACCATTGAAGAATTCAATCTATGTTTGACAGAATGGACCCGGATATGCATTTCAGAGAGCTAGCCCAACTCAAGCAAGAAGGAACTCTAGATAAGTATATTTCTGATTTTCAAAGGATTACAGTAATGGTACGTGATATTTGTGAAATGAGATTTGCATTATTGTTTGTTGAAGGGTTAGGAGAGCCACTAAAAGGCCTAGTCAAAGCCTTTAACCCTGCATCTCAGGTGCCATTAAGAAATCATTGGACTTAGAAAGTTTAGTCCCAAAAGGAAGAAATTTGTAGTTTGGAAAGCAACGAACAACACCTTTGGGGAGGCAAAATAACTCAATTGAGTAGCCAATAATAGCTCAACATGATAAGCAAGGGACAAAAGTTAGTGGACAGCAAGGAAAGGCAAAGGAATGGGAAAGAAACATCCAAGAAATAGAGGCAAGGAATGAGTTAAGACCTATTTTCTATGCTTTCCGAGTTAGAAGAGATCTTTATGGGCAAAAGATCACCATATTGATTGATAGTGGAGCTACAGACAACTTCATTGATGAAGATTTGGTTGCCAAGATGGGATTGCATGAAGAAGATTTCCAAGGATTCAATGTTATTGTGGAAAATGGACATTTAATCACATGCACAAATAAGGTTCCACTACTCAAGTTCACCATAGCAGATCATGAGGTAAGAGATAATTTTTATATTGTTAGTATTGGTGGATTGGATTTGGTACTTAGAGTACAATGACTGCAATCTTTGGGTGAATTCATCCAAAATTATCAGACTATGAAGTTGAAGTTCAAAGTGCAAGACAAGGAAATTGTTTTGCAAGGTATGAGGAATGGTATTCTTCAAATTGTGGCAGCCAAGAGCATGGAAAGTTCTTTCTAAGGAGGGAAGATTGCACATGATAAGGATGGTGAAGAAAAAGGTATGTCATCTTGTTTAGTGCAGCAGTTATATCATGTAGGAATTCAGCCCATTGTAGATCGTGATGACATCACAAGGTATGAAATGAGTGAGATAATGTCATATTTATTGCTGCATATTCAGATTTATTTTCCTCTTGAGAAAAATGATGAGTTAGAGGATGAAATTTGCAATATAACGTATGTGACACCTTTGATGCAAATTTATGTATATGATCATCATGAGATAGGTATATGGTGGCAAGATCTATCTCACTTGACAGGAACAAGAGCTCGACTTTTGGAGCACTACAACATGTTTTGTCTCTTGTGCATGACACTTGGAAAAACGAGTTTGGAATTGCTTGAGGGAAAACAATTGGTCCTAAAACAATCAGTCGAAGACCCTTAGCCCAAGTCTGTTTCCCGATGGCTAAGGGGTGATAAAAAGGGAAACTATAGTCTTAATAAATTATTATAAAATGCATAAAAAGAAATTTTATAAAAGCACTTATATTATTTTTTAATGACTTAATAAAAAATAAAAGATAAAAGATAAGTTGAAATTAGAAAGAAAAAAAAGGAAAAGGTCACTTTATGTTTTATTTCCCCTAGGCGAAAAGTGCGACCCATGTTGGGGATAATGCAAGGCCAAAAGAGAATTAAACGTAGAGAAAAGTATGTGATTGGTGCTTGTGGGGGGTTACTAAGCCATGTTTTCCTATAAAAGCAAGTCAACTTAGCTTGGAGAGATATCTCTTTTATTTTATAAAATTATTTTTTTGTCTGAAGCTTGAGAGCTTTGCAAAAATAATTTCTAAGGACAAAAACCCTTAGAGATTATCTCTCGAGGACAAAAAAACTCTAGAGATCTAGAAGAAGAATGAAAACTCTTCGTCTGAAGTGCGAGGAATCTCCATACAGGGGTTTCTATTGCGGAACAAGGAGTTAGTTCTGTTTTCCAATAGTTTTCCAGTAGTATTGAGGGAGTAAAGTTGCAGATCTGAAGAAGGGTTTGAAGGAGAAAGTTGTTGTGTTTCTTCTTTGTTTCCAGCCTTTGCTAGGTGAAACGGCCTACGTTGAGGGTTGTTTGGAGGTGTTGGGAGCGATAAAAATCAGATCTGGGCTGCTGTTCTAAATTCAGATTTTTACTCATCCAAATCAGCCTTTGTGGAGTGGATTTTGTCTCCAAAACATCTTATTTTCAACCGTGTCTGAAGACAAGGGTTTGCATATTTTTAAATAAATATATCAGCCTTCAATTGGACCTGAATTTTGTATTTTTCTTGTGCCTTTACATTATAAAAATAAGCTGTTCCATTTTGACAATAAAAAGTGTGATTTCATTTCAGTTTTAGATGATTTTTATCTCTGATGCAAGTCACCCTTGCTATTTAAAAATTCAGATCTGCATTAAATTTTTATTGCATATTTCCTATAATCTGTCTTATGGAGTGGGATTTGCCTCAAATCCGTTTGGGGTTGAAAATGGTCCAATTGGGGACATTTCAGAGAAGTTCGATCAAACCGGTATTAGATCTAAAAAATCACAAAACCCTCCAACAAAGATGATACGGCAACAGGTCATCGGGCAGCAGCACTAGGAGAAATGGTGGTAGTGTATGGTGGTGATGTATGATAATAGTAAACCTTGAATAAAGTCTGATTTTTATGGTAACAACAAATAATGACTATCCTCAATTTAGCACTACAAACAATGAGTATTGATGATAAACAATAACATATGAATAGCAATAACAATGATTTGCTTGCAATTAAAATTTGATCCAATCCTCTACAAGCTGAAATCTTCCAAAATGTACTGTAGCAACACTATAGCAATCTGAAAATAACTACGATTCTTTGAGCACAAATGTGTCCATGGGTGGAATCACTCTTATGGACAAGGGGGTTTTCGTCCTCCAAGATCTTCGAACAACCAAGGGTTTTTGTCCTTGGTTGCCAAATCAAGCCAAATCTCTCACAATCAAGAAATGTTATATGAAATCTTGATGCACAAATGAGCTAGGCACCCCCTTTATAAACCTTTCCTTTTTGGTCCTTAAAGTATTTAAAAAATACTTTTTTATTATTAATTTGTTTTTTTTAATATTTAAAAATATTTTTGATTTAATACTAGTGTTTAGAAACACTTTAAAATTATAATCTTATATTAAGTTACCCAATAGTGGAAAATTACCGTGCCCAACTTAAAATAACACTATAATTCATTTCCCTTGATTCTCTTTTTAGCCTATGGGAAATGGGGATAAGCTAGAGGTCTTCTCCATGATTTTATTTCGTAAAGGGGACATGACATGATGATACATGTAGAACTATATTTTGTCTTGAAGAAAACATTGTAATATTTTTAATATTACAAGTTTTAGATAATAAGATAGTTATCAATTCGCTATATATTTGGAAACTTAAAACAATTCTCTTGATCTGATGGATCTCTTATTTTCTTGTTCATATTGCAGCCATGCCCTACGAAGCTTGATTGGAGAATTATTTTTCGAAATCCATCACAACCTTTGGTTGTTGATATTGGAAGTGGTATGCATGCACCTTTGTGGATTGATCTATATTTAATTTTCCTAGCACATGAATCATATGCATGGTTTTTGGTGTGCATTTCAATATTCCTTAAATCACCAATCATGGAAATCTATGTTATCCAAGGTTGAGAATATTACTTGGTATGATGCTTACTATCACAATTTACCATGACGTTCCTCGCGATGTGAAATCTTATTTAATTTGACATGGTGTAACCATGCAATTATAATATGGCTTGGATAAGAGAGCGATAGTCAAATTAGAAATATGACGCTTAAAATGGTATTTTAACTAGAGTGTAGCTTAAAATTTTGGTTATATGCTCAACTTTACAATTAAAAGGTTCTTCTTCATCCTTGAGCAGCTTGGATAAGAAAATATTTTAAGGGAAAGGTTGTTTCTGGCATAGGGGAATGGGTTCCATAGGGAATCTATTTGGGAGGTGGTTTGTAAGCAAGGTTGGTGGTTTACCCTTGTTGCCATGATATTAATACCAATGATTTCTAATTTAAGACAACCATTGTGTTATTTGTAAATTGTCTTCCTTGTAATGAATGTCAACATATTGTTTAATGTCAATATTTGTAATGTCCTCTTTTCCGGGACATTATTAAACATGTACTAAAGACCTTTAGTTCACCTCACCCCATGGGATTAAGGGAAATTCTTGGGGTTTTCTTATTTTATTATTTAATTAAGGTTGCCCGAATAGTGATTCTTATCATTTACACATTTAAGGAAAATTTAATTATTTAATAAAATATAATTGGAGCGGAATGTATTTTAATTAATTATTTAACCAAGTGATTTAATCACTCTTGTAAGTGGGTGAAGTAATTAATTAATTCCTTATGCAATCATTATGATGTAATGTCAGCTATTAATAATAATAGAACAAAAGAAAAAAGTAAATCATAGCCGACATAAAAGTGATATTAAAATGTAGTCTCCCTCCCAAAGTGGGTCGCCCCATTTGGGAAGGCTATATGAGCACTAGTAAAGCTCTAGTTGAGGGCATGCCGAATATTTGATAAATTGAATTCTTCATTCTTGAAGAAAAGGGATGTATGCCCAATAGTGTTGTTGCTGATTGAGGAGTAGTTTTCATCCAGAAACAACATTGGATCGTTCTGAATTTGCTGTGTTTTTGCTTCTGCATTGGAGATCTTCATTTCCAACCCTAGGTGAATTGCATAGTGGCTGAGTTCAGTGTCTTCTAGGAAACACTTTGGAATTCTGATTTGATGTATTGATTCTCCATATGTTATAAGGTTGGAATCTCAGATTCGGTAATTTTTGGGTAGGTTTCAATTTGATCTACTCACTTGGAAAGTTCAGGATCACATTTTGGCATGTCTCAGTGGTAGGAAAAATAGGAAATCACTTTTGTTGGATAACTGCTCTCTCCAGGATCATTTTGAGCTATTATTTGCATTGTAATTCTTATTTGTGGCATAGTTATGAATTTTTGAAGTTTCAGCTATTTTCTCTCATTTAAAATTCAGATTTTCAGATTCCCGTTGATTCAAAAGTGTTTCCCATGTTTACAACTCTAAGGCTGCTCAAGTACGAAGTTCTATAATTTTTGGAGTTAATTTGACTTTAGAATTGCACTTGTCCCCTAGTCGCTAGGGTTTGAAGATGATTTCTGGGCACTAAATGCATTGTTGTCATAAAGTATTTAATTTCCAGAGTGCTGTCATTTATTTTAAGCTCTCAGATCTCAAGGGTTTTGACAAATAGTTGTTGAATCTTGATTTGTCCAAGTTGGGGGACATTACAGTATTTTAAAAGATTAATGTCATATGTTGTTTCTTACTAATGTTTTGAACTTTTTAAAATAAGAATAAATCTCATTGATGTTTAAAACTTTAAACAATAATAGACCAAACTCAGTCTCCATATGATCTGTAGGTAGTCCAGAATTCAAATACATTCCATGTGGTAACAACGAGCTCCAGCGGCTTTGGACCAACAAACCATATAAAAAAAATGATTAATATTTGTCCATGTGTAGTGGAGAGGTGAGCTTTTGGGTAGAAAATTAAAGTTATCCCTGCCTTGTATCATACAATCGAGCATGCATTTACTTGCCTAAGTGGGTCCCATGTACACACCTGATGATTTTGGCTGAGAAGCTCCATGTTAGAGCCAATTACGGGAGTCTCCTAACATACAAAAGTGAGTATCTGTACCTGATGATTTTGGTTGAGCAGCTCTACATTAGAGCCAATTACAGGAGTCTCCCAACATACCAAGTGATTATTTGCAAGTGACAATTGAAGAAACATCGTGGCCCACCAAATTTCTAATTTTTCAAGGTGCGTGAAAATTTGGATAAGTTCACAAACACTCATATTGTGGAACCTATAGAAGGCTAGATCCATCATAGTGGATAGATGGTCCGAAGAAGCGATGATTTGTTGGACAGAGACTGGCGTCAAACAACATACAATAAAGGCTCAATGCAGTTTGGATTTCCCACTACAAGAAGCAACCAAGTGTTTTTGAGGGCCATCAATAGTCCTTTCCCCAACAAGATGGTAAACCAAAAAAAATCATAACTGAAGCAAGTGTCTTGAGCCAAAAAATTCATAAGCTAGAGTGTCTTCATAGGCATCTTGTTTGAGTGATGAAGATAGCAAATCAAGCAATCCTAGAACAGACCAAAGTCCAAGAGCGAAATGACCAAAATAAGGGGCATATAAGTGAGTAAAGTTGGCGAACTTTGGAAGTGATTTTCCGCAGTGTGGGTCATCCTGCTACCACTTGAGAATGGGTTTGGATGAAGACATAAGCATTAAACGGTAGAGACGAGTAATGAAAATTAGTTAGGTCCAAGTATCACAAACAAATAAAGTACAAAGAAAAATCAAATAACTTCTAGTAAGAAATCAAAATGTAGAAGGTCGGGTAATGGGTGAAAGTCAAAGTGGCTTGTGTATTGTGATGTCAGTATGTTATCAAACGAAGTCCATTTAACTGAAAAACAAAATGGGATCACCATTACACAAGTAATGGTCCACTAAGCCCTTAATCCCATAACATAAATAAATACATAAAAAAAAATCACTTTTACCATGAAATGGAATAACATGCTCTATGCTCAAGTTTGGGTTAGGTAGACTACAAATTTGTATCAATATAGAGGTTCAAATGCTATAGACTTGTTGTTGACTAGATTTTCTGCATAGTAAAAAACCTAGGCAGTCATGAGATAAATCTCCCTCATTTACCGGTGAGGCTCCCATGTAAGATTTGTCAATTAAATATGCTAGTATCTATTTGGGGGTATTATTTTAACCATGCAACTCATGAACCATGGCTGTATAGTTTTGCAGCAAGTAAGCAACTATTAAAGAAAGGAAATATCTAATGAAGAAGGAAATAATAAAACACAGGAAAGAAAGAGGGAAGATGTGCAACCCAATCAATAGATTATAGAGTTGATTGCATGCACATAGACAAAATCAATAGATATTAACACACATAATTATAAGCAAAGGCAGCTTTCAAATCTAGATCTAGAATAACACAAAGTTTATAAGTAGATCTAAGACAAAAAGTTAGAAACAAAATGCACCGTGACACAAAGTTCGCCAGATATATGCTCCTTTCTATTCCTTTACTTCAAATAGCTATCAGGGGTTTTAGCACAAAGTATGGAACACAAGAATGTTGCTTACAAATTCTGATCCTTTTACACGTAGGTTCTTCCTCTACTTATAACATGTAGAAGGGAAATTACAAATAGAAAGCTTTTAGTGAACTGACACATGTGGAAGTTGTAAAGGAAACAACTGGCAATCTCTCTCCTGGAATTCCTCTTTGCATGACATGCATGATTTATAACTGAAAATAGAACCTTCTATTTTGCATGTATGCCACCTATTTCTAAGTAATTGATTTCTTGAAGTAATGGCTTTTAAACCGATCACTTAAGTTTTATAATTTAATTGATCGCTCAATTAATTTGTCGGAGGAAATAGGAGAAAGAAGAAGAAAGAGGAAAGCTACAGTCTTGCTCTTTTTTCATATTCTGCAGTTGATTCTTTTGCCTTTGATTCTCACCAAACTAGATCTGGAAACCGTTGACTGTGATTTTGCTTATAGGTGTTGCCGCTAACATGTCTTCCCTCTTATCCTTGAAGCTTTTGTAGTTCTTCTTCAGTACATGCATCAGTGCAATGTTTGTCGTAAATAACTCATCATTTTTTATTTTTAATTGCATATGGGCAATTAAAATTTTTGGAAAGCACTCCTGGTGAATGCGAATTCAATGAAGGCTTCAATTGGAAGATTAGGAGCACATGCACAAGATCCTGGAAGGAATTCTCCATGCACTGACTTCTACACGGGTTGCATTAGAAACAAGAGGATGAATTTTCGCCAGAAGCCTTTGCAATTGGATCGATTTGTGCAGATCTGACAATTAAATCGGTGATAGGTGCGTGGCCTGTGTCTTTATTATTGACTTCAGCAAATCTGGAAGCTATGCATGATTCCGCAGAGCCTACCCTTTCATCTCGCTTTGCCATGGCTAGAGCAATCTTTGTCTGAGCAACTCTTTTTTTTTTAATTATGCCGGAATTCTTTGCAATTGGTTCAGAACTGGCAATTTCTTCAGATTTGAAGGACATATTCAATGTACCTGACATTGATTTGCACTCTTTTTCACTTATATGAGCACTTGTAATGAATACTTGCAATTAATTCAGACAAAGACGGATTCCAGAGCATGAACACTTAATTTTTATCACAAAAATATGCATATTAAGCCCACTGCCCTAAAATTTGAGGCTTTGCTTGCATGCATAACAAACATTAATATTTTTAACTTCACCTGGGCACTCATACCAACATCCAGATAATTAACAAGGCTTAAATCAAGCTCCTTCAACCTTAGGCACCAAACTTTGAAGCTTCCCAGCAGTGGAAAATAAACTTCAATGCGAAAATCCTCCTTGGGCTCCAAAACTGTTCAGGGCTGCAATCCTTTTGCAAAAAGAATTAATTACACCTTCACTTATGGCAGCCCATGCTTATATAACCTTCAGCATTTTATAATTAATAATTGTCTGTCCTATTCCATGTAATTAATTAATAAACAAACATGTTTACTCCTCTAACTTGGGCGCCCAAATTTGCATGCTCATGGCTGCCATTAAATAAATTAATTTTCAGTTCTCTTTGGCTTGTCTTCATGCATTGACTTTCCTTCTATTTATGGCACCAAAATTGGGTGAATAAATATTAATAAATATTATTAAATGCATTTTTATTCACCTAAGGTGGGTTGCACTTTTTGGCAAGGGTGAATTCTAAAAATAAGATGTCAACTTCTGATGGGAATTTTCACCCTGCACTGCAGCTCTAAAAATCCCTTCTTCCACTTAAGTGATTTTGACTTTCATAATAGGAATTTTTACCCTGCCAAGCAGGTAAGAAATTCCCATCGGTGTTTTAAGTGATTTTTCTTTTATATTGGGAATTTTTACCCTGCAAGGCAGGTAAGAAATTCCGGCCTGCTTGCCACCTCTAATATTCCCATTGCAGCTTAAGTGACTTTGACTTCATGGGAAAAATTACCCTACTAGGCAGGTAAGAAATTCCCGCCTGCCTGTCACTGTCAAAATTCCCACTGGTAGCTTAAAGTCTTTCTTCAAAAAAGTGCGACTTGCATGAAAGATAGCTCTTTTCCAAAAGTGCGACCTGCATTGTGACTTCTGATTTTAAAATTGCATGAGAATTCGTCACTTAGGGCAGCGTGGAAATTGCACGTAGAAGGCAGCCTTGAAAATTGTGACTGGCATAAAAACAACATTTCTTTCCTTTTTGGATTTTTGGTGAAGAAAACACAAGGATGGAATAAAATTTGCCATTTTTGGAAAGGGTCCAGGAAGATGTAGCAGCAAAAAACTTGCATGTGCCGTAGCTTTCATTCTGTAGCTTCGTTTTAGGTGTCGTTTTCTCTAAAAGTGCATATCTTCTCAAGCTCTACGGCATTTGATGGAAAATATTTTTCTTATTTTCATAAAATCCATTTATTCCAAAAAAAATGCTACTTTCCTAGGAGAGACTTTTTGTGCACGACTTTGTCTTTTTAAAGAGAAGCTGACTTCTTGAAACTGATTCGTTCTGGCATAGCGGCCGTAGATGATCTCCAGATACTCCATGAAAGAAAACAGACTGTACTGGCGAAGGAATTGACCTAGGGGAATTTCATAGAGAAAAAAACGAGAAAAATAAAAAAAATGAAAAATGTTGCCAAAAGTCACAGACAAAGCCCAGGATCCATCCTTGGTGAAAACCCTACTAGTATATGTGAATATTGGACATGTAAAACTTCAACAGGGCTAAACCGGAGCACAATTTACTTCAAACGGGGCTTTAAATAATTAAATAAAATTTTCCCGCAAACAAAACCTGACAAAGGGATAAAAACAATTTTTGGCATGTGGGTGTTTGTTGAAATTGGCTCATATGATTCACAGGGAATATCTAAACGCAATACAAATATCTTCTGGCAATAAAAACACAAAAAGACCTGTTATTTTAAAAGAACGAAAATTTTAAACATGGGGCAGTCTCAGATTTCAGGGTAAAATCTTGAGACACCACCTATTAACCTTAATATTTAAAGTAGATTGTGTATACACCTTATTTTCATTTACTAACAATTTATTTTGGATGACTCATCAGTGCATTAATCTCTTTGATTGTAAGGAGTACATTCAAGATTTGGGGTGGGCCAACTTGTAGTTTGTCATGTCCCTTTTTGAAAACTGATTTTCGAAGACCTTAACCCATTCTCTCCCCGTGGGTCCAAGGAGGAAAGCAAAGGAAAGGTCTGAATTTTATTTTAATTGTTGCTTAGGTAGTAGTTTTATTTATTTATCATGTATCCCATTGAGAAGCCCAGCGCTTCAATAGAGAAACTTAAGTAGTTAGGTAATAAAGGTATTATGAGCATATAGGCTCCAAATACCATTTGTATATTAAAAACACTTACCATAACGGGTCGGCCATTATTTTTATGTTGTTAAATAGTCCTTGTGGTTATTGAAGGAGGTAACTTGGGCATTCTTGATCCATGTTTTTTTGTTGAATAGTCATATCTTGGTGAAAGTTGGCTAGTGTAGCCCTTTTACTATCTCTCTCAAGGACGAAACCCCTTGATTGAGGACCTTGTCCAAGGAGGAAAACACTTGGTTAAGGACTTGTGGAGGACAAAAACCCTTCATGAGGTTTTATGTATGCAAGCTGTAATATCCCTTTCAAGGAAATTAGCTCAAACCCCAAATCAATCAAATCTGATTTTTAAATCAGCAGACTCAAATAAAACCCAGATTTGGACAGCGAACTGATTTTAGGAAGAGAATGTTGGGATGAAACCAACAATCAAGGAAATTAGCTCAAACCCCAAATCAATCAAATCTGATTTTAAATCAGCAGACTAAAATAAAACCCAGATTTGGACAGCGAAATGATTTTAGAAAGAGACGTATGAAAACTCACAATTTCACCAAAAATATCATTTAACAATGCATCCACAATTTTAATAAACCTTTAAGAGATATTCTAGAACTATTTTCAACCCAAAAGACATGCATATGCTCAGTTGAAAATTAATAATAACCAACAGAAATACAACTCCAAAATAATTAGGAAAAGAGGGTTTAGAAACCCCAAAAATTCACAAAAAACTAGATTCCGGCTTTATTAATATAGGCAAATATGAAAATGAAGTGTAATATCAAATATATGCCTTTCAAGGCACCAATCTTCACACCAAAGTAGGTCGCTCCACCTAGGAGAGGCCACTCAATGCAAATACAAATCTAATTATGATTCCTTCTCCACAAATCTACAACAATCCTCCAAGCCCACACAAGGAAGGAGGGTTTCCAACCCCCTACCAACTACTATAAGGGTTGTTCGTCTTTTAGGAAGATGCCACACACTTGGATTTTCGCCCAAGAGTGGAAGAACAAAGAGCAACCAGTGCACAAGTCCAAGTAGAATCAATTCGCCAAAGTAGATGATGTGCAAATGAAGCCTTTGCTTCCTTTTATACCTCCCCTTTGGTGCCAAAGCTTAAAAAGAACATGGCCAACCCATATAAGTCATTATAATATTTCATTATGCTTCTTCAATGCACTAAAACCCCTCCGACCTCCTAAGAATGGGAAATATAAAAATAAAACATAAATATGAATGAAGAAAACTAAAATTTGATTCACGATATTCCCTTGTTCGTCCGTTGCTTGCCTTTGGAAAGAGGAAAGGCAAGGAATCCTTTATTTTGGATTAATATGGAAAAAGGGGACATTACAATTCTCCCTTCCCAAAAATTGGCTGTCCTCAAGCAATTGTAAGTACTCAGATCCCAAATGAACCTCAACTTCTTATGTGATGTACCTGCACATGAAGCAAACATATGAAAGAAAACAAGATAGGTAAGATAAGATAAATATATTAAATGTCCAAAAGGAGGTCAAAGGGATTGCAGACAACAATGAGCATCGATACAAAGCGGGAAAAACCAAAGAGTTCCCAAGAAAGACAAGTACAAAAGGCAGAAGAGGTGGCCAACCGGAAAAAGAAATCACACGCACCTAGAATGGGGGTGGAAGAAACAAGTGAGAGGAAGAAAGGGGAAAAGATGAAAAAGGAGAAGAAAAGAGGAAAACCCATCCAGGAATGGTAGATCCATCTCTCCTAACATCCGAGGCCGACTAGAAAAAGCTAAGGATAGAATGCCGACCCACCTAAGAGAGATTTTGCCTACTCTGTCGTTGTTTGGACATAGTACCATCCCTCTGATGCCTGACGGATCTAATTTGTCTCCTGAGGCTAGACCTAGTATGGGCATGCCTATAATGGCTCGGGGAACCATGGATGCTTTCCCTGAGCTGAACTAATATGAAGGAAGAAGCGGGCTCAGTCTCATAAGGGTGCTTAGTGCCTCTCTTTGAAGGTAACGATATGAAGAAGGAAGTGATCCGTTGGGTAGAGTATGGTTTGGGATGCAGCTGAACAACAATTTTAAACTCTCCTTATCATGCTTTAGGGACATGATAGCTAGCTCTCTTCAGTGGCTTGACACCATCTCATAATTTCCGTCCAAATGATGGATTCCCAACACTTCCATGATGCTGCCCAAAAACAACCGTAATCATGCATTTTTCTTTCAAAAATCAGAATGTTCAAGTCTGAAAATAACACATCATAATATGATTTTTTCTCCCTTCAACTGAAATCTTCCTTCCACATTATTCTATGATGGAATGCTCTCAAAAAATAAAAATACACTGTTATTTATGGCTGTTAATGGCAGCTCCCAATCTGATTTTCGCAAACTTAGCCCTATAATCATAACATAAACAACTCCCAAACTGAAATCTGGTGGGAAAAAGGAAATTTTGAGTACAGTAGCGGCTGAAAATTGATTTACTACATACACTGAAAAATTAGGACAGGCCTTATCATGGGGCCATGAAACTGCAAATTAGAGTCACCATTCTCCTCTTTGGTAGTCATGTGAACAACTGCAAGTTCATTATAATGGCTTCTCTTTTCCCATACTTTTTTTGGTTCTTTCATGGAACCATGGGTTAACAATTCATAGAGAAGAAAATCAGAATCTCCCTCAAGCTTATGTTGCCATATCATGCTAGGATTTTCCTTCCTCAAATTACTCCCCTTCCATAAGCAAAGGGAAAAATATAAACTATTACCTTCACCCTTTTTTGTGTCTCATGAGATAGCCCGGATGATCAGCCAATGGGGCATCATGAACAGCCTTCAAGATCTTGTTCTTCACCCTTGCTTTTGGGAACCAAATAGACTACTCGTTTGGAGAATGATCCCATCCATAGTTTTGTACCTTTCATCCACAGTTTCTACCTCCAAAATCAACATTAGCAAACTTATATTCTACTGTAGTTAAAGGCTTCTCATCAGCTGTAATATTGGATAAAGAGTCAAAATGTGATTATCCATGACCAAAATATCTTCTACCCAATACTAAACTTGAGGTGTGTTCGGAAGCGTACCCTATAATGTAAGCCTTTCCTTTGTATAATGTCCATTTTTTCCATTTGAGAGCTAGAAATTGGTCTTCTTGCCATTCCTTCTCCTTGGCAAAGAAGCTAAAATGAAGGAGAAGACCCTTGAGCTTCTTTATAATATATTTTATCTAATCTTTTTATATTTCTTTAGTGTTCTCTTGCTTTTGACAGGTCGGATGGGTTTTAATTGATTAATGGAAGCTAATGAAGGAAAAGAACATCTTTAAGAGGTCGACCGTTTCTAATTGAGCATTGGCGACAAAAGGAAGATATAAAAGGAGATTAGAGACTTCATTGGCACCTAGTCTTGGTGCATTTTATTATACTTGGGCAAAGAGAGCTAATTGCTCCTTGGTCATCCACTTGAGGACGAAAACCCTCTTGTGAGGCCTCATTGAAGGACGAAAACCCTTCATGTGGCTTATGATTCATCATTCTTTGGTATTGATGAGAAGAGCTGATTTGAAGATCTTTATGTAATTTCCAGACATTATTGTAATTATTTTGGGTGGAGCGACCTACCTTGGGTAGGGTTTGGGAACATTGAAGGAGGAATTTGATGAATTTGGTTTTGTAATCTAATTTGCCATTATTTTTAAAGGCCGGAATCTCAACGTTATGGTGAATTTAGGAGCTGTTGTGCCCTAGATATATTTCATATTTATTATTGTAGCTGTAATTTCCAGAATGCATATTTAATTTCCAGCAGTGTGTTCTGAAGCTGTTTCTTTGTTAATTATGGCTTCTAAAAAATCCATAAAATCATATATAAAATAGTGGCAAATTAATTAGAGTTTTGTGGTGATTTAATGGCAATTTTTGGTGCAAGTGCAAGTCACTAGATTTTTATATTTACAGTCTGCTGTAATTTCATTTTTAGATTTGCATTTAGAATATTTGGTTAAAACCCTCAAAAGGGTTATTACAGTGGTATCAAAGCACAAATCTTCAAAAGGCCTAGGGTTTCAAGTTGGAAGAATTGATGGCACGGAAGGGTAAGATCTCTATTTTTGATGGCACTAACAAACTTTCAGTGAGATCATGGTTGTCAGAATTGGAGACATATTTGCAGTCAAACCCTATGTGTGTGGAGGATGCCCTGGAATTCATCCCTTGTCATTTGGAAGGGATAGCAAGGGATTGGTGGTACTATGTGATAGAGACCCAAGGAGAAGATGCGGTTTGCTTCTTGGATGATTTCAGTGAAAAAATCATAGGGAAGGTTCGTTATGCAAGCTTTCAAGGATGAGTCCCAAGCTAATAGTTCATTGATATTTAGTGATATTCCTTTGGTTTCTAATGATTGTATGGGGCAATGTGTTGAATAAAATTCAGATTTGCATAAGAATAAAAAGGATGAGGTTGGGGACTCAAGGACAAGCCATGAAGATGGTACATGCATGTGTGTACAAAGTATGGAAGATTGCATGGCAAAGGTAGCTCCAATAGTTGAAGATAAGTGGCTTCAAGTGGGGCATAGCATCAAAGGGAGCAACACATTGTATAGTATAACATGGACGTATAGCCCACGTTTTGGTATGTACACTTCCGGAGTATATGTTTCCATCTTTGCATTTATTGGGACATGTCTTGAGTAATGATAAGAGGATGCTAAAGGAAACGATAAGCTTACAAGATCCTAATAGCATGCACATGAAGGAATGGGATCCGGGTGATCCTAAAGGAGAATTGGTGAAGAGCTTTCCCCACCCAAAGGCTATGGTATTTTTGAAAAGATAATTAATTCCTTCTTTCATTTGATTCTTATGTCAGCGGTTATACATGTGCCTAGAAAGGAATTTTGGGATCGTGATGATGAATGCATCAAAGACATCTCACCCAAATTGATAAGGGTAAGGAGAGAGAGAAAATTTCTCCATGAAGGTCCGAGGATGACAATAGATGGAGCTGTTGTTCTGTACATAACAGCAATGAAAGGAAGGTCGTTTGAGGGAAATTTAAGCCCTATGAAAGCTCAAGGACATGGGAGTGTTGTCAATCAAGTATGAAGCAAAGGAGGTAAAATACTCTGGGTTGTTCTTGATATTCCTTGTTTTTGATGATTGCATGTGGAAAATTACTAAAGAATCTTGAAGGCATAAGCAAAATGATGGACATCATGAACAAAGAGAAAGAAAGGAGGACAATATGTTCTTTCTTATATGGCTGCAATGTTCTCACCTCCACCATCTACAAGATCGATTTGTTTTGCAGAGGAGCCTTAAGAGTGACAACCGGAACGCAAAAATTCATGGAGATTAAGTAGTTTTCAAATATTTTCCAAGTGTTGGTTGTAACTCAAAAATTCTGAGTTTAAGGTTAAAGGAAACTCATTGCTCAAGGGGCTTTCAAATTCATTGCTCCCCAACATGCCAAAACAGTTTGCATTTTCATAAAGGTATGTTGACTATATTTCATGGCTCTTCTCTATGTTCTTGTTGGGCATTTATTCTAATAATCAGCCTATGCCAAGAAGAAGGAAGATAGAAAGTAAAGGGTGTAGCCAAAGATGCAAAGTATGTGCTGATTTCTATGTGAAGGCTGATTTGGGTGTGGTGCTCAGAGTTCAAGGGTGGCATTCATTAGGAGAGCACACTCTCAACTATCAAAGCATGAAGATAAGCCACATAGACAAAGGTAAGAAGGTTTCTATGCAAGGTATGCTTCCGGAAACACTTGAAATCTGTTATTTGGTGGAAGATACCATTTCATGTGAGCCATATTTCTGTCCTTTATCAAAAATTACAGCGGATTGGAAAGCATTAATTTCAGTTGAGTATGCAAAGTGTAAGTTTGCTAGTGATGTCTTTGAAGGAGAAATAAGAGATGAGAAGTACAAGGTGATAAGAAAGATGGATAAGGTTTGTAACATAAATATGAAAAATATTATGTTTAGATCTCCTTTCATCATACTTTCTGATTGGCACAAGGAAACAACGATAATGAAAGATAGTTTTCAGATTTTCAAAGTATTATGGGTCGCCATTGAAGCACTTTCAGCTATGGTCACTTCAATTGGGAGTGATATGTAGATTTTCAGGTATAGATTGAGAAATTCAAGGAGGTTGGGTGCAGCAGTTGATGGGCAGCCTGGAAATCAAGTTTGGGTGTTCCAAACACCCCACTTGAGGCCACCAAAAGATCTTCTGCAACAAGTTAATCTTTCCAGTTCATTAATTTTGAGACACTAATTTGTTGCTTCCTCATTTGTGTGATTATTGTGGAAGAATGGAAAATAGTATGGTGTGCGTTTCAGAGTATCATAGGACAACCCATTTGCATGATATAGGAGTGTCTCAAATGCAAATTGTTTGGTTGCTTGGAGTCATGATTTGGGTCCCAAAGGCCTACCAAATTATTGGAGAAGTTTGGGAAAATGTCCCACTTTACACTGAAGGAGGAATAAGCATGTTTAGGGAAGCCATTAGAGATAGTAATTTTCAGATTTTCAAAACTCTTCTAATCACCCTTGATGAATTTCCATTTGTTGTCACTTCATTGGATGCACATTTTCAGTCATGTGTTGGACAAATTGTGGGAATTATGGAAAACGGTAAGCATGCAGCCCGGAATACTTATTTTGGTATTCCAAGTATTTATTTTTGGGGTAAGGAAATAGTGCAAGAATGTTTTGTTCGCTGATTTCAATCATGAGCTTGTTGATCTTCATTTTCCAGCCCATGTAAGACAATTTTTAGTATTCACAAATTTGGTTTTTCCTATGAAATTTCAGTTTGGTAGTTGTTATGTTATGGCTATTGGGCTAAGTTTGCAAAAATCAGATTTTGGGCTGCCATTTCCAGTCATGAACAAAAGTATGTGTTCATTTTTTGAGAGCATTCTATCATGGAAAAATGAGGAAGGAGGATTTCCTTTGAAAAAAGGAAAGAAATCAGATTGTGGTAAGTTATTTTTTGGTGTCCCCAGATTTCATCCTGAAATCTGTGACTACCCTGTCAGAAAAAATTTTGTACTTTTAAAATAATGGGTCGTTTTGTGTTTTTATTGCCAGAAACTTCTTGTATTGCGTCAAGATATTCCCAAAGAGCCATATTAGCCATTTTCGCCAAATACCTAGATGCCCAAAATTGTTATATTTTGTCATCGAGATTTGTCTGCGGGAAATTTGTATTTAATTATTTTGAGCCCCGTTTGAGGCAATTTGCGCTCCGATTTAACCCTGTTGTGATCGAACATATCATTATTCCTATATACCATAAGGGTTTTAACTAGGAATAACTTTTGGGTTTTATTTGTGACTTTTGGCAATTTTTCATGTTTTTGTGTTTTTCCGTTTCGTTTTCTGTGAAATTTCTCTAGATCAATTCCTTTGCCGGGTTAGCCCAATTCTTGGCCTGGAGTATTTGGAGATCACATACGCACATTGTGCCAGAAGGAAGTCGCCATCGGAGGTCCGGTTCACTGGGAAAAGGCAAAGTCGTGCACTAAAAAGCCCTTGCGGGGTTAGGCGTATTTTTGGAAAACAAAGGATTTAAGTGGATCATGGGAAAAATAGAAGTAGCAGGCAGGTGGGATTTTATTTGCTTGCCTTACAGGGTACTTTTTCCCATGATAGAAAAGTCACTTAAGTTGCAGTGGGAAAATTAGACGCAGCAAGCAGGCAGGAATTTATTGCCTGCCTTGCAGGGTAAAAATTCCCATGGTGAAATAAAAGAAAAGTGAATTAAGTGAAATCATGGGATTTTATTACCTGCCATGCAGGGTAAATAATCACATTGTCAAAGTCAAATCACTTAAGTGGATCATGGGATTTCCGGGGCTGCCTTGCAGGGTAAAAATTCCCATTGCCATGTGTTTTTAAAAATAGAATTCTATTATGCTAAAAAGTGCGCCCCCTTTGGAGAGAGAAAGGCAGCCTTTAATGTGATTAAATTAATTAATTTCTCTTCTAATTTTGGCGCCCAGGTATGGAGAAAAGTCATAAAAAGCAAAAGGGAATAAATCAATTGGAAATAGATTGTCTAAAATTAAATTAATTTATTTATTTAAAGGCAGCCCCCTCTTGTGAAAAAGTGCGCCCCTTTCAGGAAGGATTTAGTGTTTTTTGAAGTATTAAATGATTAAATAAATTCCTATTTTCAGTGGCTAAGGTTAAGGCACATTGTTGAGCTTCGGTTGAGTGAAGAGTGGATGTTTAATTTGGATTAATTTAATTAATTGGATGGCTGTCCTTAAACATGCTATTTTAACACATCAGTTAAAAAGTAAAGCATGATTTTTATTTAATTAATTGCCAGGAATAGAAGGGGCAATTATTAATTAAATACTTATGAGGGCTATATAAGCATGGGCTGCCATACGGATGAATTAATTAATTCATAGGTGAAGAAGTGCAGCCCAAAGGAAAAGTGCGCCCCATTTGGAGAAGGATTTTGCTCAGAGGAAGGTGGATTTGATGCTAAAAGCTTCTAGTTTTGGTGCATGCTTTGAAGAAGGTTGATTTGTGTCTGCATAATTGTTTGTAGAAGTGATACAAGTGCTCAAGTGATGTTGGTAAAATTCATGTTTGCTTTGCATGCAAATAAAACGTTAAATTTTGGGGCAGCAAACTTGAATTATGCAGATTTTTGTGATTAAATTTCACTGTGCATGCTCCGGTTGCCATCTTTGTCTGAATTAATTGCAGGAGTTAGATACAGGTGCTTTTATAAAGAAAAAGAACTTATATCAATGTCCAATACATTGAATATTTCCTCCGAATCTGAAGGATTATCCATATCTGCACTAGTTTTGAAGAATTCCAGTCAAATAAGAAGAAAAAGAATTGTTCAGACAAAGATAGACAAAGCTATGGCGAAGAAAGATGAAAAAGAAAGCACAACGGAGTCATGCATCACTTCTAAATTTGCAGATATTGGAGACACGGATCTAGGCTCGGAACCTCTTGCTAAATTGATAGACAGATCCAGAGCAAGAAAGACTTCACTCATGCATGCAGGAAAAACTTCACTCATGCATGCAGATTAAAAGCAGTGGAATTATTCGAGCTGCAGCTTTTCCATCCACAGTCCAGTTGCCAGAGTTTGTTATGCAGGTGCAGATCCATATCCAGATGCAGATGCAGATCTATATGCAGATCCAGATCCAGATCTCATAGTTGTAAAAGCTTCCGGCACAAAGGCTTCATCCTCTTGTTTCGAATGCAGCCCGTGAAGAAGTCAGTGCGTGGAAAATTCCTTCCAAGATCTTGTGCAAATGCTTCCATCTTCCAGTTGAAGCCTTCATTGAATTTTCGTTTATTCGGAGTGCTTTCCAGAATTTTTAATTGCTCATATGCAATTAAAAATAAGGATGATGAGTTATCTACGGCAAACATTGCATTAATGCATGTACTGGAGAAGAACTGCAAAAGCTTAAAGGATAAAAGAGAAGACAAGGCGAAGGAAAAATCCAACTGTTTCCAATTCCAGCTTGTTGTTTCCAGATCCAGCTACTCCCAGATCCAGTTTAGTGAGAAGCAAAGGCAAAAAAAATCAGCTGCATGCAAACATGAAAAAGGACAAGACTACAGCTTTCCTCTTCCTTCTTCTTTCCTCCGACAAAGTAATTGAGCAATCAATTAAATTATACAACTTAAGTGATTGGTTTAAAAGCCATTACTTGAAGAAGTCAACTACTTGGAAATAGGTAGCGGATGTGCAAAATAGAAGGTTTTATTTTTAGTTGCAAATCATACATGTCATGCAAAGAGGAAATCCAGGATGGAGATTGCCAGTTGTTTCTTTTCCCACTTCGACATGTGTCAGTTCAATTAAAAGCTTCCGACTTGTACTTTCCCTTCTACATTCTATAAGTAGAGGAAGAACCTTCGGGTTAATGAGGAGAATTTGTAAGTAGCAACCTTGTGTTCCAGAATTTGTGCTGAAACCCTTGAGAGCCACTTGAAGCAAAGGAATATACAAGAGCAAATTTCCAGAGAACACTGTGTCACGGTGTATTGTGTTTCTTGCTTTTTATCTTAGATTTTTTAATAGACTGTGTTATTTCAGATCTAGATCTAGAGCTACCTTTGCTCAAAATTCTATGTTTATATCTATTGGTTTCTTCTATGTGCATACAATCAACTCTGCTATCTAGTGATTGGGATGCACATCTTCCCCATTTCTTCTCTATGTTTGTATAATTCTCTTTCCCTTCTTCTATAAACATTTCCTTTCTTTAAACAGTTGCTTACTTGCTGTAGAACTGTTCAGTTATGGTTCATGAACTGAGTAGTTAAAGTAAAACCCCATTTAGATATTAGCATATTATAAACATTTATTTAACCGGCCAGCCGACCTCCATTAAGATAAAATGATTTGATTTTATGTGGTCAACCTCCCTTCAAGAAGGCCGGCCCTATTGGATGAAGATTCTTGGGTGAAGAGTCATGACCGTTTTAAAAGGAATTTTTGGGCTATAAAAGGAAGATTTGTTGGATGGAGGAAGGGTAGATTTTGAGCGAATATCATTCGGAACAAGAGCAGAATATAAGAGTTATATCGTGACAAGACAAGCAGATTTGTGAAGATGAAATAAAAGTATCCATCATTCGTTGAAACAACAACACTACGAAGGTGGTATCGTCATCGGTTTGGAGGTTGGTGCCTCATAAAACGAAGAGATTGGTGAGGGAATAGTTTGGTGAGGGAATACTGGTCTTGGTAAATGCATGTCCCCTCTTTTTTACTAGTGCATCATACATTGTGTTCCAAGGCTATGTCACAAATAAGCGGACTCTGTATAAAAGTGGCGAGATCGGAGGACAAACATAAATTGCAAAGGCTTAAAGCTAAGCTAAGTCATTTGAGGATGGTGCAACTCCTGCACCAGCCTATGTATCCAAAATAATTTCCATTACATAGATGTAACAATAAATGGAAAACAGTATTTTTGCCTATCTTTCTGGGTTCCTCCTTGGTGTTGTATGTTTCTAACCATATGCATTTCTGATTAGAGTAAAGTGTTTGAAAATGGAACTGCCAGTCAGGCTACACCAATCAAATAAATTTTAAATTCTGGGTGGTACAGCCAAAAATATTCTCATTGATGAGTGTAAAAATCTTCATTCATCTCTCCTAACAAATTTATGTTATTTTGAACAGGTAATGGCCTTTTTTCCTTGAGGATGGCTCAGATATATGAACATCTAAATTTTCTTGGCCTTGAAATTAATAGCAAGGTATGGTTGCTCTATTTCCATATGTGTTTTCTTATATTTTACAAAATCTTTAAATAACGAAAATTATTATGGCACTACGCGCAGCTTGTAGTCCATTCATTAGCTTGTGCGCAGGAGCTCAGATTGATGAACGTGTAAGCCAAGCTTTTGCATTGAATCATCTTGATGATTTTATTGGATATATTCTTATGATTACTCTGTTGATTTCTAAACTGAGAACACAAATGGGAGGCCTAAAGGAACTTTAATAATTTGTCACAAGGATTAGCTAGCATAAATTTTTTATAAGGTTTCTTATTAAGATGGCCAGTACGCTGTATTGCTGCTGGCATTCCATGTTGAGTAGAGTGACTAATAAGAAAGTTTTAGTGACCAGTGAGACATGCAGGGTGCTGTGGGAACTAGTTTCAAGATTAGGTCGCTTTATCAAATAATTTTTGTAGGCACTGCTAATCCATTGCACTAGAGAGTATGAATGTACATAGCATTGAATCTTGATATTAGATCCTCATTGTTTTATTCAATAAACCTCCACTTGTCAATTTTAAAAAGTAGGGACTTCAATTATGAACATAATAACTATGTACAGGAAGTACATGGAATTTGAAAAGTTACGGGAAAATATAGTAAACAAATGTTAATGTATATTTGTGTGTGTATTTGTGTGCACTCTTGTGTTCACTAGGTTAGAGTTTGTAGTATTAACTTCAGTCAAAACTTTTTATTGAAGGGAAAAATATATATGCCTCAGCATAGTAATTCAATTCCAATTTATAGCTCTTAACCGCTTTTCTGTTTTATGGTACTCTGGTTTTCCTTGCATATTTAGGACAGAAGCACCCAATAGTAAAACTTAACCTAAAACCCATCACTTATTCAATCCCTGTAGGCCATTGGCTATCCTTGTTACATGTGAGCTCAAAATGGTCCAAACTAACCAGAAAGACTGATTTTAGTGAGGAGATTTCTTATAGTTTCTGATTTTGTGGTCTACCTGGGATTTTGAAAATATTTTAGAAGGGTCATTCAGCTCTTTTATCTATTCAGAAACCCAAAAGTACTTCAAAAAAATTCAAATTCTTCTGTTTCGTAGTTGTGCTTTTCCTAGTCATTTTCGCTCTTCATACATGACGACCTTGAAGGATTTAGTGAGGTATTCAAGGGAGATTACATTTAATTTGAAATAAAGGATACACATATTATGGATATTTGTCAGAAACTGAAGGGCTTTTGGAAACAACACACTGAGAAGGAAAAGGTGGTTAAAACTGGCACATGAGCATTTTCTGCATGACGTTTGGGCAGCCTATCAATTTTGTTAGAATTGTAAATTAGCCAGAGATGTTTTGAGGTTCTTTAATCATAAATCATGATTTTGATTTGCCATTTTCTTCAGCATGGAGCTGTTAGCATGTTTATCTTAACATGTTTTGGTATTGGAAACCCATAGGTATGTGAATATTCACGTACCAATAATGAAACACACCTTGATTAAAGAAAAATTACAAATATATGAGATCTATTACTTGAGAACTAGCATCCTTTGAGCATCCCATTAAATGAATTAGTTTATTCAAGATAATGTAAGTTTGAGGAAACAGTGAATCTTGCATAGAAGAAATATGTATGTACGTATGTAGACAGATACATTACATACATTAGATTTATATAGATACATACATACATACATATTTATATATATACTGCATTTTTAATGTCCATGCAATTATCAGTGGGTGATTTTGCAAAGTGTTGTCTTTCGGATCATAAGTGTATCTTCCAAATTGTATCCAACTTGAAATTCCAGTATTTACTTAGTTTTCTATGATTTAGTAACTAAGAGGCTACCATGTTACTAATAGGTCTTACTAAGAACTTTTGTCAACAAGAAATTGGAGAAGCAAGCATAACCTATATCATTGTTCTAGTCTATGAACAGATTTATTCCTAGTTGTTTGTCAAGGTAGTGCTAGGGGCTAAGTAATGTGTATGATTTATATTAATAAATTCCATTTATTATTATTTGTAGCTAATGTGAAACAAAACATGGGAAATGTTATATCAATATATGCATATATTATGCATTTTGCAAGGTTGCCATAATAGTTGAAGATAGGACAAGGAGACTTCTTTATTGTAGATAAAGATGGTTCTATGAGAAATAGTTTTGAGATGATGAATTATACTTTGACAAATGTGATTGATTTTGTAGGCTTTACAATGGATATTATACAAAAGGACATACAGAGTAAATTTACCAAGCTTGCGTTGTAGCCATAAATGTTCACATTTATTATAGAAAACTAGAAGATATTTGAGCATCGAGGTGTAATTCTCTATTTCCTTCACCGTAAGCCTGATGAGGATTCATTTGCTAAATGGTGCTTGATCAACTGGGAAGAGCAGGGCATTTCTCTACACTCATACTAGGGTTTTGTAATGTCCCCAACTGGACCTAATAGAAAAGAACAATGGAAAGTGCTAATACCCAGCTAAAAATGGAACCCAAATCTGAAGTATATATGCTGCAATAACAATATATCCAAGAAATACGACCTACACAAGTAGATACAAATACCATAAACCAAGCAAAATAACTTCTCTTTTTGTGTATTTTCAATAGAAATTTATTTATAGAGAACAATGGCATGAATAAATACCAAAATGGGAGTTCCGGAAATTGTTTACAATCACAAAATATATCAGATCTGACCTGAGTATAGCAGCAGCAGAATAAGGGTTTAAAACACCACAAAAATACTCCAAAAATACTGAATAATTTTTTGGAAGTGCTCCTTACAAAACTGATATAAAAATAGAATATTTTGAGCTCCTCAAACCCTGCAAACAATCCCAAAATGGGTCGCTCCAATTGAAGAATAATGGCTCCAAAAACCTGATTTTTATTTCTGATTCTTCTCCAATAAAAATATTGATTTTAGGAAGAGTTTTCATTCTCCCTAAACTTTATTTTCTGAGGATTTTCGTCCCCAGAAAATTGCAGCAACAACTCCAAGATCTCATGCACAAGATAGAAAATATGAAGTGGTAGAATAATGCCCAAGACAAGTCGATTTGCACCTTAAGGGAAAGATGAGCCCCAAAGAAGGCCTCCCAAGGCACTCAATCACCATGCAACAATGTTTTAACATCATTTACTCCCCAAGGTCTTCCTAGACCAAGTCACATTTTCTCATGGGGGCATATTAAAAATATAAAAGACCTTTTAATAATTCAAAGTTCCCCCTTACATGGTGACCCAAGTCGTATTTCTCCCCTAGGAACATTAAAACGTGTGTTTGCACCCCTTTATGGCTTGGTCTTGACATAATATTAAGTTATTAATATTATTATAAGTGCTTACATAAAAAAAAATCTTTTTATTAATGGCACTTTATAATAATAATAATAGATAACTTAAGTCACCCTTTATGTTCCCCTTTGGTCGTCGAGTGGACAAAATAGGCCAAGGGTCTTCGCCATGGTTATTTTAGAAAGAGGTACATTTCAGGTTTAGGTGTCAAACATGTATGCCTACTGTTCTCTGACATGTTTTCCCATAGGTCCCTCAATATGGCACATGGGATATTGTTGTATCTCTAGCATATGTTCAATCATGGAGAGCAAATTTTAACTTAGAAGATAATGCGTAGGCTCATTACCCTCTTTGGTTCGAGTGCTCGGTGATACAACAATATTGATAGTTTGAATGTTGGGTTGTTTCAAGCCCCCATCTCATTGATAGTTTGAATGTTTTTGAAGAGATATCATGCTTACAACTGTTGTACTTTCATTTCATTTTCTGTTCACATCTTTTCCAGCAACGCTCCTACTTATAAGACCCTAAAGAAAGAGCTTACAATCATGTGGTTGAAGGAACTCCAAGCTTCTACAAACACTTTCATGTTCATGGCTGATTTAAGGTGGTTTCCAGCCACTAACATTCTGATTTTTGAAGGGAAAAAGAAAGATTACATTGGTGTTTGGGGCAGCATGAGGGAAATTGGGAACAACTAATGTTTGGATGATATTTATGAGGCCTTAGCAAAGAAAGAAGAAGAAATGGTCATCATATCCACAAATCAAGAGTGGATGAAGAAGGGGATGATTTTTTTCTTTAATGAGTTTGCTTCATGCACAGGTACATCAAAGAAGGAGCATCTGAGATTTATGTGGGATCCGGGTACTTGTAATTGCTTGGGGACAAGTGATCTTGGGAAGGGGGGACTGTCATGTCCCTTTTTGGAGACTAGTGGAATTGAAGACCTTAACCCATTCTTCCTCCCCGTGGGTTTAAGGAAAGAAGCAAAGGGAAGACTTGGATGACATTCTTTAAGTAGATATATTCATTATTATCATGTATTCCTATTGGGAAGTCAAACACTCCAATAGATGAACTTATTTAATTAGAATATAAAGTATTTTGAGAATGTAGGCTCCAAATACAAATTAGATAATTAAAAGGTACTTATTATGAGGTCAGCTATAAGTTATGATGTAGCACCCCTTATGTTATAAAAGGAGGATGATTGGCCATTTGATAATTATGTGTGAATTCTATTATTTCGGAAAGATTGCTTGTGAAGCATCTCTCTCCCTCTCCGAAGGACGAAAACCCTTGGAGAGATTTGTGTGAGGAAGAAACCCTTCACCAAGACCAGGGAAAACTTTAACATAGGAGTCTCCACCCCCTTGAGGGATCTCTTGTTGTAATCTTCATTTCTAGCCTTAGGTGAGTTGCCCTCAAGAGCTCTATTGGTCATTAATTGAAGATTGTTGCACTACTTTTGGTTGTCAATGTATATTTGCTCTTTTTAAGGTGGAGCGACCTACTTTGTGGAGTATATTTGCATATTTGTTGGTTGTTCTAAGTGGAGTGACCCATCTAAGGGAGTATTTCAGTACTTTCTTGCAATAATTTCATGGTCTTGATATTGGAATAATATTTTTTATATTTTAAGATCCAAGTTAAGAAGTTTCATGAATTTTAGTGGTAATTTTCTATTTGTCCAAGTTCGTGGAACTTAGTTGCGGTTCTCAACTATTTAATTAATTTGCGCACTTGAGGGTTTTATTATAAAATCCAGATTTCTCACTTTCAAGCTTATAAAAATTAGTTTTCTTGCATGATATGGTTGCTGGTAATATATAATGATTTTAGAGACTTAGAGGTAGCTGATTTCAAGGGTTTTGAGGGGACAAAAGTGGGTTTGAAACCCCAAAAAGGGTCGCTGCCATAGAAGGGTGTTTTCTGGCAGCAGTTAAGGGTTTTTTATCTATTTATTTCATTCACTAACAACCTACTAAAAATCTGAAAAAGTGTTGTTTATCTTCAGCTTTGCATAGTTTTCTGTGATTCCCCAAAAAGAGACATTTTAGCTCCTCCCTCTGCAAAATGAATAGGTGTATTTCTTCCATGATTTGCCACTCCTTTGCTTACTTTTTTACAAGTTTAAAGTCTCAAGAATTATCTATCATAGGCATTTACTACACTATGTATTGCAGGTTTCATCATGGAGCATGCCAACACCAACATATCAGATAATGTAATGTCCCCTTCTTAACACTAGTCCGCTTTGAAGATTTTGACTCCATTCCACTTCCCGTGAGCAAAAAGGGAATGAGCAAGGGAAGCTAATGTCATGTTTTTCAGTTGTTTTTGTGAGCTTTGCATTCTTTTTTAGTAGTTTTCTAAGTATAGTTAGGTCAGCTAGGTAAAGGAGAAAAGCCAAATGAAAAATAGAAGAAAAAGGAACTATTATGTCCCCAAGGAGGTCGGTCTTGTTTATAAGGTTCTAATTGGTTTTTGGTGCCACCTCTAGCTATTTAAAGGGGTCGCTTGGCTTGTAAGAGGTTATGCTTACTTTTGAAATTTATTCTGTTGGACTTGAGAGCATGTTTGCTTTCTCTCTCATCCATTGAGGACAAAAAACCCTCTTGGAAGACCTATTGAGAACAAAATCTCTCAATAGTAGGCTGGTTTGAGGACAAAACCCCTCAAGCTTGCAAAGGTTGATCTCATAAGGAGTTTGTATTTAGTTTAGAAGGCATTTCCAGCCCTCTTCTAGGATGGCGACTTGCAATAAGGTGGTGTTTGGGGTCTTCTACGGCACGATAACTTCAAATTCAGCCATTATTATGTTTCTCCTATTTTTTGCAACTGGAATCTTCATTTGTAATTCAATTTGGAGCTTGGAATTCTTCATTTCCAGCCATATTTGCCCAAAAGCTCAAACAAAAAATTTGCATCTTTCACCCTATCAGATGTATCAACTGATTTCAAAAACATAGTACCTTGTGGACAAGAGGCAAGAAAATTTATTATGGTGTGATTCTTGCCATCACTCCACGTATCTGACATAATAGTACATCCAATTTTGGCCTAACTAGCCGAAACAACTATCTGCGACAGCGGGAGCGGGAGCGGCGGCGGGAGGGAGCAGGGAGCGGTGACAGGCTTGTGGAAATGGCCGGGAATGGCCTGTGCCGTACCTGGCCGTTTCCGCAGGCCTGCCGCCGCTCCCTGCCTGCTCCCACCTCAAAAAATGTTTTTTTAATTGTTTTCATGTTTTAAAAGCATTACTACTTAAAATTAAATATTAATCTAATTTACACCCTAAAACACAACACTAAGCAATAAAACAAAAAAACAACTCAAAAACAAAACATAAAGCAAATAAACTTACCTTTGGCTCTCCAAAATTGCATTGTGTTTGTCTAAGGTTTGAGGAGTTATTGCTAAGCTTGTAGGAGTGTGAGAAGCTGTAAAGGAGGAAGATTTGTGAAGAATTTGTGGTTTACTAAGTGAAGGTAAGTTTTTTTTAATTTCTAACCTTGTTTCTCTTTTTTTTGGTTATTTAATCTTGCACACATTACATTTTGATTTTTTTCCTTATGTTCATCTTTTTTTTGCTCTTTATATTTAATTTTTTAAATTTTCATTGTTCAATTACAATGCAATTGCATGCCATTGTTTTCTTTGCTTATTTGTTTTTTAAACCTTGTAGGTATTTCTACAATGGCAACAACAAGTTCTACTTCTTCTAGACAATCTTTGGCCAAGGACTTTGACCCAAATTCATCGTTATGGAGGCATGTAACAATACTTAAACAAATTGCAGGCGGTGGTTGTTTTGAATGGAAATGCAATGATTGTGATGGACTATCCAAAGGCTCTTACAGTAGGGTGAAAAGCCACTTGTGTGCCATAACGGGTAATGGTATACGAGTATGCAAGGGGAGGAATAATGCTAAGGTGCCAAAAGCAAAAGTTTTGGCATATATAAAAGAGCTGGAAGATGTGGAGGTAGATGTGGCTATGAGAGCAGGTCATCCATTGGCCAAAAAAGGAGGTTCATCTTGTTCAGCGAGGCCTCCAGTTGCTCCATCACCTAGTGGATCCCCAATTATGGCCATGCCACATCCATTTGTGGCTCCTATCTCCATGGATGAGGATGTTTCCCTTGCACGAAAGAAAGGTAAGACAAAAGGGCCATTGGAAAAGGCCTTTCAAAATGAGAGCAGGAAAATTGCAAATGAACACATTGCAAGGTGTGTATATGTTAATGGGCTTTCTTTTAATGTTGTGAGATCACCTTATTGGCATGAGATGGTGAAAGCCATCAATGAGGCACCAAAAGGGTATAAATCACCAGGATATGAGAAGATCCGCACCACCCCTTTGGATAAACAAAAAAAAATGTGGAAACCTCCTTGCAACCAATTAGGGACTCATGGACCAAAACAGGTGTGTCCATTATTTTTGATGGATGGAAAGATGCAAGAAGCCGCCCTTAATCAATGTGATTGCAGTATTCCCTAAGGGGGCAATGTTTTTTAAAGCGGTTGAGTTTTACGGAGCCCATTATGAGCATGATCCGGTTTAGTGACCCGGATCAGCCATGTCTAGGAGAGATATATGACGGCATCGACTCAATGTTTGAGAAGATAAAATCCGTCATAAATGCAAAAGAACAAGATCCCGAGGAAATATTTTTCAAACAAGTGAAGTTAATCCTCATTGAGCGGTGGAACAAAATGACCACCCCATTACATTTACTGGCTTTTGCATTGACTCCTAAATTTTATAGCACAAAGATCCTTTCCTTTCCAGGGAGGGTAACACCATACAGGGATGCAGAAGTCAGTGAGGGATATATGGCAGCAGTGGCTAGGCTCTTCCCTGATCTTGAGGCCCAAGACCAGGTTATGGTAGAGTTTGGCAATTTCATAGTAGAAATGGATCATAGCCTTCTCGCTTTTTGGAGCAAATACGAGATGGATGCTCATATGTGGTGGTACCTCCATGGTACTTCATCGTTTTACTTGCAACCTCTTGCAATCAAGGTCTTGGCACAGGTAAGTTTTAAATTTTTTTATTCTCTTTTCTTTTTGTTTTTTAAAATTTAAGTTTGAGTGTTTAAGTTTGAAGTTGAACTTTGCATTGACTTTGAAGTTTGGGTTGCCTTAATAGGTTGTAAGTTCATCTTCCTCTGAGTGCAACTGGAGTACATATAGTTTCATCCACTCACAGAAATGCAATAGGTTGGGCGCTAAAAGGGTTGAATATTTGGTATACATACATTCCAACTTGCACCTTTTATCCCACAAGCAGCCGGAGTACAAGGGTCAACAAAACATTGGGACATTGATCCAGAGATAGTTGACTTGGATGCTTCCATTTCCCACCATGGAGCATATGATGATGAGGGGAGTTTTGTGGCACCACGAGACCTACATTCACAAGGGGGTGCAACTGGCAGTGACCCTAGTGCGAGTGGTTCAAGCCCATGTGGTTCTAATATACCACATAATGATGATGATGTAGCTGATCTTAATCCTCTTGATGAAGAGGAATATGATGAATATTGACAATGAAAGATACTTTGAACTTTGAATATTGATCTATGATTGAATTTAATATATCATGAGATTCATGACATTCACATTGTGTTTGATTTAAGTATTTTAATTTAATTTTTAAGTTTTTAAGTTTCTAAGTTTTATCGGTATCCTAGCTTGTTTGTTGTGGTTATTCACTTATTTAGCTTGTAACTTGTCTTTCAGGTGCATAATATGTGGTTAATAATTAAATTCCTATTTAGAACGCTGAAATTTATATATTTTTTAATTTTTATATAGTTTTTGTACTGTCGTATCCTACGCCTTATTTGGGGTCAAAAAATTTTTTGCTGTTTACGCGTATCGAATATTCTGCTCCCACTCCTGTATCCAAAACATTTCGGCAACTTAGGTTTTGGCCCATGATGCTTTACAACTCTTCAAATATTCATCTATGGATGCAACTTTTTTCTTCAAAAGTGACCCTCTCAAGTCATGCATACTAGGGCCTTTGAATCTCTTACCAACAACAACAATGGAATCAAACATAGGCTGGTATTAAGGTGAGCAGGCAGCGTTGAAAGGGATATCTGCATTATACCACCATCTAGCAATGTATTCAAAAATTCATTTGTATTGCTTCTTCCAATGCTTATCCAAGGTGGGCTGATTTTCTATTGGCATGGAGGCACTAGCAGGCGTGGAAGATGGAAAAAAGCTTTGAATGGTCTTTCTTTTTTAGGTTGGTTTTCCTGACTATGAGTGGATGGGGGAGGCATATACCGTAAGGCATCTCTAACTTGGACAAAAGGGTCAGAGCAAGATCCTTCAACACTCAAGGCATGTTCCCTCCTTCTCCCTATTTCAACTTCCGTATCTTTTTGCCTAGCCTTATCTTCTCTATGTTTTTCAAACAAGTTTTTCATTTCCAACCTAATGGCATCAATATCAGGTGCATCACGTGGGGTAACTTTGCCTCTTTGACCAGTCAAGTGTTGTTTCAACCTATGAACCCCCCCCCCCTTGATGTGTTTCTTACAATATTTGCAAAAAAATTGATTATCAATTACGTTTGTATGGCTCCATGTAGGGTCTTTTGTTTTGGGGGCCATTACAAATGAAAGGAAATCTGAAAATGCAAATAAAAACAAAATAAATTTCAGATTTCTTATTTAATAAAATTTACAAATAAGGGGCAAGTTTAAAATGTAACATACCTTTCAATGTGCACACAAATGAGGTGAAGAAACACTCCAAGCCTGTATATGGGCTGCACCCTCCAAATGTAGATGTGAAGACCACCACAAAGAGCCCACACTTGATGCCAAACAACCCCCAAACTCACTCTAAATGAACACTCTTCATTGCTGCCCCAAGCCTTCAAATCCTTCCAAATAATAGAGTTGCTCACAAATAGAGGTGAGGTGCTCACAAATGGATGCCAATATCACCACAAAGAGCTCACAAGCAATGCCAAATAAGCTCCAAGCCTCCAACTTCCAAGCTCGCTCCAAAACTAAACTCTTCAAACTACTTGGGTGAACCCCGTTGGGGGTTTGCACCCTAAGATGTCCTTTTATGCAGAGCACTTTCTTGAAATCAGAGATGGACTCATCATCCGCCCTTTGTACACCTTTTATCACTGGGTGCATGCCTTCCGTATACCTCTAGGTCAGTTTCGTGTCGGCTCCCACAGACTTCGGTGCAAGACTGATCACCACCTTGATTGGGAGGATAGACTTTATAGGCTTTGTAGCCTTCATGAGGTGGAGACAGAAACTCATTTCATCTTCTGCTGCCCCATATACTATGAGATCAGAGGACAATTTCACTGTCTCTTCAGAGGGATTCAGACTCTCCCGGTCTTCTTCCGATATATCGACCAACGGTGCCTTGCCCTCTACATCTGTGATTCTTTTCTGTTACGAGACCAGATTCTTCATCCCCCTCCGAGAGTCGTCCCCACGAGACGGATTATGACCTTCTTTCCGGTTCTACCTCTAGTGGAGGTACTAAACGACAGAGCCATTCTGACCCAGATACAGTGCAAGATCAATTCGTCCCCGGTTGGACCTTCACACTTCACTCGATCACTGCTAGCAGAATCGGATGCACACACGTACCAGAGGGCAGTCTAGCTCCATTCGTCCTCATGACCGTTGTGTTAGTTTCAGAGCTCAGCAGGGAAGGAGGCTTCTGCTCCCCTCGTCAGGTTGTCAGTCCATCAGAAGCTTCTTTCCGTCGGCCTCTAATGTTAGGAGGGGTGTGGATACCATTCGTGATTAGACCATTGGTCCTTGTTTGTCCCCCCTTACATTCCCCTCTTTGCTTCCCTCGTTTTTCTCCCTCACTTGCCCCATTGCCCCCGCGTGTGGGGGGATTTTGGCTTCGGGTTTCCTTTCTGTTGTCTTTTCTCTTCTTTTCTATTTTTGGGAACTCATTTTGAGTTGTCCCTGCTTGCACTTTGTATATTGTTTGGGCTGCAGTCCCATTGACCTACTTTTGTGGTCATTCGTTGGACATTAATATATTTATCTTATCTTATCTTCAATCGTATGCTCACAAATGCTCAATGAGATGTGAAGTGAATAGAGGGCGGGGGTATATTTATAACACCAAATTAGGGTTTAGAGAAAATAAAAACTAGAAATCATATTAAAAAAGACATTTTTTATTAAAATCATCGTATATGGCTGCACAGGGACCAAACCAGCTGGTTTGGGTCGAAACCGGACCGGTTTGACTGGTTTGAGGCCAAACCAGCCGGTTCTATATGGAACCGACCGTTTTTGCCTCAAACTGGTCAACCGATCCGGTTCATGCAAAACATTACTAAACCGATCGAACCAGCCGGTTCTGGTTCGACCGTTTTTTAAAACACTGCCTATACCAAAAGTCACATTGTAAACATATATATTCTCCTAATTGTTGCATGCATTAAAAAGATAAGGTTTGGAAAAATTGCACACCACAAGACTGCTTGCTGAATTCATTACACTAGTTTGTTGTTATCCATATTGTTCTCCAGTTGAGGGACCTGATAAATGCAAGGAAGTGCAGCTTTTCACAAGTTTTGCACAGGTCCCTAAACGCATTTATTTTCCTTATGTATTCAACAGACCTAGAGGATGGATTAGCATTTTGGAGGAGATCGAATTCCCAGTGATTCAAGATAGAACTAGACAAATTGAGAAGGGATTTTTAGGGCATGAAGAATGCATTCGTATCATTGAATTAACCTCTACACAGTTAAAGCCATTTTCATAGGATCTTGATCTTTACGAATCTGATCACATCCCACAAAATCAGTCAACACAGTTTCTTGGCCATGTTTACATGGGAGTTGTTAGCCTCACCTTCTGATCTATTTTCCATTATCACTTATGACGGCCTCCATATTTGCACGAAATAGAGTATTGTCCTATAAAACTCTATCCTAAGTACTGCATTGTTTTATGTCTTTTTTATGGTCTAACTAGCCTCTTTAATGCAATTAGGTCTGAATTTATTGATTTAATTTGAATTAGGTCTGATTGTAATGTGTTTGTTAGAACATAATATTAAGTGTTTATAATGTTTAATTTATAATTAAATAATTTAGAATATATTTAATATTCTTAATTATTTAATATAAACTTATATTATGTTTATTAGTTATTTAATAACTAATTATTTCTAAACCGGGGTGCACACCCCATCACTTAATTGTTCATAACCCTTGGGGTTATTTAAATATGGTTGCGGGCTATATTTGGTTGAATCCACTTCAGGTGAATTTGTTGGAGAGAAGTAAGGAGTTTGGAGGTTTTACTGGACTGTGTGTATATGTTTCTCACATAATGGAAATTCTTACTTTCTGTGGTTTTTACCAGGGTTTTCAACGTTAAATCCGTATGTTCTGTGTTTATTTAATGTTTAATATATTTATTCAATGTTGTGGTAAATATTAACTTTATTCCAATGTGTTTAATTATCAATTCAAACCTCGGACTTGACATGGTACCAAAGCATGTGTAATTAATTAGTTGTTTAATTAGCCAATGGTTGTGTCCGTTTGAATGGTTGGTGGTTAGGTGGTTAGTTTGGTAGAAATTTTTATTTAAATTTCCCCCCTTCCCTCTAAGGACATAGGTTGGTTGAATTTTGTGTGTGCACAAGTAAAAGGGGCTCCAGAACAATATTTACCCATGCATGAAAATCGCATACGAGAATAGGTAAGGGTTAATTACTATATAAAATATTTTTCAATTTTCTTATAGTTTCATGTGTGCAGGTTAAAAGTTATTCGAAGTTAAATTCAGAGTAAATAAAGAGAGGAGACAAACTCCATCGAAATATGGATTTCAATTTTTCTCATTGGAAGGGTTAAAATTTTGTCCCCTCTATAAATCTCCACGTTATTTTTTCATGTGAAATTGAAATCTCCTGCCCCCCGGTAAAATTTTTTTATCTCTTTTAACCTGCCCATGTCTTTTTGGACCCCCTTTAATAAGGGTTATTTTTCTGGTTTCTTAACATACTATAATTTTACAAGGTCTAAACTATAAGTATAATAAAAACTATACATTAAAATTTTTGTATAGTTTAAAATATTTCAAATATCCTATAGTTTATATTTTTCTATAGCTTAGTATAAACTTTATAATAAAAACCTTATTTTACAAGGTCTATATAACATATATTGTATATATGTTAATCTAAAACTATACACCAAAATAATTTTTATATAGTTTGAAAACTATATCTAAACGTGGCCTATTTTTTTTATCTTAAAAAAAAATTAAACTATAGTTTAAATACTATAGCTTTTTAGCTTATGATTAATGTTTTTTACCTAAACTATCCTATAAACATTTAAAAAGGTGGCCTATGCTTCATCTAATAGTTTAATAGTGGGGCGGTCCCCTTCATCCCTCACCCTCTTTTCGTATCCCCACATGGTCTAACATGCACGCATGCCCTCCGCTTTTATCCTCTCTTGCCATGTGAGCTCTTTAACCCCCTCTCGCCTTGCACCAGTGAATTCGTTCCACGTGGCACCCCAGTTAAAGCCTCTAGATCTCAAATAAAGTGCTTCTTTTATTTTGTAAGGAAAATGACAGGTCTGAAGGGCCGTTTAGGATCTGTCACTCTCCATGTTCTACTTTGGTTTTTGAAGAGCGCTTAACCCAATTGGCGGATTTGATATGGGTCTATTTTTTCCCACTCAACTTTTATTTTGGAATCCGTGTTACTCAATTTAGCTGATAACGCAGTCGCGCTGCACCACCCCTCTTCCTCTAATCCCCATGATATAAGATCCGCGGCTTCGAGGGCTACACTTACCTTCGACCCTCACCGAAAGATTGCTTTTTTTCATGAACCTTCAAACACCTAATGCAAAACTTGATCTTCGAATCCGCCTATAGTTCAATCAGGGGAAATTAAGGATGAAGAGCTATGGCTGGAGATGAATGTCTCCATCATCAATTTGATCATTACTTTTATCATAAACCGATTAATTGTCTTGTTTTCAATACACTTAACAATTTCTAAAAAAAAATTGTTCTTACATGAGAAAGTAACCTTTGTTCTTATTAAATGAAGTAAATGAATATTTAATGACTATAAAACTGAAGAATACCATTGTTACATGTTTTCCTGTCTGTAATAACCCTTTTGTGGGTTTCAACCAAACACACCAAATGCAGATCTGAAATTTAAATTGCATCAGACTGAAAGAGTAAAATTAGCGACTTGAACTATCACCAAAAATGCCAAAAATCACCTAAAACACCACAAACCAACTCACCAATATTTTTTATATATTTTATGGAATATTAGAAGCCAAAATCAGAAAGAAATGTTGAAGAATACACTTTTGGAAATTAAATATGAACTAAAAATTGCAACCACAAAAAAATATGAAATATGGGTCGAGAAACTGTCTAAATTCATCAAACTTCAGATTTTGTCCTTAAAAATATTACAATCAGATTGTGAAACCATATTTCTCAAATTCTTCACCAATAGTTCCAAACCCTACCCAAGGTAGCTCACTCCACCCTAAATAATTCAAATACCGGCTGGAAATTACAAATATATCTTCAAATCAGCTCTTCACTTCATGACCAATCAATGATGAAGAGTTTTCGTCCTTCACCCAAGCCACATGAAGGGTTTTCGTCCTTCAATGAAGCCTCACAAGAGGATTTTCGTCCTCAAGTGGATGAACAAGGAGCAACAATCTCACAATGCTCAAGTAGAATAAAATGCGCCAAGTCTAGATGTAAATGATGCCTCTAATCTTCTTTTATATCCTCCTTTTGGCGCCAATGCACAAATAGAAAAGGCTGACCTCTAATGATCCATTATAATCTTTGATTAAGCCTTATTAAAGGCACTAAACCCAACCGACCTCATTAAAAAGGAAATACAAAAATACAACATGAATATAAATGATGAAATCTGAAATATAACCCAAGACCTTCCATGATTCAACCATTGCTTGCTAAGGAATCCTTTATTTCAGAATTATTCGAAAACGGGGACATTACACTGTCATAACAATCAATTTGATTTGCTCTAAATAGCTTATCAAAATAATACATTTAGACAAGACATAAAATTCAAAGTAGGCCAAACCGATGAGATAAAATGTAACAATAGACAACAAGCAGTGGAAATCAAAATCAATGGAGATATGAAGTGATAGAAGGTGGTGGAAAACAAACAATAGATTCGATACTTTTGAAGCTATACGATTCATATCATTTATCTCCGTGTGCAGGGATGATTCAACCCAATTACTTAAAAATATCTTATAAGCTATCTTAATTTTAAAGAAATTGTGCAATATTCAGAAAATTGTCTAGATTTTAGATTTTGGTTCTTTAAATAAAATGATTATACTTTTTAAGTTTTTTCTAATCCAACATTTGGGTTCCCAAAATTAATCATGCTCCTTGGTTACTTCAAAGTACAATAGGATTGTTTTGTTCCTTCCAAACATTTGTCCCACATCATATTTGGGTAAGACACGATGTTTTAGGCTTTATAATCCTTGGCAGGGTGGATGGCCATTGTGGCTTCGGCCTACGAACAAGCTACAAAAGGTTTCTTCTTATTATGCAGTAAATGAGACCTCGATGTCATGTCGAAGTGATAACAAAGGTTCATAATAAATATGTTCATGCATAGGCTTGCAATGAAGGAGGAAGTGCTAAAAAAATTCGACCTTCTGTAGCTTGCTCAACATGGGTCTAGCTTGCTGGTCGATTTTCGGATAACTCTATTCTAGGTAAGTATATTCACAATGAACATTGCCAATTGAAATCAAACACGTTTAATTGGTGTACCCAACTTGACCGACCTGATCCAAAATGGCAGACAATCTATAGGAGCCATGTCAACTTTTCCTAGTGGGATCCTCTTTAGTGAGAACCATATAGCAAAATGCCTGACATGGTATATGCACCCTAAACAGAAATCCCCATTTTTGTCTAGAAATTAAAACTTAAGAGCAGTGAATAGACATAAATTTTTAACTCGCATTGAAGAGCTTGGATCCCGATTCACTTGCTTCAATTCGTCTATAGAGCTCAGCATAATGCACTAACAAGTATTAGAAAATTATTTTTAGAATTTTTCAGATAATAAATCGCTGCCAGAAAATTACAGCGTGCCCTAGGCAGCTGAAAAACTTAAAAAATTAATATCTCTCCAAATACAAGAGCAAAAATTATGAAACTTTGGAAATAATATTTATAAATATAGGGAATGATATTCTGTAATATTCCCTTTTGGGATATTATCCAAATATGCAAATTAATTTACTAAATCGACTCTAGAAGGACTAAACCCTCCTAATTCAACCTCAAATAATCCAATGTTAGCTTCAATACAACCCAAAAAGGGTTGGAGTGAGCCAAGGTGGTGGATTAGATGGGAGAACCAGTTAGGAAGTTAATCACTTCAAATCTGAAATTAATTACAGCAGTAATTAATTAATAAATGCACTAGACTATTGCAAATTTCAAAAATTAATAACTCCCTTCACTATCCATAATTTTTCTATCAAACCAATGCCAAAAGATTCTTAATATTTTTAGCTTTCCAACAAGCCATAGATCACAATTTTTGGATAAGTAGAAGGCATGCAAATTAATCCACAAAATCTGAAACTGTGTAGATAAAACCCTGGCGCAAACAGCTGAAACTTGGAAAATTCATAACTTGCTCAATACTTCATCTTTTTCTGTGAAGTAAAGTGCAGACTAATCTATAATTCAAGAGCTTTCCAAAGATATAAAAATCTGAATTTTGTGATAACTAAAACCCCTTCAAAACAACCCTCGAAATCCTAAACCCAATCGCTAGGGTTAGAATAAATTGCATAAATTATTTCCAGCACTTAGAACCTTTCAAAATATTCAATAACAAATAGATTTTACCCTCAATAAAATGTGCCAATACCCTAGACAAGTCACTAAAGCTAAAGAGAAAATATAATGCACAAACACCTTCAACACAAGAGAGCAAAATGGAAAGAACAATGGAGTCTTCAATAATGGATCCAAATAAGAGAGAGATCAATGCAAGAACTAGGGCATACATCCCAATTCTCCAAGCATGGAGTGAAATCAATAATTCATCAACATAACCCTCTAAGGAAATGTGACCTCCCTTTTATAGAACTAAGGGGTGCAATATCCAATAAAGATTGAGCTTTCCCTTTTGAAGGGAAAACATAAACTCTCATTAAAATATTTAATACTAAGACTATGTGCACTTTATTTATTTTTTAATTAAATAAATAAAAGTAACTAACCTATGTGCACATTAAACTAACTAAAGAGACTCCCACTTGTAGCGTTAGGCATGCCAAGGGGTTACAATCCAAATGAAAAAATACATATTAATAATGTCTCGAAAAGGGGACATTACATATTCCAACCTTCAGATCTAAATTTGTACCACTAAAATCCCTCCAAATAATGGTTGCAATCTCCAAAACAAGTAGCCCCCTTGGAAAATGACCAAAACGCTTTGAAAAGTCTCTAGAAAGGATGCCAAAACCTGCTCTTCTCGCTGCCGTAAATCTAATTTGAAAACCCTTTGATTTTCTCCACAAAATGTCACCAAAACCCTTCCTCTGAAACCCTCTGAAAATGCCTCTTGAAAACAACCCTGATTTCAGCTCCAAAATGACAAGCTAGGGTAGATCTCTCACTAACGAAGATTGTCGTGCTAGTTAGGGATGGATCTTTCACCACCGAAGCTAGGGTCCCTATGGGATTTCACTCCGCAAGTTGTAAATTTGCAAGCAGTAGTTGCACATGAAGGAAAATAATAATGTATGCAAGAATGACCTTCACTTTTTCCTCCCAACTCCTTATATATTTTCCCCCAAGGCAAAAAAGCCCCAAATAGCCCAAGTCGCATTTTTCCTTAGGAAGGACCAATAAAATAAAAGTAACTTAAGTTACTTTTCCCCATTTAAATCACCATGGTCCATAAGTGACCCCCAACACAAAATTAAAACATTAAGTGTCATGTGGCCCCTTCCTAATGACAAAACATAATATCTAGTCCCTCCAAAACACTTTATGCTCATTTCAACGAAGAATTATAACAAAATGATTAGATATTCATACCCAATAGCTCCCAACATCCATAGCCCCTTGGGTATGACCAAGGCTTGAACTCGAATTGACCCTTAGGCCTTAGGTGTAAGAAAGGGGACATTACACAATGCTCCACAATTTTTTAATATATGCAATTTTTAAAAAAATTCTCATTTATTAAATTAAATTATTTTTAGTTAATTTAATTTATTCCTTTTTTATTCTAAATGAGAAAATTATTTTTAATATTAGATGAATTGTTTTTCACATTTAAAATGAATTCTTTTAGGACATAATGACTAAGTCGTCGTTGTTTTTATTCATGAAAAACTAAAAAAAAATCTCTCACATTGTGATAAATTATTATTGTCAAACTAATATATTGTATGTTTAGACAATTGGTTTGATAGGTCCTTTTTCGTCATGAATTCATCAAAATTCGACTGTGTGGCTTGAACAAAAGGGGAATTTTTTAACCTTGATTACTAAAAACCTTGTTGTTCTTAATTTATTTACGCAAAAATGGAATAAACCATATCAAAATCAAGATTAAAATGAAGAGAATAATCGAACTCAAGGTCTTGGGCTATTGGTGAGTTACAAGTAGTTTTTTAATAATTAACCAAAGTTTCAATGCCGTTGAGTTCATTGGATGCTTTCAGTAGGTGGCCATGGGGACACCTTGAGGTAGGGGTTGAACTTCTCCATGTGGACCAAGCGGAACATAGTGGGACCCTTCAAATGCGGATTGCTCGGCACACATTAAGGACCCAAGCCCACCCCCATGTCCCACTTTGAGAAAGTGTTCCTCCACCACTCCAATTCATAGCTCTGGTATGATAAAAGTGTTTACCATCCAAAGTTCGAACTCAAGGTCTTGGGCTATTGGTGAGTTACAAGTAGTTTTGTAATCATGGCAATCAGTTATAGTTACTTCTAGTTCATTTTCAATAACCCATCTGAGTTAATTATGAATGAAAAAAATCCTTTTTCAACAATATATTTAAATAAGACATATACTTTTCATTTAGAAGTAATAGATGTAGTTTATAGAGTTACTACATTAGCTCTATGATTATTCTCTTCATTTTTTTTATAGATAAATGCTTTTGACCGGAGCTATGAACCAGAGTACATTCAACAAAAATATAACATTTAAGCTCAACAATTAGCGAACCAGATCCACCACCCTTGAACACACTTCTAGCGTAGGCAATCTCGAACCAAAATCCACCTCTATTAAATCAACCTGCCAACAGGCGTCACCTCAAACATTACCACCCCAAACGGGGATCGTGCCTAAGTGGGATTTAAACCTAGGTGGAACCGGATACAACCATCCGTCTTAACCACTCCACTCAGACCCCATCGATGAACTTTGGATGGTAAACACTTTTATTATACTAGAGATAAGAACTAGAGTGGTGGAGGAGCACTTTCTCTAAGTAGGACATGGGGGTGGGCTTAGGTCCTTAATGTCCACCGAGTGATCCGTATTCGGAGCGCCCCGTTATGTTCTGCTTGGTCCATATGGAGAGGTTTGACCCCTACCTCAAGGTGTCCCCATGGCCACTTCTTGAAAGCATCCAATGAACTCAATGGAAATGGAACTTGGGTGGATGATTACAAACTACTTGTAACTCACCAATAGCCCAAGACCTTGAGTTCAAACTTTGGATGGCAAACGCTTTTATTACTAGAGCTATGAATTGGAGTGGTGGAGGAACACTTTCTCAAAGTGGGACATGAAGGTGGGCTTGGGTCCTTAATGTTCGCCGAGCGATCCGCATTCGAAGCACCCCGCTATGTTCCTCTTGATCCATATGGAGAATTTCGACCCCTACCTCAAGGTGTCCCCATGGCTACTTATTGAAAGCATCCAATGAACTCAATGGGAATGGAACTTGGGTTGATGATTACAAACTACTTATAACTCACCAATAGCCCAAGACCTTGAGTTCAAACTTTAGATGGTAAACACTTTTATTATACCAGAGCTATGAACTAGAGTGGTGGAGGAGCACTTTCTCTAAGTGGGACATGGAGGTGAGCTTTTGGTCCTTAATGTTTGCCGAGCGATCCGCATTCGAAGCGCCCCACTATGTTCCGCTTGGTCCATATAGAGAAGTTCAACCCCCTACCTCAAGGTGTCCCCATGGCCACCTACTGAAAACGATCAATGAACTCAATGGCATTGGAACTTGGGTTGATGATTAAAAACTACTTGTAACTCACCAATAGCCCAAGACCTTGATTTCGAGTATTCTCTTCATTTTAATCTCGATTTTGATATCATTTATTCCATTTTTGCGTAAATAAATTAAGAACGAGGTTTATAGTAATCAAGGTTAAAAAATCCCCCTTTCATTCAAGCCACGTAGTCGAATTTTGATGAATTCACGACGAAAAAGGACCTATCAAACCAATTGTCTAAACATACAATATATTAGTTTGACAATAATAATTTATCACAATGTGAGAGAATTTTTTTTACTTTTTCATGAATAAAAATGACAACGACAACTTAGTCATTGTGTCCTAAAAGAATTCATTTCAAATGTGAAAAACAATTCATCTAATATCAAAAATAATTTTCTCATTTAGAATAAAAAAGGAATAAATTAAATTAACTCAAAATAATTTTATTTAATAAATGAGATTTTTTTTTAAAAAAATTGCATATATTAAAAAATGTGTGGAGCATTGCTCTTATAGATTGTTTATAATTTTCCATCAAGTCAACCGAGTTGGGTTTTCCAACTAGGCAAGTTGTTTTCAATTGCCAATGTTCATTGTAATGCCAACTCAGGCGAGTTATCCGAGCTCGACCAGTGAGCTAGACCAGTGAGCAAGCTACAAGGGTCGAGTTAACACTACCAACTTTGGCGAGCCTACATAACAAGTTGGTTTGAGCCCACATACCACCCAACAGTCGAGCCATATACTGTGGCAAGAAAAAATATGTAGAATGTATGGTTGAAGCCACAATGGCCTGAACTAGGCTTGATTGTAATGTGTTTGTTAGAACATAATTTTAAGTGTTTATAATGTTTAATTTATAATTAACTAATTTAGAATATATTTAATATTCTTAATTATTTAATATAAACTTATATTATGTTTATTGGTTATCTAATAACTAATTATTTCTAAACCGGGGTACACACCCCATCACTTAATTGTTCATAACCCTTGGTGTTATTTAAATATGGTCGCAGGCCATATTTGGTTGAATCCACTTCAGGTGAATTTGTTGGAGAGAAGTGAGGAGTTTGGAGTTTTTATTGGATTGTGTATATCTGTTTCTCACATAATGGAAATTCTTACTTTCTGTGGTTTTTTACCGGGGTTTTCAACGTTAAATCCGTATGTTTCTGTGTTTATTTAATGTTTTCTCACATAAAAAGAGGACAGCAACATTCCCAACAGGTGCAACCTATGTAAGAACATCGAGGAATCGGTCAATCATCTTTTTCTTCATTGCAACTATGTTGTAGTGGTTTGGAACGCTTTCTTTAAGTTCATGGGAGTTAATTGGACCCTACAGGATAATCTTCTTTCAACCTGTGGCAACAATGACACCCTCCCTTCAAGCACATGATAGTCAAAAGGATTTGGTTGTTATCCTTTCTCCATATCATCTGGCTTATCTGGAAAAACAGGAACAATAACATCTTCAGCAACAAAAAAACCCTCCATTTGCAGGTTGTTTAATCAACTCCTTAAAGGCGTCAAGCATGACATATCCAGATGCTAGACCCAAGAAAAACTTTGATCAAAACAAAAAGAAAGCTGAAATACTTAAGAAGTGGAGCATTTCTACTGGTATTTGTGCTATAGTCCCCCCCTAAGATTGATAGGTCTTTAGTTTCTTGGATCCCTCCTCCTGTTGGATTTTTCAAACTAAACTTTGATGGAGCATCTAAGGGCAACCCTGGGAACTCTAGGGGTGGAGGTTATATCACAGGGGATAGAGGTCAGTTAATTGTTGCCTATGCAGGTCCCATGGGAATTAATAGAAACCATCATCCGGAAGCCTTGGTTGCTCTATGGGGGAATCAGACTGGCTTGTTCCCTCAAGCTGCAAAATGCCATAATTGAGGGGGACTCAATGAACATCATTAATAGTCTCAAAGGCTCAACACAAGTAAGTTGGACCATTAAAAAGTTCATCGATGAGGCCACTCATTTAACTAAATCCTTCTCTAATTACTCCTTTACCCATATCTATAGGGAGGATAATCATCTAGTAGAATCCTTAGCCAACTTGGGTGTCTTTGCTAATGAATTCAAATCTTGGAACCACGCCTCCTTATTACCACATAATGTCCAATAAATCATTAATAAGGAGAGAACGTAACAATCACGAGGTGAATGTTGGAGATTGGAGGACTTATATTGTTTACTCCATCTTCATTCTCTTCAGCGCTTTGAATTTGGCTCTCGATGCACCTAGGGTTCTCTTGTCAGCCATGGGGGGATGTCTGCAGAGTAGAGCCAATTAACAACAATCATTGGACGGAGGACGCAGAGGTGTGGGGGATTCTCAAGAAGGGTGGCTTTAACCACTTTGTGAATGAGGTTAAAGGTCATGATTTTCACCTCTCGAAAGTAGCTGGTTCAAAACATGAATGGGCGCAAGGTGAGGTATCAAAACAGAGAGTTTCACATCACTGAAGAGATGATCTTTGCTGTCACTGGTCTCCAAGGGTTTTCGGTTCTTCAAGAACAACTATGATAGAAAGGAGGAAGAGGCCCAAATTTTTGGAAGGAGAAGAAAAAATGGTGGAAGCAAAAAGCAATTTTCTCAGGGAGTCACTTCCAAAACCCTATGACCAAGTAAGTTATGTGATTATGAAATATCTTACATTGGATGGTCGATTCAAAGTAACCCCCTACTTTCATTTGGTCTTTTTAAATCATTTCAGAAGAAATGTGGCGGTTAATTTCCCCTTTTATCATCTCCAATCCCTTGACCACTCGGTGAATCTTGTGACCCAGGGTAAATGAGCCCAACCCTCCCATCATACCCTCATTCTTCTCCTTTACAAACACTTTGATCTCATCATTGTGAATGCCCCTGTTTCTCCTCCCTTGCATCTCCTGTTCCTAAAAGACCCCCTCTTGTTGTGAACCCTCCCCCCGCTCCGACCGGATCCTCAGCAACAAGAAAGCCAAACCTGACCCCACCACTTCTGCTACTTTTCCCTCTTCTCCTACTGGTGAAGGGGTTGTTTCCCTTAGCCTTCTGGCTATGGGAGACAAAGATTTAACAAAAGAGGGAGCATCAAGAATGAACTGGAATTGCACAATGACATGCTCACATGGTTTCAGAAGGAGTGCAAAGTTTTGAAGGACAAATTTAGAGGGTGCAAGATTGCTATTGAAAGTGGGAGAAAGGATGAACAACTGATGGAAGAGATGGATAAGAGAATCAAAGCCATTGAATATGAGAAAGAAAAAATCAGAAATAGACAGTGTGACATCCTCACTATCCTTAAGGGCAATATGGATATTCTATCCAACATCACCACTGTGTTGGAAAGCAGCAAAGGGAAGGAAAAATCTAAGGATGGCACCTCAGTCAAGGACATCAAAGACAACCTGGAAAGTCTCAAAAATAATTTGTCAAAGACCACAAAACAATGGCTGGATATGCTCTAGTTTGTTTTGTTCTTTTGTGGATGACTGCTGGTTTATGTTGTTTTGTTGTGGTTTTTCTACGGTTCTGTTGAGGTTTAGCTGCTCTTTTGTTGTGGTTCTGCAGTTCCCCTTGTCTCTTTTTGGTTGTGATTCTCCTTTGTAGTGACTTGTTTTTTCTTTTGTATGGTTTGATTTAGAATATCTGGGCTTTGGCCTCTTGTACCTGGGTAGGATCCCAATCAAAAAACCTTTTGCCTTTAATTAAAAAAATGTTTGATATATTTATTGAATGTTGTGGTAAATATTAACTTTATTCCACTGTGTCTAATTATTAATTCACGCCTCAGACTTGACAGTGTTGTGCTTAGTTTAGTGTATTAATTTATGTAAAATGAAGTTCCACATCTACGGTACCCAACTATTAAAATTTTGATTTGACACCTCTTAATGTCTAATGCAATAAAATAACTTGAACTAAATTAGAATTGGCTCCCACTGTGAGAAATGATTACTAATATAATGAAACACAACACTGAGTGGGGCCAACCACAACAATGAAACACAATAATGTATTCAAGATAATGCAAATACCAAAGTCTTGGCTAAATTTTGTGCATGCAATTTTCGCATTTGATCTCTTTTTTGTGATGATTATATTTCATCTCTATATAAGTTGAGAATTTTCTTTTAAAATTTAAGGATTTATGATTCCATCATGGTTTTGCAGTCTTCCTAATCTCAGCCTAGCGTAGCTACCATATGGTGTATACAATGTAAATTGTTTGAAGGAACTTCACCATCTAGAAATAAGATTCTGTGAATGTTCAAGAAATTTTGAAATGATAACATATTTTCACATCTACTAGTACAATAGTTCTATTTGGTATGTCTATTAAACTTCCATTAGTTTTTTTTACGTAATACTTTTCACAAGTAAACTAATACATTTTATGAACCTAGATGTCAATTTTTAAAAAATGTTAATAGGAATTACAGAGTTTTATTTATTATAAATGCTTATTTTACTTACACAATCTAATAGGAGTCGTTTAAAATTTGATCTGTTTCAGGCATTTTGTCTCCACCAACGCAACAACATCATTTCATTCTATCATTTCTAGCTACCCTGGAGCACTGTATCTTGTTTCTATACAAGTAAGAACACTGATCTCATAAGTAAAGTGCAGAGTTGCATGGATACGGATACAAATGTGGATACAGATACTAGTTTTTAATGCCCCTTGATATGTATACAGTTGGATACGTCATAATATATAATATTTTATATATTATAACAATCTAGAATATAAATTAAGAATATATTAACAATAATTATCAATTTTAAATTATAAACGAACTTATATATCACATTAAAATTACATGCAAGTTGCACACTCCCAACCCATGGGAAGGTAGGAAGTTCAGTATTCAATGGATTATAAAAAAAATTTAGGTTGGGTAGGCCAACGGAAAATAGGCGAAATGAAAGAAAAAAAGTAGAGTAGGCCAAAAGAAACAGATCAAAAGAATTGCTTGTTGATTAGAGCCAATGCGAAATCTTGAAGTAAAAGAGAGCCAATGTGAAATCTTGAAGAAAAAGAGAGCCAATGTGAAATCTTGAAGTAAAAGAGCGAATCAACACTCTCACCTCCATGTCAATTGTTGCTGCTAAAATGCATTATAGAATATCATGCAGTTTTTAGCATCTTTTTAGCCTTTCGAAAGGTTTTTTTATTTTATTTTCTTAACCTTTAAATCAGATACGGTTATTGTTGCCCTACTTATGGTATCCAAATGTATCTGATACTACACAATTACGGATTCATATTTGGAAACAGATGGGTACGGTATTCGAGCCGTATCCATATCTAGCATATGGATACACATGCCCTAGCAATAGGGGCAGCATATCTGACAACACTGGTAAAATGCCATATGGATATTTCACTGCAATGTGAAATATTCCATATATAAATATAATACTACGCAATTTGCAGATTACTGACGTTGCACTATGATTGGCTTGGCCGTGGTTTCTCAAATACAAGTTCCTATATTTTTTAATAATTCCCCATCCAACATTTTAGCATGAAAATCACTACACAAACATGTCATAAAGAGAGCAAGTTTATTATAACTCAAACAATAAAACATCCAAGCTTATTCAAAGGAGAAGCATCAAATTTATTCTACTTTTTTTTTGTGCATGTGAAGTTATCAAATTGATGCTCAATGCCATTTTGCAGAGACCCACTTTGAGTTCACATAGAAAGACTCCATCTAAGTTTAGGATACATCTTCAGCAGCTCAATAACCTTTATGGAGTATCAGTCCTTTGGAGAGTGTAGAATTTCTTCAGTTTCGGCCTACTCATTGTTGAGTATTGAGTTGCACAGAGAAATTAATAGCCCACAGAATAATTCACAGATTCTAGATTCGAAGGAACCATCTTAGATCACTGCCTCTACAATGTACTAAATGTCATGATACTTGAAACTCAGGTCTCATACAACTTCCTATTGAGATCAAAAACCATCCCTTCTCAATTACTTATTTAACCCGCCATCCTAAGTATTTCCAGATTATGTTGTCTGCCTATTATGTATTGCTCAAATTCTTTGCTCTCAGCCTCATTTGTTTCAGTCACATTTGAATCCAAGGACTAATTTTGTGTATCAAACGAGGATGACAACTCATAAGCTGGTGAAGCTCTTAAGGTGAAATAAGTTTCCCTCATCTCATTAGAACTATATTTAATTTCTCTGTTTTGATTCTTTATTTGATGACCTTGGCTGATATACTTTCAATTACATAGCGATAACCCCCAGTGGGATTAAATGTCGGGCCTGGTTGATTCTCCATGAGGAAAATTTATTTCCACTTTCATATAGACATTTCTCCAATTGAGAAGGAGCAGCCTGAGAAAAGCTGTAATTGACATATAATATATCAGAAAACTATCCCTTAGTCCATTTCTGATTGTCTTGACTCTTTACTATCCCCAAACATGACTGTATGTTTCGTCTGGAGTTTACTAATCTCCATCATGTATAATGGAGGGAGTACCACCTACTCAACATAAGACTAGGTTCCAAGCCTTCCAAATTGCACATTTTAAGGCCTTGATCGTTAACAAAAATAAATTCCTTACTTGACTAGCATATAAAATCACTTCTTGGACAATCCTAAACATGGCTTGCTAAAAAGACATGAGTATTGATTTGGCCACTCTCCACAAACAGATGAAGACTCCCAAGTTAAAACCATTAATATATGAACAAAGTTATCTGACAGTCATACACAGGCGGAAGGTGGAAACCTGTTGTGTTCCCCTCCACAATAGAGTCTCTGCTGAGACATATTCCTGAACAACACTTTCCAACAAAAGTATTTCTCTTTATGTCGTCGCTGCCTTATCCATTTCATTTTTCACATATACATTTGAATTTTCAACAGGATGCCTGTCAACACATCTTGAGGACATTATGGTAGGGAATGGATAGTTGCTTATCATATCTATTTTACTCTATGTATAGCATTGCTTCTTGATATTTTGAAATTTGATGCAACATCTCAATATTTTTCCCTACTTTATTGCGAAATGCTTGGCATCATAAACCATGTCTTTTTTTTCTATTACTGCCACTTATTACTTTTAAGGAACAGTTCATTGTCAAAATTGGCTTCCATAATGTATTTCGGTTATCACTGATTATTTAGAGGCCCCTCTCTGTTGTGAACTTTGTGCCCATCTATAAATTTAACAGTTACGGACATGATGCAATAAATCATGATGCACATATTCACATCATTTAGGAGATAGCTCTATATGTGGCCTATCTATGGTTATTCATTGGAAATGGTTGTATTTGCCAGATGAACTAGTATTATTCGAGAATAAGAATGCAAATGTTTCAAAAATAATGGATATTCTCTTTGTATGATGCTTTTGTCTTCATATTAGCATTTCTCTTGCTTGCACGAAGCCCAAAATTCATTAGAAAAAATCAAGGAGTTAAAAAGTTCAAAATAAATCTCTATTTCTTCTTGTTAGTGTCCAAATCCAGATTTTGTTGATCCTGAACATCGATGGAGGATGGTACAAAGATCACTTGTAGAAGCAATTATAGAACTGATTTGTAAAGAAGGCAAGGTATTACCATCTATCTATGCTCTTTGAAGGCTTTATTTTTTCCTTAACTTAGCACCTCATGACATTATTGGATCTATATCTAAGGGTTAGTTTTAAGTGTTTTTTGTTATTGCAAAATTTAAACTTTTGACAAGAAGTGAATGTAAAGGAAGTTAGGTTATCTTTCCAGCATGAATATTTTCATACCTTACAAGGAATTGAAGAGTTCCTTGATATGAATCTTAATTTTCAATGTACATGTTATAGACCAATCCAAACTTTGACATGCATAACTATATTGTTTTCATTGAATTTCTCTTGCATTTGTTTATCATTCATGCATATGAATTATTTGCTTTTGTTTTGGTTCATTTAACAACTTGTAGGAAAAATCATAGTTGCTTCGAGAATACTTATGTCGAAATTTCACACAATATGATTTTGATCCTTGCCCTTTGTTAGTAAACTACACTCAGATAATTGGATAAAATTAATTTGATAAAAATATAATAGGAACTCCAACAGTAGCATACTTGGCATATAGGACCCAAGTATTAACATGAACTGATAAAACATCTTGCAATTACAAGTGCTAGGTCCCTATTGGAGAGATGGGAAATGAAACAACGGGAACGCTTTTTATAACCACGAGACAAAATCCTTAAATAATCAAATTAGGATTGGGTTTTAATTGGGTTAATCCCATATTGGTAGGAATTATGATATAAGGGTGATATAAGGCATTACATGATCCAAAGGATTTTCCAATGAGGAGAGAGGCTAGAAGGTGAGAAGTCCAAAGTGGTGATTTACTTTCACAATTCCTCCCCCCAGCTAAAAAAATGTTTGTGGTACTTGTTTTCTAAGTGGGTCCCTTTGGCTTGTAATTTTTATAAAAAATACATGAGAGAAAATGTTATTAGGGTAGTGACTACTCATAGAGGTCATCTTGACGTGAAAAACACACATGAGTAAATTCCCACAAAACTTAATGATATAATTAAATTGCTTGTGGAAGAATTCAATTAACAAAAATTCATAATTGTGTTAATTGCACAATGCTAAGAATTATGATATAAAGGTGACGTAAAGGTCAATACGTGATCCAGAGATTTGTCAATGGGGAAAGAGGCTACAGGATGAGAAGCGAAAAGTGGTGGATTGCATTCATTGTTCTTCCCCCTACTAACAAACACTTGCAGTCCTTGTTTGCTAAGTGGTCTCTTTGCCTTATAATTATTAGAAAAAATACATGAGGAAAAATGTCATTAGGGTAATGAATACTCATGGAGATTATCTTGAGATGACTTAAATAGACACAAAAATTAATAACCTAAGTCAGGCATACCAGAAGTCTTCCTCCACATCTAAATAGGTTATGGAAAAATTAGAGGATCTTGAATTTCAATGGAAAAGGCATTGCTAAGCTATTTACACGGAAAGGGCATCCTTCAAGCACAAGATTTTGGGGTGCATTGTGATTCAAGGACTATGTAATGTCCCCAATGACACAATTTCTGACCCCAAATGGAATAACCGCGAATCCAATCCAAAATAGCAATTTATAGAAGAGATACTTGAAAAAAATGATGCAGATTTGAATTTCATATAGAAAAATGTGACTTGGTCTAGGAATGATTGATCCACAAAATAGATGTAACCACTTAATTCTTCAACCAAATAGATCAGCTATTTTTAACATGCAAGAACAATGAGAACAAATCCATATTTGGAGCAAATGAAGGCTGGAATTTATTTATTAAAATCTGCAGATGAACTCTTAGACAAGCTTGAAAACCAATTTTCCTCAGCCCAAAAATTACACCAACCAGCTGAATTTGGCTCTTAAAAATCAGATTATTGAATAGCAACTCAAATATAATTTCAGCTTGCCCTAGATCACTCGGAATTGCATACAATATGGGTCGCTCCACTATAGGAATGCTAGAAAATGAAGGTAGAAATCTGCAACAATTATTCTCCTTCAATCCCTCACTAGAACCAAAGTAGATCTGCACTTTTCCCCTCCAGTATCGCTGCAATTCTGAAGAAGAACCTTCAAGCTCAATAGAAACCCCTGAGTAGGGATTCCTCTCAAAAGAAAGAAGAGTTTTCGTTCTTCTTTCTAAACTTAAAGAGAGTTTTCGTCCTCTAAAGCCAACTTCAAAGGGTTTTTGTCCTTTGAAGTTTGTATGGAAAGCATACGAGCTTACACCACAAATCTAAATTTATCTTATGCAAAAAGAGATATCCTTTCCCTTGCAAGTCGACTTGATTTTATTACATAACTTGGCCTTTTTGCCACCTAAATCTGCCAATCATATTTCTTTTCCCTCATTTAATTTTTTCTTTGGTCTTTTCCCCTTCCCTACATGGGTCGCATTTTTCTTGGGGAAAATAAATTAAAATAAAGTGACTTTTCTTTTTTCTAATTTTCTTTTTTCACTTTTTCCTTTTTAACTTTGTCATTAATAAATTAATAAAAGTGCTTATAATAATATTTTATGATGCACTTTATGATTAATTCATTATGACTAAGTTTCCCTTTTATTCCTCCCTTGTCCTTCATGAAACAAAATTGGGCTAAGGGTCTTCGACCTGTTATTTTAGAGAAAGAGACATTTCAGTCCTCACTTCCCCAAATTTCTTGCCCTCAAGCAATTGCAAGCTCATTTGCTCTAGTGCCATGTGCAAGAGACAAGACATGCTATAGTGCTCCAAGATTCAAGATTTTGTACTTGTCAAATGAGAGAGCTCTTGCCAAAGTATGTAATTCTCATGATGCTCACAATCATTAATTAGGAACAAGGGATCCATATGCTTCATATTACAATTTGTATTACCATACTTATCATGAGAAAAGCAAATCTGAAATGGTTTACTATGTAGCCATAAATATGACCCATTATTGTTCTCTTCATACCTTGGAGTATCGTTCATATCTTCATCATTCTTTATCTTCATGATAGCTTGACTTTGTTGTACCAATTCCCTACTATCCTTGTCCAAAATGAGTTAAATATCATCATGATAACGTTGTTGCAATAAAAAAGAACTGCTTACCACATAATCAGTATCTCGTGCACTTAGCTCTCTTTTAAAGGAACCTTTAATGCTCTTGGATGTTACCACTTGAGGAGTACCATTCCTCATACCTTGGAAAACAACTTCCTTGTCTTGCACTTTGACCTTCAACTTCATAGTCTGATAATTTTGGATGAATTCACCCAAAGATTGTAGTCATTGTACTCCAAATACTATATCCATTTCACCGATACCAATGACATAAAAAATCATCACATACCTTATGATCTCCTATGGTGAACTCAAGTTATGAAATCTTCTTTTGACATGAAATTAAATGTCCATCTGCCACTATCACATTGAACCCTTGGAATTTTTCCATCTGCAATCCCATCCCTTTGACCAAGCTCTTTTCAATGAAGTTATGTGTAGCACCACTATCTATTAGCACTGTGATCTTTTTCCCATGAAAATATCCTCTAACTCAGAATGCATAAACTAGGTGGTATAGATAGTGTAGCAAGTGTGGTACCTAGGATAACCACTTCCTCTTCTTTTGCTTGGTCTTCAATCTTCTTTGGATCAACATTATCCCCGTCATTTGAAACTACCTCAATGTAGTGGATTGTCCCTTTACCTTGGCAACGATGGTTGGGTGTCCATGGGTCCCTACCATTGAAACATAATTTTTTTCTTAACTCATTCCTTGTCTCTATTTCTTGGCTATTTTTTTCTCATTCATTTGCCTTACCTTGCTGCCCACAAATTGATGTCTCTTTCTTATCATGTTGAGCTGTTATTGGTTGTTCAATTGAGTTCTTTTGCTGCCCCAAAGGTGTTGTTCCCTGCAGTCCAAACTATAGATTTCTTCCTTTTGGAAGAGCAAAATAGTTCAAAGTTGTGCAGGTGTGTGAATCTTTACATTATCTACGTGCAGAGTTACATGCAAGTATCAAACTTTTGGTGTATCACCCCTATTTCCCATTTCCCGCATTCCTTTTCCCTTTTCCTTGTCAAAGTTTTTCGTTTTTTAGGTGATTCACAAGGGAACCAGCCTTGTATGGAGGTTCACCTCAAACATAGGTTACCCACAACCTTGAGGTGTTCCAATTTTGTCAATAGGAGAGAGAGTACACACACCATTCTCTATCAGGGTGCAACTTTTGGGTGACAACAATTTCTGGCACGCCCGGTGGGACAATACAAAATTTTTCTAAAAATGTTGATGCTATTCTTAGCAAATATCAGTGTTTTAGACACAAATATTCAACATCTAGCAACTTCATTGGCCCAAAGATCCTTTTTCTCAATCAGTAGACCATTTCCTCCATCTTTCCATCTATTTATGAGGTTGTGCAATCATGACTTCAATTCCTCATTGGAATTCCCAGTCCCAAGAGCATTATTACTCCCCTCCACCTCCTTTTTCCCGAAATCCTCCTCCAAATCAGTATTGTAAGCCCTATCATAATGAATATGCCCATGATCCAAACAATTTGTATGGTTATACTAATAATCATGGCATTTTTCAAGAGCAAGAATATGCAGATTAGAAAAACAATTCCATGCCTAATGATGATTTGTAGATGCAGGTACAACACTTGGAGATAAAAATGGTATAGATGAGGGCAACAAGTACCATCAAGGCAGCCAAGCTTGGATTCACGGTGCCTTACCCATGGGTCGGTTCTATGCCACAATGGTATAACCCTCAAGAGAAGTTAGACTTTATGTCTGGATTGTTACCACAAATATCATAGTGGAATGAAGAGATGGAAGCTTACCAATATAGTGTTGAGAAACCCTGTCAATGGGGTAATTCCTCACTATCATCCTATAACCCTCCCATTCCTACTTCCCAACCCACACAATCTCAGCCCAAATTTCAAGTTCCTAGCTTTCTTAAAGTCTCTCCTTCCATTCATTCTCCTCCACAAGATCTTACACCTCTCCAATCATCTCAACCATTGCAAAATCAATTAGCAACCCAACTCACCCCGCCCCTCATATTCCCAAATCCATTTTGGAATGAAACTAATCAGCAATATCAGTTTGGAAGAGCAGCCAACTAAAGAGCCAAGTGAAGAAGTTCTCAAGAAAAATCTAACAAAATGGAGCTTACAGTTTGAGGACAAACAAATTCCACGGTTGGTTAAGCCTACAATAGAGGAGTGCAAGCAAGTGGTTGAAGTTACAGAGAAACAGGAGGAATATGACCAACAAGCAAAGGTTAGACAAATTTTTCTCAAATCTCTTGAGATACAAAATAAAGATAATGTTTTGAAGGAGCATATGAATGTTTCTAAGGATCAGATTGGCTATCTTGAGCCCATATCATCTTCTAGTGAAGGAAATAATTCAATAAAATTTGTTGATTTGTATGATTCTAATATAGAAGATGAGAATGTGCTAACCATGCAAGAAGAGCTGTCCACAACTAAAGAACACAAATCAAAGCTAGATGAAGATCAATTTCAAAGTAAAGATGTAGAAGGATTATCAGGTGAGCAACATGTTTTGGTTAGACGTAATGATCCTCATTGCTTTGTAGAAGATTGTAAAGGATCAACAAGTTTATCTTTAGACAAGGAAATGGATCAGTTAGAGATGCATCATGATAAGGAGGATGATTTTAAACTATCAGACTATTTGCTAAATGATAAGAATGAGGAAGAAGAAAGTAAAACATAGTTTAGATCAGCTTGCAAACAGTCATATAAGGAGGAAATCAACAAAGAAATTCAAATTCAAAAGGAGTTTTCCTCAAGCATGAACAATAAAGAGGATGAGGTTTTATCAGACTTTGAAGATTTTGATGATGAGGAAGAGCCAATTGAAATTGTAAGTATTCCAAGCCCATCATATCTTCCTCAATAAAGATTCTCTTGTTATTAAACCTTCTTTTGAGTTTGAGAAAGAGTCAAATATGAGGTTTTTTGCAAAAAATGAAGTAGAAAACATTTCAAATCAGTCTACAAGCATCCAATATGATCAGGAAAGTGCCTCAAGTACTCGAAATGATGAAGGGTCACACAAAAAAGACGAGCAGATCAGAAAATTCAGTTTATCAGCTATGAGAATGCCATGTCCAATCAGGTATTTAGCTAGCTTAGAGTCACAGAAGGAGTTGTCATCAGTTGTGCTTAATTCAGAGCATACGAAAGAGCTTCAAGTTGCGAAAAATCAGCCCCAACATCTACAAAGACAAAGTGCGGATCGTATAGAGTTGTTTATTCTTTTTTGGGCTGATATTTTGAGCAAATCAATGGTGCAAACTATGTCTGCACTTATACCATGTGATTTAATTGTAAAATTGATCTCATGGCCGCACTTTCTGAGAAAAGGAAGCTATTTCTCCCAACCAGTATGTGGTTTTGTCTAGCTTTCATGTCTCTTTGTTTAGATTAGGAGTAGTTTAGGTTTGTTTCTTGCATAGTAAGTGTTTGCATGTACATTACTTTTCCAGTTTTCATAGTTAGTTGTTTCTTTCAATAAAGTGCTTGCATGCACATCTTTTCCTTTTGTTGGAGAGGGTATTTCAGTTGTATTATTCAAAGGATGCAAGATTTCCAAACTTGTGTGCAACAATTGTTGAGGAATGTGAATTCATAGCCCAATGGATGCAGAAGACCACTGATCTCCTTGTTTAGCAGGAAAAAAATCTTGTGATGTCACCAAAATGTTACCATATTTTAAGCTAAAGAGGTATGCGTCAAAAGTTGACTTTGCATGGAGGTGGAAATGAATTAAATTAATTAATATGGAGTTTTTCTATTCTTAGGAGCTTGGCGCCAAGGAGAAATAAGGAGAGTTAAGGTGAATGGTGCATGGGGCATGAAAGAAATTAATTAAATAGAATTGTTGTTCTAATGTTGGCGCCAAGGAGAGATAAGGAGAGATAGGGTGCATAGAAATATGCATGGAAATAAATAATCAAATAAAAGAGGTACAGTCCTATTTCTGGCGCAAGAGGGCATGGAATTAATTAAATAATAATAGACTACAGACCTTGCATGAGTCAAACTGCAGTTGACTGAGGTGATAAGTTTGGAGAATAAAAATAGACCATTGCTCCATGCGCCAAAGATAGCAGGAATTAAATAAATAAAAGTCAAACTACAATTGACTATGCCAAGAATAGAATTAGATGAAAATAGAACTGTTGTCCCAGACAAGGGTAGAATGTATTTTTTATAATTAAAATTCAATTTCTTAATTAAATTTTTTAAAAAGGAACAACAGTCTATTATGGGATTCCAACAATCTATTCTTGTTTGGAGCAGTCTATATGAGCTGATTTTATTGTAAAATCAGATATACTTGGAGGCTGGTTTGTTCTGACATCTTCAACCATTGTACTTGCACTTCTGAATAAAATAAAGCTTTGTTTCTGCCCTCTCATATTGTTGTTTTCATATTTTTCATCGTGTTTGTTGTAGGATATTGTATTTTCTTTAGTGTGGAATTCATTCCCTCTACCATTGTCTTTTCCTAAACCCTTGAATTAATTTTGCAGAATAGTTCAGAGTTGTGCAGGTGTGTGAATCTTTAAATTCTCTGTATGCAGAGTTACATGAAGTATCAAACTTTTGGTATATCACCCTTATTTCCCATTTCCTACATTCCTTTTCCCTTTTCCTTGTCAAAGTTTTTCGTTTTTTAGGTGATTCACAAGGGAGCCAGTCCTCTCTGGAGGTTCACCTCAGACATAGGTTACCCACAGCCTTGAGGTGTTCCAATTTTGTTAAGAGGAGAGAGAGTACACACACCATTCTCTATCAGGGTGCAACTTCTGGGTGATAGCAGGACCAAAAGTAAAGATTGAGGTGACTCAACAAAGGCTATTTGGGACCCATGAGAGTCCAAATTATAGACATTTTGGCTAGCGATAGATGGCAATAACTTGTAGTTCCTTAAGCGCTAGACGATAAGAATGATGTTGTACTAGGTGGCCAAGCGAATGGGGCGATCCATGCACAACCTTGATGCCTTCCTTCCAATAACTTACACCTCCGCAAGCCTCCTCACGCCTCTTGTAGAACTTGGACTTCACTTCATGGCATCTTGTGGTCGAGATAGAATCTCATAGTAGCTCACGATGTCTACCTAATTGTTGGATTACCTCGCAACTCGCTCCTTCCATGCAACTTGCCATACCTTCATGGGATCTGGTGACTCTTCTCAACTTCACAACATCATGCAAATCCCTTTGTACCATTCCATGGAGCTTGTTGCTCTTTTGTAGCTTTCCCACACTTAGCATTATTGTTCCTTAGCACTTTGCCCCATACAATCCCTCGAGTCCTACCTACATAGTTCACTGCCCATGTAACTCGAGCTATCCTTTGCAACATGCGTGTGCACTTCACAACCCGTACAGTTCTTACAGTCTTGTGCTAGCATCTTGTTGACCTTTTCCTTTTTGTCCTTTCATTTGCTAAAGCATATTACAGATAATTTTTATTTTTGTGGGCATTGACTTATTTCTATGACAACCAATTTCCATGGCTAGTAATTTCTTTTATGATCTTTCTCTAATGTATATTGGTAATAACCACAAAACAAGGTAGGATAATATTTCAAATGTTCTTTTGTTTGCTTGTAACAGCCACTTTGGGGATACACTCTCTTATTCTAACACCTTGCCCTTTCTCTCTCATAATCCTTTATGCAATCTGCTTTTTGTTGCATATTGGTGATTATGATTTTCATATTTATATGAGTTAACAAGCAAGAGCAAAGATATCTCAACTTTTTTCTTATTTACATCTACACAGATATTTTTGCAGTCAGATGTAAAAGAAGTAGCGCTACGAATGAAAGATAATTTTCTAAAATATGGCAAAGGGAAGGTTATAATGAGCAATGAGCATCAGGAATGTAATGGGGAGGGATGGCTCGAGAACAATCCGTTTAGTGTGTTTTCTGATTGGGAGCAACATGTCATTGCCAATGGACAACCTATGTATAGAGTAATGCTTTCAATTTGTAGGCTTTGATAAAAAAAACTTGTTCAAATTCATTATCAAATATATGGCTATTCAATGTCGACTATGATCATTTGTAGTTTTTGTTTTCCTTCATTTTTTTTAATTTTTTTATTTTTGTGAGACTTTAGTTTCAATAAATGTTGTATTATTAGCAGTAAAGTGCCTAAGAATTAAGCTCCACATTGCATGATTTTTGAGATATTTAGTTAATTAAATCTTCTTTTTTTTGTTCAAACACTCGTACCCCGTTTTTACATGTGAGGGAGCAAACCTACTTTTTAATATTTTTAAAAGTGTTAAAAAACTAGCAATCGCATGTGTACAATGCAATGTGAATGCCGAATGATATATGTTATTTGATTTAGAGGTATAATTATTACTTTTGTATTTGATGTTGATAAGGGGTGTGATTGATTTCGTAAGTGTAGAAATATAGATGGGCCACTTAATTTTAAGGTTATTTCAAGGACATAAATGACTCTGAACTTTTCAGGAGGTTTTAAAAGGTGCCCAAATCAGTCTAGCTTCATTTGCAAGATTATAGCTAAAATTGGTGAGATGGGTGCGAAATATAAGGGCTTTAAGCTCATATCCCCTACCCCAATTATGTCTTCAAATGTTGATGCAAGGCTTCAAAAGGCTTTACTGAATAAAACAGTGGGTGGCTGCTACAGGAGCTTCAATATTAGCATTGTGTGGACCAGAAGCCATGAACATGAACCTGTCAGGAGAATGCCATGTCTGCATAGAAATGAAGATTTAGACAAGGCATTATGCTGACATAGGCAAGAGAGAATTCAATGATGAGGAAAAGTGGGAGGACATATGGCTAGACAAAGGGATTAAAGACTTGTCAAATCTTTCTTTAAGTTGCTTATGCAAAATATCTTGAACATTATCCACATTACTGGAGTTCTTCTAACTATGTTTTTTGTTTTGTTCTGGAGTACCAGAAATTTCAACAATCTTATTCCAACTATGTTTTTTGTTCTGTTCTGGAGTACCAAAAATTTCAACAATCATACCCGTACCACCAGGCTTTGAATCATGCAGCTTCACTTTTGCTCCTGATATCTCACAGATATGCGCTATATTAGATCCACCTCTCCCAAATTAAAAAGGGGATTTTCTTGGAGTTTTATTCTGAGAGATTTGGGGTATCTATAGTTTTCACTTTTTGTGCTCTTTGCTTTTGGGTAGATGAGAAAACCATGCGTTCTTTGTCACACCCAAAGTCCCCATGGTTTTGAGCACTTATCTTCTCATTCTTAGATCATGCATGTGCTTAAAATTATTAAAAACAAAAATTATTAAAATCTAAAAATGTTAATTAAAAACAAAAGTTAAAATTGTTAATTAAAAAAAAACTAAAGTTGTTAATTAGTAAAAACAAAATTATTAAAAATAGTAGAGAAAAGATAAAATAGGGAGGAAAAACACAACAAAAATTATTAAAATTTAAAATTGTTAATTAAAAACAAAAGCTAAAATTGTTGTTAATTAAAAACAAAAGCTAAAATTGTTAATTATTAAAAACAAAATTATTAAAAATAGTAGAGAAAAGCTAAAATAGGGAGGAAAAACACAAAAAAAATTTATTAAAATCTAAAATTGTTAATTAAAAACAAAAGCTAAAATTGCTAATTATTAAAAATAAAATTATTAAACATAGTAGAGAAAAGCTAAAATAGGGAGGAAAAACATAAACGTCAAGACGGCTGTCAAACCGTTAAATTTAACACAATCGTAGAAACATCCTTAGGGGCATTTCCCATAGGGGGATGCCTTCAGCGTAAATATCATACTCAACTTTATTTCAAATTTAGATCCCTTTCACAAGAGTGAACCCATCAACCATCAAGCCAATGCTTTTGATCAAGACATCTACCATTTGTATTATAATTACAGATCTACATAAAATCTTAGAACAATCAATTGAAATTTATGCAATTACTTGAGGCCTTCTTGGCTCGATTTGATCTTATTCTGAGGTTTGACCTCTTCCACCTATTTTTTTGTATGATTAGCAGTGTACTATATTTTTCTTATTAATAAAAGTGTGTTTTTCAATCAAAAAATTATGCAATTTCTCTCATTTCACCTATACTTTGAAAGCGTGCCTTTCCTCGGTGATTAAATTTTGATGTAAGGTCATCTTTCTTGCAAGTTATTGGAGACAATATTTATAGACATGATAGAAACATGCTAATATTTTACACTTGTCATATATATATATATATAGAGTTGCCGAGAGAGAGTGAGAGAAAGAGAGAGATATCACACACACACACACACACACACAGAAAGGATGTGTAATGGACTTATACATACATTTGCACGTATATGTATGTATGTATGTATGTATGTACGTGTGTTTGGGGTCTGTATATGTATTATACATACACATATGTAAGTATGCACATGTGTGCACGGTTTGTATGTGTGCGTGCGTATGTGTGTGTGCACACATGAATGCATGTGTTGTGTTTACGTGCACATGCATGTGTGTGCATAATAATGTGTGCACGCGTGTATGCATGTGTGTGTACACACATAAAGATGACTAGGGTTAGGAACCCTAGACCCACAAAAAATGAGTGACAAAATTAGTGGGTAAGTGCATAGAAATGGGGGACCAAAAGGGGGTCAAAAGTGGACACATTTGTCCTCAAATCAGTGAAACCTGAACTTCATTTAATAATTTGATATGCATATGTTCAAAATTTGACGAAGTGATAAGAATAGAACCATAGAGCTTGGAATTTAGTTTCTAAACTACTATTTTTTTTTAAATGGTGGAAATTAAGAGGGTCAAATGTGGTGCGCACACAAAGTATGTTTATTTTTATGTCAAAAAGATAAGAACCTATTGTGTGTGCACCCCCCTATTTTTGAGTTCTATAAATTATTTTTCAAATCCTTTCAGTAGAAAGTTAGCTAATACCATGTACGAGGTCCCACTAATTTTTCATAGTTTTTGAATGACTATATAATTTTTTATTAATTTTCAAAGTGCACACATCTCGAAAATGAAAAATTTGTGTGTACACCCCCATAACTTTGAGAAAATAAAGTCATTTTTTGTTCTTGTTTTTTTAATGCATGTAAAATGAAGTTTAGAAGAGGCATTTTAAAAAAAAAATTGGATGAAAAAATCATAAATTGTGCATCAAAACGTATGCATAGTTTTTGGCAAGAAAAGAAGGCACTAGTAAAAGAAATTATGGATGGAAGTCTTAAACTAATCAGATTTTAGAAAGAAGTATATCGTCACCAAGGTAAAATCGATCTTGACATCATAGTATAATTTTTTTTGGAATATTATGTTATAACGCATGAGCTATCGGGAGGTATCGAGGTGTACACGTGAGATTTTGATAGTTTTTTTGTAAACACGGATTTATTTACGGATTACACTATCCAAACCTTAGGCTTGGATATCTAAGGAAAATCTAAGCATATGGATTGAGAATTTCAAACCCAAAGAAGATGAAACACGCTCACGTTATAACGCACTCACATTCATGTTTGTTATGTGGTATATTTGCTTATGAGAGGGATATATTTACAAAAATAAATGAGTTAAGTATACATTTTTCTTTTATTAATATTTATACTTTAAATTTATTATAGTAAATATAAGAAATTAAGGTCACTCTGCACCTTATAGAACTAATCTCACAGCTCCATCTGTCACAATTGAGAAGATAATTTTTCATATTCTAATTTAGTCAGAATATGGGTATTTTTCAGGATTTTAGCATTCAGCCTAAAGCTTTTAGGGTTTAAATTATACAATCGATATCTATTTTGTGAAAAAATATAGTCATTGTTTAGGTTTTTGGGCCTTTTGGATTGTTTATTGACATGTGTAGGAGTGTTAAATGTGTCAAAATTAGAATTTACAAACCTCACAATTCCTAAAGGTAGCGATAATTTTTCCATGAGCATGGATTTGAATCCCTACTTTTGTCTTAGAATATGGTAGAATCATACCATGGATGAGTGCCAACTTTACAATGTTAGTGAATGCATATTTCACTTCCTGGTCAATGGTGCATCCTTCTTTTGGCCATCCTACTTTAGTACCACTCTCAACCTTGCTCAAAAGAAATTATTAACAAGATTTTTTAAGTTTGTTTCAATGTGGAGGGATGATTGGATACAATGATTGATGAGTTCAGTATGACTTGATGGAAGATAACTTCCTCTGGAGGCCTTAAAAGGCCATTATGAGATAATCAAACACTCTCTGGGAGAGTTCAAAAAATATATTAAGCATATGGAGGTGATTTCAGGGAATCTTCGAAGTGTTGGAGGCAATTTAGGAAGATTTAGGAAAGGTTTTCTCTTTCAAGAACAATATGCTCAACAACGTGTTTTCTAGGTGTAGGGAACAAACACTCTAATGGTGAAATTTGACTTCTTCAAATGATTTTGGGAGCTCCATAAGGAGTTAAGAGGAAAAAAAATAGGCGTTGGAAATATATGTGAATCCTATACATGTTGGTAACATCCATTTTTCTCTAAGACTTGAAGGTTTCATGAAAAATGTCAAAATAATGTAGCTGCTCCTTTCGGTTCCAGACAAAAAGGCCCTAGATTTGCAAGCTCTAGAGAGATGATCACCACATGGTGATAGGTGAATATTTGTAAACGTGTATAAGTACCTCTAAGAATGGGTACTGTCATAAATAGATTCTTTTTTACCATGGGTAAGGATCTGAGGAGGATGGGGCCAAATTTTATGAGTTGAAAACAACTTCCTAACACCCTAGGTTGTGTTTTTAAGTGATGAAACTTCTAACATGAAAAAGTGGTAAAAAATGAGTTACCATGAGTTGAAATCATGTTTCTAAAACCTCAAGTGATGACTTAAGTGTTTAGAAACATTGTTATGATGACTGATTACAACGCAAGAGTGAGGATCACTCTCTTACTTTTCAAGGCATCCACAATTAACCCTAGTGATCAAAAATCGACTCCATAATTGTCAAACCATTTTCTGATTATCTATCACTTACTGAAATAGGTATTCACTATGTTGATGGAAGGATTTTTCATTGAATGAGATTCTTTTCATCTGGCCACCTGTTGGACTGAAATTATGTGGTTATAATGTCCTTCCTCCTTTGAAGTGTGATCACATTACAAGGTTCAAATGAGTGTTTAAGAACATTACCAATGGAGTGACATCAAGTGAAACTCAGATAATTTCTCATGCTTACATACATGGTGCTCTCTATGAATATCATCCTCTTATCCCTCCTAGCTCCAGAATTCTCCTCAGATGGAATCAACTTCAAGATACTCATACACCTCTTTGCTCATATGCCTCTCATGGAGCTAGATGATTCCTTGATCCTTCACACATGATGGTCCTAAATGCCTTGGTAGCTTGACTAGCTCATCTTGGCTTGTTCCTTGAAGAGGTTTTAACATGATGGTAGATTCAAGATATGATGATCATCAATTCACTCCATGAGCTTCCCATTTCACCTTTGAACATGATGACACCCTTTTTAACTTCACAATTCACTTCCCTGACCAAGATGTCACATGAGTGGAAATGTGCTTATAGTATTTGGACACATCTTCAGTCGATTTATCCTCATGGAAATAGGTTTCCTCCTCTATATGGAAGGATTGATCCCTGAATGATACTTGAAGGAATGTTTGAGGGTGAGCTCCATCTTCTTGAACTCCAATTACATTGAAGCATTGTGAAATCCACTCACAGAATTACAAGATGTGAGCGCATCGCGAAGTATTAATTAAGTGTTTAGAAAAAATCTAAAGAGATATGCATTGTTTGTGAGCTCGAGATGACTACCATCACCACTCATGGTGATCCTTTCTCATCATGCTCATGATGGTCATTCCCTTAATGACTTGGATTTAAATGAGGTTCTTGATGTTTTGGATCCTTCACAGACCTCATGATTCTCCTGATTACACATTTTGATGCATATTATTTCCCTCTAAACTCATTTGAGAATTCATGGAATCTTCCATAGAAGACGACATTCATTGTTGAAGCTCTCATTCCCTACACCTTGAATACTAGATGTTGAACAAATGGATCCTGAATCATATTTTCTTTCTTAAATTTTCTTAAATTACTTTGACACATTTAATTCTCTTCAAAATCACCCTCAGATGCTTTAGAATTTCCCTAAACATTCCCAAAGTGTGTTTACCAGTTGAAAAATGGCCAAAAATGTCCTTTTTATGCCTCCGAAAGAATTTATATTTTATTGAATCTTACTGAATTAATTTATCACCTTGAGTAATAATCATTGCACACTAAAACAACTTAAAAACCTTGTTAGGAATTTCCTTTGAGCCAGGGTAAAGGTTGAACTGAAGGCAAGCTAGTTAGAGGAAGGATGCATAGTGACTGGAAGGATGCACATATTGATGTCTATCAAGAGGAAAGATATTGAATATTGCTATGCCCTTAGTCCTATAACTTGCATATTGTGATCATTTATCTACATTTCAGTGTTCTTGGTGTTCATGGCATCTAGCATTTACAAATAACTTCATTACAAATATACAATGGTAGTTCATGGCATCTAGCATTTACTTCCAACCTTGATTGTGTTTTATTAACTCTCATGGTTTTTCTCACCTAAAGCTTAATGTCGAGAGCATATCAGGCATCCACAGATCTGGGTTATAAAAGAAGAAACTTGAATTTAATCCTCCTAAAGCTTATTCAATGGGTAAATGAGTAAATAAGGGTGTGTATGATAAGAAGTTTGAATTGTCTCCCTATCAAGTTATCTAAAACACTATTTTGGGGTTTCAACAAAAAAATATTGGTATCTCAGTTGATAAAGATTCTTAAAGATAGAAATCTACCTAGAATTGGATTACAAAACTTAGGAGTCTTCTTGAGTCACACCATTGCAGAGAAGACTCTAATACCATTTCGGAGAACATCCTTTTGATCACTTTTATCCATGTGGAATTAGAACTTGAAGGTGAATCACATGTTCCCGGCCTCTACAATGTATTGAGCTCATTACCACACACTAATTAAGTGTTTAGAAACAATCTTGGGAGGTATGTATTACTTGAGAGTATGAGATGATTACTAGCATCATCTTTGGTGGCCTTGGATCAAATTTTTTGCTCCCAAAATGTACATGATTATTCAAGATTTCCGTTGCCTACTTGTTTTCCTCCTAACTCTTTATGAAGCTCTTGGAATCAGCTAGATAAGTCAAGGTTCACAATTTGACTACTCATTCCTTGCACCTGAAAAACCTGTTGTTGAACAAACTATCCTTGAATGATCAAAACTTTCGTAAATCTTCCTAAACCACATCCAACACCTTCAAGGATTTCAAATACCACCTTTGGATACTCAATACCTTTTCATAACCCTCCTAGAGGATGCACACAAGCTTCGAAATGGCCAAAATTGGCCTTTCTAGGATTGATGGAGAATTAGTCTTTTACTACACTTCAATGAATAGAATAATGGACCTTGTTAAACATTTTTGCAAACTTATACATGTTCACCCAATGCATTAGTAATACCTTCAAGGACAAGGTGATTATGACACAGGAGTCAGGTTATCACAGAGAGGGATTCAAGAAGATTTGAGAGCAAGATTTCACATTGTGGCTTGGTTTTCATGGTTTAAGTTTTGCATTTTGGGTCAGTCAATTCACATGACAACATCTCCATATGAAGATCATCTGCTTACCCTTCCAGGATTCAAAATCCTCATTGAATGGAATCAAATTTAAGATGCTCATACACTTCTTTCTCATATCCCTCATGAGAATATGTGACTTCTTAATCCTTCACACATGATCCAGTCCTAGATGCCTCAGTAGATTTGAACACAATGGCAAATTCAATATATGATGATCATCAATTCACTCCTTGAGCCTCACTTTTCACCTTTCAACATGATGATCTCTTATTAATCTCATAATTCACCTCCCTGCCCAAGATGTCACCTGAGTGGAAGCATGCTTATGATGTCTGAACACCCTCTTTCTTGATTGCTCCTCATGGAGATAGGTTTACTCCTCTAATAGAAGGATTAAACCCTGAATGAAACTTGGAGGAATGTCTGAGAATGAATTCCATGTTCTTGACCTCCATAATTGTACTAAAACACTGCAAATTCCACCTCCTTGACTTGCAAGATGTGAGTTCATTACCAAACATTGATTAATTGTTTAGAAACACTCTCATAAAATATGCATTGTTTGTGAGCCTGAGATGATTTCCATCATCGCTGATGGTGAGCTTCTCTTATCATGCTCCTAATGACCATTCCCTTGATGATTTGAATCTCAATGAAGCTCTTGATGTTTCAGATCTTTCATAAACCTCATGATTTTTCTAATTGCACCCATTGTCCTCATGATGCAGGGGCATCAAAGCAAGAGGTTACAAGAATGTCCAAATTTATTAGCATCATGTTTATGGAATCAAGAATTCATGAGAAGGGATATAAGATGCAAAACCAAGTGTTAGTCGAGAGGTGGATCTAGTGGGTCAAGTGGAGTAGGAACTAATTGAACTGGTAGACCTAGCGGATTTGGAGGATTTTGTGGGTTAGGAGAACAGGTGTTGGTGGATCTGGTGGTGGAGACAACACCGGGGGGAATCCAGGTTCTGGATCAGGTGGACAAGGGCCTCAACCACCTCAACAAGTGTTCTTTGAGATATATTTTACATCTTCCATATTACAAGGGTGTTGAGGATGTTGCAGAGCATGTACAAAAATGTGAGTCATTATGGCACATGAAAGGGATCACTACCCCAGAACGGAAGGCAAGTCAGTTTGCAACGATGTTGCAAGGGCGCTTGCATAGTTGGTACCGAAAGTATGACCCTCACCAAACAATAGTATATTATACCACATTACGGAATGCCTTCTTAGCTAAATTCCATATTCCCGAGTTTGAACATAAGAACATTAACATGCTGAAGGAGATTCAACAAGGTATGGCAAAGAGTGTGTGGGAGTATTATGCACACTTTAAGACTCTCTTGTCAAAAATGTCTTATGATATTCATTCTTTTCAGTGTGCTCAATGGTTTGTTGGAGGATTAATAATGCCCTTCAGGAGAGCACTGTCACATAAGACTTTCACAGACCCGTGCGAGGCCTTGGAGGCTGCCCTGTGCATTGAGGCTCTGGAAAGCATGGATACCAATGTTAGTCCCTTTTCCTTGAAGCTCAAATTGTTGCCATGGAAAAGCAACTGGAGAAGTTATCTATGAACTCGGCATATGAGACTTGTAGTGGCCAATGGTGCATGGATTGTGAGTTAGAGGGGCATACGAAGGAAATTTTTCCTCAGAGATCGGTACACGCCATGACAATAGACTATGAGATTTTCCATCGAGATCATGATGCAAGTAGGTGTCCGCTACTGCAACATGCGATCCGTAAGAATGTGTCTTGCTATTGCAATATTTGTACCTCTACTACTCATGACACCAAGGATTGTAGATTGATTGACCAGATACATGATGCCATTGATATTGGTGTGCGCTAGACCAACATTGCAAAAAAATTCCAAGGATGATGGTCGTCACTATGAAGGACACGCAGATGGAGGAGCTTGTGGAAGACGCTTTCATGGAGGATTTAAAGGTCGTGACAATCGCGGAGGTGGAAGAGGTGAATTTCCTTACAGGACTTGTTATAACTGTGGGTCCACAAAGCATTACAAGCGTGAATGTCCTGACCTGCTACAATGCTCTTGGTGTGGGAAGAAGCACAAGTTTGAGGAGTGCCCCAAATTATTTGAACACATGAGCCAGTAACAATGGAAAGACAAGGTCATTAGGATGGTAAGCGTAAAGAAAGCAGACTCATAGTGGATGCCAAGGGTGGCACGTGAGTCAGAGTTAGAACCTGATTGGTGACGATGCGAGCTGAGGATGTGCACGCCAGAGAAATACCAAAGCAGAGACCACTGATTACAAGGGAAGAGGTGGTATCTGGGAAGTATCTAGACATCACTCATTAAAAGAAATTTTATCAGGAGACCATGCATGTGATTCAAATCCTACAAGGAGAGATCTAATACCTGAAGGAGTAGTCGCAATAGTTAGAGCAAAAGAAGAGTGTTTATGCTCCACAAAAGGATTTGGATGATGTTCGAGAGGTGTGTAAGATGCTACACCTAAGAGAATATCATTCCTCTATTAGGAGAATGGTTGAGGGATAAGATACCAAGAACTTGAGAAGATTGCAAAAGGCTAGTTTTACGTGTTAATTCTTCCTCACAACATTGACTATGATAAGAAAATTACCCTAAATGTCGTGGTTGATGGATGGCTCCTGAGTAATATCCTAATTGACACAGGTGCAGAAGTTAACGTTCTCACCTTGGATGTGTGGAATCAAATGGGAAGCCCCCCATTAAAAACCATCTTTGAATGTGTTGTATATGGAGAATAAGACAAAGGCAATGCCCATTGGTGTTTTAAAGGATGCCGTTATCACTATCCAAGGAGTGAAATTCATTGGAGACTTCAAAGTCTTAGCGCTTGCTGAGGAAAACAAATTTCAGCGTTACTTGGGTGCCCCTGGTGCTATAAGAACAATGTTGACTTACGTTTCAATAAGGGGTATATAATTTTTGAGAATACAGAGGAACGTGTTATCATTCCTTTGACGGATGGGAAGTCAACGCCCTATATTGCACCTTTAGGAGAAGAAAACCTAGAGAGAATTTATATGTGTACTATCAAGGACCCTGAGGTTATGCAACCAACAAAAGAAGGGCGTTATTCAGTGGGAAGACACTCAATCTATATGTGATACAACTAGTGTGGCATGTGAAAATTGAGCACATGAGACATATGAGTTAGTCAGAAGGTAGTTAAGAGGCTCTGTGACGAGAGTAACAAAGGCGCGACCAGTCAAGCACCTAGGAGAAAATAAGTTGCCAAGCTATATTGGGGGAACCGAACCTGATGTTTTCCTGGCGAGAAATGGATACCCAATAGAGATGTGAGATCGAAAGGAGAAGGATGCTTATCAATACCTTTCTCAGGACTACAACACGTTGGTGGGTAACCCATCGCGATAACCTTCTAGAGTGGCGTGAAGTGAGAATCACATTCTCTATTAGGTTTTTCTAGAGCAATGCACTTTATATCATACAAGATTATCATGGAAATGAACCTGCCTTGTTTCATTTCCAAGCATGTGAGAAGGCCTCAATGGAAGGCGCAGAAGCATTTCCTCCATCTTTGTGTAACGCTCAAAATTACAAGAGATGAAAAATGAGGATTTTTTTAACACATAAACATAATAACAAATTACATAGTTGTAATCATACAGATTTATTTAATCAATTTTGCTCTTTTGATCGGTTCGATAACATCCATGTAAGCCATGTGCAGCTGAGAAGGGTGTATCTAGATCTCCACAATCTCCCTTCATCACTACTTCAAGTGACAGTGCTTACTAGAATTTTAGATCAACCTTTTAAAGGTCAAGGGAACTATGTGAAAGTCCTTGGGTCTACCATGAAACTAGTTTCCCGACTTCGTATTCTAGTATCCGACCATTGTCTACCTCATGTTCACTATTTCAACTTCACATGATCAGGTTACTGACAATTTTTGTTATTTAATTGGAGGACTAGGTGATTAGACAATGCACAACCATCAATGCATTACTTTGGCCAAAGTTATTCGTCGTACAGGTTACGGCTAAACTCAAGACAACACACTAGTCTCATGAGTTTTAAGTCTTCCGTCACCTCACAACTATCCCTTTCACAGTTATCTATATCTTTATAGTCTGTTTTTATTTTATTTCCAATTAAACCTATCTTGCAAGAGTCTACATTGAGATAGATGCCAAAGGCCAACTAGGATCTTTATAAGATAAGTCTAATGGATATTTTCATCTATTTACCATCCCATTTAGTCTCTTTTTCCTGGTGTTTGATTCTTTAACCTTAAATTGTCTTTTTACAATGATACTCTTCCATTCTCTATACAACAAGATTTACAATCTTATCATATTAATACCAAGTTTAACGAAAGGCCGAATTAAATATATATTAAAACATGTATATTTAATTATTCCTTCGATTAGCTATGCCACTAAATAGCTTATTTAATTTAGAAATTAAAGACAAATGATTGTTACAATAATTGCCCAATTATCGGCTTCATACATCGATAACTATCAAATAAATGTATTCAACAATTTATGAAAGTAAAATTTCACAACTCAAGTATTCATCATTTACTCATATTGAGATATTATTACACACAAAGTAATCATCTCTTTATTAAAATCATGTATTACATATGTCGTTAAGGTGAAATATATAACTAGTATAATAATTCTCACATAGCGAGGTTTGAATATTTACAATGGGTCCAAGATCCCAATAATTCAGCCAATAAATCAAGGATATCATCCTTTCACCAATTGAAATCCAAGTATCTCTTTTAGATCCATGCTACGATAAAACTTCACAAGACATGAGTTTCTGCACATCCGAATGTAACAGCTAATGGTCCTGCAAGACTGGAGTAGTGGTATGATGTTACTTCAAAATGAACTGGCATGAATATTAACTCTATTTTTTAATGCAATTAATTAATAAAATATGAATGGATATACATGTTGTTTTATCAATAAGCACATGGTAATACAACTAAAAATGTATTATTACCTGGTTTTTATACAGATACAACTATGGATGCACAAAAATAGAACAACCAATTTCTATTTCAGTGATCATGTTTCCCTCTAATCACAAAGGTTAATACATCCGTATTCTAGCTTCAATCAATATGCATTTGACATTTAAAATTTCTACATAACTTCGTAAAAACAATATGATTAAGAAGAGTATTTTTTTCAATCAATGAGCAACTCTACAAATTAGCACAAATATCACCATATTTACATCACTTTAACATGTTCTATCTAGTAAACAACCATCCCAACCAACAATATAGCAGTGCCATGGTTACATCATTTAAACATACTCTTTTTAGTAAAAGAACAACTAATAATTTCTTTCATAAGATATCATTATTTTAAACCCAATCATGCCTCCAATTAATCCTTGGTGCATCTCGATCAAGCGGTCCTGGCTTTCATGCCCTTACCAAAAAAATTAATTTCTTTTTCACAGTCTTACAAGAATCCAAGTCACATTGTCAGGCTAGAAGTTACAAGCTAAATGCCATTTTTTTTGTAATTATTCACACATAACAAAACACCCTCATTTATACATGAACCGATTTAGTGGTTCATAATAATAAAATTCCTGGAAAATGTAGCCCCATGCAAGAGCTTTGACACCCACAAATTATCATTCAAAAGATCTCAATAAATTAGAAATCAAACCTACATATAACAACCAAGAAGAAACATACAAAACCCTAACCGGTTGCATACCCATATTGATTGGGTTACCCAAATTGATTCCTTTATGCAAATCAATTTGTTTACAGAAAACACAACTAAATTTCAATTTAACAAAATGAAAACCCATAAGCACAAATTGATTTTAACACACAAATTCACAAAATGTTTTCCTTCTTCCTATACAGGAAAAACCCAACTCTTTTCCTTTTGGGTATAATTTATTATAATGCAGAGAAGGAATTTTTAACCTTTCTTTTACTTTATTTTTGCTAATTAAAACCCAAAACCCCATATGTAGATTTTTCTAGGTTGGATTAAAACCACATAAAGAAAACTAAAAAGAATACAGAATCCATCAATTTCCTTTTCATACTTCATCTCCAAACAATTAAATCAAAAGTTGTCCACAATTTCTTTGATTGCCATTAAAACAGAATGTGTATTTCCTCATTTTTTACAAATAATGCAGCAGAGAAATGAGAAGATATTCATGCTTGAAGTAAACCCATAATCAACAACCTTCTACTCTTCCCACTCCAACAAGTTGAATCCTTTTTTCCTCTAAAACTCATGCAGGTATTCCAAAAGGGGAGAATAAAAATAGACGAAGGAAAAAAATAACAGAAAAATATAATGAAAGAACTATAGTTGGGTGGCATATTGAAGAATTTTTGGGCTTCCCAATGTTGGTACGTGTTTTAGTGCATGCCACACACTTGTGCCATGTGAAGGTGTTTCACTTTATGAAACCCATAAATTTCAATAACTAAATAAAACTTTTGGCTTACATGCCAAATCCCTCTTATATATATATATATATATATATATATATATATATATATATATACATACACACACACACTAATTAATATTCCATACATTTTTTTACTTTAGTTGTTACCCAGCTTAATGGTTAAGTTAAAATTAACCTTCATAATACAAGTCCACATATTTCCAACAATATATTACCATAAAAATTAGTTGACTTTCCAAGTTTATATAAAACATTCCAATACGAAAATCACCAAGTTCGTAAATAATAATTCGAATATTCTCATAAAGTTGGCTTGATATAGCATTGTAAAATAAAATAGAGACAATTATTATCGCGGTCATGCAGAAGTCGAACAAAACAAAAGACGACCAAACCGATTAAAATAAAGTAACTGGAATACAAATAATCGAAAGATTCACTATCTTTTATGAATCGTTTTACCTATGATTAGGGCCTAATCATGTTTTAGGAAGGATCATCAAGGTGAGTGCGGGGTTATTCATTTTGTAGTGTTATGCCACGCAACAAAAGTTGTGGGTCATGATACGACGAACCAAATGAATTTTACACCCAATGATAATCTTGTCTAATCTTGTTTAGACTTAACCATAGTTAATTTTACTTACAAGAAATTTTGGGATGTTACATTATGGGTGCATAAGCTTTACTCCACCTTACAAGGTTGCACGTGCACATGGTACATTCACTCATAGATGTGCCGTCATATAGGAAATTGACAGGAGTTGGCAGCTGATCTCCTTCAATCTTTCGAATATCGGAGTACTAAGCCATTGGTGGATGAGGCATTACAGGTTGTCAAGTGCCTAACTATGGGAGATAGTGCCATAGAAGAGAATAGAATACTGAAATTATTGGGTGAACTTGACTTAGAAGCATGCTTGGATGAGGAAGAATCAGAGGAAATATAACTTGAGCGTGTATGCATGAAAAAAGAGAAAGGAAAGTTGGTCTATGTGATCAATGACGAAGAGGTGAAAAACTTGGATGTTAACTATATTTTGGGTACCCGTGAGGTTATGGATAGCGCTGATGAGAAAGCGCGTGCCTACCATGAACCCCTAAAAAACAAGAAGGTTAACATTGGTTCAAAGGAGGAACCTAAGGAGGCCACTATTGGAGATTATTGAACAGAAAAGGAGGTTTCAAATATCATTAATCTGTTGCATGAATTTTAGGATTTCTTTCCATGCGAGTACCATGAACTTAAAGGATCTCACCACTCATTTGGAGAAATGAAGACCAAGTTAAAGGAATGTGCGTGCTTGATTCATAAGAGACCTTATCGAATGAATCCGAATCTGCGCGTCAAAGTCAAGGAAGAGATTTACAAGATGATCGCTTCAGGCATCATTGAGGATGTTGAAGAATTAGAATGGATAAGTGTAATGGTCATTAACATTAAGAAGGATGGGAGGATAAGGATTTGTGTTGATTATAGGGATCTGAATGCAGTATGTGTTATTGACCCTTTTCCAACCCCCTTCAGTGAGGAGATCACTGAAAGAGTAGCTTGACGCAAAATCTATTCTTTCACAGATGGATTCTCAGGATTTCATCAGGTTAGAATTATAAAGGAGGATCAAGAAAAGACAACTTTCACCACTGAATGGGGAAATTTTTCCTACACATTCATGCCTTTTGGACTAAAGAATGCACCTGTTGTGTTTTCACGCAATATGGTTTAGGCATTTCAAGACTTCATCCACAAGTTTCTACAAGTCTACCTGATGAATGGATAATATATGGATTAGTGAGGCACCATTTTGACAATTTGAGGCTGATGTTTGAAAGATGTTGATAATTGAGGATATCCCTCAACATTAAGAAATGTGTTTTTGCTACTCCATTTGGAACCTTGTTTGGGTATATTATATGTAAGGCTTGCTAGTGTATCCTGTCAAAGTTGTCATTATTGTGGGATTAGGAGAACCTACCAGCCAGAGTGTGGTGCATGGATTCCTTGGGCATATGGGGTATTACTAGAAATTTATTAAGGGGTATGCCAAGATCGCCACGCCATTGGAAAAGTTACTAAAACACAAGAGTACATTTCACTGGGGAGAGGCGCAGCAGATTGAATTTGATACATTAAAGGATAGAATTATTACTGCACCCATATTACACTTTCCTTCTTGGGATAGGCCATTCCATGTTCATGTTGATGCTTCAGGGATGGTGATAGGAGCCATCTTAGCACAACTTGGAGAGGGAATTATTGACCACCCCTTGTGCTTTGCTAGTAGGAAGCTAACCCCAATAGAACAAAACTATACTACTACTCAGTGTGAGGCATTGTCAATGATCTACTCGTTGCAAAAATTCAAGCAGTATCTGTTGGAAACACCCTTTATATTCTACATGGACCACATGAAATTGAAGTACTTGGTAAACAAGCCCATTTTACAAGGGCGCATATGCAAGTGGGTCTTGTTGTTTCAAGAGTTTGAGTTTATGGTTTTTGTGAAATCAAGAAAGAGTAATTTGGTACCTGACTATTTATCAAGGATTGAATTAGGGGAGGATGCGCAGAGAATTGAGGATACAATGCTAGATGTGTAATTGTTTAGATTGCGGCACACACCCTCTGACTTGGAAGATATTGTTGTGTTTCTCAAAAAGGGTGTGGCGTCGGAGGGAATTAAGACTTTGGAAAGGAAATAATTAGCCATACGTGTCGTGCCCTACATTCTAATTAGTGGAGACTTATACAAGCTAGGCTACGATGAGGTTTTGCACTGGTGTGGGTTAGAGCATGAGCGTGTTGCAATCATGGAGGAAACACATGGTGGAATTGCAGGAGGACACTATGTAGGGAATGCAACCACACGCGAGATCCTTCTAGCATGTTTTTGGTGGGAAACGGTTTACAAAGAATGTATCGAGTATTGCAAGGCCTGTGACAACTGTCAGTGCCTTGGTAAACTAGGAAAAAGAGATGAAATTATATTAAAAATTATTTTTAGAGCAGAACCATTCGAGAAGTGGGCAATTGACTTTGTAGGCCCTATTTCCCTAGCCATGCGAAGGACATGTTCGTGTTATATCATTACATGCACAGATTACCTTACAAGGTGAGAAGAAGCGGTGCCTATAAGGGATTGCACATCGATAATAGTAGCTAGGTTCTTGTGGGAAAATATAATCATCAGATATGGACGCCCCCTAAGCTTAACAAGTGATAAGGGTACTCATTTCTTGAATGAGACATTTAGGATCTTGTTGGAATAATTCATGGTAGCCCACCACAAGACTACCCCTTATCACCCACAAGCTAATGGGACTACCGAGGCATTTCACAAAATTCTGAATAACACATTAACCAAGATTTGTGATGTGGGAAGAAATGATTGGGATGATAAAGTTTCTGCTGTGTTATAATCATATCAGACTACTTATAAGAGACTGAACAAGGCCACACATTTTCAATTGGTTTTTGGCGTGGAAGCTATGTTACCTATTGAATTCATGTTACCATCACTACGTATAACACACGTAGGAGGATTAGATGACAAACAAGCACTCGAGGAGAGGATTGATAAGTTAATACAATTAGATGAGAGGTGAGATATTACTCGCTGGAGTCAGAAAACAAAAAAATATAGGCAGAAGGAATGACATGATAGACACATCAAGAAAAAACAATTTGAGGTTGAACAGATGGTTCTATTGTATGATTCCAATTTTCTGCACCATCCTAGGAAATTCAAAGTCCATTGGATGAGCCCATACATTGTATCCTTTATACTTGATTCAAGTTTTTTCTAGTTACAAGCACTAGATGGAACATGGTTTCTAGGCCATTTCAATGGGAGTAGGCCGAAGCCCTATTATAAATAAGTCTTCTTTGTGTTTGTAAATAAGGCAGTATTTCCAGTTAGTCTAGGTTTTTCTTTGATGCATTTTCCTTTCTTTGTGTTTCCCTTTCTCGTTGCTTTGTTTTTTTGTGCGATTGCAGGTTGGTAGCCACTTATTATTTTCAAAAAAATTCTATGCGCAGAGGACTACACATCCATTTTGTGTGGATTGGATTGATGTGACAAGTATTGGAAGCTATGGTTGTGGATGGCTCGGGTTGAAAAATTAAAAATACGTGGATTAGAAGATCGCACATGGAAAAGGTGAACATAAGGGAAGATTGGTGTCAAAAGGATTTGAGAAACCACGTACAAGGGTAAAAGCATAGGAGCAACTTGAGGTAGGTAGTGGAAATAACTTCATCCAAGACATAGAAGAATAATTGGCCTTGGCATGAGAGAAAGCACAAAGAAATCTATGGTTGAGGCAGTTGCGTGCTAGAAGGTTACATAATTGTTTGCGTAGGATTGAGCGTGGAGGAAAAGTGCTGAAGGTTGGCATTGGAAAAAATCACCTTTATTATGAAAGTACATTGGTAGGTGGCATGGCATTTATTGTGGAGAAAAGAAAAAGTTATAAATAGAATATCAGGGGTGCATTATTTTCTACTTTGCATTTTAAGTTATCAAAGAGCTCTCGTGAACTAGGGCATCCTTGCACAGAAAGTTTGAGAAGAGTTGTGAAGATTTGCATTCATAACTAGTTTGATCAACAAGCTAGAGTGGAAATAAGTACACACGCATAAGTAGAGAAGGTTGTGTGGAAGAATCTCGTGGGTGCTACGTCATCTTATGGGAAAAGGTTTTTCCATATTAGGGTTGCATAGATAGGGCATGTGGTTTGAAGGAATTTTCACAAAGGATTGGAGCCGCAAAGTTGAGTAGAGCTAGGATCAGGAGAAAGGAAGAAGTTTTAAGGACTTGATGAAGGAATGACACCATGGAAAGTAGAAAATGTTTCACCAAAGAAGGGGAAGGGCAAGGGAAAACAAGCTATCTCTACTAGTTTCAATGAAGAATAGTACGCAGAAATTCAGTACCCAGACAATGTATTGCTTGGTAAATAATGGGTGTCTCACGTTAGGAAGATGGCCATCAGTGATTACAACCATCAAATGAGCACCATAGAGAATGAAATGACACTAGAACTGGTTCACCCCATAAAGAAGAGTACTCCATATGGAATGCCCATCTATGACAACGAGGTAAAGGTAAAAATGGAGAAGGATGGGTTGTTGTAACTCTACGAGTTTCCCTATTTTGGCAATCCCAAGAGACTATACCAATGGTTGATGTCGTGCATGCATGAAGATCACTTCTATTTCGTAGGCTAGATGATGTGCATAAGCCCCAACTAATTTATAAGTTCATCGGCCTTATCTATGAAGGAGATTCATTAGATGATGACGTGGAAGATAAGGAAGCCATTACGAAGTCTGTTGAGGCTTATGACTACAAGAAGGGTTCGCGTTACTTCGACATTTCTGCACTTACTGACCAGGTGATGAGGATGGCCTTGCACTTGGCTATAAAGTTGAATGGGTAAGAGAGATGGACACAAATCAACAAGGCCTGGTTGAATGTGTTCCACAAGATCTCAGAGGGAACCATCTATAACCTCTCATATTTCATTACATAGGAGATCATAGATGCCACACACAATGGAGAGAAGATCATGTTTCATAATGTCCTCCTCACCATTGTATTTTTAGAGATTAGAGTGTCTAATGGGCCAGATAAGTTTGTTTGGGAATACCAAGATGAGAACCCCTCCCCCGCCAAGAGGTTTGAATAATATACATGTGACACCATGACGACTGCTCATAAGGCACGTATAGAAAATTGGTATGAGTGGATGTGCAATGCATTTGGGGTTGAATAGAGAATACCTGAACATTTTCCTTCATTAGTGCAAGGAGAAGCTAAGTTTTCCATATACCATCATTTTTGCATCAACAGATTTACTTTGGTAGATGAAACCAAGAGTCTTTGGTGTAAATTTCCTTTCTCCTTCATATCGTAATACTTCCAGGTTAGGGTCAATCATTTCAAAGAGGCGAAGAAACTTAGATTTGATCTGAGTGTAGTGGATCAAGACTACCATGAGCTACACAAGAAACTAATATAACCTAAGAAGTGCGCCTATGTGGAGAAGTAAGTCTCCCATGATGTGCACATGTTAAAACCAATAACATTACCTATTGCAGGGAGGACAGTACCGAGGGTGTATTTGCACATAATACCTAAGTATGAAAAGGTCACTTATGTTGAAGATGATGTCTCCATTTCTGAAGACCCCACTTCCCGAAAGAAGATTGCGCTAAGGAAAAGAGATAGAGGATAAACTCTTGAGAAAAAGGCACCGAGTGTGTAGACAGTATAGATAGTAGGGGCACAGGAGTAAGGTGTGGGCACCAGTACTTATGTCTTCTAGAAGAAGTCTCCCATGAGAAAAGAGTCACTGTAGAAGGAAGAGTCTCTATAGAAGGAAGAGTCACCAGTAAGGAAAGATTCACCTGAGAAAGAAGAAAAAAATATTTTTCCTGAACCAGAATCACCAGTAAGGAAGAAGTAGAGGGTGAAAAAAGTGTCAGAATTAGGTTAAACAAAAAGTATGGAGGCCGACAAGGGTGATGAAGAGCACGACGAGGCTCAAAATCATCCCATGTAAGATGTACATGAGTCAAAGGAAGAAGGGAATGAAGAGAAGGATGATAATGAAGCAGGTTCTCACGATAAAGGGGAAAGCGAGAAAGTAATCATGAATGATTAGAAGACCCCAACCCTAACCAAGGAGCAGATGGATAATACCATAGAGAGGGAAGTAACATGAATTATCCAATAGTTAGTGGAGCACAAGGTCGAGAGAAGCACTGAGTAAGTACTGAAGGAAACAAAGGAAAGTGAGAGTGTGGGAAAGGAGTTTGGAAGCATGGGCAGAGACCCCAACTTAGCAGTAATCGTCCCAGAGGCAACGTGCACAAGTGGAAAGGGAATAGTAGCAACATAGGAACAAGAGATGACTTACATTAATGATCCAAACAAGGTATTGCATGTACACTTCCAAAGTACCTTGCCCACAAACCAACTCCTTGTTTGGTCTTCTTTTGATGAAGAGGGTGCGTACCCACGCAAAAGGAAAATGCTATCTTGGGCTTTCAAGTCCCACGTTGATGAACTTGAATTCGAGGTAAATCGAGATGAATTGATGAAGATACCAGATGCTAAGGGAGTAAACCCTCTAGTAAATGCCCAACAATTGTCTGATGAGAAATTTTGTAATGCACTCAACAAAGCATCGGAGGAGGTGGAGGCAAGAATCTTTGACAGAAAAAACATGATAAGGGCCTTAGAGGAAGAGCTTGAGAAAAAGAATGAGGAGATCATTGAGCAAGAAAAAGATATAAAACAAAAGGAATTGATCAGTTTACAGTTAAGGGGAAAGCTAAGGGATGAAAAGGAAAAGGTATGTGAAATCCATAAGAAGATAGAGACGATTTCATACACCATAATCTTGAAGCACCTGGACCTTGATGGGGCCAAAATATGCTCGTTAAATGTACAATAAATGATCTCATTTTACTCTCCTTTTTATTAAGTTTGATTTCATTTTGTGAATTTTATTTGAGCTGATATGAGTTAGGATGTAATTGTCCGTCTTTTGATTGATTGTGATTCTAACATTTAAAAGCTCTAAAATTTCTGTCGAAGTGTGTTTGAAATTCAGTTTTGTAATAAAGCAGGTCCAATCACTCGAAGAAATGAAGTATGTAGCTTTCAACATGTTTTTGGTAGCATATGTTCAAATATGGCTTAGTTCCAGAACTTCCAAGCTAGTTCCTGAACTCCGTTACACATTCATAGGATTCATAACCTAGTTCCGGAACTTTCGTACTTAGTTCTGGAACTCCAGTATTTAGTTCCAGAATTTTTAGACTTAGTTTTGGAACTCCTGAGTATAGCTCCAGAACTCTCATGGGTTAGATCTTTAATGATTTCCTATGGTTCTGGAACTTCTCTAAAGTTCTGAAACCGATGGAAGTTTATCTATTCTAACCACATCTGGTGATTTAACATTAACGACCCTTTCAATCAGGAAATGATGAGAAGATTTCCGATCGTAGATCCAGGTATAGTTATCTTACAACTGTCTGATCAACAACAATCCGAGTCAGCATCTATTATGGGAATGATTCGATTTAATCAGAATCGTAGAGACAACTATGATTGTAAATGTATATATAAGCATACCCACAGTAGATAAATAGAGGGAAGATAGATATACATATAGAATAAGTAATATTGACCAAAGTACATAGATCCAGTATGTTATGTAATACCGAATGTTTTATCAATAAATAACCATTCCTGTTTGAGATAATTATAAGTTGTTAAATCTTGATTCAAGGAGGAGCAAGGGCCCACTCCCCCAAGGACCAGGATATTTTTCTATTTGAAATTTATATTTCCTAAGGAAATAGTTTAGATCTATTAATTTTGTATCGCTTTTAATTCTTCTAGTGAAAATATATTGTATACTTGTTCTTGCAGGTGTCTAGATAGATTCTTATTCTTCTTGCAACCATTTTTAAGCACTCTAAGTTGTGCGTTTATTTCCAAAATCAAGTGTGTTTATTTCCATTCTGCAAAGTGTGTTTCCTTTCAATAAAGTTTTCATAGTATGATTTAAATAAGTTTTTTACCAAGAAGTCCTCAAGACATTGAAAAGATCCCCCCAAAAATACAAAAATAACTATAGTCAACTACTAGATCGATAGGATTATTCTTGTTGTATATAGCTTTAAACACACCCTTGGTTTGAATATGACATCAATAGGAAGTTGATTAAATGAAGGGAATAATGACACCCAACATTTTTGATGCTATTTTTGGGGACACACTAGTTGGAATTTTTTAATTAGGTGTTAACAAGAGCAACAATCATACATCTAGTAGTTGAAGGATCTTCCCTACCATATCATAAAATTAATGAATAGACCAAGAGACTCAAAGGGTAAATTCCTCCTAAAAACATCTTCACAAGAATTCATAACATCCTCTAGTCCAAATAAGGAAGTTGATCAAGAATTGGAGGCACCATCATCCCCTGTTATACAAGAAACAAAATTACCACCTTTGGAATTCTTAGATCAGTCACCTGAAGGAAGTAGAAATTTTAGGAGAAGGATTACTTCTCAAGATCCATTTAGGGTGAGTTTTGATTCTCAATTGAGTAGTCAACCTCCTACTCCTAATTTTTCACCTTCCCTAAGGCATACCACATACCACATTGATTGGGAGAAAAACTCAAAAAATATTTTAAAAATGGCACGAGAAGCTGAAAGAGAACCTGATAGGACCTTTACTTATCCAATCTGATTGGATGATGATGATACACCAATAAAAAATATATCACCTACACATTTACCCACATTTAGAGGGATGTCATCTGAAGACCCTGACGAATTTTAGTTTGAGTTCAAGGTACTATGTTAGACCTATGACTACAAAATGGATAATCAAAAACTCAAGTTGTTACCATCCACTCTGAAGGATGCAACAATGAGGTGGTTCATGGGATTAGCATCCAACTCTATTACCACTTGGGCACAAATGGAAACTGCCTTCCTAGGAAAATACCAAGATTATTGTAGAGGGAGAAATAGGAAGGAAGAATTCTTCAAAATCAAGCAGGAGGAGGATGAAAATATAGAAGATTATTTAGATAGATTCCTCTTTGTGAGAAAAAGGTGTGGATTTGTACTTCAAGAGGAGTTAAGTAAAACCATTTTTCTTAACGGTTTGGATGATGAATCTAGGGAAGCCCTTTACTTGTTAGGAGGTGGAGACATTGATAAATTAAGGATGAATGAAATTAATGACATTTGTAGAAGTTATTCCAGAACAAGGGGTGGACCTAGAAAAGGAAAATCAGTGAAAAGTCTGAATCCAACTATGAACAAACTAATGGATGAGTTAGAAAACTTTAAAACAGACATTTTAGTTCAATTAACCTCTATTATGGATGGATTACAGGCTAAAGCAAATGCCAAAATTGAACCATTGGCTATGTATTGTCCTAGATGCAAGAAGAAGCATGCAATAAGAGAATGTACTTTGGATAAAATGGAAGTATGTCTTATCTTTGAATCTAAAGACCATGATACTAATGCTTATTCTCTACCCCCAGTCATAAAGAATCATCTTAAACAAACCAGTACATTATCCACAATAGAAGAATTGAATTTTGTTCAAAGATAACCTCACCAAGGGCAGTTTATGCCAAGATCAGTTCCTGATCCCTGGATGATGCCATGGGATGCTCAGATAGTACCACAAATTTGAGGACAACCACCTTGGGTACTGATGTTGCAGACTCACAGCACCCCTAGATGCAGATCAGGCTTCTAGGTTGATCACTTTAGCATCCAGTGTGATTGCACAACATGGAAACCTCTCTCCAAGTGTGGGACTTGTGAAACTGAGAGAGGAATCTCCAGATTAGAGGCTGGTTCCTCAAACTCCTCTGATTAGATCTAATGCTTGCACAACTACAGAGGTTCAGATCCTAATCTTACTCTAAACTGCAAGGAGACAGGGATAGAAATGTAAAAATTGAAACTAATCTAAAGATGGTGATGCACCAAAAGGAGTGGTGAAACATTTCTATCATACAAATAGACACAAACCAGAGATTGCAACATAAAACATACACAAACTGATAAGATATAATTTAGGATCTGAAATGAAGTAAACAATACAAACAAAGGACTGAAACTCATTCACAAAGCTTGCATTATCATTTCCAGTGTCAAAATCACTGCATTACAACCTCAGAGAGGTAAAAAACTGTTACAGTCTTTGGAGAGGTCTGGTTCTTCGAACAATCACTTGCTGGAGGTGAAAGAAGAAGTTGCTATGTCCAAAAAATGTTCCCCCCTATGAAATGAGCCAAATCTGGCTTTTACATTGCATGGGTCGAGCCCAGGAGACAGAAACATACAAAAAATGTGGGAGCCCATTCCTCCTTAACTGTAGATGCATTAAAATAGCATGGGGAACCTTACAAACCCATACCCTGTCAATTTTGACTGAATTGGAGGAGAATGCGACCCATTCTGCATTAATTTGGTCGCTGAAATGTCACTTCTGGTCATGAACACGCGTCAGAGCCGCTTCTCAAATTTCTCTCTCCAGACTACACCAAAATTCAAGATTGACCCTAGAATCATGTAGAGAATTTCATAAGCTTTCCGTTGATATAAAGAACGTGCAAATCCGAGCTCTGGATCGAAAGATATAGATATATGAAGATTTAGGGCACAAAACAGGTGAAAATGTGTTTTGAAGCTTTTTCCCGCACTCTGCCATCTGGATGACACGTGTCAAGCACTGATTGGATGCGTAATTCTCTCTCCTTCGCTTACCTGCAGGTTTTCCTTGAGAATTTTGACTTTTTGTGATTTTGGAACATTTTCCACTTTTCCTCCGCGCCCCCGCCACTTGGGACACGTGGCATGCATTGATTGGAGGACAGGGCATGGGGCAGACCTTTACTTTTAGCCTTTTGGCTGAAACTTGGCCAAATTTTCTAACTCCTCCACGAGCTCTGCGCTTCCCTGCTCTTTTGGACACATGTCCTATTTTGATTGGCCCGGGCCAGCGCTTCAAACCTCGCCCTTTGAAATTTGGACGTTTTCCCTTGTGACACGTGTCGTTACCTGATTCGTCCTCGGGCCTGCCGGATTTTCGTGTCCACCGCATTCTTTTGTCTCGGATGTCTCACTGCAGTCTAGGACAAAAAATTTTGATTCACCCGAAATGGGCTTCCTTGTCCTTTTTCTGCCGATGACACGTGGCGTGATCTGATTGGCTTTTGGCTCCTTCGGCTATCCGTGTCCCACGCGTCCCTTTGTCCCAACTGTCCCAGTGTGAAAGTTCTCCTTTTCGGCCGATCCAGGCGGTTCGTGTCCTCACGGCCCAAATGTCCCAGACTGTTACGCTCAGCAGTTAGTCTATTTTCCTCTAACCTTCGGCCGGTTCGCCTTTCCACGTCCCTCGCGTCCCGACGGCCCAGATGTTCCTTTGCTCTGCAAACTTCCTGGCGGCCTTTCGGCCGATTCGCGCCCAGATGTCCCTCATGTCCCGACTGTTGCAAGGACTAGGACTTAGCCATTTTTCATGATTTTTCCTGGCCCAGCTTGTTTTTTGCAACTTTTTCACCTTTTCTCAGAACTTGCTCTTTTCAACCTGGACAGGAGAGCTAGAAAATATCTGAGGGGACCCTAGAAACATGATTTTTTGCCCTAGAACTTGAGAATTTAATGCATGTTACCAAAATTACCCTGGGGGTGAATTTTGGATAACAATTTGGTGACTCAGCGGGGTTACCTGCCTGCTAGGTAGAAGATACCAGTTGCCTGAAGCAGTCCATTGGGCATGGAGTTATCAAATATTCAGTTTAGAACCCCAACTGACTTAGAATGTGCAAGGAGGAAGATGGAATATCACCTGATGGAAGCAATGACTGCAAAACATCTCCCTGGACAACAAGCTATGCCAAAGCACTTAGGGAAAACAAAACTAACCTACAACAAAACAATGTGCACAAGCACTTGGAGGAATGAAATCTAATCTAATATTTACAAAATAGTGAACTTCCCTCTAGAAGCAACGCTTGAGATAGATTCCATTGACTGGAATCTGTAGTTCTTCACCATCCAATGAGGCCAATTGGAAAGCATTGTTGTTCTTGCACTTCGTGACCATGTATGGGCCACTCCAAATGGCATCAAATTTTGAATGCCTTCCCGGTTTTGCTCTGTCCACATCCCATTTCAACACTAGATCTCCAACTTGAAAAGATCTATCCTTGGCCTTTCTATCAAAGGTCTTCTTGATCAAAACTTGATCCTTTTCCATTGCTTGGGATGCCTGATTTCTGATCTCTTGAAGCTCCATCAACTCTGCATACCTCACCTCCATGGGCTCAAATTCAAGCAACTCCAGCTGCTTCATGAGTTCCAATGTTGGCAACTCAAGTGACATGGGAAAGATTACCTCTCTTCCATAGACAAGCCTGAATGGAGAGTTACCTGTGGATCTTTTGGGAGTTATCCTATCAGCCCATAAGGCTGATTTCAGTTTGGTATGCCAAGACCTCTGATTCTCGTCAAGAGTCCTCCTAATGATCCTCAACAAGTTCTTGTTTGTAGACTCGGCCTGACCATTACCTTGGGGGTAATAGTTTGATGAAGTGCTTAGGTAAATACCGTTCTTGACAGCCCACTCAGTCACCTTAGATCCAATGAATGTCAATGCATTATCAGAGATTATTGTGGCAGGTACACCAAATCTGGTTGTTATCCCCTCATAAAAGTCTAAGATGCTAGACTCATTTTCCTCTTTGAGTGCTACTGCTTCTGTCCATTTGGTGAAGTAGTATGTGGCTGTCAAAATCCATTTGTGCCCTTGGCTTGAGTTGGGATTAATGACTCCAATGAAGTCCAAACCCCATTGCATGAATGGCTGGTCAACTGAGATTGGATGCAATGGAAGGGCAGCAAGCTTCCTCTTTTCCTATGAAGAATGCACAATTCTTACACCTCTTGATCCATGCATAGCAATCACTGAAGATCTTAGGCCAATAATAACCAGCCTTCATGATTTTCAGAGCTGTCACTCTTGGTGCAAAATGGCCACCATCTGGTCCACCATGGAACTCTTCCAACACCCTTTGAATCTGATTTGTGCTAATGCATCTCAGCAGCACTCCATTCACATCCTTTTTGAACAAAACTCCATCAACAATGGCATACGGAACAGCCTGCAATCTGAAGTGTCTCCTTTGGGTCTTGTTCATCTCCAGAGGGCATAGGCCTGTGCCTAGGAAGTGTATATATCTTGGGTCCAGCAAGGAGTGGGGGCAACATTGTCTTCTTCTTGCTTGTCACTTGGCTCATGGCTGTCCTGGACTGTCAAAACAGCCTCTTCTTCATTGCATACTTCTCTTTGCTTCCCCAAAACCAGCTGCTCACACAATCCTTTCCCTCTTACCAGCTTGGTGATCTTGATTTCAATGTCATACTCCATGACACGGGTGATCCAACCTGCCCTTTTCTCATTCAAATCCTTGTTGAGGAGGAAGTCCTTAACCCCAACATGTGAGACCAGCAACTGGACCTTGTTGTTTGAGACTAAATGCTTGAATTTCTTCAAGCTTATGATTACTGCAAGCACATGCTTCTCAATAAAAGAGTACCTCACCTCACAGTCATCTAGGCTCTGGCTGAAGAAGGCAATTGGCTGCTCATCATTATCTTTGTTCTGCTGTACCAAAATGGCAGAAATAGTGTCATTACCTCCAAATGCATAGAGGATGAAATCCTTGGAGAAGTCTGGGTTGATGAGAGTTGGTGCTTGAGAGATAGCTTCTTTGATTGCCTCAAAACTCTCCTTGCCTTCTGTTGTCCACTTGAAAGCCATGCTCTTCTTTAACATTTTGGTGATGGGCTTGACAAGGGCTGCAAAATCTGGGACAAACCTCCGAACAAAGTTTATCCTTCCCAAGAAACTCTGAAGGGCTTTCTTGTGGCTTGGCAATGGTAGTGCTCTTATGGCTTCAACCCTCTCTGGATCAATTGCTAATCCTTCCTTGGAGACAATATGGCCAAGGAGCTTTCCTTCATGTGCAAGAAAGATGCACTTCTTAGGATTCAAAGACACTCCGAACCTTCTACACCTCTGAAACACTTTCCTGAGGTGAAAGAGATGGTCTGCTACATTCTTTGAGAAGACAGTGATATCATCTAGGTATACCAGCACTATCTTGTTGATCAAGCCTTTGAACGCCATATCCATAGCTCGCTGGAATGTTGCTTCGGCATTCGACAGTCCAAATGGCATCTTCTTGTAAGCATATGTGCCCCATTTTGTAGTGAAGGCTGTCTTGAATTGATCTTCTTCCTTCACCATTATCTGATTATAGCCTGAGTATCCATCTAGCAATGAGAACCTTTCTGAACCAGCTACAACCTGCAATATTTGTTCCATTGATGGAAGCGGATAATGATCTTTGAGTGATGCTCTATTTAGATCTCGAAAGTCCACACACAATCTTATTTCTCCATTTCTCTTTCTGACTGGCACCAAGTTTGCAACCCAACTTGAGTGTTTGATGGGGAAGATGATACTGGCCTCAATAAGCTTGCTTAACTCTTTTCTCATGAGAGGTTCAATATGGGGATTGACTGGCCTTTGCTTTTTCCTGACAGGCTTTGATTCCGGATCCAGCTCAATAGTATGTTGTGCCAACTTTGGGTTGAAACCTCTTAGATCTTTGTAAGTCCAAGCAAAGACATCTGGGAACTCTTGGCAAAGCTGAACGAAATCAGATTTCTCTTGTGGAGTACTTACTTTGCCAATTTGCAATGTCTTGCCTTCATCTACTAAAATAGGCTCTGAATCCTCACCCTTTACTTGAATGTTCACTTTCTCTTTCCGGAACTGATCATTCGGGTTGAAGATTGACTCCAAGGTTATGAGGCCTTTTGGTAATTTGTTAGTTCTCAGCTGCACTACCTGGTCACCATACTGCTGTTCCAATTTCTCTTGATTCCTGGCGGAGAACTCAGCTTCTTCTTGGAGGAAATTAACAATCTGCTGATCATTCTCAAAGACTTGCCAACTTGTATTGTTATCCGGAACAGCTGGTCTCACAACCAATTTGATATGAGGCTGAGATTTCTCACTTTTGATACTTTCTGCAACATCAAACGCAGCCCCAATTGCTGCTAGCCTATCAGCGGCTTCATTCTTTTTTCTTGGGATGGAATTGATGCTAAAAGCTTCAAAATCTTCAATAAGATCCCATACCCGATTCTTGTAGCATCTGAGTAGATCATTCTTGGCAGCATTTTTTCCTTTGACTTGGTTTACGATCAGCTCACTATCACCAAATACTTGCAAATTCCTGATGCCTTTCTTCTTTGCCTAGTGCAGTCCATGAATTAAGGCTTCATACTCAGCTGTATTGTTTGAGCAAGAAAACTGAAAACGGAAGGCTGAGTAATACCTTATACTTTGCGGTGAAATGAGCATAGCTCCTCCTCCTGCACCTTGTCTACTCCTTGACCCATCAAAGAACAATTGCCATACTTCATTCTTGTCCTTATGATCTGGCTTGGTGATGCTGGGGAGAGGTTGATTCTCTTCATGTAAACAATAAACTCCCAGCTCAGATTCTTCTACTTCTTGATAAGGATCAAATGCATGTATCTTGTTTGCCCATTCATCAAGAGTTAGGTCTGGGATGCTTCCAACCTTAGTGTCAGCTTCATCAGTGCTTGGGTGATCCTCTTGGTCAAATGCTGAGCAATTGGCATTGATCTGACTTGGAGTGTAAGGCTCAATGTGGAAATTTGCAATAGGTTCTGACCTGATTGTAGCCTTAGTTCCATACCTCGTTCTGAACAGCATGTGAGACCAATCAGCAGACAAATATCCTCCAATCTTGGCTGTGAAGTCCCTTGACAAGCAAAGGGCAAAGAGTGGTGGAAGGTCTATGACTGATACATCTTGTAAAACAACCACATTTGGACATGCATGCAAGGTAAGACTCAAGTTTCTAATCACTCCAACTGTTGCTACTGCTGTCCCATCCAGCTACACTACCCCTTTGGATATTGTTTCATACTGGAGCCCTAGCTGATCAGCTATTTGTTTGGGCATGACAGAACTACTTGCTCCAGAATCAATCATGCAATTGTGCACTAGCTGATTTCCAATGATCAATGAAACATAGAAGGGAGGGGGCTTCAACATTTTACCTTGTTGTCCTTCATGATTTCCCTCAGGCTGGGCAGCATTTGTAAGCACTTTGTCTTGCATCTGAACTTGCTGATTCGAAGTTGGCCAGTCCTTCATGGCAGCTTGCAGCAAATCTCTTTGGCCTGGGATGGATAGGGATTCCCACATTGATATATTGACGTTTGTCTTCTTCATCTGATCAATGATACTGAACGGTGATGAAGGATCTCTTTGTTGTCCCTTGGTTTGCACATTCACTCCTTGCATGTGGGTAGCAACAACTGGTATTTGAGTTGGCCTAGGGGCTGTTCTTGGCTGCCCTTGTGCATTTGAAACTAGATTTTGCTTGCCAACCATTTGTGGAGCCATGGAAGGTTGTGGATTGGTTGGGGCTAATGGCTGTTCTTCACCCAAATTCCTCCTTTTTGACCTTGTGTTGGCTGCAACACCTTGAGAAACTGCTTGATTCATGCCACAAAAATCTTCTGCTTGCCAGTTCACCAATGTGGTGTCATTTGGGGCTGATTGCTGTTGGAATGTTTCTTGTTGTTGACTGATTCCCTGACTGCTCTCACCCTCCACACCAGTAGTTGTCACCATTAGTGCTTGATTCAAAGCACCATTGAAGCACATGGATTGGTTATGAGGCTCATTGCATGGAAAACACCATTCATATTCCTGAGCAATGTTGTTCTGTGTTGGCACCAATGCCTTAGAGGTAGATATGGCATTTGGATTATAGGGCTGAAATGGTCTATTGGCAGGAGGCCTTGTTTGATTCATATTTGCAGCTGGGTTGGGTGGCCTTTGTGGTTGGTAAGGCTGCCTATTAGGCTGAGCTTGGGGTTGATAAGAAGGTCTGAAACCTTGGGCTTGCTGCCTCTTGAGAGTAACCAGCTCATTGCCTAGGTTTTGCAATTGCTTCATGACTTCTTGAAGCTCATTTGGGGCACTTGGAGATGAAGTGGAAGCTTCATTTGAACTCTGATTTCTAGGAGTGGGAGAAGGAGCCAAACTAGGTGCTTGATGGGTGTTTGGATTCTCTAAGCTTGGAAACAGTGGCATGGGAGGTCTAGGGGCAAGTTTGCCAGCTTGGATTAAACAATTTTCAGCCCTAATGGCAATGCTATAAGCCATAGGGATAGTTATGCCTCCCATGGACTGAATTAACATAGAAATATCAGAATTTAAAGCTTTGAGATAGTAGAGAAAAGCACCTTCTGCTGTTGGCCTGACTGCCACTGGAATTCTCTCCCAAGTCTTTTGAAATCTGAAGTTGAAATCGGTCAGCTGCTCATTGGGAGCTCTCTTGATGGTTGTCAGCTGCTCCAAAAGAGACAAGTTGTCTCCCTTCTCTCCAAATTTCTCATGAAGTGCTATACACAGCTGATTCCAATTTGTGATAGAACCAGCTCCAAGGCTTCTAAACCATTGTAATGCTTTACCCTTGAATGAAGATGCCAACAACTTGACAGCCACTTGCATCTCATTGATTTCATGGATCGCACAAAGGTTAGCAATATCTTTAACATGATCACCTGGAGTAGTCTGATTTTCTCCAGTGAAGTAGGGAATGTTCTTCAAGGCTGCAATAGGAACCGGATGTTGTGCATTGAGGGCAAGTGGGCTGCTGCCTGTGAAGTTGACGTAGGGATTGTTTTGAGCCATTCTGATTGGCCTTAAAACCCTTGTTGACTGAATGAAAGGCCTACCAGGTGGAGGAGTTGAGAGAGTTCTGTTTGGTGGAGATGGAGACCTTTGAATCCTTCTTCCTCTTTGCCTTCTTCTTGGAGATAATTGCAGGTATTCAAACAACACTTCTTCTTCTCCAACTCTTGACCTTGTGGTGATTCTTCTCATGAGTTTTCAGGCCTGCACTTGAAACCAATCGATTCTTCCCCTTGGAGTCGCCAGATATGCAAATAATAGCTCTTTTTAAGCAAGAAAATTGCAGCAGATGCACATCAACCTTGCTGCAATAAAAATGAGACCTCTAGTGTCCCACCGGGCATGCCAAAACTGTTGTTGCAGACTCACAGCACCCCTGGATGCAGATCAGGCTTCTAGGTTGATCACTTTAGCATCCAGTGTGATTGCACAACATGGAAACCTCTCTCCAAGTGTGGGACTTGTGAAACTGAGAGAGGAATCTCTAGATTAGAGGCTGGTTCCTCAAACTCCTCTGATTAGATCTAATGCTTGCACAACTACAGAGGTTCAGATCCTAATCTTACTCTAAACTGCAAGGAGACAGGGATAGAAATGCAAAAATTGAAACTAATCTAAAGATGGTGATGCACCAAAAGGAGTGGTGAAACATTTCTGTCATGCAAATAGACACAAACCAGAGATTGCAACATAAAACATACACAGACTAATAAGATATAATTTAGGATCTGAAATGAAGCAAACAATACAAACAAAGGACTGAAACTCATTCACAAAGCTTGCATTATCATTTCCAGTGTCAAAATCACTGCATTACAACCTCAGAGAGGTAAAAAACTGTTACAGTCTTTGGAGAGGTCTGATTCTTCGAACAATCACTTGCTGGAGGTGAAAGAAGAAGTTGCTATGTCCAAAAAATGTTCCCCCCTTGAAATGAGCCAAATCTGGCTTTTACATTGCATGGGTCGAGCCCAGGAGACAGAAACGTACAAAAAACGTGAGAGCCCATTCCTCCTTAATTGCAGATGCATTAAAATGGCATGGGGAACCTTACAAACCCATACCCTATCAATTTTGACCAAATTGGAGGAGAATGCGACCCATTCTGCATTAAATTTGGTCGCTGAAATGTCACTTCTGGCCATGAACACGCGTCAGAGCTGTTTCTCAACTTTCTCTCTCTAGACTACACCAAAATTCAAGATTAACCCCGGAATCATGTAGAGAATTTCATAAGCTTTCCGTTGATATAAAGAACGTGCAAATCTGAGCTCTGGATCGAAAGATATAGAGATCTGAAGATTTAGGGCACAAAACAGGTGAAAATGTAGTTTTGAAACTTTTTCCTGCACTCTGCCACCTGGATGACACGTGTCAAGCACTGATTGGATGCGTAATTCTCTCTCCTTCCCTTACCCATGGGTTTTCCTTGAAATTTTGACTTTTTGTGATTTTGGAACATTTTCCACTTTTCCTCCGCGCCCCCGCCACTTGGGACACGTGGCATGCATTGATTGGAGGACAGGGCATGGGGTCTTCCTTTACTTTTAGCCTTTTGGCCGAAACTTGGCCAAATTTTCTAACTCCTCCCCGAGCTCCATGCTTCCCTACTCTTTTGGACACGTGTCCTATTTTGATTGGCTCGGGCTAGCGCTTCAAACCTCGCCCTTTGAAATTTAGGACATTTTCCCTTGTGACACGTGTCGTTACCTGATTCGTCCTCAGGCCTGCCGGATTTTCACGTCCACCACGTTCTTTTGTCCCGGATGTCTTAGTGCAGTCTGGGACAAAAACTTTCGATCCACCCGAAATGGGCTTCCTTGTCCCTTTTCTGTCGATGACACGTGGCGTAATCTGATTGGCTTTCGGCTCCTTCGGCTATCCGCGTCCCACGCGCGTCCCTTTGTCCCAACTGTCCCAGTGCGAAAGTTCTCCTTTTTGGCTGATCCAGGTGGTTCGCGTCCTTCACGGCCCAAATGTCCCAACTGTTACCACTCAGCAGTTAGTCGATTTTCTTCTCCTTCGGCCGGTTCGGCTTTCTGCGTCCCTCGTGTCCCGACGGCCCGGATGTTCCTTTGCTCTGCAGACTGCCTGGCGGCCTTTTGGCCGATTCGCGCCCAGATGTCCCTCATGTCCCGACTATTGCGAGGACTAGGACTTAGCCATTTTTCATGATTTTTCCTGGCCCAAGCTTGTTTTTTACAACTTTTTCACCTTTTCTCAGAACTTGCTCTTTTCAACCTGGACAGGAGAGCTAGAAAATATCTGAGGGGACCCTAGAAACATGAATTTTTTCCCTGGAACTTGAGAATTTAATGCATGTTACCAAAATTACCCTGGGGGTGAATTTTTGATAACAGGTACCTCAACCAACATGGAACCCTCAGGATTGGGAAAATCAAGCTTTATATGCTCAGGGACATCAACAATCATGAGTTGGTCAAGGAAGTCCTTATGCTTGGCCACAACCTAGATGGAACCCTAGTAATTATGGTCAAGGAAAAACATATCCAAATCAGAATCAATAGGCCATCATTGGATCCCCTACACAGAATTCACAAACTGAGACTATAGTCCAAACGCAAATACCAGCATAGCCAGTAGAAAACCCAAGAAACAAACAAACAACTCTTGTTTATGGAACAAAGCTATAAAAATCAGTTGATCTAAATGCCATGGATTGTAAGGATATTCAAAATAGATCTGGAAAAATAATTAGCAGTCCACCTGTTATAATCACTGAAATGACAAAAGAAAATGAAACCCCTAGTACTGTTGTTCCAAAAGAGGATATAACAAGAAAATAAGAGGAGCTAGATAGTGACACTACTCAGACTCCATTTTCAGAGAGATTTAAAGAAGTTATAGAAACCAAGGAGTCTAAATTGGTACATGAACTAAGGAAATTGAATATTGAAATACCACTGTTACAAGTGATTAAGGACATTCCAGAATTGAACAAATTAATCAAAATGTTATGTTTGAAAAATCCTGGAAGGAAGAAACAGTACCCCAAGACTATAAAAGTAGATGGGAAACTTGCTGATTTATTAGTAGGAAAACTTTTACTTCCCAAATACGGAGATCCTGGAAGTCCTGTTATTTCTATCTCTATAGCGAATAAAAATATACATAATGTTTTGGTAGATTTGTTAGTGGCTATAAAAGTAATAACAATGGACACTTTGAAAGCATTACCATTAATGGGTATACAACCTAATACTACCATATTACAGATGGCAGACCAGTCTATAGCAAAACTAGAAGGGATTATTGAAGATGTGACGGTTATGGTGGAGTCATGGGAATATCTAGTTGACTTCCTTATATTGCAGCCAAAAGGTAAAACATTGGGTTATCCCATTATTTTGGGTAGACCATGGTTAGCTACAACTTCTACCTTAATTGATTGTAGGTCAGGTGATATGACTATCTCGAATGGTAAGAAATATAAGAAAATTTCTTTATATTCTTCTACATGACCTTTTATTGACAATCAAGAACAATTGTGGGTTGATTCTCTGATACTAATAAGAAAAATTTGTCTTCTTTGGCTATGATCACATTGCAGGATCACATAATAGAAGTATAATATATGATTAATCCACCATTGAATGAGCACCAACTATCCTCGAAGTAATTAGAAATAGTTCTGAAACCTGCGAGCGAACTTTGTTCCAAAATCACCACATTTAGTTTCGGAATCATGACAAAAATGGTTCTCTGTGATTGAAAATGATTTCGCTCTAAAGGAATGATATTTCTCGTGGGGAGAGGAAGAATTAGTATCTTCAGTTTCAAATACATCAGGGAATGGTGAAGAATTTCTAGGAAGCTACAGTGACGAAGAGTTTGACCTACAAAGAGATAAGTATCATAATTCTCTTTACTATCCTTTTTCCATTATTTTGTCTCAAGGAACTTTTGGAGATGTTGCTACATATCATATGTTGTTACCACATACATGTCCACTAAATACTTTAATGGAACCCTTTTAACAAATCAGTTCATCACACATCGGAACCAAGCATGTTGAGATTCAATCGGGTAAAATTTTGAACATTAACAACCGGTTGAAGGATGATGAAGACGCTAAATTGTTTGATGTTATAAAAAGTCATACTAAATATTTTTCTTGGGATTATAAAGACATGAAGGGAATTCAACCAAGTATCTACACTCATCACATCTATATTGAAAATGTTAAACTAGTTAGGAAACCTCAGAGAAGGATTAACCCATCCTTAAGGGATATAGTCAAACAAGAAATTGAAAAAATATTACAAGTAGGTTTTATCTACCCTATCTCAAATAGTTAGTGGGTATCTCCTCTCGTAATTGTTCCTAAAAATAATGGAAAATGGAGAATATGTGTTGACTATAGGGAACTGAACAAAGCCACACTGAGAGATTATTTTCCCTTACCATTCATAGATCAAGTCCTAGACAACATTTCAGGTAAACAATACTTTTCCTTCTTGGATGGCTTTAGTGGATATAATCAAATCAGAGTTGTTGCTCAAGATTAGGATAAAACTACATTTATATGTCCATGGGGTACCTTTTCCTATAGGGTGTTACCATTTGGCTTATGCAATTCTCCTACAAATTTTCAGAGAGTTGTACTTGCAATCTTTATTAATCTAACAAATGATTGTGTTGAGGTATATATGGATGAATTCACTATACATGGAAATACATTTGATGATGCTTTGAGAAATCTGGATAGAGTATTAATAAGATGTAAACAACACAATCTGTCTCTTAGTCATGAAAAGTGTTTAATGATGGTTAATGAGGGGATTGTATTAGGACACCATATTTCAAAAAGAGGAATTCAGGTTGATCAAAACAAAATTAGGATCATTTCAGACTTACCTATTCCTCAGACCCCCACAAATATCAAGTCATTTTAGGACATGCTAGGTATTATAGGTGCTTCATCAAAGAATTCAATAAAATTGTTGCCCCCATGTTTAATTTTCTAACCAAGGACTATGAATTTCTTTGGGATGAAAAGTGTCAGCATGCTTTTGAAGAAATTAAAGAAAAATTAATCACTGCCCCAATATTGAGAGGACCTAATTGGGAAAAGTCATTTCATATCCAAACAGATGCCTCAAATAATTCCATTGGTGCAGTTTTCGGACATAAAGATGAAAAAGGAAAAATGTATGCTATTTATTATCTCAGTAAAAATCTTACTCCCACTGAAAATAATTACACCACCACTGAAAAAGAATTTCTTGATGCAATCAATAAATTCAGACATTACATTATAGGGTACAAAATATTTGTACACACAAATCATTCAAAAATTAAATATTTAATGAACAAACCAGTGGTTGGAGGAAGAATAATTAGATGGTTATTACTTTTACAAGAATTTGATATTACTATTGTGGACAATCTAGGAAAATCTAATGTGGTAGCTGATTTTTTGTCAATACTAACCACTACAAGGTAGCAAGATCCAGTCAAGGATAACTTTCTAGATGAACAGCTGTTTGCTATTTCAGTAGTTACACCATGGTTTGCTGATATGAAAAATTATCTTGTAACAGGGAAGTTTCCTCCTTTCACTAAGAAACAAATAAATAAGTTAATCAAAACCAGTGAACAATTCAAATGGTTAAATGGAATGCTATTTAAATGTGGACCTGATTTGGTTTTATGCAGGTGTGTAAGAGAAGATGAAATCTTTGACATCCTTAGAGCATGTCATGATGAACCAAGTGGAGGATACTATTCAGTGAAAAGAATAGCTCATAAGATACTTGGCACTGACTATTATTGGCCATCTCTGTACAAGGATGTGAAGAGATATATCAAGCGGCGTGATCCTTGTCAAAGGATGGGACAACCAACTTTCACCAATGAAATGCCTCTTCAACCTCAAGTAGTGATTGAACCATTTGAGAGACGGGGATTGGATTTTGTTGGTCCCTTTAATCCTCCTTCACAAAGAAAGGAATATATTCTTGTGTGTACTGACTATGTGACAAAATGGGTAGAAGTGCAGGCATTAAAAAATGCCACTGAAGAAGCAGTTGTTAATTTCCTTTGGCACAGAATTATATTAAAGTTTGGAGCACCAAGGAGCATAGTTTCAAATCAAGGACCACAATTTATGTCTAATATGATTCAATATTTCAAAATTTATTACCAAATCAATCATAGGAAGTCATCTCCTTATCACCCACGATCAAATGGACAAGCTGAAGCAACAAACAGAGAATTGGAAAACATACTTACTAAAATAGTTGAAGCTGGGAGAAAAGATTGGGTAAAGAGACTACCTGAAGTGGTCTGGGCTTATAATACAACTTGGAAAACTACAATAGGGTTTTCACCATATGAGTTAGTCTATGGGAAAAATCCCGTGTTGCCCATTGAGTTCGAACTACAAACATTGAGGACAACCGTTAAGGTGAGTATTGAGTTGGATGCAACTCAAAAGGAAAGAATCCTTCAACTCAATGAATTGAGGATGGAAGCACTTTAGCAGAAAAATATAATCCAAGATCAAAGGAATCAATGGCATGACACACATATCAAAAAATAATAATTCAAAGTAGGATATTGGGAATTGTTGTTTGATTCTAAGTACCAATAATTCAAGGGAAAATTGAGAACCAGATGGTTGGGACCCCAACAGATTGAGTAGCTATTCGACAATGGTTCTATTCAGTTGCTTCTCATTGATGGTAGCAGAAGAACACTCTTGGTCAATGGACATAGGTTAAAAATATATAGGAAACCTCCTACTAAGGATGTATTCTTGAGTATTATTGAAGCAGGCAAAGAATTTGATCATATGGAAGAACCCAGTTCTTCCAAAATGATCAAATAACCAGATGATGGATCCAGAATAAAAGGGAAGAAAATGAAAACCAATAAATGGTGTTCTCTTCCCAAAAAAAGATAAAAAAAGAAAAAAAAGAAAAAATTCTCTCAGAGGTTAATTGAAAACCAGCAATGGTAGTTGATCTCAAATGGCTAATTCAAATAAAAAGGAATTCTTTGGAATTCTAGCTGTCTTTTCTAACCGTTTTTGTTCCACTTGTAGGAATGACGAGTCATCATAATGAAAGGATTACATCATCAAGGATGGTAATTATATCTTTTAACTTATTTAAGGTTAGATTAAAAGTTTGCATGTGTGATTAGACTTGATTTAAAAGTTGGTATGACGAGTCATCTATTTATACATTATGATTAAAAGTGAGTGATCATGAAGACGATTTGGATGGAATAAGTGGTGGCATAGTTATCATGAGTAATCATTAGTGCAAAATCATGAAATAGTTGCAAAGAAATTTTGAGGGGGAACCGACATATTAGGTTTGTGTTCCGTAGCTAAGAACAAAGGTTCTGCAGTTAAAATCGTCAGTTCCGCAGCTAAACAAGAAAACCTGCAGCCGATTTGCACAGAATCAAAGGAAATTGAATTTGAGTCGATATGGGGATTAAAAATAAATCATAACCAAAGGATGATTCCCAGCTGCTCGCGGACGAAGAAGTGACATCTATCTTTGAGCAAGAAGGATGGCTGGAATTCCTGAAAAAGTTTTCAAAGTATAACGACGAATTAGTAAGAGAATTCATCATAAACCTAGAGCAATCCAGGACAAAGGTTAGAAATATTTTTATTCATTTTTCTATGAATACAATAAGTAATGTGTCTAGGGTGCCAATTTTCCATTTCCCACATCCTGCCAAAGGGACCTTGAAAGAACTGGTTGAAACCTTGCTACAAGAAGGGGAAACTGAACCCCAATACATTTACAACACAAAGAAAATCATAAAAGGGGTCAGAAGGGTCAGTTTGCCCAAACCCTTTGACAGGGTAGCATTTTGGATAATGAAGTATTTAACGTGTGATGGTCAATTTGGGTCCACAGGAAAGGAAGTTCTGAAGATGCTCATATATCTAAGATATGGAGCCACAAAACCAGAATACATGGTAAACCTTTTAGGGTTTCTTTTTTATTCTATCCAAACTATGCCCCAGAGGTATTCTTTGGGTGTTAGGACAATCAGGCATCACAAGTTAGTTCATTTGGTATGCCAACACCATTTTCTGTCAAATAAAAATGGAGAAGAAATTTGGGAAAAGTTTCTTGGCAAGTTTAAGAAAAACCCTGATATTATCAGGAGGACAATACCAACTCCATTTTATCCTTCAACTAATTTGAAAATTGATGCTCCTGTAGAAGAATAGAAGGAAGTGGGAAGAGAGAATATACCAAAAAAAAGATCTGTGAGAAAGATCAAAACGACAGAACCTTCTGTGCCTTTGAAGGAAATTCCTTCTTCTGCAGTAGCTATAGGGGAGCTAATATCTATCTCTGATGGTGATAGTTCACCCATGCAAGAGCAAGAAACAAAAGTAAGAAGAAGTTCTAGGAGGAAATCCACCACTGGGCATGTTGAAATTCCCCAAAGAAGGAAAATTCATAAGAGGTCAAGGGAAATCCCAGAGGGAATGAGTGAACAGGAAAATATGGAAAAAGAAGCTGGTAATATTTTGGGTAGCATGGCCATGACTCCTCATGAACCAAGCCAAGATGAGATGAACAAAGGAGATAAGAGACTTGAGGAGCAGGATTTTCAAGAATTGGCTGAACCATCAGCATTATCACATGCAGAAGAAGAGTTGGCATCATGGAGATGAAAAGGTAAATTTCCTTTGATAGAAGAAGAATGCTCAACTCCCCAAGAAATTTTAGAGGAAGAAGAAAAACATCAGGTTAAACAGGCTTTGTTCTTGTCTAGAGCAGAGCTCATTATCAAGGAAAAGGATGAGGAAATGGATTTCCTCAAACTCAAATTATCATAGAGGGAAATGCTCATTGGAGAGCTAACAACTCAACTTGCAGTTAGGAATGAGGAATTATCAGTAATTAAAAAACATCTGATAGAGAAAGAGGAAGAATTTCAAACTTCTAGAAAATAGAATGTTATGTCCACAGTCTCTGGACAAACTGAGTTAACTTATTTTCCACTCAAACAACTATGGAATGACACTTGCAAGGAACTCAGAGAAGCTAAAACATCCAATGAAGATTTGAAGACCAAGATGGAAGAAGAAAATAAGGCAAGAAAAGAGTGGGAAGAAAATTTTTATAAGAAGGAGACAAATATAAATGTCTTGCAAAAATATAGATGGTCTGCATTATGAGTTAAAAATTACTTTCCTGCAGGAGACTGTCTCCTGCATATAGTGTGTTTTTGGAAGAACAGTTCATTCACTGGCAGCTGTCAAGGATTGCATGTGGAATTCTTCATGAACTAAAAGATGAATCTGAATTCATGAAAACTTATTCTTTAGCCAGTCCTGAGAAGAAAAATCTTCTGTGTGAATTCTATCTTTGTAATCTGATGCTAGAAAAAACACAGGATTTATTAATTTGTAAGTGGGGGAAAGTCAACGCAATGCATTTGTATCTATTCTACAAAATCAAATTACATGGAAGGAAAGGGATTCTGAGTTTTTATTGAAACATATCTCAACTGGTCTCTGCATGAGGGCTCACTATGGTAAACCTTATGCCTTCTTCATACATTTTAGAACTCATGCCTTTGATAAATGATTCAAAATATATTATTTTGCTAGCTTACAAAAAAGTATTGATACCTTTACCTCCTATGAGGAGGAGAAGTTTGAAGATATTTATGAGGGATGCTTTAAAAGGTGGGAACTTCTTACGGTTTCCTTGAGAAGAAGGGAAGGAATATCCCTTACAAATCTGATCTGGAGTTTAGAAAGAGCAAAAGCTTTATGCACAATAATTCCTCGGATCAATGAGACCTACACGCACATATGGATGAGAATGCAAACAAGGCCCCATCTACTTCTCACCCCCACGTCTCCTTGGAAAAACAGAGAACCTCAAGATCCTACTCTATTTGAAGAGTGGAAGAGGAAAATAAAAGCAGGAGCAGGGTATAGTACCTCTAAGTTTAAGCATTGGGATATCTAGTTTTAGCCATTTGATCTGAGTGATCAAATGGAATGTAGAATACATAACCCCATTTTTGAAGAGTAAAGTTTGTAAAGGGAATTACAAACAAGTATGGGGGAAATGATGAGGGAAAAATATGCCTGTTAAATGTACAATAAATGATCTCATATTACTCTCTTTTTTATTAATTTTGATTGCATTTTGTGACTTTTATTTGATCTGATATGAGTTAGGATGTAATTGTCTGTCTTTTGATTGATTTTGATTCTAATGTTTAAAAGCTCTGAAATTCTTGTCGAAGTGTGTTTGAAATTTAGTTTTGTAATAAAGAAGGTCCAATTGGTCGAAGAAATGAAGTATGTAGCATTCAACATGTTTTTGATAGCATCTGTTCCAATATGATTTGGTTCCGGAACTTCCAAGCTAGTTCTGTAACTCCATTACACAGTCACAAGCTTCATTACCTAGTTCTGGAAATTTACGACTTAGTTCTGGAACTCTAGTATTTAGTTATAGAACTCCAGAGTATAGCTCTGAAACTCTCACGGTTTTGATCTTTAACGATTTCCTATGGTTCTGGAACTTCTCTGAAGTTCCAGAACCGATGTAAGTTTATCTATTCTAACCACATCTGATGATTTAACATCAAAAACCCTTTCAATCAGGAAAGGATGAGAAGATTTCCGATCGCATATCCAGGGATAGTTATCTTACAGCTGTTTGATCAGCCACAATCTGAGTCAACATCTATTCTGGGCACGATTTGATTTCATTAGAATCATAGAGACAACTATGATTATAAATGTACATATAAGCAGACCTGCAGTAGATAAATAGAGGGAAGATAGATATACATATAGAATAAGTAACACAGACCAAAGTACTTAGATCCAATACGTTTTGTAATACCGAATGTTTTATCAATAAATAACCATTTCTGTTTGAGATAATTCTAAGTTGTTAAATTCTGATTCAAGGAGGAGCAAGGGCCCACTCCCTCAAGGACTAGGATATTCGTCTATTTGGTATTTATATTTCCTAAGAAAATAGTTTAGATCTATTAATTTTGTATCCCTTTTAATTCTTCTAGTTAAACTCTGTTGTATACTCGTTCCTACAGGTGTCTAGATAGATTCTTATTCTTCTTGCAACCATTTTTAAGCATTCTAAGTTGTGTGTTTATTTCCAAAAGCAAATGTGTTTATTTCCAAAAGCAAGTGTGTTTATTTCCATTCTGCAAAGTGTGTTTCCTTTCAACAAAGTTTTCATAGTATGATTTAAATAAGGTTTTTACCAAGAAGTCCTTAAGACATTGAAAATATCCCCCAGAAAATACAAAAATAACTACAGTCAAATACTATATCGATAGGATTATTCTTGTTGCATATAGCTTTAGACACACCTTTGGTTTGAATATGACATCAACAGGAAGTTGATTAAATGAAGGGAATAATGACACCCAACAGACCTGGCCCTGCTTGATCAGAAATACGAGTCAACCATGTAATGCTTTGAAGAATTGACCTGCATCCTCACCATGGAAAGGTGACAACTCGCATTAGAGTCAGCAGAGGAGGTGATGAAACACTAGAAGGAGGAGGAAAAGATGAATATTTATGAGACAGTGATTCTATATTCTGAGTTACTTTCCATAGTAAAGACCGCCGCAAAGATGGCTGAAGCCATGTATGACAATTGCGCCAATACGGATAGGGTAGCAAGCATATTGGTTGCTACACATGAGGCAGATCTAAAAGAATTTAAGGATAAACAAAAAGGCAATAGGGCGAAGCACCAAAAGATCCTGGATGAAGTTGAGAAGAAATTTGAAGAAATTGAAACCTTGCGGGGTTCGATTAAGAATAAGCTAAAGGAACTGTACCACCAAGTTTCTTGCAGGATGGATGTGCTAGGAAATCTTAGCAAGGAGCTACAAAACATTATTGATACAATGAAATATAAGAGAGAGGAACTTAGTTTTGATGAAGTAAGCACATTATTGGGTGAACTACTTCAGTAGGCGCAAGGAGAAGTAGACGCATGGGAGAATATTGAGGCATCTGTGAAGGAGTTCCCACTCATACAATAGTAGCGCATTATTCTATTCTTCCATTTATTTCATCCTTTCATTCTTTGATTGTTTTGATACCTCTATTCTTTATTATTTGAGGAAGAAGAATGTTTTTTAGGACAGAGAACACACATAGTGTGGGGTGATGTTGGACCCTAAAATATTGGCTAAGTACAAAGAGGCGCACATGTGCAGGATCAATAGATAGAAGGGAGCTTAAGGAAAAGCACACATGAAACATGGGTTTAAGAAGGGTTTAAGTGAAACCAGTATGTGTGCGGGAGGAAGAACACGGGTTTAAAGGACTTAGTCATATCCAACATCATGGATTCACTTGAGGAAAAATGTGAGGACATGACTAGGCATGATAAGTGGATAAGGTGTCAGCCTGGAACCTTGGAGGTCAAGAAAAAGATATTCCATGTAGGGAATATTCCTAGAGGCATCATTACATTTAGTGGATGGTTTGCAAAGAGGATAAGCATTCACCAATAGAGAACCACATTGACAGTTAGCATGCGATCTTCTCAGAAGATAAGTCGTGGTGGTGGTTGATGATCCTATTTAAAGAGGTGCTTGGGATAGAAGTACAGATAGAGAGGCACGAAGAGAATTCAAACACACAAAAAGAATGCATAGAGGCACAAAGAGAAGGCGAAGAAAGAGAAGGAGAGTAACGAAGTGCTGCAAAAATGCTAAGGGTTTAGAGTTAATGGTGCTAGGGTGCAGAGTACTTAGTGCTATAAGATTGTAAGGGATACCATTAAACATATGTATGGGTACTGGGATCTGTAACAATGGAAATAATGGGGAAAATTATAGTTAGGATCTCTGATCAGATAGGATTGCAAGAGTTGAGTCTCTTCCATTTAGTGTATATGGTCTGAGATGACCCTTTTGAATGTAGTATGGCTACCAAAGACTCTATTTAATCAATATATATATGGACCTATTCTGTTCATCTTATTTATGGGTGTAAACCCTCATGTTATTTGGCTTATCATGATTCATATCTGGTTTCTTGTGCTTCATGGAATGTTTATTTAGCTTTTTTGATGCATAGATCATGTGTAGATCTACTAGTTCCATCTTCTACCTTTTAAAGTAAGTGAATGCATTTCTGTTTCTGTAAATAAATCCTCCATTAATAATATAACTCTCTTGCAAATATTACATAAAGGAAGGGCTCGGCGCCTACACGTGCCTCAGGTGAGCACCCAACGTATGCTGGATGATAGGCCGACATGCTTAGGGTTAGAAAGAATTATTGAGGGTAAAATAATGACTACAAAGATGGCCACCATTTCTGGTTTCAACCATCTTCCTCTTATTGAGATATTATAGAAACAATTTAGTTTGGAAATAGCTTAATGGTGTGACCTACTCCAAGTAATTCAAAGCTATGGAGGCTTGCATCTGCATCTTGAATTCTTCTTGGGATACTAGTTTTTGGTATAAACATAGCCTATGACCATTAACCAACATTACCCTACATTATTTATCAACAAGAATCAGCTGAACATTACCATTTTTGTAGACTTCTTCTATTTGGTATGGTCCCATCCATCTAGGTTATAGCTTCCCCTTGAAATATTTCTATTTTGAATCAAATGTCATGGCTCATTCCATTTTTGAAATGTCCTCTTCTTGATATGGTATTTATTTTACAACAATATATGAGGTTGGACTAATTCAGTTTGATGTAGTGATTCCATTCTCATTTCATCCAACTCATTTAGCTGGATACTTCTTGATTTTTGTACCTCAGATAGTTCAATTCCCACTTTTGCAGTTGTCTTCAATTTTGTATTTCAAATTATATGGGGAATATAGGTTTCTTCCCATAGACCAGATCATATGGAGTAAATCCCATAGTTTCTTTCTAGGTTGTGTTATACACCCATACTACCTCTGAAAAAAATTTCACCTAGGTTTTCCTTTAAACATCCACTATTTTGGTTAATATGTTTTCTAATTCCCTATTGTTTACTTCAATTTGACCAATGGCTTGAGGATGGTAAGGAGATTATTTCTTGTGCCTTATTTGATAGGTTTTCACAAAAGAGTTGATCACGTTTAACATAAGTTGGGGTCCTCAATCTGAAATAATTGGCCTTTATTCTCTAAATATCTAAAATATATGTTTGTACAAGAAATCTGCCACCTATTCATCCCTAACACACTGAAGAGCCTTTACCTATGCCCATTTTTACATAGTTTGTACACACAATGATGTATTCTTTTCCTTGAGAAGGTGGATCAATTGTTCCAATGAAATCCAATCCCCACTTCTCAAATGGTTTTAGAACTATCTAGGATTGAAAATGCATTTTGTTTGACAATGTTGGTTTCACCATGTACGTTGACACCTATTACATTGTCATACATACCTTTTGACATCTTTGTGAAATGAAGGCCAATAGTATCCTACTCCTAGAACTTTATGAATTTTCATTTTGACCGGATAATGCCCTCCTGATGGTTCATCATGGAAATCTCTAAGTATGTCAAAGATTTCTTCCCTAGATACACACCTGCATAAAACATAGTCACTTCCACATTTAAAAATAATTTCATCAAATCATTTGTACATTACACTTTGTTTTGTTAATTGTTTTCTTTGCTTGGTAAAAGGTGGAAAATTCCTTGTGACTAAATAATTATGCATATTTACAAACCAAGGAGGATTGGTGGAGATAGAAAATAATTTTTCATCTAGGAAATCATCATTCACTTGTTCATTTGTACCTGAAATAGTGAGCCATGAAAGAAAGTCAGCCACCACATTATCCTTTCCAAGCTTATCAATAATTTTGACATTGAACTCTTGCAATAATAACAACCATCTAACAAATATACCTCGAGCCAAATGTTTTTTCATTAAATATTTCATGATAGAATGGTCTGCATGAATAATTACCTCATAACCTATAATGTAATGGAATAATTTTTTTATTGTATAAACTACTACAAGGAATTCTTTTTCTGTGGTGGTATAATTATTTTTCAGTTGGAGAGATATTTTTACTTATGTAATAAATTGCATGCATTGATTCTCCCTCCTCTTATTGACCCAAGACAACCCCAAATGCTTCCTTGGAAGCATTTGTTTGACTATGAAAGGGCAGGTTTCAATTTAGTCCCCTAAGTATTGGAGTATTAGTTAGTTTCTCTTTTATGGTCTCAAAATTTCTTTGATGAGTTTCTATCCACTAAAATTTAGAATCCTTGGTCATAAGTGAAAATAGTGGGAGGCTATTTTACTAAAATTTGAGATAAACCTTCTATAATAGCTTGCATGTCCTAAGAAATTTTGTACGTTAGTATGATTTTTAGGTGATGGGAGCTCCACAATGATCTTAACTTTGTCGGGATCCACTTCAATTCCTTCCACTGAAATATGATGTCCCAACATTATCCCTTGTTCCATCATAAAAAGGTACTTTTTGTGATTGAGGAATAATTGATTTTTTTAACATCTAGAGAGTACTATATCTAGGTTATTCATTGCTTATTGAAATATAGCTCCATAAATTGTGAAGTCATCCATATAGATTTCCACACATTCATGAGTAAGATCAACAAAAAATGCTAACATTTCTCTTTGGAAGGTGGTAATGACATTACATATACTGAAAGGAAAAGCCTTGTATGAAAATGTTCCCCAAGGACAAGTAAACTTGGTTTTATCATGGTCTTTCACTGCCACCATTATTTGGTTGTATCCACTAAAGCCATTTGGAAAGGGAAAAAATTTATCCATATGCGTAACAACACTTGTCTTCTTATAAGCAATAAAATGGGCCATCTTCTAAAATCTATGTACCACAACATAGATAGAATCATGACCATATACATTCTAGAAAATCCTTAAACAAAAACCATACTTGGATGCTCCCCTTTTTCCAACTAGCATACTTTGCATCTTTATGTATATTTGTGCACATTTGTAGCCATTTTTGGCCAATTATATCTCTCCACCAATTGTGTTAAGGTCTTATCTATTCCAAAATGCCTTGACATTCCACTGTAATGATTCTCTTAAATTAAGTTTTCTCTCATTAATCCTTGTGGTATGAACAATTGTATGCCTTAAAATAACGAGCCTTCATGCTTGAAGTACTCTAATTATGCCATGTATTTGACACTCACTACTTTTGTGCATGTTATCCATGCTTTTTCAAAACTTTCATCTTCTATGTAGATATCCTTCATTGCCTCAAACCCTACTACACTTGCATCTCAATCAGTAAGATGTGTCTTCTACTCATTACATATACAATTTAGTTTGACTTCCCACTTATGTGTTTTAAGAAAAATGATTAATTATATAAGAATTCAACCCATTTCATGTGTCTCTGATTCAACTTCTCTTGGCTATTGATGAACTGTAGTGATTGGTGGTCCATATTAAACACAAACCCTTTAGGAAATGAATAATGTCTTCACTTCTTCAAATCTTACACAATGACATAAAACTCTTGATCATAAATTGAATATCTCCTCCTCACATCTTTCAATCTCTCGCTAAGATAAGTCATGTATCCATTTTTTACTCATCAAATTTCCAATTGCAACTCCACTAACATTGTAATCAATTTGAAACACCTTACTGAAATTAGGAAAGTCCAATACTAGTTTCTCTATGACCTTCTCCTTTAAATTTTGGATTGCATATTTTGTATCTTTGGTCCACATAAAATTTGTATCCTTCCACATCACATTTTTTATCGGTCTTCAAATTTCATTAAATCCTCTAGTGAACGTCTTGTAAAAGATTACAATTCCATGGATTCTTCAAGCCTCCATGACACTTCTGAGTGATGGCCATTCCAATATAGCTTGCACCTTCTCAAGATCCATCTTCAACTCTTCTTCAAATATCACAAATACCAATTATACTAACTCCTTCCATGTGAAACTACATTTATTCATATTGACTAACATCTTCTCCTCCTACAAAAATAAAAATTTCTACAAATTTATTAAGTGTTCTTCCTATGTTTAGTTTAAAATCCAAACGTCATCCAAATAAGAAATGAAAAAATTACCTTAAAAAGGCTTCAACACTACATTCGTCAGTCACATGAATGTAGTCGATGCATTAGTTATTTAAAATAGCATGACCAACCACTCATACAATCCATCATGCATTTTCAAAGCAATCTTCCACTCACCTCCTCCTTCAATTATAATCTAGTCGTATTCACTTCTCAGATCAATATTTGTGAATTAATTCACCCCAATCAAAAAGTCCATCAAATCATCTATGCATGAAAATGAAAATTTATACTTGATAGTAATTTTTTCGATACCTTTAGAGTCAATGCACATTCTCGATTCTCCTCCTTACTTTGGTGTCAATATTGTAGGTATTTTGTACAAGATTAGAGAATCTCTAATGAATCTCTTGTCAAAAAACTCTTATACTCGATTCCTCGTCTCTAAATTCTCCATAAGTGTCAACCTATATACAAATTTGTTAGGAAACTAGCCCTTGATATCAAGTCCCTCTAATACAAGGTTAATTTTAAGAGGCCTCTGGGAAATTGGAGGTCAAAACTCCCTGGAAAATATCCTAGAAGCACTTTCATGACATGGTTGAATTTTCCATGAAGAATTTTCATTGCAAAGGAAAACATCCCTGAGTGTGTGATAAGAAAACCACAGGATGAACGTTAAGAAAAAAAAATCACGCACCAAGAGGAATGTAGTCATGCGTTAATGAGTTTCCTATTGCGTTTCTAAATCTATGGTGTCTATAGGTTTTTGCTACATGTTTGTGATTTCTTGGCACATGCCTGTTCTTCTTGCTACACACCTAACCCTTTTTGTCACATATCTATGGGTTTGGAATCTATGACTTCTCAAAAAAATCCTTGTCCAACATCTATACTTTACAGGTTAGATGAATCTTACTTGATTATAATTTGAGTACCTGATGAACTACACCCTTTTATATAGGAGGAGTTTCCAATGGTAGGAAAATATAACCCCTAAAAATTTTAGACTAGAAAATTTAGGCGAAAGGTACACTTTTGTACTCCAAAAAATTCACCTTTTCATATTTTCCAAATGTGGAATATTCGTCAAATTACAAATATTCACCACTGAAATTTCCCTTCTCTAATGACTAATATTGTGTGTAGGTGGTAAACCATATTGAATATCCTTTTTTATGATATCTGCATATTCACCCAACATCTATTTTACCTTTTGCAAGATCTCATTTTCGTCTTCTTGTGTTTTATGTACGAGAATTAGTATGAACACAAAACATCTATTGTCTCCTTTCACAACATTTACAAACTCTTTTCCCAAAACTAGAAATACATGTAAAATCCTCTCAACCTCTACACTTGAATCCTTCAAGGGATTCAAACTTTGCTTGTATCCATATTTCACCAACTTGTAAGTATTTGAGTGGTCATCAGGATTTTCCTATCTGTTATACTACCAATGTCTCCCCAAAAACACATGGCATACATCCATAAGAATTACACCACATAGGAATTAATATGAATATGTGTCAACCTTGTTGCAATCTTTACATTTCTCATTCACAAACACAAAACTCCCTTTAACAATCACGACACCTTATATAGATTAGGGTGTACAATTATCTTCAAACCTAACTTCTTAACCATCTTTACAGAAATACGATTATTTATGCTACTGCTATCTATAATGACTTTACAACACTTACATATAGACTTGTAAATGGTTTTGGAAATATTCTTTCTCTACACTGGCACATTCTCATGCTTCATAGGTTACATTAACACTTTATTCACCATTAGTGATTCACCATGTTTAGGTTCTTAAATGGTAGATATTGATGTATGAATCTATGTTGAAGTTTGTTGAGCAACATGATTGCTAGTGTTGTTCCTCCTAATACCATTTTTTGTGTGGTTTGTGGACACTCAAATGCATGATGTCAAGTCTCTGTAGAACATCAACATGTTTTGTTGAATCCTTTTCCTTTTCTACGTACTCTTCCATTGGATGGATTTTTACCTCCACCTCTTTGTGCTTGACTCTACTCATGAAATTACTTGTCTCTCCTTTGTGCACATGATCATGTGCACCACTATGAAATTTTTGTTAGCACATGAATATTCCTATTCCACGCAGGTTTCTTTGTTGTCTTTAGGACAATTTCATGTGGCTCTAATTTACCCTACACCATATAAATGTGTGCAAGGCCAAGTAAACACCACACACCCTGTAAAGGCAATGTATCACCCCAACATATCACACAAGAGGCTCAAATTGTATGCTCACAAAGGTGTAAGAGTGAGCCATTTCCCATCAGTTTTATATGCATCATGATGGATATCTTGTGGTTCATAGTCATTTAGATTTTAATTAACAACACATTCATACACATAGATGCATAAGGCTACTTAGAGCAATTACTAAGGAAACATGAATAATAATGTGCATTAATCATAAACAACCCTTTCATTAATTTTATCAATGGATTAAAATTTATTTGTCATAATAATAATCATTCAAACCTATATAACCTCTTTTAACAATGCCCCAAGGGGGTATTTATACTAATGGGGCATTGTCATTCACTAACTTATCAAACAATTAATATTGTCCTTAAAGAATCAATTTACATTAACTTAACCTGTAGTCTACGATTGACATGCATGCATGCTAAGGCCAATCCCTACCTTTAGCACATGAAAAATGCCTTTGAAGAACTCATCTTCTTGGTAACTCCTCTCCCTTTCATGAACTACAACTAACTCACACTTTTGATCCCCTAATTCTTATTTTCCATGCAATAACCCCTTAACTAGTAGTTAGGAGTCCCTTTGTTAGAGGTTTTACATCCTTTAAATTCTCACATGGTTATCAATGGGACTAGTGTTCAAGTCTTCACGTGCCACAGGTGGATGAAGCTTCTTCTTCTTATTCTTTCATGCACGCCCAAGTTAACCTTGACTCTAAACCTCTTCGTGTGAGCTATCTAAGTTCCCTCAAAAGTACATGTGTGCATCAACTAAAAAAATTATCTTCACGCAAATACATATGTGCCATCCCAAAAATACCTTGTGCTCCAAAATAAATATTACTTTGACCAAAAATTGTATATCTTAGAAAAAATATGGGGTCAACATTACCCCACACTAACTTGGTTGCCCATCACTAGGTAAACCTTTCTCATCTTCCTTAAAAATCTCTATTACTTCTTAGCGTAGTTGATATTCAAAATTTTTCCACTTTGTGAGTGTGGTATGTATAACTGGATTTAAGTTATCCACCCATCAGTGTAAGTCATTCAACACATTTGCATATTTTTTTAGGCCCTTTATTTCATACCTCAATGTTCCCAATTTTTCCTCCACGTATTTTTTGGTATCCTCAAGCCCATTATCCTCTTTAAGTGTTTTTTTTTGGAGCTCAACAACGTGTGACCTGATTTTATCCCTTTTCGTGCTAATTTTTTTATATCCTCCATGTCCTGCGATAAATTTTCCCTATTATGCTTATCCTTGGTCGTATACACTTTTAGGTCCACGTCATTTTGCTTTTATTTCCCACGTTGGGCGTGTTCTTCCAAAATATTTACCTTAATGTGTAAATATCATACAAAATTTGTCTCAAAATGTGTCCTTCTCACTTAGTTTGGATTCTACGTCCTTAACATTCCTTAAACTTCTTCTTGTATAGGACCCTAGCCTTGTCATGTTATGCCTTTGTCAATTATTTTTTCTGTGCTCCACCATCATCTTGTCTCTACTTAAGGAGCAAGTCAACCAAGAATTCAAGTTTAGATATTTCATTTGGTTGGTTGAGTGGTACACCAGTCCTTAAGCTAGAATCCTCCTTATGGATCCATTGACACAACTTCATGGCCTCAACGTAAAATTATACACATGTTCCCAATATTATCCCATTTCATATCATGTTATTTATCCCCTCATGATTGATTAATTAAATTAATTAATTCATGTTCATTCACCCCTTAGGATTAATTAAATTAGTCCCCAATAGACTTTACTTAATTTAATTAACATTTTAAATAAATGGTTAATTAATTGTCTTGCACTTTTTAGCTAATTAAATTAGTTACTTAATTAGGAAAATACATATATTTTCCTAGTCAACTGTGACTTCACTATCCTAGTTAACTCCACTTCCCTATTACACTTGGACTCCACTTTTAAAATCTTAGGAAGGTGGGGGAAATTGAATTGCACGTACAACCACTTTCCTAGATGTAACTTCCGCCATCCAAATGTCCATTACCCCTTTAAATCTGTAATTCCATGGACCAAGTCTACTTGTTATTCGAGGAAATTAAAATTATTAACCTGGAGCTTAGTCAATATCTGATCCACATTCCATGGCCTCACCTTTAGCTATAAAATAGGTCATATCCCTTAAAAATCTCCCTAGAGACTCCCTAGAATATTATGCAAATTATAGCCAACTTCTGCCAAATTTTCCTCCCGCATCCTTATGTATCCAAGCTCGTAGCATTGCATTCAACATTTATAGAATTGATTAAGAGTACCCACAATCATAAGAATTCAGAAGATTAAGCAAGCCCAAGTTCTTCAAAAATATTCTTTAAGGTTTGCATTGATAAGTTATAAAGAGGTATGTTGCTGGGTTTATTTCATTTATCTTTCATTATTTGGTAATTTTCATTTCTCATAGTATGCAATTATGCATTTACATTATAGCTCTATGTTCTTTTCTTGTTCAACCCTAAGGATCTCTTTTTTGGCATTAAGATATTTATCAAGTTAGTGTATGTGGATTTTTATTTCCTTGGATTGGGTTTGAAATGTTTTCTGAACTACTTCTCTGACCATCTTAAGGAGTGAAACAATTTCTTGTATCTATATCATGTGATAGGTTTCCACATGAGATACTAGTAAGCCCTCTATATCTTTTAAGGGAGGTTGAAACACATAGACTATTGGGATCTCAAGGTAGGGTTCATCTCTAATTTACCCTACACCATAGACATGCATGCAAGCCTAGGTCAATACCATACACACCGTATAAAGGAAACACCTCACACTGGCATATCACATAAGAGGCTTAACTTGTACGCTCACCCAAGGTATGAGAATGGACTGTCCCCCTCAATTTTAGTTGCATGATGATGTTTATCCTATGGTTCACACTCATTTAGATTTCAATCAAGAACGACACATTCATACACATGGATGCATAAGGATGTTGAGATTAATTACTAAGGAAACATGACTAATAATATGCATTAATCATGAAGAACCCTTTCATTCATTTGACCCATGGATTACGATTTATTTTTTACAATAATAGTCATTCAAACCTACAAAACCTCTTTTCACGATGCCCCAAGGGGATATTTATACTATTAGGGACTTCCCTTCACCAATTTATAAAATAATTCATACTCATTTTATATTTAATTAACTTGCATTCTACAATTGGTGTGTATGCATGCTAAGGCCAATCCCTACCTTTATCACATGGAAAACTCCTCAGAAGAAATCATATTGTTGGTAACTCCACTCCATTTCGTGAACTGTAACTAAATTGCACTTATGCTCCCCTGATTCTTCTTTTATATGCAACAACCTCTTCACTAGAAGGTAGGAGTTCCTTTGTTTGAGTATTTCCATCTTTCAAATTCTCATGTGTTAATTTGTGGGGCCAATGTTTAAGTCTCTGCATGCCTTGGGTGGATGGAGCTTCTTCTTATTTCACATGTGCCTAAGGTCACCTTGACCCTAAACCTCTTCGTGTGAGTTGATAAGTTCCCTCAAAAGTACAAGCATGCGTTAAGTACAAAACCTATATTCATGCAATGTGTGTGTGTGTGTGTGATCCCCAAAATTCCTTGTGTTCTTAAATAAAGTACTTATACCAAAAATAGACATTACCTTTCTCACCTTCCTTAAAAATATCTAGTACTTCTTGGCATAGTTGATCTTCAAAGTTTTCCCACTTTGTGAGCATGGCTTTTATAATTGGATTTAAGTTTTTCACCCATGAGTCCAAGTCATTCAAAACCTTCACATATTTTTGATGATCCTTTATTTCATCCTCTAGTGTTCCCAATTTTTCCCCCACATATTTGCTGGAATCCTCAAGCTCTCTTTCCTCTTTAAGTGTTTTCTTGTGGAGGTCAGGAAGGCACAAATTGAATTTATCCCTTTCCACGTTAATTTTTATATATATATCCTTTATGTCCTATAGAAAATTTTCCCTACTAGGATTATCCTTGGTCGTATAAACTTGTAGGCCCAAGAAGAGGTGTTTCATACCTTAGGAAACCTAGGCAGCTGCCTAGGGCACATAATGGGGAGGGGCGCCATAGTTTGGAAAAAAATAACAATTTAGTAAGTCGACTTTCCACTTGTTGGCTTTACCATAGTTAGAAAAAAATTTAAAATAACCGTCTGCATATTTATAAAAAAGGCAATTCATTAAAGGAAAAATATTGCCATTGGTTTATGCACACCCTCTTCAATTACTAGTTATTTGAAGGAGATAGCAGCTAAAATCGCACAGGTTTGATCATTTCCATAGCATTTAAACATTATCCCCATTTCCCATTGCTCACAACTATTTCACGAGGCTCTCGCTCCAAATTACCTTGGATTATGGAACATTCCTCAGAAATCTAGAGCTGATGGATCGTCAAGTTCAAGTCATAAATTCTCAGTTCCATATTCATAATTTATAAAATGAAACTCCAATCTTTGTGACTCCGCAGCTGCGGGATGGGCTGATCACTGGCTTGACAGTCTGACAGGATAGATTCAAATTTCATAGAAACTACTAATTATGGTGACTAGCTGATTGGTAGTGGTAGTTGGTAGCCAAACAAAATTAGGGTAACAATATTTTGGAAGCATTTAGACTTCATTCACAGTGAATCAATGACTCGGTCTTTGATATTTGGTGGAGAAAATTTTAAGGAGAACCGTTCTTGAATCTGTGAGCTTGTGAAAGGAATTTTCCACTAGTGCAAGACATATATCTAGGCGCAAAGGCGATTCATACCCTATGCAACAACATATAGTCAATAAAAAAGGTACTTAGTTTCTAACATTTTTATTTTCTTCACAAAACAAATAATTTTTAATAGTAAGTTTAATAATATAATTATTTCTCTTATGTAAATGCATTTAATTATTCTTATTATGTAATTGTATTTATTTTATTTCACTTCTGTAATAGTATTGATTATAACATCAACAAGTATACAGAGGTAGTTAGTACACAACCATTATATAGGACAAGTGTTTAGTTCAAGTGGATAAAACTAAAAATTAAGTGGTGCTCAGTTTTGAAAAAAAGCTAAACAAAAAATTGAGGAGGAAAAAAAGTTTTTGAAAAAGATACCTAAAATAAATATATTTTTAAGTGCATCAAATGAAAATTTAAAGTCAAATCTCATTTTTAATGAAAATTAGAATTATGAGGTTATTGAAAAAAATAAACAATAAGAGTCAATAGGAGATGAAAACACATAACAAGAGGAGAACATAGAAAAAGAGGAGAAGAATGAAAATACTATTACTAAACCCATAGTTAATGAACATTTCATTGTAGATCCTGATCTTGCAAAATGGGTAATAGATACCGATGCAATAGAATATATAATTTTCAATATGGAAAAATAAGATATGAATGTTGATTTATCAAATTCAAAGCTCCAATACTTAGATTGTTCCTGATATCTTTCTAAAGATTTGTTTTAACAAAAAAATTTAAACAATGAACAAAAATTAAGATAATGGTTTCTTTACTCAGAGTCAAAAGGATTTGTTTATTTCATTCCTTCTCACCTTTTTCAAACAAAATCAACCACATTATCTAAAAACTGTATTTAACGATTGGAAAAATACATCGGTAAGTTTGAGATAGCATGAGGATTCCCATAATCATTGGACTTCAATTCTTAATTTCATCACTTGAAGTTATGTTTTGGGAAGAGTTGATTCTACACTTGCAAGTCAATACCAAAATGAAGTAGAGTATTGGACGAATGTTCTAAAGAGTATTGTTGTAACTGTGAAATTCCTTTCTACTAGAGGTATTACCTTTCATGGTGTTGACAATTTATTGGGATCTTCTCAAAATGGAATATTTTTAGGGTGTTTATAACTTATTATAGAGTTTGACCCATTTTTGACAAATCACATTTCACAATATGGAAATGCAAGTAGAGGAGTTCCATCTTATTTATCTATGACAACATGTAATGAATTTATTGACCTTACGACATAAAAAGTTATAAACAAAATAGTTCAAGAACTCCACAATGCAAAATATTTTTCAATTATTGTTGACTCAACGCCTGATGTATCTGAAACTGACTAGTTAGAATTTTTGGTAAGGTACATTTTTCAAGAAGGAATTCCAGTTGAATGATTTTTAAAATAAATTCCTTCAATTGGACACAAATCATGTGATTTAGAAGCTTCTGTACTAACAAAACTAATTGACTATGACATCAATATCAAAGATTGTCAGGGGAAAACACATGATAATGCAAGTAACATGTCTGGAAAATACATAAGTCTACAAAAAGGATTAAAAAGCACAATTGTATGGATGAGTTTGTACCTTGTTTAGAGAATTCCTTAAATCTTGTTGGATCTTTAGCTGCAGAATGTTGTACAACAACTATAGATTTTTTTAACTACTTCAACTTATTTACACTTTCCTAAGTGCCTCAATTTATTGAAGGGAAATTTTATTAAATTTTTTGGATGGAATTTTTCCCATTGTAAAATCCTTTTTCGAAACAAGATGATGTAGTCACAAAGTCATGCATTTATTATTACATTTATACCATTGTGTATGTTATTTTATATATGGATCTTGCGTATTAAAAGTATTCACTAGTGACCTATCCCCTAGTCACGTCATCAGTTAGTCGGTCATCATTGTTATGTGTCTGGTACAATCATTAGTTGTCTATATAGTTTTGGGAGTATTTTATGGAATCTTAGGTATCTTAATTTTCTTTATTTTCATCTTCATTCCAACATTGGGATGCTTAGAGTAGCATTGGGGTGCCTTGGGATGCCCCATCCATGATTTTAGGCATCATTGTTTTTGCAACTCTTGGTCCTAATTTGTTTCTTTGAGGTCGGTATGTTTCATTACCCCATTCAATGCCATAGGTGCTAGTTGACATTTTGGGTCACTAGTGTCGAAATTTGAACAAGATATCTCTATATAAACATAACATACTAGATTATGGGCATACATCTTACTATTAAGGGAAACTATCTACAAAGGAAAGGTACTGCATTTGGGCATCTTTTACATATACATCACATAAGCATAGAGGGAAAGGGTTTTATTCATTCCATTCCATCCACCATTTTGATTTTTACATCTATCTATTTCCCCCTACTTCTACTTCATTGGCGTTAGGGCACCCTAGGTACACAATTGTACACATAAGCACACAAAACTACATTGGGTATGGAATGTAGTGCACGGGGTGCCCCAGTCTGTGATTTTAGGTGCCATGGTTTTTGTAACTCTTTATCCTAATTTTTTTCTTTGAGGTAGGTATTTTTCATTACCCCTTTCATTCACCTAGGTGGTAGTTAGTGTTTTGGGTCACTAGTGTTGAAATTTGAAAATGATATCTCTATATAAACATAGCATACTCATTACATTATGGGCGGAAATCTTACTATCAAGGGTAACTATCTACTAAGGCAAGGGACTTTATTTGGGAATATTTTACATATGCATCACATAAGAATAGGGGAGCATTGTATTCATTTCATTCCATCCACCATTTTCATTTTTACATCTAGTTATTGCCCCCTAATTCTGCGTCATTGGCACTAAAGAATCCTAGGAACAAAATTACACACAAAACTACATTGGGTTTGGAATGTAGTGCATCATTTGGTCATAAGTCCACCATTGTGGAAGCTAAGTTCAGTCTAACCCCTTCCTTTACATCTTTATTTTTTAGGAATTGATGCTTTATATGGGGTTTTACAGGTAAATATTCACATCATGTTATTGGCAACATAAGAAAGGATATAATGAAAAATGTGCGACAGAGACGAAGGTATAATGAAGACCTAGAGACACTACCAGAACCATATCTTGAGCATTTTTGTAGACCAAAGCACCTAGAACATAAAATGGAGTGCCCCCAAGTGCCCCAGTTCTCTCACAGGTGCCCTAGTTCAGTCAAATCTCCAACTTTTGTAGTTTCTAGAACAATATCTTCATACCTAGTCCATCCTGCATATCACCCTATCCAAATCTAGCACATAGTAATGTAATTTATATTCAGGTTAGTATTTCATCCCTTCTATTTCATTTACTTAGCTTCATTCAAAATCAAATAAAAATAATATAACATTAGTAATTAAATTCATATAAGTTGTTCCATTATTGTTTCTATTTAGATTAACTATTAGGCTAGTAAATAATAATTTTCTCATTTTAGTTAATCATTTTGGTGAACCCGTATTTTCAAATAGTTTTCCCTAGGATCCACTCAAACCCTCATGGAAAAAAATCCCTCATCTTCTTCGCCCATCATGTTTCACTTCAATGTTAATCCTATTTATGATGAGACTGTCATAGATGAACTTAAGGCTTTATATAGTGTTCTACTTGATACACCCGCTCACATCCAACAACAACTTTTAGACGGCCAACAACATGTGCCTACTAGTTTTGTAGATTATCCTATAGGCATCAACATTGTTGATGATCCTATTGAATTTACTCATTGTACACCATGTCATATGGTCACTTGTGATCCTCCTTCAGACCTTTCACAAGAAACTTTAGATGATTCCCTTATTGATTACTTGTTAGGTATTGAAAATCATGCTTCTTCTACTTCGGCCATTGATATAGATCCTTCTCATGGCCCTCCATCTTTTGACATTGTTTCCCCCTACATCTCATTCTAGCTCGCATTCTCCTTTACATTATGTTGATGATCTTATTAATAGTATTTTTTAGCAATAAACTTGTTCCATTTACTGCTAATGAGTCAGATAAGGGTCATGATTCTCCTTCTTTCCATTCCATCGAGTGTGTCTCACCCACTCCATTGTTATCTTCCCCAGAGATCTCATCTATTGCTACTCATGAGTCACCACCATCTACTACTTCCTATTTACCTATTATTTTATCTCCTCTTAGTACATCTTCTATACATGTTTCCTCACCAAATGATTCACCTATTATGGAGGTTACTAAATGCTAGTTTGACTATTCCTTATTTAGAACCTACTATTAGTGTTCTTGTAGTACCATATTCTTCTCCATCACCTTTGAATAGCCCTATGATCACTCAAAATGGTAAGTTACAACCAATTAACACATTATTTCCATTGAGGCTAGGCTCTTTGGAAGAAATAACAGGGTAAGATTTCTAGAGGAAAAGCTAGAAAAGAAGGAAGAGGAGCTGGTCGAGAAGAATAAGGGCTTGAAACAAGAAGAGTTAATTAGCGTGTAACTAAAGTGCGAACTAAGGGATGAGAAGGTGAAGGTTCATGAAGTATACAAAAATATGGAGTCTATCACAAACACCATTATGTTGAAGCATCCAGACCTAACGCTGCCAACGTAGAAGTACGAATCCCCTCTTGAATGCTTAAAAGATCTGATGCACATCCTCACCATGGATAGACAACCGTTGGCCTTGGATTCCACAAAAAAAGTGACAACACACTTGGAGAGGGAGGATAAATTAAAATTGGTAGCAATCATTGCTGAGTATAGAAAGGTACTTATGGATGTCAAGATTGCTACCCAATCTTTTGAGGCCACGTATGATAATTGCGCAGACAGGGATAGAGTGGTGAGCATCTTGGTCACCACTCATGAGGTAGAGATGAAGGAATTTCAAGAGAAGAATAAGGGAAATAGGGTGGAAAGGGAAAAAATCCAAGTGCCGAGGTTGAAAATAAATCTAAGGCCATTGAAACCTTAAGGGGTTCAATCAAAAACCGGTTGAAGGAACTGTACCCACAAATTACTAGAAGGATGGACACACTTGAAGACATGAGCAAGGAGTTGGAGAAAATTGTTGACACTATGAATGCTCAAGGAGATGGACTAAGTTTTGGGGAGGTAAGCATACTTGTTTGTGACCTTTGTCAGAGAGTGCAGAACGAAGTCGATTCCTGGAACAAGTTAGAGGCTGATTTGCAAAAATATTTTCCTAGCTTATTGAAATAATGCCATCACTTCCCCATTTTTTCTTCCCAAATTCTTCATCCCCTTATTCTTTTTCTAAGACGTAAGTATATTGTAATTCTTTATTCATTGGAGAAGTGTTCCTACGAACGAAGAACAGGTGTAGTGTGGGGTGGTGTTAGTGTAGACACCTATAATTACACCTAAGAAATTTAAATACTTAAATTTGCGCTAATTACCCCCCTTTCTCACAAATCGACGACATATCATCAAAAGTGCTCATATTCCCTCTTATTGTCGTTAATTAATTACAATACGCTAATTGATTAAGTCACCTATCTAGCTAACAACCTAATTAACGACCTTCCGTTAATTATTTACCCCTTCTCTCTAGACTAATTAATTATTATTAATTAATTAGCCTTCCACTTTATTTAATTAATAAATCAATATTTAATTGATTTAATCCCCTCCTAATGGCCTAAATCGTATTAATATCCCTCTAATTGGTTTCTATAAGCTTACACCTACCTATTAGTTAATCACCTTTGATTAATTAAAACACTCCCAACTCCTATGACTTGCAAAGCATAAATTAAACCCTTCTAAAATAAGGTTACGTTTAATAAAGCAACCTTATCCATTCCTAATCATGTTTTACCTTTATCCCACATGCAAAGGGATGAAGTGTTTCCTTTATCCATTGGGATATATAAGGAGCCTTCTACCTTTATACCTACACCTAATTCCCTTGAGAAAGTAAAAGAAAGCACATAGTCTTGCACTAAAAGCCTTTTGCCATTCTCAAGCCCTTCCATCATCCATCTTGAAGAGCTAAGCCTCACACCCAAGCATCCTTGAAGGATCAAAGCAAGAAATATTGTTGATTGCCATTGGACTACATAGGTCTATTTGATTTAATTAGGAAATTTAGAAGAATAGAGTTCTTGATTTGCATTATGTTTGATTTCACTATTTCAAAGTTATGATGCTAGTGTAGGCCTGGTTCATTTCTTCATCTTGATGGTACTCTTTCTTGTTTCTAGCTAGGTTAGGGAACTATTTTAGGTGGTAGTTCTTGCTTTCAATCTAACTTAGGAAAAATAATACTTGTACACATTTGGCACACCCAGTGGGACACTTAGTCCCATGGAATTTTAGCTTAAGTTTCATTGTTTTGGCTAATTTTTGATATACACATGTAGTAATTAATGTCCATTTTCTTGGAATTTTAGCTAATTTGATATGTGTAACCTCATGTTCATAGCTATAATTTTAATGGGTTATTGCCATTCTTAAGCTAACTTGTCAAAATTTGAGATATTGTGAGTTTTCTTATGTTTGTTGTCATATTTTGGTTACAGGTCTGGCGCAGGTACACTTTTAGGGGCACAGACACAGTTTTCATGGTGCACACACCTCTCTGGTGGTGTAGGTGCACTGACAAAACTTGTTACATTGTTTTTTGACCCTGACGCATGCACATTAACCCCAGTGCACACACCCTAACCAGCATGCATATGCACTAACCCGGGCATAGAAGTCGTTTCATACTGTACCTTCACTACATTTTGAAACCTATCAGATCAGCCCAAACACCCTAACCAGAGCACACATGTTATTTTAGTGGTGTAAACACATTTTTGATGACGCAGATGTTCTATCAGAATCTATAGCTTTTTCAAAAAGTGGTGGTGCACACGTTTTTTTGGTAGCGTAGACGCTTTTCTGGTAATGCAGTTGTTCTGTCTGTTTTCTTGTCTATTTTTCTCAGGAGTGGCACCTACACTTATTTTGTGGTATAGACACCTCTATGGTGGTGCAGGTGCATGGTAAGTCAAAAAATCTGCAGAGTGGCGCATACACTATTTTTGTGGCACATATGTTGTTTTCGTGGTGCACACACCTCTCGGGTGGTGTAGATGCACTGTAATTTGAAACAATGCAGAGTGGCATATATGTCCTATCCCGTGCGTAGGTGATAAAAAAGGGACGCATGAGTCCTTTTGTATTTTTGAAATTAAGGTGTTGATGTGCTAACATTCTTGCAGGTTTATCTAGTCATATATTTTTCTTTGCAGACTGTTTTTACATGTTTGTATTTGATTAGGTAATATTTTACATTGTTTACTTATAGGAATAAGATCGTGTATGCTCTTCCCTTGCATCCCTTGGGGTGATCTTGGGAATTAGAAATGATTCTTAAGTCCTTTTGATTATTTGAGGTTGTTAGGAATATTTGAGTGGAAATTGGCTAACTTGGCATAGTTGAATTAAAAGTGTTTTTCCATTTTGATATATTTTTGGATTTTTGAAGACAAACATGTATGCTCTTCTATTGCATCCTTGGATGATTTGCAGAATCAGAAATGATGCTTTCTCTTTTGATGGAAAACTACTAAAAATCATCATACAGGACCAAAACGCCATCACTTGCCAAAGAATAGAGGAATCAAAACAGAAGTAAGAAAACTACTAATACAGTTGTTATACAGGTTGTCAAATGGTGTTCGAGCAAACCACATCTAATTAAAAAAGATGAAATGAACAACATATTCAAAACACTGTATTACAGGTTTTGGAAAGGGTGCGTCCCTCTCTGCTCAACTGGAACATAACCCCTTTGGCATAACGCCTTAAGCTATAAAAATGAGGGTGGTTCCAGGAACCCCAAAGTAGTCCACGTAAGAGGGAACCTTGTGGACAAAGCGGGAAGTGCTCCGCACTGCCTATCTAAATAGTAATTCCTTTATGAGATAGAGTTACAAGTTGTCCCTATGTGACCCTTTTAAGTACACAATTGGATGCATCTGATGCCCACTGTGCTTGAAGGGGGCAAAGTTGAGATACTCCCAAACTAGTCAGTGTGACTTTTTGGGTAAATCATCCCGCTTGTGGATAATCTTTGTAGCATCAGGACGAGAGAACCACCTACGAAAATGTACTTTGTCTAGGAGCCCACTTTGACCATTCTAAAATAGTGTTGAGCTGTGAACCATATTTTCGTTGTGAAATGCGTGACGCATTATTTTCACCTAGTTTTTACTTGCTTTAGGGCGAGGCGAAACTCTGCCAAAGTAAAGCCAACATTTTTCATCTTTTTTTTTTATTTGCTTCCTTCACATTCTTTTGACACTTTGTTGATCAAAAGAAGGGTGATTACCTTTGTGTTACCAATCGACTGTTTTGTCACATTTATGTTTATTTACGTCCACCCATGTTTGCGGTTGGGTAAGTTAAATGTCTAAAGTGTGTGGAGGTGTATTCACATCATTGGTAGCCATTGTGATCTTGATACCCATGTCAATATTGTCATTGTAGTTAGGCGTGGTTCATCACCACAGACTTCTTTAGAAGAGTTAGCTTGTTTGTATCGTATCACTACAATTTTGATATTTACGTCTTGTTTCTTATAAACTTGACATAAATATGTATATTGTAAGGTTACACTACACACATTTTTAACTATTCCTAGCTATACTTTGAGATTTTTAGTTTGGTTCTATTATTACCTTGATTTCGAAGAGTGCTAGGTGTTACCATTTGTGCGTGTTATATCAATAATGCCTTGATATCAATACCTTAATTTCTTGTAAAGTGGGTTAACATATCTTGGTGATATTGTTGTGTCGTTCGTGAATTGTAATTGGCACTTTTTGAGATATAGGTCTTAATCAAGTTTGAGCTCACTCATAGTATATCTTGATTAGGAGGTCACACTGAATTCTTGTATTTACTTATGTTTTGTTCATTCCCTTGAACTTGGCATAAGTAAAAACATCTTGTTAATCATCTTGCGATGCGAAACTAATTTTTGAGATGTAGTCTAGGAGGTACTTTATTTAACAGGTGTAGATACCAAACGCGTGTGTCACTGGTGATTTATCACTCTATCACATTGGTATTCTCACATTGTTGACTTATTCGTAATCTTAACAAATACATATTGCATCTCACTTAGGGGTGATCACTAAGCTTTGAACACATTTACAACTTACCCTAGTGAAACTATCACGAAAACATAACTCCCAAAACATGATTAGGACTTAAGAAACAAACATACGAGGAACAACAAGCGCAAGCTTGGGAAACCTATAATAGACAAGGGTCAAACCCTTTTCATTGGACATGATGAAGAGATGGTCAATCATAGTGGAAATGAATTAGAATCCCCACACGTAGAATTTGATTTTGACCCCACTTTACTAGACAAGTTTCTTCTCATAAAAAAAGATAGAGTGTTGGCACGGGTCATAGAATTAGGGGCCAAATTACCCACCGAAAATGAAACAATACCACCTGTGAATAACGCTACTGAGGAAGAACATCCCCTTATCAATATGGAAGATATTTTAATGCACAGACATGCTTCTACCTCTTATATAGGGAATGATAAAGTGGCGGGGCATAGAATACCCTTTATCAAAGTGCCACAAAGAAACAAGATAGAACATGAAATGGGTGAAGAACCTCCATAATACGAGGAGGAGGAACCTTTAGAAGAAGAAGCCACAATCCAACAACAAATTAGTAACCTAAGCCGACAACTAGCTTTGCTTACCTCCCATGTACAGAAGGACACAAACAAGAACATTAAAAAGTCAAGGCCTAAGGCTAAGATCAATGAACTCCATTGAGAAAACCAAGGAGAAGAAGACACATGGTATCATCGTATATACATCCCCGCTTCTCCCACTAGAGAACAATTGCTTGCACAAGAGGTGCAGTCTATGAAAGTGACACTTGCGAGCCTACAAGAGAGAAATATAGGGAGCATTAGGAAATATCAATACAAAGAATTATGCCCCTATCCCTTTGACAAGACAATGACCCTTCAACCCTTTCCAAAGAAATTTGATATACTAAAGTTTGACAAATATATAGGGAAAGAAGATCCATGGGATCATGTTAAAGATTTCTACATGGCATGTCAAGAGGTGTCTTATAGTGAATTATCTCATCAAAATTTTCCCCAAGAGTCTCAGAGGTCAAGCCTTGGAGTGGTTTACACGCTTACCACGAGGATCAATTTTCACCTGGATAGAATTGGCAGAAAGGTTCGTATGTCACTTCTCATATAACATAGAGAGTGATGTCACCATGGCAAACTTATATGGTGCCAAAAAACACCCTAATGAGACTTCCGTTAGCTTCCTCCAATGGTGGAGAGGGATAGCTAGTCACTTCCCTTAGGTTTTCCTTGAAAAATAACAGGTTATTATTTTTGTTCCCAACCTCAACCCAGATATAGCTTTCCACCTCCAAATGCATTGTGTTCACACTTTTGAGGAGTTTATTAAGAAAGGGGTTCAGATATAAAAAGTTCTCATTGCTAAAGGCACCCTCAAAACCCAATCTAGAGACAACCAAAATGTCAAACCCACGGAAAAGCTGAAGATCTTTAACAAAAACAAAATGTGGTGGGAGACGGAATCACTGATTCCAAACGTGTTCAAATGGTCCAAACTGGTCAACCTTTTAAACTAAGCAAGGGCCCAATTCAACCACCACCAAAGCGAAGAATGTTCACCTCTCTTAATGAACCTTTGTCAGTTATACTAAAGCAATTGGATGCGGCCCACATGATGACCTATCCTACAACACAACCATTTGACGACAATGCTCCAAAACCTTCATGGTACAAGGAGCATGAATATTGTGAAATGCATCATGTCAAAGGACACAAGACAGACAAATGTCTACGGCTTCGTCATTATATTTAGGACATCATTGACAATAGAGAGATAGAGGTGGATAACCCAGGCAAAACACAAACACCTAATGAGAAAATGGGGATATATAAAGAACCATTCCCCAAACATGATAAGTCAGAAAAGTCAAAGCCAGATTGGGGAGAGTCATCCCAAATTTATAAAGCCGCGAATTACTTGTATACCAAAAGATACAACAATCATTATGATTCACTTATCGGATGTATTCACTCTCCTACTGACCATGTCAATACCATCCAGATCAAGGGAAAGGACTGTGCTGTGGTAACCAGGCGTGCTCGCCTCGTTGTAACACTCTGAACTGTTGTTACTTCCTCCTGAGCATTCAAGTGTTGATATATGATTTCTTCTGTAAAAGGATGTGTTCCTTTGATTGTGAAGTCATGCTTGATATGTACTGTATCTTCTTTGAAATTGAAGATCTTTGATTGAGTCGGAATATGATTGGATTCTTTTATTTCTTTCATTTTTGCACCTGAGTTTAATCTAATCTCGGAATGAATTATGGAGTTATCCATCTATAAGACCTAGCCTTAGATCAGTGGCATTGATCCAAGTGATGCTTTAAGTTTATTCGGGATGAACAAAAATTATAGACCTTACGCAGGTTGTAAGGTCTGAATGCATTGAATAAGCTATTTCGGAGTCTAACTCAGACTGATCGTGTTAAATGAATTGGTTCCCGATATCGTAATATCAGGAAGGTCTTGATCGTGGGCCAGGTAATAAATTCAGATACATTTATTCAACTAGCCTATTGGCAGTTCAGGAGTGAATCCTTTTCGTGAATGTATGTCTGTAGGTTCTTATTCTGAACATTTTAAATGTTAGACCTAAACTGGATTTATTAAGGTTAGTAACCTAAAACTAAACTATAACCTATGGGTTAGATTAGTGTTAATCTAACCTAGGCCTAAGCTATAAGCTAAATGTTCTAAGTTAGTAGCCTAGTGCTAAGGAGGTTAGACTAAGTATTATCTTAAATCCTAACCTAACTAAGGAACAAGGAAGAAAGGGGACCTATGAAGGGGTGCGAGCCATGGGCGGCAGTTTCTATGGCATTAAATGGGAAGGATAAGCATGAAGGACAGGGATATAGTGGAAGTTTTAAACGGCTAGCAAAGGCTGACGTGGCAGAGTCGCCAAAGTTAGAAATGGTCTTCGACTTGCATTTGTCCATCGCCAACTATGCGGTCGGTGGCAATGTAGATTGAATGGGAATTTTGGAGTTAAGGCAATTAATGAACTCAGTCTTCGAGCTCGGGTTTCTCGGGAAGACATGCAAAATGGAAAACTGGTAGTTTGTTTGGTTTTTCATGCGCTCCGATTTTCTCTCTGTTTGATCACTAGTTCTTTGCACCAGTCTACTTGGAGTTGCATGGCAAAAATGAGTGTAACTCGCTCTTTTCTCTGTCAAGGAAAGTTTATAAGGCATGGAAATAACAAATTATTGTTGCTGAATCTAACGTGGAAAAAGAGGAGAAGGCACGAGCTCTTTCAGTGGTCTTCTTTGGATTTTTAAGCAACATTACCAGGCATGTTAGGGCCTAACCTTTAGAAATCTTTCTTTCTTTCAAATGATTTCATTAGAACAACTCTGTTCAGATGATTTTTGGGTTCAGTTGGTTTTTAGCTTGTGTGATTTGGTTGTTGTATCTTCTTACTGGCTCGATTTTTTTTAAGTAAACCCTTGATGGGTGTGTATTGTGTTTCGGATTGTTAAACTATCTCGCTGTATTTTGCATTTCGGATAAAGTTGTGGAAATGCTTGCAAGGAAAATACCCGAAATCGGTTCTAGTGGGAGTCCATGAATTGTTTCCTTGTTGGGTTCAGGCTACAGTCGATACTTGCTGTCAAAACTTGTCGAAAAGGATACTGTTGGATTTTAGTTTGAATGTTCAGTATATTTCGACTTCTTTATAAGTTTTGTCGTGGGTTATATAAGTTGTGGTTACTGAATCTTGTTGGGTTTTGCTATGATACTTAAGTTACTTTTGAACGGATAACTTGCTGTGTTTATAGTATTTGAATGTGACTTTGTAGAAGTTCTCCCTATGTTGCAATTATAGGATTTAATTAGATGAAAGTTGCAAGATAAATATACATATGAAATGACCCTGTGGAGTCCTTGGATTGTTCCATATTTTGGATTTCTATATAATCCTGGTTGTGAATTCTTATTGTATGGGCTCAGTTGGAATCTTTGTTACGAAACCAGTATTTTGCTTCTGTATAAGCCTGATTGTGAATATTTATCATTATTGTCACGGTTGGAATACTGAATATATATATTTATCTTGTATATCGGCTTCTGTAGAAGCTTTATCGTGAATACTGTATGATTTTGGATATGGTGGGAATCCTTGAATAGATAGAGTTTTTCTTTTAATTGTTACAGAGGTTTAATTGAGAATACTATACGGGATTCGATTCCTTTTTGAGTCCTGGAAAGGTAATATGCGTTTCTACCTTTGAAGAAGTTCAATCGTGAATACTGTATGTTATTGGTATAGTTAGAATTCTTGAATTTGATATGAAACTTGTATCTTTCTACTTCTGTAAAAGTTTATTTGAAGAATACCACATGGGTAAGACTCCTTTTAATCCCGGAGGCGTATATTATGTTTTCCTTTCTGAATAATCTCAGTTGTGGATACTGTTGCTATGGAATCAGTTGGAATCCTTGATATGTGACTGGTGTTCCTACTTCTGTGTAAGCCCTGTTATGATTTCGGTCGATACTGACTCAGTGAGAGTCCTTGAAAGGTGTCTAGTATTTTTAATTTCATTCAAAGTTGGGTTATGAATGTTGTTGTTATTATGAATACTAAATGTTATCAACTCCGGTGGAGACGCTGATAAGTAATTTATGTTGTAACATTTGTAGGAGTTCTTGCTGTGAGTACTTTTCGTATTCTTGATTTGTTGTCATACGAATTCAACTTCAATTGAAACCTTTAATATAAGTATTGGTTGAATTTGACAATGTTGGAGCCCGTGTTATGTTGTATGTTGGCTCGATTCTCAATTTTTGTCGTCCTTGCTGTGTTTTAGTAGGGATTAAATTGAACTGAATGTTGATGTGAGTTTCGACTCAGTGGGATTGTTCTGGTGTTTACTGTAACATGATTACGTCTTCTGTTAGCATGAATACCTAGTCATGAGCTTGTTTGAAGGGAAATATAAATGACTCGTTTTCTTTCTCTTCTGTTATAAAGTATATGTTGATATATTTTTATCTAACTGTTAGAATTGATTCAACCTACTGATGGAATCATGAATGGTTATGATATTCATTTTACTATGTTGAATGTAATGGTCTGTCGAATGTTTGTTGTCCTTGGGATTCTGATGGATAGTTGTTTTGGATACTTTTGTTCTTCTTGATCTCTAATATTTTTGATGAAATATCGGGAAGGTATCTAGGACTATTTAGTAACTAAAATATGAGTTACGCTTGTATAGTCTTATTGTATTACAAAAGCATAATCTGAAATATGTTTGCATGTTTGGTGAAATGATTTCATTTAAACAGGGTGTTTAATGAAAACAATTAATGGATTGCAATTGTTTTAAGAGTTAGTGCTTATCATGCTCAGTTCATCGAACTGACCCATGTTGACAATTTTTGCAGATGGTTGCCGTAAGTGGTAAAAGCACGCAGATCTGATAGGATGTTCAGATTGTTTAATTTGGTTTTATGATGAATTACAACTTGATTCTCTAAATGTACTATATGAGGAAAGATGTTCTTTTTCTGATGAGTATTGTATCAAATATGCTGAATGCATAAAATGTATTTGATTAGCTTGAGAGGAATGAAAAGAGATATTTGTTACTTATATGATTGTATTCGTATCTTGATAGTTTGACCTTCTTCGGTTCAAATGATCTTGAGAGCATTGTTATTATTGTATAATTTGGAGACTTTTGTGATTATCAATGTAAGCTTGTAAGAATATGTGACTGAATACTTATAATTGTTTAGTAGTTCTAGTATGTTCTATCTAAAGCTAGATTGGAATTTAGATCACTGTCTTTCTGGAAGCTAGGGTTAAAATAAACCTGAGCAGGAAGCTAAACAAGCTGAATAAATTATTACTTCCTAGTCTTGATCTAAGTCAAGATGACGTTTAATTGGATTCTTAATCACTATATCTCGATATTAATAAGTAAGATATAAATTCAGTTATGAGAACTGATATAAACCTAAAAAGGGTTTGGTTGGCAATCTCATGTAAAGATTATGGGTTATTGTCCAATTTCGTTGATTTAAGAATTATGTATATTCTATGAACTCCTTGATGGGACCTCTAGTCCTAATAACTTCTCTTGTGTAATGGGTTTTACTAAGGAAAGTATTTCTAAGGTGAGGAACCCAGGGATTGGGAAAGACTACCCTTAAGGGAGCATCTTATGGTATAATTTTAACTCAACGTATGTAGCACTTGTTAATAAGTAGATCTTTTCGAGGCGGATTTATAGGTTGACGACACAAGTCAACTGCAGGGTTGTACCTTCGAGAAGATTAGGATCTTCTCGAAGATACAACAGTGCAGGTGACTTATGACGACACCCTTTGCATTGATCGATAGGATTTACACCTTTAACTCAAACAACTTACTCTGGGACTGATTAGGAATGTGGTCACGTTATAAGGCTGCCTTAGGAGACTCGGGGTATCTTGACACACTGGTTTAACTAGGGTTGACCCAGTATGTCAGCGTATCCCTAGTCCTCGGGAGCATCCATATAACGTTGTCACCTTACTGATCCGCTCCCGAGTGAATAACTTGGGATAGGAGAGACTGACAGAAGTCAGTATAAGACATTCTACATAACATAGGAATGGGGTGAAGGACGTATTCCAGATTGACGAGTATGCCGTCAAGGAATACGAGACATAAGCATTATGTTTCAAATCTTTGGCCAAAGTATCGCAAGCTGTTGATTGCATTGTCCTAAGTCACCTAGTCTAAGGGATGAGATGCCGATGAATAATGGTAACAATTATTCAGATAGGTTCCTTAGACAGAGCATTCTAAATCCCAGATTAGGGAAGAGAACCGCAAGAGTATTGTGTTAAATATAAAAATTCCAACTCTTTGATATACATGAATAGATCGGTAGATTACTGAGTCATGGAATGAATAGATCGGAAGTACTCCGAGTCATTACAGCTGCATATGGTTATCTGTTATAAGAATGGTTGTTTTGATTTGTGAGTTCTAAATTATGTATTTAGAACCAGGAAGCATTTATCAAAAAAAAAATTCACTTGTTCTAATGTATAATAATGAGGATGTTACATCTTGGTATCAGAGCTGAAGGTTGCAGCTCTTGGGCCTATTGTGTCCATAATCTGATAAGAACCTGAATTTTCTTGTAACAGAAAATGGTTAGAACAAGGGGGAACGTTGCGAATAATGCTCCACCTGAAGGAGGGGTGGCAACAACCCAAAAACTTGATGAGATCCTTGCTGCCCTGTTGGACACAAGAGATCGTTTAGCTGTACTTGAACAACAGGTGATGGGAAATGAGGAGGATGATAAAGCTGGTAATCACAATCAGCAACCTCTTGAGGACAACCCCGATATGGGTGTTGATATTAATGCTGGAAATGCACCTGTCCAACTAGAAAACAAAAAGGCCAGGTTGGCAGCAGAACTCACTAATGATATAAAAAGGATAAGCCCACCTAAGTATGATGGCACCACATTAGGAGATGGAGCTGAGAACTGGCTCAGCGAAATGGAGAAGTACTTTGCAATAAGAAACTTCTCAGAGGAAACCAAAGCTATTTGGGGAGCCTATTAGCTTTCCCACGAAGCATCTTCGTGGTGGGATAGCCGTAAAGCTGAACTAAATATTGATGAGACCAATATTACTTGGGATCAATTTAAAGGCTATTTTAGGCAACGTTGGCTGCCACAACTTTTCTATGATCAGAAAATGACAGAATTCCAGAATTTAGCTCAAGGGAAGCTAACGGTAACTGAATACTGGGAGTGGTTTACAAAACTCCTCAAGTATGTACCGCAGTATCAAACTGACGAGAAGTTCAGAATATGGAAATTCATCATGGGATTGAATCCCGTGATAGGGGGAGAGGTCGATGTTCACAGTCCAACCACTATGGAAGGAGTTGTTGAAAAGGCCATAAGACAAGAACAGAAATTAAAGGCTATTTCTGCTCATAAGGAGGAAGTGCGGAAGAAGACTGCAAACCCTTCTTCAACCTCTCTTGCACCCAGAAAGGGACCATGGAAAAAGTTTGGAAACAAAAGTAAGTTTCCAGGTGATAATAATAAGAAAGCAGTAGCAAATAAGCCTGCTGGAAATGTAAGGGATAATTTTGCCAAAAATTATAACAATGGGCAGAAGCCCTATGGAGGCCAACGTGATAATTACAAGGTTGGAGGCAATTTTGAGCCTAAAAAGGGACCTGTAGGAGGCTGCTACAATTGTGGCAAAGACCACTACGCAAATCAGTGCCCTTTGAAGAAGGATGATCGTAATCAGCAGCATAAGATACATGCTGCAGTGCAGACAAGCAAGCGGAAAAGCAAGTGACAACTATAGAAGTTCCGGGTAAGTTATTTGGCATACCTGTCACTATTCTTTTTGATACAGGAGCTACTGAATGTTTCATTTCTAATAAACTTGCTTCTAAACTTAAAAGAAAAGATGGAAAAATGGATAAATCTTGGACTGTACAGTATGGTAATAACTCTGTTCATACAGTGAGTATGTGTCTTTTTGGGGCAGTCCTTGACTTACCTAATTTCTCCATGGAAGTTGACCTCTATGTTACACCTTTGGGATCGTATGACATTGTCATTAGTGTCAATTGGTTAGCTGACCATAAAGCAAAAGTAGATTGCTATGAAAAGAACATAAAATGTTTAGATGATCAGCTAGAAACAACAGAGATTCAAGGTGTGAAACGGGAGATTTCAGTTAGGAAACTGTCAGCTATGCAGCTTAAAAAGGCTAAAAACAAAGGATGTACCCTTTATGCAGTAAAGATATCTGAATTTTCAGAAGAAGATGGTGATTCCATGAAACGATTTCCTCTGCTACAAAGTTTCAGGGATGTTTTTCTAGAGGAATTACCAGGGTTACCACCCAAGAGGGAATTTGACTTCACCATCGAAATCAAACCAGGAACGGAACCTATTTCCAAAGCACCTTATCGGATGACTACTACAGAGTTAGTCGAGCTTAAGGCACAATTGCAAGAACTTTTATCTAAAGGTTTGATTAGACCAAGTGTTTCACCTTGGGGAGCGCCTGTAATATTTGTGAAAAAGAAGGATGGAACACTTAGGCTGTGTATTGATTATCAGATGTTGAACAAAGCAACAATCAAGAACAGATATCCACTTCCAAGGATCGACGATCTATTTGATCAGATGCGTGGGGCAGCAGTCTATTCTAAGATAGATCTTCGATCTGGTTATCATCAGTTAAGGATTAGAGAAGAAGATATTCATAAAACAGCTTTTCGAACAAGGTACGAACATTATGAATTCACGGTTCTACCCTTTGGATTAACTAATGCACCCGCAACTTTTATGAACTTAATGAATAATATCTTTCAAGAATATTTGGACAAGTTTGTACTTGTATTCTTGGATGATATTCTCATTTATTCTAAAAGCGCTGAGGAGCACAATGAGCATTTGAAGATAGTTTTGGGAATTTTGAGAAAAAGAAAGTTGTATGGTAAGTTATCCAAATGTTCTTTCTTTGATTCAGAAGTTCACTATTTGGGTCATGTCATAAGTAAAGAAGGAATTGCTGTAGATCCTTCAAAAATAGTGGCAATAACTGAGTGGCCTGCACCAAAGAATGTGCATGAAGTAAGAAGCTTCATGGGTCTTGCTGGTTACTATAGAAAATTTGTTAAGGATTTTTCTAAAGTGGCTTGCACCAATAACTTCATTGCAGAAGAAGGATAAGAAATTTATTTGGGAATGATAAGTGCGAAGCGGCTTTCAAAATTTGAAAGGCCAGTTGACTTCTGCACCTATATTAGCTGTACCAGACCCTAATGGGAGCTTTATCTGTTGTAACAGATGCTTCTATGGAAGGCCTTGGAGGTGCATTTGTTACAAAATGATCAAGTCATAGCATATGAAAGTAGAAAAATTAAGTTACATGAGCTGAATTATGCTCCTCATGATTTGGAGCTTGCTGCTATTGTTCATGCACTTCAAGTCTAGAGACACTATTTACTTGGGAAACCTTTTGAGTTGAAAATGATCACTTAGGACTGAAATATATTTTCACTCAGCCTAATCTGATATGCCAGAAAGAGAAGGTGGTTAGAATTTTTATCACAATATGATTTTCATATTAGCTACATCAAAGGGAAGGAGAATAAAGTAGTAGATGCTCTAAGTCGTAGGAGGCACATTTATGCTCTTATAACATTAAGAACTCAGTTCAAGGATGAGGTAAAGAGTGCCTCAGAATCAGATACATACTTTCAGCAAGTAAAAGCAGCGCTTGCTGCAGAACCTAATGATGAAAGGTTATAAATGTTTTCATTTTGATAATGAAGGAATATCACGTTATGAAAAGCTAGGGTATACGTACCTATGCTGAATGATTTGAGAAAGAATTTGTTAGTCGAATTTCATAATTCAGGAAGGTTTCTCTGGACACCCGGGTATCACAAAAATGCTTGCTGATTTGAAACAACAATACTTTTGGAAAGGTATGAAAAAGGATGTCATTGATTTTGTGACTCATTGTTTGGAATGTTAGCGGGTTGAGGCATTCTAACATATGCACTCTGCTGGACTGTTATATCCTCATAGCATACCGCAGTACAAATGGCAAGTAATAACTATGGACTTTGTAGAAGGGTTACCCATGTCTAGGAATAAACATGATGTTATCATGGTAGTTGTAGATAAACTAACTAAGGTAGCTCATTTCATCGCTGGAAATCTAAAGGATGATTCACCAGTGCTGGCCAAAAGATTCGTACATGAAATTTTCACATTGCATGGTGTACCAGAATTGATTATATCTAACAGGGATCCAAGAATGACGTCAAGGTTTTGGCAAATGCTTAATACAGCTCTTGGAACGAAACTAAACTTCAGTTCTGCATATCATCCGGAAACGGACGGACAAACAGAGAGGGTAAATCAAGTGTTGGAAGACATGTTGCGAATGTATTGCATGGATCAACAGTATAAATGGGAAGAGTATCTTCCATTAGTTGAGTTCACATACAACAACACTTATCACTCATCTCTTAAAATGGCACCATTTGAAGCACTCTATGGAAGAAAGTGCAGAACTCCTGTTAGCTGGGATAGTGTTGAGGATAGAGTGGTAATTGGACCAGAGATTCTCACAGAAATGGAACAGCAAGTTAAGCTAATTCGTGAACGATTAAAGGAAGCAGTGGATAGCAGAAGAGCTATGCTGACCTTAAGCGGGTTGATCGAAGGTTTGAGCTTGGTGAGAAGGTTTTTCTTTGTGTTAAACCTAGAAAGAGTTCTATAACTTTTGGCAAGGCTGCCAAGCTGTCACCTCGATTCGTGGGACCTTTCGAAATTGTCGAAATAATCAATCCTGTAGCTTATCGATTAGCATTACCACCTGCTTTATCTCGCATGCATGATGTTTTCCATATTTATTTGCTTAAGAAATACATTTCAGATCTATCACATGTTTTAAATTGGAATTCCTTGCAGGTACAATCCCAAGAATAATCGTGGTTAAACCCACACGAGTGCTGGAAACTCGCCAATTGCATTTGAGAAATCATGAAATGCAGCAATGTAAGGTCCAGTGGGACCAGTTTAGCGAAGAAAGTGCAACTTGGGAAAATCTGGAAGAGATGAAAATTACTTTTCCTTTTCTTTTTCAACAGAATGAAATCTATTGACAAAACATTTCTTTTATGAACGTATCTTTTTCAAGTTTATATGAAAGCCAGATGGAGGCAAACATCATTCAGGTTGAATAAAATGAGTTGTGACATTGATTTCTGGAACTATTCAAGTTGGAATCTTTGTTACGAAATTCTAGTATTTTGCTTATGTATAAGCCTGATTGTGATTATTTATCATTATTGGCACAGTTGGAATACTGAATATATATATTTATCTTGTATATCGGCTTCTGTAGAAGCTTTATCGTGAATACTATATGATTTTGGATATGGTGGGAATCCTTGAATAGATAGAGTTTTTCTTTTAACTGTTGCAGAGGTTTAATTGAGAATACTATACGGGTTTGATTCCTTTTTGAGTCCTGGAAAGGTAATATGCGTTTCTACCTTTGAAGAAGTTCAATCGTGAATACTGTATGTTATTGGTATAGTTAGAATTCTTGAATTTGATATGAAACTTATATCTTTCTACTTCTGTAAAAGTTTATTTGAAGAATACCACATGGGTAAGAATCCTTTTAATCCCGGAGGCGTATATTATGTTTTCCTTTCTGAATAATCTCAGTTGTGGATAATGTTGCTATGGAATCAGTTGGAATCCTTGATATGTGACTGGTGTTCCTACTTCTGTGTAAGTCCTGTTATGATTTCGGTCGATACTGACTTAGTGAGAGTCCTTGAAAGGTGTCTAGTATTTTTAATTTCATTCAAAGCTGGGTTATGAATGTTGTTGTTATTATGAATACTAAATGTTATCAACTCCAGTGGAGATGCTGATAAGTAATTTATGTTGTAACATTTGTAGGAGTTCTTGCTGTGAGTACTTTTCGTATTCTTGATTTGTTGTCATACGAATTCAACTTCAATTGAAACCTTTAATATAAGTACTGGTTGAATTTGACAATGTTGGAGCCCGTGTTATGTTGTATGTTGGCTCGATTCTCGATTTTTGTCCTTGCTGTGTTTTAGTAGGGATTAAATTGAACTGAATGTTGATGTGAGTTTCGACTCAGTGGGATTGTTCTTGTGTTTGAACATGATTACGTCTTCTGTTAGCATGAATACCTAGTCGTGAGCTTGTTTGAAGGGAAATATGAATGACTCGTTTTCTTTATCTTCTGTTGTAAAGTATTTAAATTTTAACAAAACTGTGGTTCTTCTTGTGGCTCGTTTGACTTATGTTGATATATATTTATCTAACTGTTGGAATTGATTCAACCTACTGATGGAATCGATTCAACCTACTGATGGAATATTGAATGGTTATGATAGTCATTTTACTATGTTGAATGTAATGGTCTGTCTGATGTTTGTTGTCCTTCAGATTCTGATGGATAATTGTTTTGGATACTTTTGTTCTTCTTGATCTCTAATATTTTTGATGAAATATTGGGAAGTATCTAGGACTATTTAGTAACTAAAATATGAGTTACGCTTGTATAGTCATATTGTATTACAAAAGCATAATCTGAAATATGTTTGCATGTTTGGTGAAATGATTTCATTTAAACAGGGTGTTTAATGAAAACAATTGATGGATTGCAATTGTTTTAAGAGTTAGTGCTTATCATGCTCAGTTCATCGAATTGACCCATGTTGACAATTTTTGCAGATGGTTTCCGTAAGTGGTAAAAGCACGCAGATCAGATAGGATGTTCAAATTGTTTAATTTGGTTTTATGATGAATTACAGCTTGATTCTCTAAATGTACTATATGAGGAAAGATGTTCTTTTTCTGATGAGTATTGTATCAAATATGCTGAATGCATAAAATGTATTTGATTAGCTTGAGAGGAATGAAAAGAGTTATTTGTTACTTATATGATTGTATTCGTATCTTGATAGTTTGACCTTCTTCGGTTCAAATGATCTTGAGAGCATTGTTATTATTGTATAATTTGGAGACTTTTGTGATTATCAATATAAGCTTGTAAGAATATGTGACTGAATACTTATAATTGTTTAGTCGTTCTAGTATGTTCTATCTAAAGCTAGATTAGAATTTAGATCACTGTCTTTCTGGAAGCTAGGGTTAAAATAAACCTGAGCAGGAAGCTAAACAAGCTGAATAAATTATTACTTCCTAGTCTTGATCTAAGTCAAGACGACGTTTAATTGGATTCTTAATCACTATATCTCAATGTTAATAAGTAAGATATAAATTCAGTTATGAGAACTGATATAAACCTAAAAAGGGTTTGGTTGGCAATCTCATGTAAAGATTATGGGTTATTGTCCAATTTCGTTAATTTAAGAATTATGTATATTCTATGAACTCCTTGATGGGACCTCTAGTCCTAATAACTTCTCTTGTGTAATGGGTTTTACTAAGGAAAGTATTTCTAAGGTGAGGAACCCAGGGATTGGGAAAGACTACCCTTAAGGGAGCGTCTTATGGTATAATTTTAACTCAACGTATGTAGCACTTGTTAATAAGTAGATCTTTTCGAGGCGGATTTATAGGTTGACGACACAAGTCAATTGCAGGGTTGTACCTTCGAGAAGATTAGGATCTTCTCGAAGATACAACAGTGCAGGTGACTTATGACGACACCCTTTTCATTGATCGATAGGATTTACACCTTTAACTCGAACAAGTTACTCTGGGACTGATTAGGAATGTGGTCACGTTCTAAGGCTGCCTTAGGAGACTCGGGGTATCTTGACACACTGGTTTAACTAGGATTGAACCAGTATGTCAGCATATCCCTAGTCCTCAGGAGCATCCATATAACGTTGTCACCTTACTGATCCACTCCTGAGTGAATAACTTGGGATAGGAGAGACTGACAGAAGTCAGTATAAGACATTCTACATAACATAGGAATGGGGTGAAGGACATATTCTAGATTGACGAGTATGCCGTCAAGGAATACGAGACATAAGCAGTATGTTTCAAATCTTTGGCCAAAGTATCGCAAGCTGCTGATTGCGTTGTCCTAAGTCACCTAGTCTAAGGGATGAGATGCTGATGAATAATGGTAATAATTATTCAGATAGGTTCCTTAGACGGAGCATTCTAAATCCCAGATTAGGGAAGAGAACCGCAAGAGTGCTGTGTTAAATAAAAAAATGCCAACTCTTAATATACATGAATAGATCGGTAGATTACCGAGTCATGGAATGAATAGATCGGAAGTACTCCGAGTCATTACAACGGCATATGGTTATCTGTTATAAGAATGGTTGTTTTGATTTGTGAGTTCTAAATTATGTATTTAGAACCAGGAAGCATTTATCAAAAAAAAAAATTACTTGTTCTAATGTATAATAATGAGGATGTTACACTTGTGATTCCAGAACCTTCTCCATTGACCCCACAAACCGGTAAATATAACCTTTTAGAACAAATTGAAAAGACGTCTGCTAAGATTTCAATCTTAGATCTTCTCAAGATATCCAATGTGCATAAAGACATTATGTACCAAACTCTTCAAGGGTTGGGAGTGCCTTTAGAAGTCGATTCTACACACCTTTAAGCCGCAGTGGCAAACATCGTACCAAATGAACATATTTCCTTCAACCATAGGGAGATCCCTACTGAGAATCCAACACATAATCTTCCCTTATACGTTGAGGTAGTTGTCACCCGTAGGAAGATCAAACGGGTGCTTGTGGATAACAGATCTGGATTGAACATTTACACACTCAAGTTGGTTAAATAGTTAGAACATACAGAAGAAGATCTTGAGTCCCATATTATTACTATCACCACATACAACAATGCAAAAAGGGAGTCAACGGGCACCATCACGCTACCCATGGAGGTTGGTCCCACTTGTTATTAGACAAAGTTTCATGTCCTAGAATTGGAACTTCCATATAACATACTTCTAGGCCGACCATGGATTCATGCCATGCAGTCCGTGCCATCAAAATTTCATCAATGCATTAAGTTGAAGCATACGGGACATACCATTACAATACAAGGAGATTCAGAGCCCTTCACTCATTGTAGAGATCTCAATAGCTTTGCATGAAAGGGTAAATATGCACGTCCCTCCACAGATATAGTTGTCCCTCTCCAGTCTAAGGCCATGAAATCCTGGGTGGATTCAGATTCTCTTAGTTCTTGCACTCATGGGGCATCTACTTCAACATCTCCGTTTGATTCATGGGCGATGAAAATCCTTGAATATGGCTACGAGGAGTATAATGTACAACAAGCGCTCTTGGTTTTAAACCTCTCATTCTCTCCCAAGACTAGAGGTTGACCCAATTACCACTTTAGAAGACCTAGAAAGGAACACACTATTGGGTCATTCTTACCTGGAGGCTTGTTAGCTGAGGAGAAATTACTTGATCTACCTACAACTTGGGTCCCAGAGGACACTCAACCATCATGTTATCGAACCCATGAATATGAAAAATCCAGTAAAATGATGTACTCCATGGGCTACAAAGGCCTAGGATGTGGGAGAAATGAACAAGGACAAAGAGAACTGGCCTCTCTTCTGCATTTCACAATAGAAAGATTAGGCATCATGATTCACCCTTATGGGGCACACCCCAATGACCATGATGCTACTTGTTCTAAATGTGAGGATAGCTCTGACTATCTAGAAAATGATATAGATTCCCATTGTAGCCAATATGAGGATCTTGCCTCCACAAACCTTTTCATGAACAATGCTATCCTAACCATAACCCCCACAGAACCAACCCTTAGCCTTATATACCCTTCCCTTATTGAATGGGACCAACAATGTCACATGTCGCTAGATTTATTCAAGAATGATGAAGCTATCGTAGAATTCATGGGTATAAGGGATACAATTCCCATTGGAGATCATAAGAAAGGTTTCTTTATTGACTTAGATACTTGCGCTTACTTCGGCAAGGAGGCTGAACTTCGTGGTCAAAAAAACTTAAAGAAAAGTGAGGGAAAAAGTTCTAAAGTAAAGCCTTGAAAAAAATCAAAGTCCAAGTCACACAGTGAAAACCTCTTTGAGGCACTAGCTGACAAACAAATAAAAAATCAAAGGACAAACAAAGTGACCATGCCTAATGGGATGAAAATATCATGGAGACATCCTTGGATGAAGATCTCAACCCTACCTCCTAATCCTACACGTATGGAGGACTTATCAAAATTTACTAGTCGAAGAAACCATTGATGTGAATATTGGTACAGAAGAAGATCCCAAGATAGTAAAATTGGGAGCATCACTCTTAGACTAGGGAACATAATACATTCACTATGTTGCTATACACGAGTTTATAGATGTGTTCGTGTGGTCTTACAAAGACATGCCTAGACTTAGATCCGACTTTGGTTGTGCACAACCTAGTTGTGCATGCAAACGCTAAGCCGATCAAATAGAAATTCTGAAAGATACACCCAAGAGTGGCCTTATTTGTTAAAGAAGAGTTGGAAAGATTGCTTATAGCAGGATTCATTTGGACCAATTGATTATTTTCAATGGATATTGAAACATTGTTCTTGTCCAGAAAAGGCCTATCATTATCCGAATCTACATGAATTTTAGGGACATCAATAAAGCTTGCCCCTAAAGGATAATTTCCCGCTGCCAAATATTGACATGATTGTTGACTCAACAGCAAGGTATGAGATGCTATCACTCATGGATGGATTTTTGGGATATAATCAAATCAAGATAGCTGAAGAAGACCAACACAAAACAACTTTTACGACTCCTTGGGGCACCTTCTATTATCAGGTAATGCCATTTGGCCTTAAAAATGTAGGAGCTACTTATCAGTGGGAAATGACAGTAATTTTTCATGATATGATTCATGATATCATGGAGGACTATGTGGATGACATCTTGGGAAAGTCTAAAACAAGAGAGGATCACCTTGTCATTTTGTGGCATATCTTTGAATGCTTTGCGTGAATACAAAGTTAGGATGAATCCAAAGAAGTGTTTCTTCGGTGTGCTATCAGGGAAACTATTGGGTTTCATTGATATCAAGATGAGGTATTGAGGTAGACCCTGCTAAAGTGTCTGCTATCACTGAAATGCCTCCACCTAAGAATATCAAGAAATGGCTACATAATTACAGGGGAAAATTCAATCCATTTTCCACTTCATCTCCCAGCTTACAGATAAGTGTCACTCATTCACCCACTTGCTTAAAAAAGATGTCACTTTCATATGGGGACCTGAGACAATAACAAGCCTTTGCTTTGCTTAAAAAATACTTGGCTAATCCACCTGTCCTCATGCCTCCCACTCCTAGAGAGCCACTCTTGCTCTATATTTCTACTACACAATTTGCTATTGGTGCGCTACTCACCTAATATGACCTTGGTCATAAGGAGAAAGTGGTGTATTATCTGAGTCGCACCCTCATCACCTATGAGCTCAATTATCCTCAAATTGAAAAGGCTTGCTTGGTTGTTGTTTTTACTTTTCAAAAACTTCGCCATTACCTATTGAATACTAAAACCAAGCTAATATCCAAGGTTGACCCACTCAAGTATTTATTGTCTAAACCCACCCTCATAGGTAGAATGGCTAATTGGATCATTCTACTCAGTGAGTTTGACATAGAATTTGTACATCAAAAATCGGTTAAAGGACAAGTACTTGCGGACCAGCTAGTGGAAGCACCTTTGCAAGGTTACAGAACCTTTGAATCTAGATCTGTCTAGATGCCTCCTTGCTCTACATTGAAGAATTTGTCATGTGGAAGATACATTTTGATGGATCCTTTACGTTTCATGGTTCAGGTGCAGGAGTGGTCCTTATTACTCCTTCTGGCGATCCTATACCATAGGATTTTCACCTAGGCTTCCCTTGCACAAACAACATTATAGAATATGAGGCACTTATTGTAGGAATGAAGCTAGCCATCAAGTGGAATGTTCATCATGTCAAGGTTGTGGGTGATTCGTAGTTAATTATCAAACAGGTTAATGATGAATACAAGGTTAAGGATGACAAGCTCATACCTTACAAAAAGTTAGTAGAAATTCTAAAGGAGTACTTTGTGCTACATTACCTTTGAACAAATCCTAAGAGCACAGAACAAATAAGTAGATGCCATGGAAATACAGTGGGTTCTATGCTTCGTATTTCACCAGGGAATAATGACATTTCTTTGTAGAAAATCTACACCACCCCACGTATGACATGCCAAAAATCTTACCTGGCTTGTGATGTTGTTGATCCCAATTGCCCTGTGGTATGAACCCATATTTACCTATCTTAAGGACAACATATTCCCTCCCAATATCTCCCATTTTGAAAAGAAAAGCTTGATTCGCCAAATAGCCCGTTACACCCTTTTGGGAGGTACAATTTATCATCGTGGTTACAATGGGAATCTATTACGTTGTCTGGATGTGACGGAGTCAATCCAAGCAATCAAAGAAGTGCATGAAGGGGTGTGTGGAGCACATACAAATGGAATGGTCTTGGCTAAGAAATTGTTAAGAGTAGGCTACTATTGGCCTACCATGGAAACTGATTTGTTGTAATTATGTCACAAAATGTGTACTTTTCCAAAAGTATGGAAACTTTTCATTCATGCTCCATGTCGCAACCATTGCAACCTATCACTACCCCATGGCCATTCTCCAAGTGGGGACTTGACTTAATAGGAAAACTTACTCCTACCTCATCTGATGGTCATACACATATCATCATGGCTACAGAATACTTTACAAAATGGGTGGAGGTTGTCCCTTTAACCTATGTCACAGGAGCCCAGATTTCTAAATTTATCATGAATCACATCATTTGTCGATATGGTATTCCCGTAGCCATCGTTACAGATAATGGGAAGTCATTTAAGAACAAAAATGTGAAAGGTCTTTGTCAACGGTTCCAAATTAGGTTAAAATGGTCCACACCATATTACCCTCAGGGTAATGGACAAGCTGAGGCCACAAACAAGACTTTGGTAAGGATAATGGAGAAGATGGTCAGTAAAAATAGGTCATAACTGGCACCTACAAATCCATCCAGCCCTTTGGGCTTACAGAACATCCATTCGCACTCCTACGGGTGTGACACCATATTCCCTAGTGTTCGGGACAAAATCTATCATCCCTTTAGAGATCGAACTTCCGTCCCTGAGAATTTCTCTTTCGGGACTATCTGGATAAGGATGAGGATTATCGAGTGGCAAGACTGGCTGAATTAGAGCTCCTAGATGAGAGGTGCATTCATGCTCTTAATCACCTGAAAGTGTATCAACACAGAGTCTCTAGAAACTACAACAAGAGAATCATCCCTCGTCAGTTTGAGGTTGGTGATTTAGTCATGAAGGAGAACCAGTTCAACACCAGAGCAGAACGAGAAAAGAAAGGGAAGTTCAAACCACATTGGTTGGGACCCTATGTTATAGTCACCAAGTACGGCACAGGGGCATACAAACTGGCTCACCCCAATGGTGATGAGCTCTGGGAGCCCATGAATGCCATGCATCTTAAGCGGTTCTATGCTTAAACATGGCGCAAGGAGGTTAAATAGTGAGAAAATAAAAAAAAATGGTAAATGATAAAAAAATAAAAAAAAAAAAAATCAGAAAAAGAAAAAGAGAAAACAGGTCATCCACTAGTGAAAACCACGCAATTGTGGTACTTTGGACAAGTCCTTGGGTGAAAACTAGTTTTCGGACGCCTCGGGAGGATTCGTTGTTCACAAGCATCCTGCACCTGGAGGGTAGTTTTCCTTGGCCTAGCCCTAGTTCTACCTTCAAGATTCCCTCTGAGCCCCATCCTATTGGGCCTTGATCTGGCTTTGTCTTCTTTTATTCCTCTATGCATGGTATGGTCTTTCACTATTTCCCATCTTATGTTGGGGGAAAATTTAATGACTTCACCTTCTTGTTCATAAATGCATGGCTTCTGCCCTTGTATATTCCCCATCTAACACTGGGGGCATCCACACTTTCTTGGTTACCTACACATAGCTCTAGAAAACCATTCGAAAACACCAAAAACAATAGAAAATTGTTTCAAAAAACCTAAACAATAGAAAATTGTTTCAAAAAAACAATAGAAAATTGTTTCAAAAACAACCAAAAACAATAGAAAATTGTTTCACAAAAACCTAAAAACAATAGAAAATTGTTTCGAAAACCTAAACAAAAACAATAGAAACCCAATAGAAAATTGTTTCAAAAACAACCTAAACAATAGAAAATTAGCTCAAACAATAGAAAATTACAAAAAAACATTTACTTGCATTGTCTTGTTTCTTGCTTTGCTTGTTGCTTGTTTGTCTGTTTTATGTTTTTGCTTTTGGGTTGTTTGTTGCTTGGGCTACTTTGTTAGGATTCATCTTTTCTTGCTTAGATTAGATTTATTCTTGCTTGTGCATATTGCGGTATGTTTTTGCATGCTAGTGAATCTTAGGAAATCATGATGTAATGTGTTAATTCATTGTGTTCTTTCTTAGCATTTGATTGTGTTTATTACATGTTAATAAAGCATGGTGAATCATGGTGTATTGTATTATTTCCTGGTGTTTCTTTGTTAGCATTTGGTTGTGTTTATTGCATGTGCATTGTTTTGTTATCATTAACATCACATTACCATCATTATCATCACATCTAACATCATATATACATCATACATCATATATAAACAAAATGCTAAGTTTTACATCATGCATGTAGGCTAAGCTAATCATCACATATCGTATCATCAATGGGGGCAAGAGGGGTTGCGCATGATCAAAAATCTATCCCCCCCACACTAATATCATCATATCATCCTGTCCATATACATCTACAATAACACATGGGAAATGCATTTGATATAATCTAAGGATCTATCATCTAACATCCACAGCACATGTATACATCAAACATCAAAATCAGATACATACAAAGTACAAAATCAGATAACATCATAACACATCCATAAGTGCTGAATCAAAACATGCAACATGCAATGAGATTCGACATAGAGTAATTTCTGAAAAAGGGTATTTTACATCATAGAATTATGCCCACTCGTGTCACATGCATCAAGACACAAAAACAATAAAGTACATCATCTCATAAACATGTGTATCTGAGCCCAAAAAGTAATCCTCATATATATACATGTGTGTCATATACATCTATATCAACAAAAATGGATACACATCAGTACTCTATATCAAAAATGCCTTCAGCTGAGGCGTACAAAGATGCTACATCAAAAATGTCCACATATCTATACAAGTATACAATATCTAGATCGGTACTCAAAATAATACATCATTGATACAAAATGCCATAAAAAAGGGGCATGTATTAGAAAGAATCAAGCCTTCATCATGAGGCATCATCAAAATACAAGTATACAAGATTGTACATCAAAATCGGCCTTCATAAGAGGCATACATACAAATAATCTATACAACAAAAATGTGGATCTCAACCGTAGCTCTCACCCTCGTCAGGGCTCCCGGATCTGTCATCTGGTCGACGGAACACTGGAGGATGAGATGGCCCTGGTCCAACTAACTGCTCTGGTATGGGTTGTCTCACTAATCTAGTGGACTGGCCTGATCTCCATGATCGAGATCCTGATGCGCTCGACCCTGACTATCGCGGCAGTGCTACTTACTACTTTAGAGGAACTACCCTATAATAGGCAGTCCTGTAAAATAAGGCCTCACCACCAAGCTTGGTGGCATCACGTATCAGGTCAAAATCTCAAGAGGTGAGCACTACCTGAAGGGCAGCATCTCGCTCGCATGTCACTTGGCCCAAGTCAGCCTCGGCCTGTCTAGAGGAAGAAGCCTCTCGGTCTCTCTCTACAGTAGCAGTATGTAGCTCGGTGCGGGCCTGATCCCTCTGTACAAGGAGTGCCTATGATCGTGCATATACATGATCTCTCTGTGCAACAACCATCCGCACCTGCGACTGGGACTGATGAAGAAGGCTCAATATTTGATCCCCATGTGCCTTTGTCTCCAAATCTGGCTCTGCCATGCCACTCTATCATCTCCTGGGCTAGCCTAGGCCCGAGCCTGATCCTGCTCTGAAAGTAAAGTAACAATGTGAGCTTGGGCCTCATCACGTTCTATTGTGGTAGTCACACACCAGCCTTGAGCCTCATATCTCTCTGCTCTAGGCCGCGTCTCTCTCGGCTATGACCTGCTAGTAACTGCAGCTGTACTGTGGCTATCTGTGCCACTGGCTGGGAGGTTATCTGTGCCTCAGGGACTAGTCCCTGAGGTTCTCTGGATGACTATCCCTACTCTAGGACCATGCCTCTGGATGGCTACACTGCTACCTATACTGGGCCCTGTGGCCTCAGTCCCTGTGCCTATGAGGTACCCTACCCATCATGTGAAGTTCCATCGAAAGGATCCTCTGGGTCTAGCCCCTGTGCCACTGCCCTTGCCCTACCACTTTGAACCATGCCATATCTCTACAGGTGGGTGAGTGCCTGCTGCCCAAGCCTCCTCTAGAATGGTGAGATGTGGGGTAACACTATAGCATACCAAGCTGCATAGTCGGTTGTGGTCCCTGGATCTCACACCTGTCGTACTGGGTCCCATACTTGTGGGACCACCTGCATGAAACTCGCCCTAGCTCAGGCCACCAGTATGTGAGGCCCCATGGTTTGCCTCTCTAAATCCCTACGTGCATGCCAAATATCTTGTTGGGGGACCCCCTGTACCCTGCCAAGCTACCGCTGGCACCTGTCTACTCGATACAACTCAATAATATAACTGTAGTTGCCAATGATAAAATGCTCCACCAAGGCACACACCGAGCTCTGTGGCATCCTCTGGCCACTGGAAATGCCTGTATGGCCTCCAGATAACATCTATCTCTACTAGCTCATCAAAATCTTGCCTATATCTGAATAGGTTGCCAAGATGGCCGTGTACATCCCCACCATCTGCTACCCATGCCATGTATGATGGCTCCTCAGGATCTTGGACATGTAAAGTGCCCACGGGGCATCTGATTGCAATATGATCCCATGACCATATCTGTAATAAAGAGGTTGGACCCATGGTCTTCTGACCATGGTATGTGATCAAATGTAAATCCTTAGTATAGGTGGGCCAATATGCACTGCCCCCAGTAGTATCTCTCACTACTAAAGATGCCATGAACCAAGGGCAATAGTCCTCTCGGGAATGAGGTCCCTGTCTTATCAGTGAGTAAGAACCCACTGATAAGAGACATGATGTAGAGAGGCCCCCGATGCAATGTGGGGTCAGAGATACACTCGTGCAAAGCTATGGTCATCCCCATCATGCAGAATGTCATCAACATCAAAAAGGGCATTGCAAGCTGCTCTAATCAACCCTGCATCTACGTTGTACTCGATCAAGGTGCCCATCATTGGCACGTGAAGAATCCACCATACATCCTCAATCCAGTCATAGTCATCTCTCCTGTCGGCAGTCTGAAGCACTGACTCTCGCTATGCCATCGCTCGGCTAGCGTAGTCAATAGGCCATGATCCAGTATGATGGACGACATCCGAGACACGGGGCCTAGCCCCACCACCTCAAGAAGTATCGTCATGGCTCACCAGTCGCTGGTGCATACTACCCTCTAGCTATGTTATCTGGGTATGTCAGCTCCCACATCTGTAAAACTGGTAATCGTCTCTACAAAATAACATGGTCACTAGTCAGTTCCTATACATTTCTTCTAAAAATCTATCTCCCCTTTTAGGGTTAGCCCAAAAATCCTAAAAATTCTTCTAAGTGTCATGTTTTTGACACTTTCCTATCTTTTCTCCACCTGTCTAGGGCACTTGTGTGCCCTTTTTGGCATGTGTGCACACTCATTTTTGGTACTTGCACTTGTACACATGTTCTTTTGGCACTGTGCACCCTCTTTTTCAGGTGTCTGCGTGCCCTTTTTTTATGTGTGCACCTTTGGTGCTTGCGCTTGCATGCACATGCTCTCGTGTGTGTGCACCCACTTTTTCATGTTTGTGCCACACTTTCCATGTGTGCGCATGTGCACACATGTGTTTGTGCGTGCACATGCACGTGGGTGTGTGCTTTTCATGCCTGTGTAGCGTGTGTGTGTGTGCTTTGGCACATGTGCCCCCAAAGGGACACTTGCGCCCCCTATCTGATGCTTGCGCCTTGCGTGCAGGTGCCAACATGACTTCCTAGGGCTAAATGCCTCATTTAATGCATTAATGACCAAAATTACTAAGCTAGGGTTCGATACTCACAAAGGGGCCATCGTCTGCATGCCACTGGTACCCTCAAACTGCATCTGCATGCCTCAATCGGTCTCATGCGATCACCATGGTTCTCGTCAGTATCAAGAGCCTCACGGTAAAATTTCTAAACAGCTCGGTTAAAATGAATTGGTCACGATGTTTTTACCCCCCCTGGTGGGGTATATTAACCCATTTTTCACCGTCGGGAGGGCCGGGAGGCCTATTTTGATCGCCGTTTTCTCCTCTATTCACTGTGGAATAATTATTTTTATTAAATAATTATTTTTCTCTTATTTTTCACTTTATTGGAGCATTTTTTTTGGTCTGTCTGATACCCCTTTCTTCTCCCTCGGAACAATTTTATTGCTCCCTGGTGATTTTTATTCTTCTCCACACTCTCGTAAATAATTATTTTTCAAATAATTATTTTTTCTTAATGTTTCCACTAAACAAGGACATTATTTGTCACTTGTTTCTTCTTTCTTCCACCTAGGGCACTTTTTGTTGCCCCTAGGCCCTTCGCTTTCTTCTTCTATTTTCTTCTACTGTTCACCACAATTTGGAAAGCAAAAATAATAAAAACAATATATATGTCAAAAATCCAAAAATAGGGAAATTTTTTTCAAAAAATCCTAAAAAGTAAAAAACCCTACAAATATGGTAACTTGCTTGTTATAGCTGAAACTTGTGTCTTGCACATGGTATTTTCTCCATATCCTATTGGTTTGTCTCACATCTTCCCTGATTAATACGACTCGCAGATCACCGGATTCACAACCATTCACAAAGCTAGTTGCTTGCTTCATCTGTACTCTGGGGCACGTTTGTTTGCCTAGTGCTGTTTCATTGCGCACAAAATCTTTTCATGGACCCCATGTCCATTTTCATTTCCCCTTGCATGTATCCTTTCTCGAGGCATCATTTTTAACCCTTTTCATCAATCAAAAACTTTTGGATCTCTTCAGCACTGATAACAAAACATTTGTACAACTGTCTTGACCATTGTTGGGTTAGATATGTGCGTTCGTACTTGTTTTCCCTGTTAAATGAGCTTGTTTCCTTCTCATTATTGCATTGCATTGTTGTATGTTGCATGGAGTTGGTATTTTCAGCAATGGAAAATTGTTCGTAGTATGGCTTTTCATGTCATTCTACCTTTGTCGTATGCTTATATTTTTCATAAGGACCGATGACGTAGCTCTTGTGGAAATATGATGACATCAAAATTGTTCCAATAAACAGCAGCTAGAGGCTAAGATCTTCCCTCCCCTCCTCCATATTTCTTCTACATCACTTCCCTTTCACCCCTAATCTTCTCTCTCACCGGGGCATCCTACCTCTTCCCCATTCTTCTGCCTATCTCTCATCTTTTTCGATCGTCGATCAGATTCTTTCATCACCCCATCGACACTCGAGGGGGCATCTCTCTCTCCTACTAATTTTTCTTCTATCCCTTCAAAATTTTCTTCCATCTACTATCTTTGAAGTGGCATCACTTACGCCACCCCAAAGAGGGGAAAATGTAGACACCTATAATTACACCCAAGCAATTTAAATACCTAAATTTGCGCTAATTATCCCCTTTCTCACAAATTGACGACATATCGTCAAAAGCACTCATATTCCCTCTTATTGTCATTAATTAATTATAATACACTAATTGATTAAGTCACCTATCCAGCTAACAACCTAATTAACGACCTTCTATTAATTATTTACCCCTTCTATCCAGACTAATTAATTATTATTAATTAATTAATTCCACTTCATTTAATTAATAAATCAATATTTAATTGATTTAATCCCCTCCTAACGGCCTAAATCGTACTAATATTCCTCTAATTGGCTTCTATAAGCTTACATCTACCTATTAGTTAATCACCTTTGATTAATTAAAACATCCCCCAACTCCCATGACTTGCTAAGCATAAATTAAACCCTTCTAAAGTAAGGTTACCTTTAATAAAGCAACCTTATCCATTCCTAATCATGTTTTACCTTTATCCCACATGCAAAGGGATGAAGTGTTTCCTTTATCCATTGGGCTATATAAGGAGCCCTCCTTCTACCTTTATACCTACACCTAATTCCCTTGAGAAAGCAAAAGAAAGCACATAGTCTTGCACTAAAAGCCTTTTGCCATTCTCAAGCCCTTCCATCATCCATCTTGAAGAGCTAAGCCTCACACCCAAGCATCCTTGAAGGATCAAAGCAAGCAATATTGTTGATTTCCATTGGACTACATAGGTCCATTTGATTTAATTAGGCAATTTAGAAGAATAGAGTTCTTGATTGGCATTATGTTTGATTTCACTATTTCAAAGTTATGATGCTAGTGTAGGCCTTGTTCATTTCTTCATCTTGATGGTACTCTTTTCTTGTTTCTAGCTAGGTTAGGGAACTATTTTAGGTGGTAGTTCTTGCTTTCAATCTAACTTAGGAAAAAGAATACTTGGCGTGGACAAAGCCAAGTTTTTAGGACTCATCCATATTGGGAATTTTTTGCAGGACACGAGAAAAGCGTGACCTGATTGCGCATGCGGAGTGGATAAGATGTCATCTTGACAACGTGATGCCCATAAAAGGAATATGCCTTGCAATATAAGGTTTTAGAAGACATCATGGTAGAAAGTGGAGAGCTCAGGTTTGGAGGAGTATGCTCCCATGAAGGACCACATTTAGACACTTGGCATCGGATCTGAGGCCGCAGAAGGATGAGTTGGCACTTTGGGATGCCTATATATGCGAGTGACCACATGAGAAAAATAAATATAGAGATATCAGATAGATGGTAAGATAATATAGAGAGTGGAGCTCTGTAGAAATACTGTGAGAACTCTATGGGATTAGGTAGAGGGTATATAATGAAGTAATGTATTAAGGGGATGGGATATAATTTTTTCTTTGTATGGATGAAGGACATGATCTCTATTATGATGTATGAATTTAGTCTAATCAAGCTGTGGTAGTCTAATGGATCCATTGAATGTAATGAGGTTACAAATATGAATGAGTAGGAATGTAATTGATTTGGTTCATATCTATATCTGTTCATTTCTATTCATGGATGTTACAGAATAGATGTAAATCCTTATGTATTTGCCTTTTTATTGTAGTTATATTTGGTGTCTATAAGTACCCTCTATTTGGAATGAATACATTTATCTATAGGCCGTTCTGAGCCCTATGATGATTGTATGTCTCATTTCCACCTTTATTCATTAAGTTCATGACATAGATGATAGTTTCCCACTTAACTCACATAAAAGAGAGACTCAGTGTCTGCGTGTGCCTCGGGTGAGTGCTCAACATCCACTGGGTGGTAGGATGATGCACATGGGATTTATTTCCTTTGAAATGGGTGTAAAAATGACTACACTTCTACTCAACATCATCCACCTAACCGCTTATAGTGTTAACATGACCACCGTTTTTGTAATTTCCATTGCATCAATGGCCATAATGATAGTGACTACTATGCTCTCTATGAAAAATTGTAATAGTTAGAATACAAAGGTGTCATTTCCTTAAGCTCCCACTCTCGTGAGAGCTCTCTTTCTCCTATTCTGCATAAGTGTGCTTCCACTGCTGTTCACTTGTCTCTTTCACCTCCATCTAAAGTAACCATCTGACCACCTCCTAAGGTCATTCTCCATCCGCATCCTCCATCTAATCCACATGTGGTCACATCCTCTCATTCCTCACACATTGATACCATTCCTCACTGCCTTCCTAATCCCCTAGCTTCCGCACTTCCTCCCTCTACACCTTCCATTCTCAGTTCCATTCCCTCTAGCATTCAATTTTGAACTTACCCACATATTATTGCTTCTTCACATGTTCCTTGCATGTCTTGCAAACCTCTTAATTTCTGGTAGATGACATACATTTTATCACCCTATGATGCATTCTCATACTATGGTTCATACTTGACTATTGAGGGAATTCTACATCTATGAACCTCTCCATTGATAACTCATGCACCATGCTTTATGTCATATCGTTTCTAGCATCACTTTTTACATGAAAAACACATTTCCCTATGACACACTCTTGTTTTATGGTTCATTCTTGACTACTGAGGGGATTTTATAAATGAACATCATACTCACACTGGGGGGAAATTTCTCTTTGTCCCCCCTTCATTGTCATCCCACGCTATTACGACTCTTATTTCACAACTCATCATTGTTCGATTAGAAACACATCATTAGTCTAATCTCTTATATTATCTACGTCATATTGTCACTTTTACTTTCCTACCATATCACATTCCATCCATATATTTTTATGATCTACCACTCATTTTTATGTGCATACATTGTTTATCTAGTTTACTACTTAGCTATTCTTTCCACATCATACTACATTCTAACATTAGAAAAACAACACAACCATTTCAACAATGCATATCAACCCACAATAAAAGTAAAAATCATCATATACCAATGCACATAAAAAACATATGTGATATCAATATCCATATATATCAAGCATTATGGTTTAGCCATGTCTACTTACTCTAATGATCGCTTGTTACTAAAAGAATTTCTTCATAGCCTTTTATATCATGCTCTCCAATAGTACGCTCATTTTGCTTATGGATCCATTAGTACTTATTGTGATATGGAGGATGTTTTTCTTAGACAATTTATTTCCAATAATGGTCCCAAAGTCACATATGAGCGCTTGCCTTCTTTACATCAAGGAAAGAATGAATCAATTTTATATTACATTTTACGGCTTCAATTCTTGCATTGCATCTAGTTATTATTTCAACCCATTGATTTAAAAAAAGAAATTTATATTTTGTTGTAGCTTGGATTAATTGCATTGAAAGAAAAACTATTGTATGATATGTGTGAATCTTTTTACTCTCTTATTCTACAAAGTCATTGATTTAGAACAAGATTTAATTGTCTCGAACATATTATACCACCCCTTCTACTTCTTCTTCTACTACTTCCTCATTTATTATTACTTCTCCTCTTCTATCCTATTAAGCTCCCTCCACGGTCCCCATCTCCACCTCTGCATAAGCGTCTTCCTTCTCCTCCACCACATCGGTATTCAACTAAGTCTTCTCCCTTTCCTATCTTGTGAACCACTACATTTATCAAATAATTCAAAACCACATGATGTTTTTGTGCATTTTAACTTGATAAACAACTCATCCATTTACCTTCTACTCAACATCATCCACCTCAGCTGCTTACAACATTAGCGTGACCGCCCTTTTTATAATTTCCACTGCATCAATGGCCATCTGTGATAATGATTGCTATGTTCTCCATGAATAATTGTAACAATTAGAAGAGAAAGGTGTCATTTCCTTCATCTCCCACTCTCATGAGATCTCTCTTTATCCTATTCCACATAAGTGTGCTTCCATTGATATTCACTTGTTTCTTTAACCTCCATCTAAAGTATTCATCCACCCACCTCCTAAGGTCATTATCCATCCATGTCCTGCATCTAATCCACATATGGTCACATCCTCTCATTCCTCAATCATTGATACCATTCCTCATTGGCTTCCTAATCCCATTGCTTCTGTAATTTGTCCCTCTACACCTTCCATTCTTGGTTACATTCCCTCTAGCATTCAATTTGGAACTTACCCACATACTATTTCTTATTCACATGTTCCTTCAATGCCTTGTAGACCTCCTAATCACGGGTAGATGACATCCATTTTATTACCCTATGTTGCATTCTCGTGCTATGGTTCATACTTGATTGTTGAGGGAATTATACATCCATGAACCTCTCCATTCACAACTCATGCGCCATGCTTCATGTCATATATTTTCTAGCATCTCTTTGTACATGAAAAATGCATTTCCCTATGACACAGTCATTTTTATGGTTCATTCTTGACTGTTGAGGGGATTTTATAAATGAACCTCATACTCACATTTGGGGGAAATTACTCTTCATCCCCCCCTTCGTTCTCATCCCACTCTATTATGAATCTTATTTCACAACTCATCATTATTCGATTAACAACACATCATTAATCTAATCTCTTATCTTATTTACGTCATATTGCCACTTTTACTTTCCTACCATATCTCATTCCATCCATATATTTTTATGATCTGCCACTCATTTTTATGTGCATACATTCTTTATCTAGTTTACTACTTAGCTATTCTTTCCACATCATACTACATTCTAACATTCAAAAATCAACAAAAACCATTTCAACAATGCATATCAACCCACAATATAAGTAAAAATCATCATATACCAATGCACATAAAAAACATATGTGATATCAATATATATATATATCATCCAAAATCATAAATTTCAAAATACAATCGCTGGGGGGCAATCCCCCATGCATCAATACAACATATACAATACATCATACATCATCCTTGTTATCACTATATACAATCACAAGAGCTCTAGAACTAGAAGCTTTGCTGCATTCACTCTATAATGGTGCTCTTGACCTCTATATCTCTCTAACTTAATCTGTAATATCGAAAGCTCAATCATTGTTAGCTCTAAAAATTGGCCCCCATAGCTCCACATATCTAGCAAAAACATCCAAATATAGGGTTCCTCCTTCTACGACATGTCTAGCTCGCTTAGTCTCTACACACACCTCATCACGCTTACTCAATAACATGGTACACATGGGTGATGCTATAGCCACCATCTTGAACAAATGGGCATGCTTTCCCACAATTGCATCAATTCTCTATAGTATACCACCTCTCAAGAGCACATCTGGAGGAACGCTCCATGTCAACATGCGTATCAATGAATCTACAATCAATGACCAATAGGCATCACCTAAAATCACAAAACCACCATTAGTTACTACATACCTTCACAATATATAATAACCAAACAACATGACTAAAATCTATCAATGAACAATACTTATGTTCATCTCGTGCCACTACTACACCATCTACATTGGGGGAATGTGCATACCCCTCTACTCCTCCAACTACTAGTCCACCAACCGCATCCACCACTACTAGAAATAACAACACCCATTGATGTGTTTCCCACCACTCACTATATGCCTGGGTGCACCCCACATCATCAACCTGTATAAGCTATATAGTTGTCATCTACCTCATCTGGACCAAGGATGCACTATCTGTGCTCATGTTCAGCCTAACCTTTGACCCTTACTTGTCTCGCCACTCTAGTAGATATTCAATAATATATATGGCTCTGGGGGAACATCCTGGGCCATGATAAACTGTCTTAATACTCACTCACCCTAGAATAACTTTTTCACCCCATGGGAAGTGATCATCTAACCACATGGTGTGCCGAATGCACCGTAGATCCACACCATCCTCTAACCAACCTCCATAGTCTTTATATGGCCTCCATATAATGGCCCCATGACCCATCTAATCTAGATCATCAACCTATAGGTGGTCATATTAATCCTCCTACTATGGGTTCCTACCCACCTCGCTGCAAATATCTCGGGTCTACTCCAATCACCCCGTGGCCCACTAAGTGGCCTCAATATTGCTATATGCTCATAGGCTCATACATGTAACAAATTTTGGGGCTCCTAGTCCAGCCCCATGATCCTCCTAAGTGAATATATACAAATATCTATACATATGGGCTAATACACACCATTTCCATGCATACTTACTCCCATGCTCCTCTATCCTATGGAAAATATCATGGATCTTATACAATATCCCAACTCTGCCACCCTCTATTACCTTTGATGATGCTAGAATCATTGCAATAAACTTTTATAACCATGGAACACTAGATCTCAATATCAACATCTAAACTGATATGGGTATTTACATGTACTCAAGTGCCTATGAAATACGACCTCTATGCCCTCATCTAACTATGGGCATCCACTATAATCATCACATGTACTCTCTCACCTACAATATGGCAACTGCAATTGTCTAGTATAAATCCTCCAAGGTCATTGTCATCTCACCAGTAGGAAATAAAAATGTACTTATATCTACGCACCGTCTACTCACACAAAGAAGTCAACATAGGATTATTATGGGGTACGTCCCCCAATCTAGTTTGTGCTACAAGCAGGCTCATGTTCAATATATCCCACTCAACATCTAACAACCCCAAAGTAAGTAATGTACTCAAATGGCGGCCCACCCAAAATTGTCTCGAGTGTATATCCCTCTACACAACACATAAAGTAGAAAAAATTATTCCATTATTACACCATACATATTGAAAAAATCACTTATCATAACGTCAAACTATTTAGAATATTATCATTTCACAACATGGTGCCCAAAACTTTGCTTTAGGACACCAATGCCCAGGAGTAAGTCACGAGGCACCCAAAACATAGGTCACTAGCACCACGAAACTGGGCACTAGATTCCTCAAGGATGAAAATATCCCTGATATCTTCTGTCCCAGGTCAGAAATGGTGAAAAATAAAATAAAAATTTTTTCGTAAAATTGAGAAAAATAGATATATTCGATAACATTTTCCAAAAATAATCATACATACCAACTCATCGGTTGTCTATGAAGCCACGACCGTTGTTACTCTTTCAAATATAGTCAAACTCGCTTACTCTAACACGTGGCATCCTGACACCTCAGATATTCAAAAATCAATCAATCTTGGTATAAACAAGAATACTATTCACTTTTCACTCTTACTATATATAGTAGTTCTAATATTTTCTTATACTATAGTTACTATTTGCCACCACTTTTACAACTAATGCATGTTGCATGGTTTTACTCATATCTCGAGCCTTGTAATTCCATTTGTCTTTCCGTTTACACCATATGGATCATAATTTTCTCGAGCACTGTACCATACTAATTTCAATATCTCAAATTCAACTCTAGCATAAGTACCAATCAATATTTACTCATACTTTGCCAATACTATCTCATCTTATTTCTCATGCACTATTACACACATCTTATACACTTTTCTTTTGTCTTAGTGCTCATTTCTACGCTCATCTTTTTGCCGAAAGGGGGGCATATAATCATGATAATCTTATAATCCCTCTTAGGATACAAATAAATCAATCAACATTCCCAGCACATTACCACCATAATTTCTCTAATCTCATTCAAACAAAGGTACAATCATTCTACATTACATTCAATAGTTTCTACTAGTCTAAATATATTCCCCCAAATGACCTAATTTGGGGGCATAGTAAAAAAATCTCCATGAGTATTTTACTAAGTACACATTATGAAATAAATCTTATATCATTCAAAGAAAATCAATCAACTGGTTCAATAAGCATACTTTACTATCTCTCCCAGATGACCTAACTTGGAATCCATCTAGCACTATTAAAATCAGAACACTTGTTACTATAGGAGTGGGGGAAATGAGAAGTCATTTCCTTTCCTATACTTCTCCTATATGGGTTCTTCAATTAGAACAAACAATTTTTCAAACGGAACTAAATTTGGTCTCTATCCATTTGAAATGGTTGGACCTTTTGGGGATATACTCATGGATGAAGAGTAAAACTAGACCTCTCTCCCCAAAAATCTTCCTCTGGTGTAAGGATTCCCAAATCATCCTATTTACAAAACAAAATCAGGTTGGTAATTAATAATTTTCTACCTCCTTAATCTCCTTTGACAACAATTCAAAATTCCAAAATCTCCAAATCATTTCAACTATTTCTCCAAGTGCTCTTTACGATCATTCACTATCTCCACTTATGCTACATGGGTAAAAACAATGATCCATGGTTCACCATGCTAAAAGTTTCTATACTCTATGCATAATTTGTAACATGGCTTCTCAGAACTCTATACAAGTATGTTCCTTACTTCGTTTACACAACTTGAATTTAATTCAAATAGCATAAGGGGGGAGAAATGTAGACAAAAAATCATGCACATATTACTATTTTATTATGCCCTCAAGTATGTTGTTATATGCATGGATAAGTAAGAAAATTATTCACTAGTGATACAATCCTTTTTCCATCCACTTGTTTTGATTGTTTATATTGTATTTCTCTCTAAAATCTTTCATTTTTGTACCCGAGTTCTAGTCAGGTCATAGGGATCCTTCCCTATCTATATTTTCACATATGTCATCATTTATTCTAGGACATCAGCACCCATTCTGGACACTAGTGCTTAGGTGCTCCTGTCCATTCTAGGTGCTTCTGTCCTCTTTTTTCTTTTTACTTATTTTGAAATTTGTGTTTGACCTTTTTAGTTTTCTTATCCTTATCCCAAGCTCATAATCGACATTTCATGTCACTAGTATCAAAATTCAAATAAGAGATCCATATATATACGCAACATACACACTATTATTCTGGATGAAAATTCTAAGGAGAAATCACATCTACATACTATCACTACCATTACAAGGGGCTACTATTTTTGGGTTGCATACATTGCATATAAAGGGGAAGTTCTCAATTTCATATCAAGCATTTACATCTTATCTAGCCATAACCCACTATCTTGGCGTCATTTGCATGAGAGAAACCTAAGGATACTATTTCACACACAATCATAAAGAATTACATGGAGTCTAGAATGTAGTGTAGCACTTGGTCATAAGTTCACTCATCAGGTAACCTTCAGGGTCAGTATGACTTCACATTTTGCATATTTCATTCCAATTTGATGTATATTTGAGAATTTGCAGATAGCTAGGGTTTGTTTTATAGGTTATAGGTACCCTCAATGATTAAATAGAGAATATCAGGAAAATGACAAGAAGTGGCAATGAAACCATAATAACACAGAAGAAAGTAGATTCTAAGCTTCTGTACAGTCACCAATGCCCAAGAATAGTCACCTGTGCCCAGAAGAACTTGTTTAGCACCAAACACCTATGTCTAACATCATTCTCAGGTCCTAATATTTACAAGGAGAAGTTGTGACACTATTTCAATCTGGTTCAACACTTTACACTGCCAAAACTAGCTTCTGATTACGCGGGGCTCAACTAAGTCATTCATCTCGCCCATTTACTTATAGTATTGTATTACTAGAGTTCTTAACTATATATTTATTGTATTCTACTATATCAGTTACTTTGAAATTAGATTTAATTAGGTTTTTATTAAATCAATATGATTTATTTTAACTTAATGTTTGTAAATGTGCATCGTGCGTGCACACACTTTTTGTAAACTCTTGTTGAATTTTCTTCAAGAAATATTTATTTTTATCAAAGACCGTAATATCCAATTCCTTAAGAAATTTTTTCCTCAATCTGTCATTAATCTACCATAGCTTATTATGCATCATAATTGTGATACGAATCATGTGTGCTCTAACAAGGTTGTGAAAAATTAGAGTGCCTTACACTCTAGAGAGATGATCCCGTTTATATGATAGATAAGTTCACACTTATAGATGTGCTCTATGTTGGGTTTCAGATTTGCACTTGAAATGAAACCACATTCAGGGGACAAACAAGTCCCTCCTCTTTAATGGGAGAGATTCCCTTATTGAAAACAAGTGAAAAACCTATGTACAAATACACAATCTTTCATTCAATGGTGGTTTCCTGATATCTTGAAATGTATTTTATGCTTGGAAAGTTATCAGTACATGAGGATGGAATACTTGAAGAGAGGAGGGAGGCATAAGAAGAAAATACTTTCAGGGAAAAGAGATGGTAGAGAAACCCTTACATGTATTGAGCAAATGAGATATAGAGTAGAACCATTCACTTTTATAACGGGAACAATATGTAGACTCAAAGTTCTTGAGATTGTATAAACTAGAACACAAAGTTTCCAAGCATTCAAGGATTAAATGATTCACATATTAGAGCAAGAAGGAAAGAGAAAATAGATGAAAAAAGGGGAAAACCCTTATATTGATTTCTTTAGATTCAAAATTACAGTTCCAAAATATCAAAATTCCAACCCCGTACAATGGAATTGAAATCCCATCAAATAGCTCACAAGAGATGGTTACAACTTCCTTGAGAAAGCAAGAAACGGTTATAAATCATTCCAATCATTCGCGCCCTTTTGAATTCTTGATTCACAAAGAAATGTTAATGGCTGAAAAACCAGGTTTTCAAATATATGGCTGTTACATTATTTTGCCAGTTTAAATATGGTCCATTTGATTTTATTTTAAAACTTTAAATTTGGGCTGCCCACGTGGAAGAAATTAACTGGAGTGGGTGCGGGGGGAAAAAATTTACACTTTATAACTTTTATAGTGAAAAGGCATTTTGGAACATTTTGGCCAGCTCACCTGGTTTGAATTTTCAATGATCAAACACGTGGTGTTATATTCTTGGCGATGGGGTTGTGGATCACTTTTTAACTTTTAACTCATTTTGATAAAAAATCTTAAAAACTTTAAAATTCTCCACTGACTCGCATCCCCGCTTTGACTTTCCAATGCGGCTACGTGGCACCATCTGATTAGTGGCGGACCTTAGGAATTATTTTTAATCTCTCTACACAGGCTCATGGGTGCACCATCGCCAACTATACCCTTTTCCAAAAGGTTTTAAGTGCTAAAAAGCTCCCACAGCCCTACTAGCCCGCCTTGGGCAAATAATACCATCTAAGGTCCGTTGGGCCATAACTTGAAAAAGATGAAGAGTTAGGAGGACTTCTTTACCTTTTCAGAAATGGGAAGAAATTTCCCATCTAATGAAGAAGTTTCTAGGAGACCACAAGCCATTGGAAAGAACCATATTTCACAATTTTTGTTTTCACTATTTTTTAGAGGCACCGACTCAATATTTTTTAAGTCTAGTCTTGGAAAATGAGGGGAATTTTGAGGGTGACAACAACTAGCTCTTTATGGGGATAAATTGGCTTGGATCAAAGACACAATGAAAGATCAAGAACTATAGATAACTCTGGGAAAGAGGACATGTGCCTTATCCATTGGGAAAATGATTCAAAAGCAAAACCAATACAAGGCAACACACACAAGACAAGAAAATAAACAAAACATACCAAAAGGTAAGACCCAAAACAAAACACACCACACAGTAAAGAACAAGAAAGGGAAAAAAGCCAAAGCCAAAAACCAAACACAATGTACAAAAGGAATTCCTATCCACCTAGGACTTGAACAACTTTAGGTACTTCCCACTATAATGAAGTGGGAGAGGATATCTAGCCATGTAATCCAGATAGAAAGAGTTCTATCTAGCAAAATTTCTGACTCTAAAAGAACCAAGCCAAAGAGAATCAAACATACCATGGTTTTCTTGTGGCTCATGTATTTTTTCCCAAAGCAGCACAATGTCTCCCACTTGGAAAACTCTTGGTTTGGATTTCTTGTCAAACAAATCCTTTACTTTCAACTTATGAGCTACTATCCTGTCAACCACTTGTAATCTGTCCTCATCAAGATTCTAAAGGTAAAAAATTCTCTTGTCCAAAGAGCTACTGAAACTTGAATCTTCAATGGTTTTCATCAGATGCAAGACTAGAAATTCCACCATGAATGGAAGTTGATATTCCACACCATACACCACTTGGAAAGGAGACATTCCAATTACTCTCTTGGATGTAATTCTATCAGCCCAAAGTGCATCATATAGCTTCTTATGCCATTTTCTCTTAGAATAATCTACAAGCTTTCTAACTATGTTCACCAAGTTATTTTTTTGTTGATTATGCCTGTCCATTCCCTTGGGAGTAGTAATATGAATAATGGGCAAGAGAGATCCCATACCCATAGCAAAATTCCATCATCTTAGTAGAATAAAAGTTGGAAGCATTGTCAGTCACATTTTTTTTGGAGTCCCAAACTGGATCAATATGTTCTCCTTAATGAAGTTACAAACTGCCTTAGAAGTAGTGCTATTGACTGGGATGGCTTCTACCCCACTTGGTGACATAATCTATGGTAGTCAACACATGGGTATGCCCAACACTAGAATATGGATTGAGTGCTCCAATGAAGTCTAAATCCCATTAATGAAATGGCTCTTCAATCACTACAGGCTTGAGAGGAAAATCAGCCAACTTAGGTCTTCCAACAAACGTTTGGCACGCTTCACATTTACCAACCCATTTTGATGCATCTCTGAACAGAGTGGGCCAATAATAACCAGAATGAAGTATTTTATGAGTTATTATAGTAGAGGAGAAATGACCTCCACAAGCCTGGTCATGAAAAGTAGAGAACAAATTCTTTTGTTGCTCCTTGTCTACACACTTCAAAAACCTTCCATCTATGCCTCGTTTGAACAAAGAATTCTCCCATAACACATATTGTGTAGAACTTAGTTTGATGGCTCTCTTCTCTTTGGAACTCAAGTGATATGGACATTCTCCATAGGTCAGAAAATGAGAAATGTTAGCATACCATACATTTGTCAAGCTGAGGAACTGAAAAATGGGGACATCAACTCCATCTTTGGACAACTCCTTAGCAACACCCTCAGCAATGAGTTCACACAGGCCCTTACCCCAAACCAGCTTTGTTGGCCTGATGTCAAGATCATACTCTTTCACCTTTTCTACCCAATTACCTCTCTTGGTTCCAAATTCTTGCTGAGTAAGAATGGATTTGATTATTGTATCGGGCACCACCACCACAAAATGAGAATTAAGGATGTAAAACCTAAACTTCTTAACATCTTTGAAAACTACAAAAGCATGTTTCTCCATCATGGTGTACTTCATCTCATGATTTTTCAATACATAACTCATGAATGCAATTGGTAGCTCATGATCTTCAAAATTCTTCTAGGTTAACACAACAACTAGGGTATTTTCAATGACATAACAAGAGAATGAAATATTTTTTAAAGTCAGGGCATGCCAAGATTGAAGTCTTTGCAATATCTCATTTAATGTTCTCAAATTATTTCTTTCCTTTAGAGGACCAACCAAAAGTTTTCTTCCCTTGCATCATGTGAACAATGATCATAGTAAGCTCTACAAAATCAGGGATGAATCTTCTTATGAAATTGATCTTACCAAAGAAATAATTAACACCTTTCTTTCTTAATGGAAGAGGAATTTGCTAGATGGCTTGAACTCTCTCTAGATCAATCTTGATCCCTTCCTTTGAAACAATGTGTCCCAATAGCCTTCCTTCTGTGACACAAAACACATAATTCTTAGCATTTAAGGAGATCCCATGCTCTCTACACTTCTGCAATATTGTTTCAAGGTGTTGGAAGTGATCTGTTCTTGCTTTAGAAAACATTGTTAAGTCATTCAAATACACAACAATGCATTTCCCTTTAAAACTACCAAAAACCAAGTCCATGGCCCTCTAGAAAGTGGCACCAACATTGATGAGACCAAATGGAATCCTCTTGTATGCAAAGGTGCCCCAAAGAATAGTAAAGGCAGTATTATGTTGATCTGTAGTATTCACCTCTACTTGATTGTACCCCAAGAATCCATCTAACACAGATAACATCTCTGTTCCTGTGACAACATGCAATAATTGGTCCATCATGGGGAGAGGGTAGTTTTCCTTCAAAGAACCCTGATTTAGATTTTCAAAGTCCACAAAAATATAGATCTCACCATTCTTCTTCCTAATAGGCATTATATTAGCAATCCATGTTGAATGGTGGATGGGGAAGATGATCTTAGCCTTCATAAGCTTTTGAATTTCTTGGAAAATAGTATCATCTATCTTTGGATTATATTTCCTTTGCTTCTGTTTGAAGGGTTTGATCCCAGGTTTAAGAGGAATGAAATGTTGCATTTATTTAGGCTGAAAAGCCTTAATATCATCATAAGAGTAAGCCAGAACATCAACATACCTCTTTAAATGATTCACCACCTTATTTTTCTCTTACTGAGTGCAACATTTTCCAATGTTGACCATTTTGGGACCATCAAAAATCCCAATATTCACTTTCTCAGTCTCACCAGATTGTCAAGCTCCTTGGGAAACTTTAGAATTCATATACCTATCATGTTTATCAAAAATATCCTCCAAACTCACCAACCCTTTAGGGATTTTGTTTCCTTTCATTTTGATGCATCCATCTTGATCCATCTATTATTTGACACCCTCTTCATTTGAAGACACACACCCTCTAGGTAGATTGTCACTTCCTTCAAAGTACAACTGATCAAAGTTTTCTTTGAGCTCCAAGAAAGAAATAAAATGTTGGTCATCATTGAAAACTTGCCAATTATTTACATTTTCAGGCACATTGGGTCTATGGATCATCTCAATGGTGAATTTCTCTTGAGGTAAATTAGGATGAGGAATCAAAAAGGACCCCGAAAAAATTAGAGAGTTATCCCTAGTGTTCCTTTCCCTTGGCACAGATTCAATGGAAAAAGCATCAAGGAATTCAATGGAATCCCAGACCAGATTCCTATAGTGCTTCAAACTTTTGTTCTTTACCTGATAAAGGTCTCTAACTTGTTTTATAATTAGCTCTACATCTCCATGAGAAAGAAGGTTCTTCACTCCCATTTCCTTCACCATGCTCAACCCAAGAATGAGGGCCTCATACTTAGTAATATTTTTGGTAGTTTTAAACTAAAACTTGAAGGAGAAAGGATGAACCTTACACCAAGGAGAAATGAGCACTACACCAGCTCCAAAACTAGCTGAAGAGCATCTTCCATTAAACTCTAAAGTCCACACACCATTAGGATCAAGAAAAATCTCTTGGGAAGACTTGTCTCCTCATGTGACATGATCATGTACTTCCCATGCCCAATGTCTTCATACAGTATTTGTTCTTTAGGATCATTTTTCTTTTGCACACTATACGCTGCTTGTTTCTTAGGTAACAACTTCTTCATCTTCTCATTGACAGGGATCAAGGCATGTTACCAATGCATTTGGATCTCACCTCCAACATCTTTGCAAAAATTCCTACTTAGAAGCATGCCATAAGAATGAGGGATATCAACAACCAAGATTGTAGCCAAGACCTTCTTCTCTGGTAAAGCAACAAAAGCTACTTGTGCATCCTTGATTCTCTAACCAAAGGCACTTCTCTAATTTCCATGGAATAGAAAGAGCCATAAGTGCAGGTTAGGGTTAGACCCAAAGAATGAGCCACTTTTATAGGAATTAAATTATCAAATGCATAGAATCAATGACATAATTGCTAATCTTGTGGCTAGCTATGAGGAGAGTCACATAGAAGGGTTTTATCTTCTCATTGGGTGAAGTGACTGTAGCCACAAGGCTGGGTTGAGGTGGAGAAGAAGGAGTGGGCAACATGCCTTTAGAAGAATGGGCTGGGGTATTAGATTTAGAATTTACAAAGTTAACAATTTTGGCAAAGGCTTTAGGATGGGTTTGATAGAACTCTACCTCAGAAATTTGAATCTTGGTCTTTTTAAGATGGTATATAATGTCAACAGATCCAGACATGGATGGGGAGTCACTACTAGGAGTAGGAGGAGATTTTGATATATCAACTTTATCATTTATTGGACAAGAATTCTCAGAAGCAAAAGTAGAGGGAGAAGGACTAGCAGATCTTACTTTTTGGGTGGAAGTAGTAGGAATAGGAGCTCCTCTTCTTACAATCACCAGGATGGTGATGGGGTACTCCTTGGATATTTTTGTAGGTTTCCCCACATTCTCCTTTTTTTTGGTTTACTCCCGAGTCATAACAACATATGACTCACTGCTCATCTCAGCCACTACATCATCATAGTCATCTTCATCATCCACACCTTTAGTGGTGAGGAAATGAACTCAAGAACCATGAAGATCCTCTAGTTATTCATTAGATTGCTCTTCTTGTTCATCATAGAGCCCATTTTCTTCCTCATCATTAGGCTCAAGAACCTCACATGTAGCATTAACAGGCACCTTGAGGGGTGGACCTTCAATGGAATACCTATTTTGAGAAGAGGGAAAGCAGTTCTTAGGCTATAAGTTCTTCCTTAGAACATCTTGATATGGAGCATGTTGAGCCAATTGTTTCTTAATGGAAATGAGGTCATTAACCAGATTTTGTACCAAATGATCTACATTACCTCCAGGAGAAGAGGAAGAAGAATATGCTTTGGATTTGAAAGACTCCCTTTTCAACTTTCTAGACACGATCAAGTCATCTTCCACACTGAAAACCAATCTCTGATCACCATCCAAGTTGCAATATTTTCTCTCCTCAGAGCATAGCTTACTTCCGACAATTGAGTATTCAAGAAGAAACACTTATGAATCTGATCAATAGGCCTAGTACTTTATGGAATTTTGTTAATCAAATTGTTGAACTTGGCCACAAATTCTCTCATAGGCTCATGTGGCTCCTTCTTGATTTGAGAAATCTAAGCTAACAAATCATGCACATCTTCAGCAGGATTGAAATGTTGCTCAAATTCAGTCCTCATAATAGTCCAATCGGTGATGGTCCCATTAGGAAGATGGTAAAACCAATCTGTAACATTGTCTTGCAAAGTCTCCACAACCAGTCTAATAGAGACATCCTCATGTTGAACTCCAAGGGCCCCACATGTAACAATGAAGGCTGCAATGTGTTCATTAGGGTGCACTTTGTCATCACCTCTAAATTTAGGAAAATTGTTCCTGTTACCCCTAGGTAACTCATGCAATGGTTGAGGAAGAGCTAGAGGCCCAACTCTTTGTCCCCAAGGCAAAGGTGTTGCCATCCTTAGAAAGATTACTTCAAGTGGAACTAAGACACCAACAAGAATTAGGGCACAAAGATTAGGGCTAAGTTTTGATTGAGGAATGCTACTACTAGAAGCTCTGTCTTCAATAGGAGGTGTTCTTGTGGAACGATCTCTTCTATTTATTATTTTTAGAGGAAGTTGAAAAACTTGTTGATCCAGGAGTTGAAATTCGGGATCTTCAAATCTAAGAGCCCTTCTATCACGAGTGTATCTTAGAGTCACAAGATCAAAGAAATGATCAAATTAGTTGTTCTTTTTAGAAAGGAAATTTGTTAAACAAATCCCTAGTGGAGTTGTCAAAAACTGTTGGGTTTCATATTTGCACTTGGAATGAAACCAAATTCATGGGACAAATAATTCCCTCCTCTTTAATGGGAGAGGTTCCCTTATTGAAAGCAAGGGAAAAACCTATGGTAAAACCTATGGTGGTTTTTCGATATCTTGAAATGTGTTTTATGCTTGGAAAGTTATCAATACATGAGGATGAAAGACTTGAAGAGAGGAGGGAGGAAGAAGAAGACAATACTTTTAGGGAAAAGAGATGGTAGAGAAAACCCTTATATGTATTGAGAAAATGAGATATAGAGTAGAACCATTCACATTTATAATGGGAACAATCCAAAAACTAAAAGTTCTTGAGATTGTATAAACTAGAACACAAAGTTTCCAAGCATGCAAGGATTAAATGATTCACAGATCAGAGAAAGAAGGAAAGAGAAAATAGAGGAAAAAAGGGGAAAACCCTTGTATTGATTTCTTCAGATTCGAAATTATAGTTCCAGAATATAAAAATTCCAACCCCATATAATGGCTTTGAAAGACCACGAAATAGCTTGCAAGAGACGGTTACAACTTCCTCGAGAAAGAAAGAAATGGTTACAACTTCCTCGAGCAAGCAAGAAACAGTTACAAATCATTCCAATCATTTACGCCCTTTCGAATTATTGATTCACAAAGAAATGTTAATGGCAGAAAAACCAGGTTTTCAAATATATGACCATTACATTATTTCTCCAGTTTAAATATGGGACATTTGATTTGCTTTTACAAATTTAAATTTGGGCCGCCCACATGGAAGAAATTGATTGGAGCGGGTGCAGGGGGAAAAAATTTACGCTTTATAACCTTTACAACAAAAAGGTATTTTGGAACATTTTGGCCCGCTTGCCCACTTTGATTTTTCAATGGTCAGAAATGTTGTGTTATCTTCTTGGTGATGGGGTCATGGATCAATTTTTTACTTTTAACTCTTTTTGATAAAAAAATATTAAAAATTTAAAATTCTCTGCCAATCCGCATCCCCGCTTTGACTTTCCTACACAGTTACGTGGCACGATTTGATTGTGGCAGGCCTTAGGAATTTTTTTTTATCTCTCTACGTAGGCTTGTGGGCCCACCATTACCAATTATGCCCTTTTTCAAAAGGTGTTAAGTGCTAAAAAACTCCTACAACCCCACTAGCCCGCCTTGGGCAAATAATACAATCTCAGGTCCGCCAGGCCATAACTTGAAAAATATGAAGAGTTAGGAGGACTTCTTTACCTTTTCAAAAATGGGAAGAAATTTTTTATTTGATGAATTAGTTTCTAGGAGACCAAAATCCTTTGGAAAGAACCATATTTAAAATTTTTGTTTTCAATATTTTTTAGAGGCACCAACTCAAAATTTAAAGTCTAGACTTTGAAAATTAGGGGAATTTTGAGGGTGACAACACTCTGCTACATTTTTTACCCCATGATATTCTCAGATACTTAGATACATATCCCATATAATCTAATGTGCAAGAGAAGGTTATGTAGTGGTGACAACTCTACTTTGTACTATCCATCCCAAAATTTGTCCAATTCCTAATGTTATTGTACATCTCACACTTCCAAACATGAGGGTCATAATAGTAGTTATTACATTGGATGTTTTTTTTACTACTCAAACTATGTGTGAAATTATTTCTTATTGTGTTGGGTTAAAATTTATGATCCATTTTGCCTGTGTACTTGTTGGGACCCTAATGTAGCTACTAAATCTTAAAGGCACGTAGGCGCACACAGCTGGGGGGGAGCACACAAGTGAAGGCACGCAAAGCAAAATTCAAAAAGGGTTCTTGGAGAACCAAAGGTGTGCGCCCATGAAGAACAATTCAGGACTTAGCCATTTTCATCCTTTTGGGAAGAACACATGAAGAACGTGTTCCGTTTGGATAAGGTTCCAGCCTGGCGACATGGTGTCCTGGGAGGAATATACCTTATGATAGGAAGATCCAAAAAGCTAATCATGACATGGAGAGGCATGCGCCTGGGGTGACCCACACCTTGACACTTGGGGCTAGATCTAAGGTTACAAAGGAGTTTTTTAGAGCTTAGATGCCTATTTATACTCGTGCCCTTGGTAAAGAACAGAGACACAAGTGAGGTAGCGAAGCTTTGCAGAATTATTGCAAGAACTATGGGATAAAAATGGGTAGATGATTCTAGTAAGGATGTAATGGGGAAATGGGGAATGCAAATTTTGTTTTGAGAGCATACATGTATGGATCTAGATATGGTGTATGACTGTGGTCTGTCACTCTGTGATGTTTTGGAGTAATATTATGAATGAATATGATAAGGTTACCACTGCGTTTATATTAATATATCCTTCTTGTATTATCTACATGTTTCTACTATGCTTTTGATCTTGTATAATCATGAACTTACTTTAATGTTAAGTCTATTTGTGGATTTAAAAATTCCTAGTTTTATTAATTCTATTATGTTCTTTGCTTTGTTATGACTGAAGGGGTGTAGAAGCCATTCTGAGCTCTATAACTTCTTCATGTCTGTTAAGTCACTAAGTCAAGATCATGAATTATGCCTTCCACTAAAATCACATAAAAGAGAGACTCGGTTCCCTCTCGCGTGCCTCGAGTGAGTGCCCAGTTCCTGCTCGGTGATAGGCCGGCGCGCATGAGGTTCCCTTATTCTTGGTGAGTGTAAAAATGAATACATCTTGGTTTCGTTTCTCGGACATCTTTTTGAAGTTGTAGTGGGACATGGAATACATCATGATCTGTGCAAGAAATGATGATGGAGCGCTTAACCCTGGAAGGTATTGAAGATTGGTTTAAAAGCATGGAGAATGAATTCACTCAGAGATTCAATACTGGACCTGGGTTTGACATGTGAAGATGGGTGGAAGAAACTCTTTATCATGAGTTGTATGAAAACTTCTTCTATTATTTCCCAGTAGAGTTATTTGAATGGCTCTCAGCTTATACATCTAGATTGGGGTGGTGTTATAAGTCACACCCTTGGACCCAAGAAATATATCAGAACTTGCAAGATGCTGATCTAACGTGGACCCATGCTATAGATCATTGGTGGAAGGGAGTATTGACTAGATACATTCTGGAATATGTAATTTCCACGTATTCCTATCTAGAAGTTGCTGAGTTTGAGTTCTTGTGGGATCCCAGAGGATCAAATCTGCATGCTATCCCCCTGGTAATCAAAATATTGATGGTAACCATGGGTTTAGAGGCATTTCCTATGGCCAGATAAACCACTCTGAGTGCTTGGCGAGGAAGCCAGGTTGGGGAAAGATTGCTGATATAATGACTAAAAAAGAAAGGGAGGAGAGACGGCTCAAGCATAACGAAGCACGTGAAAGGGAGATTGATAGACAGTGTGGGATTACAAGTGGGTTATAGATCTAGACATGGTGGAAAGGAGTTGAGGTTCACGTAGAGGATGTGGAACCCGAATAGTCTGTGATACCCCATCTTGGTAAGCGTAGGAGAGAAAACCTTGTCGCTTCTGATGAGAGTTCATCACGTAGAGAAAGAAGAGTCGTTGGCACGCATCTGACCCCACTTAGTGACCAAACCTTGGCACTTGGTTTGTTTGAATGGGAGAAAAGTACAACTAATCCATTTTATATCAGTAGAAGTAACTAATCGGCACCTAGAAGTTACAACTTCTCATTTGGGACTTCTATGGCTTCACACACTATTCCAGTATTTGGTGGAATGTTTGGACAAGGAACACATATATAGCTGGTTTTGGAAGCACATTAGGAAGTGGTGGAGGAAATACAACTGGGAGTGGCACTTGTTCAAAAAATATTGGTGTGTAATTCAGTGGAATGACAGGAGCATTCGGCATGAAAAACACAGGCCCTGTACCTAACACAGGAGGATATGGAGGTGGAAGTGGCAAAGCTGGTGGCTTAGGATCTAGTGGGTCCAGTGGAGGAGAAAACACCAAAGGAAACCAAGGGAATGGATCGGGAGGACAAGGGCCTCAACCACCTCCTCAAGTCTTTTTTGAGATGTCTCTACACTTACCAGATTACAGTGGGATAGAATATGTCGTAGAGCATGTGCATAAGTGTGAGCTGCTATGGCACATGAAGGGGATCACGACCTAGGATTGAAAGGCTAGTCAATTTATGATGACCTTGTAAGGATGCGCGCATAATTGGTATAGAAAGTATGACCCTCATCACACTATTGTGGATTATACAGTGCTAAGAAATGTGTTCTTAGTGGAATTCCACATACCTGAGTTCTAACAGAAGAGCATCAGATCTCTCAAAAAAATCTAGCAGGGAATGAGAGAGAGCGTACGAGAATATGATGCATGTTTTAAAACTCTATTGTCTAAACTGTCTTATGATATCTACCCTTCATAACATGCTCAATGGTTTTTCGGAGGGTTGATCACACCCTTTAGGAGGGCTTTGTCTCATAAAACATTTACGGACCTGCCGCAAAGCATTAGAAGCCGCTTTGCATGCTGAGGCAGTTGGTAGTGTTGACATTGGTGTTAGCCCATTTATGGAGGCTCAGATCACTGCCATGGCTAAGTAGTTGGAGAAATTATCTTCCAACATAGTTCTAGAGACTTGCGGTGGGATGTGGTGCACAAATTGTAACATAGAATGACACATAAAGGATAATGGCGGGATATGTACTAGGAAGGTAGTGCACACCGTAGTGGTAAATTATGAAATATGTGCACGGGGACCATGATGCAAGTAGGTGCCCCCTGTTATAGCACATGATCCATAGAAACGTATCTTGTTATTGTAAGATATGTACCTCAACCACACATGACACCAAGGATTGTAGATTGATTGACTAGATTCATGAGGTAATTGATCTTGGTGTTTGCCAGACTAACATTTCCAGCAGTTCCAAAGGAGATGAACAACGGTATAAAGAGCATGGAGATGGAGGTGCACGTGGAAGAGGATTTTATGGAGGATTTCATGGTCATGGTAACTGTAGGGGAAGAAGTGAGTTCCCACGTGGAACATGCTTTAATTGTGGAGCCACAGACCATTATAAGCACGAATGTCTAGATCTTCTACAATGCTCCTGGTGTGGAAAAAACATAAGTATGAAGAGTGCCCAGAGTTATATGAACATATGAGTCAGCAGTACTAGAAGGATAAGGGCACTACCATGGTGAGTATTAAGAAGGCTGACACGTAATGGCTTCTGCGGGTAATACGTGAACAAGAATTAGACCCTGTTATGGTAACAACAAGGGTCGAGTCCGCATGCGTAAGGGAAGCACCTAGATAGAGACCTCTGGTTTTGAGGGAAAGAAGTAGTACATGGGAAGTATCCAAACCTGGATCACTAGAAATAAGTCTATCAGGAAACCATGGACGTAATTTGAAGTTTACAAGGGGAGATCCAATGCTTAAAAGATCAAACTAGAAAAGATGAGAAAATAAGACTAGTAGAAGCACCAAAGGATGACTTGGATGAGGTTAAGGAGGTGTGTAAAATACTGAGGCAGGAGAATATTATTCCCCTACTAGGAGCATGGTTGAGAGAAAAGGTACCACACACCGGGGAAGAGCATGAAAGGTAGATCCTGCATGCAAACCTCCCACCTCACAGCCTTGATTATGAAAAGCAGATCACCTTAAATGCAGTAGTGGATGGATGATTGCTTAGCAACATCCTCATTGACACAAGCACGAAGGTTAATGTTGTCACTCTGGATGCCTAGCATCAAATGGGAAGACCTGCATTACAACCATCTTCAAATGTGCTGTACATGGAAAATAAAACAAAGGTAATGTCCATAGGTGTCTTGAAGGATGTGACCATTACCATTCAGAGGACTAAGTTCACTAGGTATTTTGAATTCTTGGCACTTTCCGAGGCAGATAATTTCCCATCGTTACTTGGGCACCAGTGGTGCTATAAGAATAATGCAGATCTTTGGTTTAACAAGGGGTACATAAGTTTTGAAAACAAGGGGGAGAGGGTGATTATACCACTTGTTGATGGAAAATCCACACACTATACTGAACCCCTTGGAAAGGAGGTCCTTGACAGAATATATGTGCAATCCATAGAGATCCAAAGACCATCCATCCTATAGAAGGAATCATCTAGTTTGATGATGCTCAATCTGTTAGTGATACTACCAATATGACATGCGATAATTGGGCCCATGGGACCTATGAATTGATTGGGTGACATCTGAAAGGATTGGTAACCAGGGTAACCACGGCGTGTACGGTTTGATTCCTGGGAGGAAAGGCAATAACTAAGTTTCCTGGGGATGCATACCCTGAGGTATTTTTGAGAGAAATGGAAGCTCAATGGAGGGAGGAGGAGTGATGAGGTATGTTGGGTTATGTTTTAATAGGCATAGCAGCAAGGTGGTGGGCCGCGCATAGTGAAAACTTGTTGGAATGGTGCGAAGTTAGAATTGCGCTCACTGTCTAATTCTTGAAGAGAAACATACCCACCACTATCAAGGATTACAATGGTAATGGACCCACCTCTTCCCACATCCAGGCATGTGAGAGGGTCTGGGGAGAAGGCATGGAAGCATTACCACCCTCCCTTTGGGTGCATAAGTTATATTCAACACTACAAGGTTGTGCATGCGCTTGGTACATCCATTCTGAAACTCAATGCCAAATGGGAAATTGTAAGTAATTAGCGGCTGACCTGGTTCACACATTCGAGTACCAAAGTACCATGTAACCAGTTGATGAGGCATTACAGACTATCAAGTGTCTCATTCTGGGGGATTGCACCATGGCAGAAGATAGATTAGTAAACTTACTTGGTGGACCTAGCTTTGAAGTGCGATTCGAAGAGGAGGAACAAGAAGACATCTAATTCGAGTGCGCATGTGTTGAAAAGGAGAAAGGAAAGATGATATACATTGTTGATGGAGAGGAGATGGAGAGCCTAAATGTTAACCATTTGGTTGGGATGCACGAAGTAGTTGACAGTGCAGATGCATGTGTGCACGTGTATCATGAACAAATAAGAACCAAGAAAGTTAACATCAACTCAGAGAAGGAGCCCAAGGAAGCTATCATTGGGGACTACTGGTTGGACAAGGAAGTATCAAAAATCATCGATCTCTTGCATGAATTTAAGGATTTATTCCCATGAGGATACCATGAGTTGAAATGCGTCCACCATTCATTGGGGGAAATAAGGATAAAGTTGAAAGATGGTGTGCGCTCAGTCAGGAAGAGGCCTTACAAAATGAATCCTAACATGCACATAAGGGTGAAAGAAGAGCTAGACAAGATGATGGCATCTAGTATCATTAAGGCTATGGAGGAATCAAAATGGATAGGTCTAATGGTGATCAACATAAAGAAGGATTTCCGGATTAGGATATGTGTGGACTATAGGGAGTTAAACGCTATTTTTATCATAGATCATTTTCCCACCCCTTTCACTGAAGATATTTTTGAGGGAGTTGTTGGCGCGAGGTCTATTCCTTCACGGATGGATTCTCAGGATATCACCAAGTAAGGATTGCTAAGGAAGACCAAGAAAAGACAATTTTCACCACCGAGTGGGGAAGCTTTGCATACACGGTCATGCCATTTGGATTGAGGAATACGCTCACTATATTTTCACACATAGTGGTACAAGCGTTTCAGGACTTCATCCACAAGTTCCTTTAAGTATATTTGGACGATTGGATAGTGTATGGATTGGTCAGGGACCATTGTGATAACTTGAGATTGATGTTTGAAAGATTTCAGAAGTACAGGATTTCCCTCAACATCAAGAAATGTGTCTTTGTAACTCCTTTTGGAACGTTGTTGGGGCATATCATATGTAAAGAGGGCTTACTGGTGGATCCTACAAAATTTACAGTTATTATGGGATTAGGGGAGCCCACCAGCCAAAGCATCGTGCGTAGATTTCTTGGAGACACTGGGTACTACAGAAAGTTCATTAAGGGATATGCCAAGATCGCCACACCTTTGGAAATATTGCTCAGACATAAGAGTGCCTTTCAGTGGGGAGAGGCGCAATAGAGGGAATTTGACACTCTAAAATAAAGGCTTATCACCGCACCTATTCTACAATTCCCATCATGGGATAAACCTTTCCATGTCAATGTAGATGCATTTGGTACAATAATGGGAGTCGTTCTTGCTCAACCAAGAGAGGGGATTGTTGATCATCCCTTGTGTTTTGCAAGTAGAAAGTTGACACCAGCAGAACAAAATTATACAATGACTGAGCATGAGGCATTGTCAATGATCTACATGCTCCACAAATTTAGACAATATCTGATGGCAACTCCCTTTATATTCTACATTGACCATATGGCCTTGAAGTATCTAGTAAACAAAGTAGTGTTGCAAGGGCGCATATGTCGATGGGTACTGTTATTTTAGGAATTTGAATTCAAAGTGGAGGTAAAACTAGGAAAGAACAATTTTGGGCCGGACTATTTATCAAGGATTGATTCAGGAGAGGATGTGCAAAGTATTAAGGAAACCATGTCGGACGTGCAACTATTCAGGTTGCGGTGCGCACCCTTGGAGTTAGAAGACATTGTTATTTTTCTCAAGGAAGGTATGGAACCCGAATGGATGAATGCACTGGAAAGGAAAAGGTTAGCCATATGTGCCACACCCTTCATGTTGATCAATGAGGATTTATATAAAATGGGCCGCAATGAGGTTTTACACCAGTGTGTATTAGAACATGAACGCATAGCTATAATAGAAGAAGCCCATGGTAGGTGTTGTTGCAAATAAGTAGTACCCCTGGATGTTGATCAGACTTCTAGTTTGACATCTTGGACATCCAGTGTGATTACACAACATTTAATCCTCTCCCCAAGTGTGGGAATTGTAGAAATGGGAGAGGAATCTCTAGATTAGAGACTTGTTCCTCAACTCCTCTGATCAGATATATCACTTACAAGTTGCAGACGTTTAAATTCCTAGTTCCTACTCTAAATTCTAAGGGGACAAAGATAAGGAATGCAAGAAAATGAAGCTAATGATAATGAGGTGATGAAAATAGCATGGGAATCCTTACAGGCCCATCCCCTGACATTTTTCACCATGTTGGGAGAAAATGCGAGCCATTCTTCATTAAAAATGGTGGTTGAAACGTCATTTCTATCCATGACCACATACCAGAGGTGTTTTTCAATTTTATCTCTCCAAAATCCATCAAAATGCAAAAATAACCCCAGAATATTGTAGATAATTTCACCATCCTTCCATTGATATAAAGAACATGAAAAACTGAGCTTTGGATCAAAAGATATGACCGTTTGAAATTTTAGGGCAAAACAGGGCCAAATCAGATTAGCAGGCAAATTTTTTTAAATTTTCCACTTTTTGGTCATTTGGAAAATTTTCCAAAAATTCCCCACACTCCACCATTCTGGGTTCCATGTGGCATGTTTTGATTGGGCGCAGGACTTTAATGCTTCATTTTCCATTGTTTTCCCCTTTGGAAAATTTTCCAAAAAATCCCCGTTGGGCTGATGATCTGAGGACACGTGGCACATGTTGATTGGGCACAGGCCTATCCTCCTAAATTTTCTGTCACTTTTTGATCCTATTTCTTGACTCGGACATGTGGCAAAACCTTAATTTTTGTGGGATTTTCCCTTTAAATTTTCCATGCGGGCTTGTCTTGAGTTTTTTGGCACCACCTGACACGTGGCGAGATTCCATTCATTCGCGCTCGGGGGCGATTTTCCCTTTGAAATTTCCTTCTTTTTCCTTTAGGAAAATTTCCCAAATTCTCCCCACCTTCTGCTAGTATGAGACATGTGGCATAATTTCATTCGCCACAAACCCTCTGCAAACATTTTTCCTTTTGCACAATCCCTTTGGGAAAAAATCCCAATCTTCCCCCACGCTCCACCATTCCGGGTGCCCGGGAACACGTGGCCTGTTCTGAATGGTTGGCGAGCCTGCGGGCCAATAATTTTCCTTTTGAAATTTGGCAAAAACACTTCACCAAAATTCTAAATTCTCCTCTGCGCTCCACCAATCCGATGCCATAGGACACATGGCAAAACGTGATTGGGCGCGGGCCTTTCCTTCAAAATTTTCCATGCGCCAACACTTAGTCAAAATTTTCAATTTTCAACCCTTTGGACACATGGTGCAATTCAATTAGATGGCGAGCCTGCGGGGTGAAATATCCCTTTTGAAATTTTTCTAGACACTTGGTAAAAAATCCAAGTCTTCCTCTGACCCCTGCCACTTCTAAGAACATGTGGCACAATATTATTGGCTACGGGCCTTTCAGGGGAAAATTTCCCACAAAAACTCTGCCAGGCCATAACATAAAAAATACATGGAGTTAGGAAGAAAAATTTACCTTTCTGGAAAACTGAGAAAGAGCTCTATCCAATGATGCCATTTCCAAAAAAATTTGAGTGCCTAAAAAGTATAAAATTATGACTGAGGCACAAGAGAGGGAAAAATGAAAGGAGTTAGCCACAAAATGAGCAAGGGGTACATTTTGGATAACAATTTTGATGACTCAGAGGGGTCATCTTCCTGCTGGATGAAGTTACCAGTTGCCTGAAGCAATCCATTGGGTATGGAGTCATCAAATTCTCTGTTTGGTACCCCAACTAACTAGAACACTGCAAGGAGGAAGATGGAGGGTGGAACATCATCTGATTTGAGCAAGGCCTGTAACACACATTTCCAGGAATAACAAGCTTATGCCAAAGCACTTAGGGAAAGCAAAGCTAAACTACAGTAAAACAATGTGCATAAGCACTTGGAGGAATGAAAACCTAGCTAATATGTACAAGGTGGAGAATTCCCTTCAGTAGCAATGCTTTAGGTAAATCCCATTGACTGGAATCTGCAGTTCTTCACCATCCAATGAAGACAATTAGAAAGCATTGCTATCCTTACACTTTGTGACCATGTATGGGCCACTCCAGATGACATCAAATTTTGACTGCCTTCCCGGTTTTTCTCTATCTGCATCCCATTTTAACACTAGATCTCCAACTTGGAAAGATCTATTCTTGGTCTTCCTATCTAAGGTCTTCTTGATCAAGGCTTGATCCTTCTCCATTGCTTGGGATGCCTAATTTCCGACTTCTTGGAGATCCATCAATTTTGCATATCTAACCTCCATGGGCTCAAAATCCAACAACTCCAACTGTTTCATGAATTCCAATGTTGGCAACTCAAGTGACATGGGAAAAATTACCTCTCTTCCATAAACAAGCTTGAATGGGGAGTTACTTGTAGATCTTTTAGGAGTTATCCTATCAGCCCATAAGGCTGATTTCAACTTAGTATGCCAAGATCTCTGATTTTCATGAAGGGTCCTCCTAATGATTCTTATCAAGTTCTTATTTGTAGATTCAGCCTGGCCATTACCCTGAGGGTAATAGTTTGATGAAGTGCTTAGGTAGATCCCATTCTTGATAGCCCATTCAGTCACCTTGGACCTAATGAATGCCAATGCATTATTTGATATTATTGTAGTAGGTATGCCAAATCTGGTTGCTATTCCCTCATATAAGTCTAGGATACTAGATTCATTTTCTTCCTTGAGTGCTACTGCTTCAGTCCACTTGGTGAAGTAATCTGTTGCTGTTAGAATCCATTTATGCCCTTGGATTGAATTGGGATTAATGACTCCAATGAAGTCCAAACCCCATTACATGAATGGTTGGTCAATTGAAATTGGATGCAATGGAAGGGCAGCTAGCCTCTCTTTACCTGTGAAGAAGGCACAATTCTTGCACCTCTTGATCCATGCATAACAATCACTGAAAATCTTGGGCCAATAATAGCCAGGCCTCATGATCTTTAGAGTTGTCACTCTCGGTGCAAAATGACCACTAGATGATCCACCATGGAACTCTTCCAACATCCTATGAATCTGATTTGTACCAATGCATCTCAGCAGCACTCCATTCACATCATTTTTGAAAAAAACACTATCAACAAGGGCATATGGGACAGCTTGCAATCTAAAGTGTCTTCTTTTGGTCTTTTTCATCTCTGGAGGGCATAGACATGTGCTTAGAAAGTGCATTATGTCTTGGGTCCAGCAAGGAGTGAGGACACCATCATTCTCTTCTTGAGTGCTTCCTTGCTCATGGCTGTCTTGCAATGCCAAAACAACCTCCTTCTCATTGCACGCTTCCTTTTGTTTGCTCAAAACCAGCTGCTCACACAATCATTTCCCTCTGACCAACTTGGTGACTTTGATCTCAATGTCATACTACATGACATGAGTAATACAACCTACTCTCTTTTCATTTAAGTCTTTTTTGAGGAGGAATTCTTTAACTCCCACATGAGAAACCAACAACTGAACTTTGTTGTTTGAAACTAGATGCTTGAATTTCTTCAAACTTTTGATTACTGCAAGAACATGCTTTTCAATGAAAGAATATCTCACCTCATAATCCTCTAGGCTTTGGCTGAAGAAAGCAATTGGCTGCTCATCATTTTCTTTGTTCTGTTGTACCAAAATTGTAGAAATAGTATCATCACCCCCAAATGCATAGAGGATGAAATCCTTGGAGAAATTCGGGTTGATGAGAGTTGGAGCTTGAGAGATGGCTTCTTTGATTGCTTCAAAACTTTCCTTGCCTTTAGCTGCCCATTTGAAATCCATGCTTTTCTTTAACATCTTGGTGATAGGCTTGACAAGGGCTACAAAATTTGGGACAAACCTCTGAACAAAATTTATTCTCCCTAAGAAACTTTGAAGGGCCTTCTCGTGGCTTGGAAATGGTAGTGCTCTTATGGCTTCAACTATTTCTGGATCAATTGCTAATCCTTATTTGGAGATAATGTGGCCAAGGAGTTTTCCTTTGTGGGCTAGAAAAACACACTTTTTAGGATTCAAGGATACTCCAAATCTTCTGCACCTTTGGAACACTTGTCTTAAATGAAAGCGGTGGTTTGCTGCATTTTTTGAAAAAACAGTGATATCATCAAGAAATATCAGCACAATGTTGTTAATCAAACCCTTGAACTCTATGTCCATTGCTCTTTGGAAAGTAGCTCCAGCATTGGACAACCCAAATGGCATTTTCCTGTATGCATAAGTTCCCCATTTGGTTGTAAAGGCTGTCTTGAACTGATCCTCTTCTTTCACCATAATCTGATTATACCCTGAATAGCCATCAAGTAATGAAAACCTCTCAGAGCTGGAAACGACCTGTAAAATTTTCTCCATAGAAGGAAGTGGATAATGATCCTTGAGAGATGCTCTATTCAAATCTCTAAAGTAAACACACAATCTGATTTCCCCACTCTTCTTTCTGAACGGAACCAACTTGGCTACCCAACTAGAATGCTTGATAGGGAATATGATTCTTGATTCTATTAACTTATTCAATTCCTTTCTCATAAGAGGCTCCATGTGTGGATTGAATGGCCTTTGTTTTTACCTGATGGGCTTAGTACTTGGATCCAATTCAATGGTATGTTGAGCTAACTTGGGATTGAAACCATTCAAATCCTCATAGCTCCAAGAAAACACATCAAGGAATTCTTGACAAAGATATATGAACTCATACCTTTCTTGTTTAGTTGTCATCTTACCGATTTGGAGTGATTTTCCTTCTTTTACCGAGATGGACACTAAATCTTCTCCCTTGACTTGGATGTTTTCTTTCTCCTTCCTAAACTGATCATTAGGATTGAAACTTGACTCCAAAGTAATAAGTCCCTTTGGTAGTTTGTTGGTTCTCAGCTGTACCACTTGGTCACCATACTGTTGTTCCAACTTTTCCTGATTTTTAGCTAAGAACTCAGCCTCTTCTTGCAAGAAATGGATGATTTACTGATCATTTTCAAAAACTTTCCAACTTACATTGTTGTCTGGCACTGAAGGCTTTACAATCACATGGATGTTTGGCTATACCTTGTCTTTTTGAATGCTTTCAACAACGTCAAAGGATGCCCCAACTGCTGCAAGCATGTTAGCAGCTTTGTTCTCTTTTCTAGGAATGAATTTTATGCCAAAGCCCTCAAAATATTCAATGAGGTCCCATACCCTATTTTTATAGCACTTGAGTAGATCATTCTTGATAGCATGTTGCCCCTTAACTTGGTTGACAATCAAATCACTGTCACCAAAGACTTGCAATTTCTTTATTCCTCTCTTGATTGACTAATGCAATCTTTGTATCAAGGCTTCATATTCAACAGTGTTATTAGAGCATGCAAATTGAAATCTAAAGGCTGAATAATATTTAACTCCTTGAGGAAAACCAACATAGCTCCCCCTCCTACACCTTTTCTACTCCTTGATCCATCAAACAACAATTGCCATTCCTCATTTTCATCCTTGTGGTTTGGCTTGGTGATGCTAGGGGTAAGCTGATTTTCTTCATGCATGCAATAGACTCCTAGCTTAGATTCTTCTATTTCTTGATAAGGATAAAAAACATGCACCTTGTTTGCCCATTCATCAAGAGTTAGATCTAGGATGCTTCCTACCTTGGTGTCAATTTCATCAGTGCTTGGATAATCCTCTTGATCAAATGTTGAACAATTGGTATTGATCTGACTTGGAGTGTAAGGCTCAATGTGAAAGTTTACAATAGGTTCAGATCTGATTGTGGCCTTGGTTCCATATCTTATTCTGAACAACATGTGTGGCCAATCAGTAGATAAGTAGCCTCCAATCTTGGCTTTGAAATCCCTTGACAGACATAGGGCAAAGAGTGGCGGAATATCTATTACTAAGACATCTTGTAAAACAACAACGTTGGGGCAGACATACAAAGTAAGAATCAAGTTTTTTATCACTCCAACTGTTGTTACTGTTGTCCCATCCAATTGAACTACCCCTTTGGATATGACTTCATACTGAATTCCCAACTGATCAGCTATTTGCTTGGGCATTACTGAACTACTTGCCCCGGAATCTATCATGCAATTGTGTACTAATTGGTTTCCAATGATCAATGAAACATAGAATGGGGGGGGGGGCTTCAAAATTTTACCTTACTGTCCTCCACGATTCCCTTCAGGCTGGGGAGAATTTGTGAGCACCTTCTCTTGCATTTGGACTTGCTGGTTTGAAGTTGACCAGTCCTTCATGGCAACTTGTAGCAAATCTCTTTGGCTTGGGATAGATAGTGATTCCCACATGAATATGTTTACATTTGTCTTCTTCATATGATCAATGATGTTGAATGGAGATGAAGCATCTCTTCACTGTCCCTTTTCCTGCACATTAATTCCTTGCATATGGGCAGCCAACAAATGGCATTTGAGTGGCCTTAGGGGCTGTTTTAGGCAGCCCTTGTGTGCTTAGAGCTGAATTTTGTTTTCCAATATTTTGTGGAGTGATAGAAGGTTGTGGATTACTTGGAGATAATGGTTGTTCTTCACCCAAATTCCTTCTTTGTGGACCTTGTGTTGGCTGCAACACTTAAGGAAACTGTTTGATTCATGCCACAAAAATATTCTACTTGCCAGTATTTATAAGCGTGGTATCATTTGGAGCTTATTGCTGCAGGAATGTTTCTTGTTGTTGGTTACTTCCTTGACTACCTTCACCCTCCATACCAGTAGTTGTCACCATTAATGCTTGATTCAAGTCACCGTTGAAGCACATAGACTGGTTGTGAGGTTCATTGCATGGGAAACACCAATCATACTCTTGAGCATTTGTTGTTTTGCACTGGTACTAATGCCTTAAAGGTAGATGTAGCATTGTGATTATAGGGTTGAAATGGTTTGTTGGCAGGAGTTCTTGCTTGGTTTAGAATTTGTAGCTAGGATTAGGTGGTATTTGAGGTTGGTATGGCTATCCTGTTAAGTTGAACTTGAGGCTAGAAGGAAGGTCTAAGAACCTTGGGCTTGTTGTCTCTTGAGTGTAACCAGCTCATTACCTAAATTTTGCAATTGCTTCATGAATTCTTGAAGTTCATTGGAGGCACTAGAATATGAAGTAGAAGCTTCACTTAAATTCTGATTTCTAGGAGTGGGAATAGGAGCTAAATTAGGCACTTGTCTAGTACTTGGGCTCTCTGAACTTGGAAACAATGGCATTGGAGGCCTAGGAGCTAGCTTGTCAGCTTGAATCAAACAATTTTCAGCTCTAATGGAAATGCTATATAGCAAAAGGGATAGTTTTTCCTCCCATGGACTGAATCAACATAGAAATATCATAATTTAAAGCTTTAAGGTAATAAAGAAAAACACCTTCTGCTGCTAGCCTGACGGCCACTAGAATTCTCTCTCCCAAGTCCTTTGAAATCTGAAGTTGAAGTCAGTCAACTGCTTCATTTGAGAGCTCTCTTGATGGTTGTTAATTGTTCCAAAAGGGACAAGTTTTCTCCCTTCTCTCCAAACTGCTCATGGAGGGACTATACATAGCTGGTTCCAGATTTTGGATAGAACCTGAGGCAAGAATCTTGAACCATTGCAAATATTTCCCTTTGAATGAAGATGCCAATAGTTTGACAGCAATCTTGCATCTCATATGATCTCATGGATTGCACAAATATTAGCAATATCCTTAACACGATCACCAGGAGTGGTCTGATTCTCTCTAGTAAAGTATGGGATGTTCTTCAATGCTGCAACTGGAATTGGATTTTTTGCATTGAGAGTAAGTGGGATGCTTCCAGTGAAGTTGACATAGGGGTTGTTTTGTGCCATTCTGATTTTCCTTAGAACCCTTATTGATTGAATGAAAGGCCTACCAGGTGGAGGAGTTGATAGAGCTCTATTTGGTGGAGATGGAGACCTTTGAATTCTCCTCCCTCTTTGCCTTCTTCTTGGAGATAACTGTAGATACTCAAACAACACCTCTTCTTCTCCAACTCTTGACATTGTGGTGATTCTTCTCATGACTTTTCAGGCCTGCACTACTAAAACCAGCTGATTCTTCTTCCTTGGAGTTGCCAGATGTGTAATTTAGGGATCTTTTAAGCAAGGAAACTTGCAACAAATGCACATCAATTTTGTTGCAAAGAGGATAAAGACTTCTAAATTCCAACTAGGCATGCAAAAACTATTGTGGAAAATTAGTAGCATCCCTGGATATTGATCAGGCTCCTAGCTTGACATTTTGGACATCCAGTGTGATTTCACAACATTGAATCTTCTCCCCAAGTGTGGGACTTGTTGAAATGGGAAAAAGAATCTCCAGATTAGAAGTTGGTTCCTCAACTCCTCTGGTTAGATATAGTCACTTTATATGTTGCAGAGGTTTAAATTCCTAGTTCTTACTCTAAATTCCAAGGGGGACACAAGATAAGGAAATGCAAGAAAATGAAGCTAATGCTAATGAGGTGATGCACCAAAAGGATTTGTAGACACCTGATACTGCAATACATACATAATCCATAAGAAAACACAGCACAAAAAAATACACAAATTGCTCAAAATGTAATGAAAGATCAGGAAAACAATGCTAGATATATGAAAGGATTGAGGGATTTTAATCACAGAGCATATATTAACATTCCATATCCAATACAATGCATTAGAGTGATCAAGAGGTAAAAGGGGTGCTGTATTGCATGGAAAGGTCAAAATTTCCACAAATTCTATCCAAAAGGGAAGAAAAAGGGAAGTTACAGAGCTGAAAAAGTGTTTCCCTTTTTTAAAAATGAACCCATTCTAGCTTTTACAGTGCAAACCACGACCCCAGGAGAGAGAAACGTGGGAAAACATGGGAGAGATTCAACCATTGACCCAAAATTTAATCAAAACAGCAATGGGCATCCCTTTACAGACCCATCCCCTGACATTTTTAGCCTTGCTGGGAGAGAATGTGAGCCAGTTCTTCATTAAAAACAATGGTTGAAACATGCCATTTCTGTCCATAGACCACGTGCCAAAGGCATTTTTTCAATTTTCTCTCTCCAAAATCCATCAATATGCATAAATGACCCCAGAATCTTTTAGAGAATTTCACCAAATTTCCATTGATTTATAGAGAACGTGAAAAACTGAGCTTTGGATTGAAAGATATGGCCGTTTGAAATTTTAGGGCAAAATAGGGCCAAATCGGATTGGCGGGCAAATTTTTTAAAATTTTCCACTTTTTGGTCATTTGGAAAATTTTCCAAAAACTCCCCATGCTTTGCCATTTCCGGTGCCACGTGGCATGTTTTGATTGGGCACACACCTTTAATGCTTCATTTTCCATTGTTTTACCCTTTGGAAAATTTTCCAAAAAATCCCCGCCGGGCCGATGATCTGAGGACACGTGGCACGTGTTGATTGGGCGCGGGCCTATCCTCCTAAATTTTCCGTCATTTTTTAATCCTATTTCTTGACTCAGACATGTGGTAAAACCTCATTCATTGCGGGCCCTTCCCATCAAATTTTCCATGCTGGCTTGTCTTGAGTTTTTTGGTGCCACCTGACACGTGGCGAGATTCCATTCATTCACACTAGGGGGGCGATTTTCCCTTTGAAATTTCCTTCTTTTTCCTTTTGGAAAATTTCCCAAATTCTCCCCGCCTTTTGCTGGTCTGGGACACGTGGCACAATTTCATTCACCACGGACCCTCTGTAAACATTTTTCCTTTTGTGCAATCCCTTTGGGAAAAAATCCCAATCTTCCCCCGCGCTCCGCCATTCCGGGTGCCTAGGGACACGTGGCCTGTTCTGAATGGTTGGTGGGCCTATGGGCCAATAATTTTCCTTTTGAAATTTAGCAAAAACACTTCGCCAAAATTCTAACTTCTCCTCCATGCTCCGCCGGTCCGATGCCATAGGACACGTGGCAAAACGTGATTGGGCGTGGACCTTTCCTTCAAAATTTTCCATGCGTCAACACTTAGTGAAAATTTTCAATTTTCTCCCCTTTGGACATGTGGCACAATTCAATTGGATGGCGGGCTTACGGGGTGAAATATCCCTTTTGAAATTTTTCCAGACACTTGGTAAAAAATCCAAGTCTTCCTCCGACCCCCACCACTTCTAAAGACACGTAGCACAATATTACTAAATGTGGGCCTTTCAGGGGAAAATTTCCCACAAAAACTCTGCCGGGCCATAACTTAAAAAATACAAATAGTTTGAGGTTGGCTAGATGGTATTGCCATATGATTCAAAAGTTCTACGCCATCCTGGAAAGTTGAAGGTGCATTGGTTGGGTCCTTATGTAATTTCATACATCCTTGATTTGGGCGCGTGCCAGTTATAAGCGCTGGATGGAACACAATTACCCAGATACTTCAATGGGAGTAGGCTTAAGCCCTACTATAAATAATGCTTCTTGGTGTTTGTAAATAAGGTATTTTTGCCTGTTAGTTTAGAATCTTCTTTATGCTTTTCCTTTATTGTATTTCCCTTTTGAGTTGTTTCTTTGTTTTGCACCTTGGGTGTCGGTAACCTTATTAGCTTTTGAATTATGAATGCGTAGAGGACTGCGCATCATTTTAGTGTGGGGTGAGGTGATAAAGAGAAGCATGGAGTTATTCTACCATGAGGATATGGTTGGTAGACCATTGGAATTGGCCCTATTGAAAAGATGCATTAGGAGAAAAGAAGGCAGATGGGTGGTAAGATAAGGTTACATTGAAAATCCATGTACAAAGGAGAACAAGCACAAAAATAGGAGGTAGGTGAAAGCAAGAATCATGAGGATGGAAGAGGTTCCTTTGGTGCTGGTAACACATGCATAAGAGTCTTCTGTCAAGATGGATTGTTTGTGTGCCAGAAGGGTGGAAACATTTTCATGCAAGGATTGGGCGCAGGTGAAAAAAATTTCATGCAAGGATTGGGCACGGGTGGAAAAGTTTTCATGCAAGGATTGAGTGCATAAGGAGAAGCACTGAAGTATGGTTTTATTTGAAAACACCGCATTAAGAATTGTCATACGGTGCTAGGTAGCCTAGCCTTAAATGCGTAAAAGTGGGAAAAGCTATAAATACAAGAATGGGAAGTTCATTATTTTACTTTGCGAAAATAAGAAGAGTGATTTTCTTTCAAGAGATAGGGTTTTGAGAACTGACTCTTGCGAAGGAAAATCCTAAAAAATTAAGTGCAATCGGTTCATTAGATCTACAAACCAGAGTAGAAGTGATTCACAGGTGTGAGGAACGTTGTGAAGAAGCACTATGATCAAAGGAGAAAAATCAAAGATTAGGGTTTTTGTTCTAGGGCATGGGGCACATGAAGGAAACTTTCAAACAACTCACAAGTTAACTAGGGAATGAAAGCAAAGGGTGCAATGACGGCCATGAAACCAGTAGGTAAACCTACAAAACAATCCAAGAAGAGAAAGAGTAAAGGAAAAGGAAATAAGAAACAAGAAGAAATACCCTTGGATACCAACAAAGAGTGGTATTTGGATATGCAATACCTAGATGGGGTTTTACTAGGGCAAGATTGGGAGTCCCACATAAGATAGATGACCATGATCAAATATAATCATAGGTCAAGAACAATCATGAAGGAAATGGAGTTGGAGATGGTGCACCCCACAAATAAACGAACACCTGATGGGTTGCCAATCTATAGCGACGTGGTCAAGGTGAAAATGGAAAAGGCAGGGCTTCCTCAACTTTTCAAGTTTCCATATTTTGGGAAGCCCGAGTGCTTGTACCAATGGTTGATGACACACGTACATGAAGACTTCTTCTGCTTTGTAGAGCAAAAAATGTGCATAACTCCCCAACTAATTTCACACTTCACAGGCCTAAACTGTAAAGCGGACATGCTCATAGATGACCTCCTGGACGAAGAGGCAATTAGAGAAACCATAACATCCCAGGAATTGAAGAAGGGATCAAGGTACTATGACGTCTCAGATATTAATGATCCAATGATGAAGCTGGCTGCGCACCTTGTCTCCAAGCTAAATGGATAAGAGAGGTGGACCCAGGTGAGAAAGTCCTAGCTAAATGTCTACAAGAAGGTCGCAGAAGGCACCGTATACAACATCTCCCAATACATAGTAGATGAAATCATAAGCAACACGGAGAAGGGAGGAAAGATCCTATTTGGAAACATTCTATTAACCATTGTGTTCTCAGAAATCAGGGTGCCGCATGCATCTGATAAATTCATGTGGGAGTACCCTGCTGAAGACCCTTCACTCACGGAGAGGTTTTAGAAATACACATGTGAATCAATGACAGGGGTACACAAGGCATGCTTAGACAAATGGTATACATGCCTTAGGAATGCATTCAGGGCTGAATGGTGGATCCCTGAACAACTCCCCGCGGTGACCAAAGGAGAAGTAGAGTTCATGGTCTACCACCACTTCTACATTGGAAGGTTCATTCTGGTGGATGGCAGCTAGAGTCCATGGTGAAAAATCCCATTCTCGTTTAGTGCCCAATTTTTCTAAGTGGGAGTAAATAGATACAAGGAGTCGAAGAAATTAAACTTGGAGTTGTCCACCCTTGACAAGGAGCACAGGGAAATGAGGAAGAAGCTGGTCTACCTGGAGAAATGTGTGTATGTTGAGATGTACGTGTTGCATGATGTGCACATTGTAAGGCCTTTGACCTTACCTATTGCTGAGAGCATTGCTGCAAGGATCTACCTATGCATAAGGCCAAAATTTGAAAAAGGTGCATACGTGGAGAATGAGATATCCATCCCGGATGACCCTATGGGAAGAAAGAAGCTTGCGCCAAAGCATAAGGAGAGGGAAGATAAAGAGGAACAAAGGGCGATGGAGAAGCATAATGTAGATATCGCGGGGCCGAGTACCTATGTCTAGAAGAAGAGGAGGACAGTGGTCAAGGAGAAGACCCCAGAGCCTACAAAGCCACCATCCCCTGAAGAACCCTCAGATGAAGAGAAGATCACATCCCCAACTCCGAAGTTTTCTACAAGGGAAGAAGAACAAGGGATGGAAGAACTAGAGTCTGAAGATATAGACAACTCAAATGCCTATATAGGTGAAAAGGATGATGATGAAGAGGAAGAGTTGGAGGTGGATCAGGAGCTTATTGATGTCCATGATTCAGAAGAAGGAGCAGAGGATACAAATGATGCTTTCATCTTTGTAAGGAGAAAGAGTGCCCAAGGGGAGGAATGCACGCAGAGTGAAGAAAGGAGTGAATGGGCAAGTACTAAGGGGCTAGATATGCCCAAGATCACTCAGGAGGAGGTGGATGAGGTGGAGGAGGAGGTCGATGAGGAGTTAGAGCGCAGCATGGAGCTCGTGCTCATATAATTCAAGGAAGAGAAAAGGGAGAAAAGTGTGCATAGTACAAAAGGCCCAACTCTTTCAGTAACTATTCCCAAGGGCATGCACACGGGAAGTAAATGAGTGGAAGGGGGAAGAATAACGATGGGATATGTTGACGACCCTAACAAAGTTTTGTGCACACGTTTCCAGAATACCGTGCCCACTAAGGAGCTCACTGCCATGGAATAATTTGATCTTGAGGGTGGATACCTACGCACAAGGAAGATTCTATCATGGGAATTTGACTCCCACCTCGATGAGCCCGAGTTTGAGGTTAACCAAGGAGCGATACTAGTGCTGTCCAAAGGAAAGGGGGACAACCTCATTGTAAACATGTAATAACTATTGGATGAACAAGTGTGCAACGTGCTCAACAAGGTCTCTATGGAAATTTAGGCTAGGCTCTTCTGCAAAAATGAAAAGGTTAAAGTCTTGGAGGACCTATTGGAAAAAAGGAAGGAAGAAGTAGTTAAGCTAACGAAGGATCTTAGCCTTGAGAAACTAATCAGTGCTCAACTATAGAGGGAGCTTCAGGAGGAAAATGCCAGGTCACGCAAAGTTTCCAAGAAGGTGGAGCTCATCTCCTAAGCTATTATCATGAAGCACCTAGACCTTAACCCTCCCACACAAAAGTATGGATCCTCCCTAGAATGTCTAGAGGACTTGACTCGGATCCTCACCATGGAAAGGTAGGTGTTGGCCTTAGAGTCAGAAGAGGAGGTAGTTGCATGCTTGGAGAAAGATGAAAAACTGAAATTCATCACACTCGTGGCTGAATACAATAAGGTGCTTGTTGATGTGATGATAGCCACCCAAACCGTAGGGGTCACCTACGACCATTGCACGGACCCAAACAAGGTGACAAGCATGCTACTTGCCAGTGAGGAGGCCAAGCTGAAGTAATTTAGGGAGAAGAATAAGGGAAATAGAGCTGAGTGAGAAAAGATCCTGGCCAACGTGGAAAAGAAGTCTGAAGCTATTGAGATCCTACGAGTCTCAATCAAAACCCAACTAAAAGATCTCTACAAGACCATTATGAGGAAGATGGATGCCTTGGAAGATCACACTAAAGAACTTGAAACTGTGGTAGTGACCATTAACACAAAAGGGGAAGGGTTAACCTTTGACAAGGTGAGCACATTGGTGGGTGACATTTGCACAAGAGCGCAGGATGAAGTCAGCGCGTGGAATATGCTGGAGGCTGACCTGCGATAAAATTTTCCCCTTCTTCTTTAGAAAAATTTCCTTCTATTCTCTCTCCCCCATTCTTTATTCTTTCCCTCCATTTTTTTTCAAGGCAAGGCATTACATTTTTGTACTGCATTCTTTGAAAAGGTTCCTATGGGTGGAGAACAGGTGAAGTGTGGGGTAATGTTCGAACCCTAATGTAGCTACCAAATCTTAAAGGTGTGTAGGCATGCATGGCCAGGGGAAGCACGCAAGTGAAGGTGCATAAGGCAAAATTCAAAAAGGGTTCTTGGAGAACCAAGGACACGCACCTACGAAGAAAAATTTGGGACTTAGCCATTTTCGGCCTTTTAGGAAGAACACATGAAGAACGTGTTTCGTTTGGATAAGGTTCCAGCCTGACGACAGGGTGTCTTGGGAGGAATATACCTTGTGATAGGAAGATCCAAAAATATAATCATGACATGGAGAGGCATGCCCCTGGGGCGACCCACACCTTGACACTTGGGTCCAGATCTGAGGTTACAGAGGAGTTTGTTAGAGCTCAAATGCCTATTTATATGTGTGTCCTTGGTAAAGAATAGAGACACAAGTGAGGTAGCGAAGCTCTACAAAATTACTGCAAGAACTATAGGATAAAATGGGTAGATGATTCTAGGAAGGATGTAATGGGGAAATGGGGAATGTAAATTTTTTTTTGAGAGCATACATGTATGGATCCAGATATGGCGTATGATTGTGGTCTACCACTCTATGATGTTTTAGAGTAATACTATGAATGAATATGATAAGGTTACCACTGTGTTTATATTAAGATCTCCTTCTTGTATTATCTACATGTTTATACTATGCTTTTGATCTTGTATAATCATGAACCTTACTTTAAAGTTAAGTCTATTTGTGGATTTACAACTTCCTAGTTCTATTGAATTTGTTGCGCGCTTTGCTTTGTTATGACTGAAGGGGTGTAGAAGTTGTTCTAAGCTCTATAGCTTCTTCATGTGTGTTAAGTCACTAAGTCAAGATCATGAATTATGCCTTCCACTAAACTCACATAAAAGAGAGACTCGACTCCCTCTCGCGTGCCTCGGGTGACTGCCCAGTGCCCGCTATGTGATAGGCTGACATGCATGAGGTTCCCTTGTTCTTGGTGGGTGCAAAAATGACTACAGTACTTCTTAGAGCTTTGTTTACTGGTCCATTACTCATTATTCCAAAATATCATGCACTACATGGATTCCTAAGAGGTCTATATGGTCAACTGGGTTATTTGATGAGTGAAACTTGTTGTATAAAAAAGGGATACACCATAAAAATATTCCTTATCCTTCCTTTCATCCAATTACTTGTCACTATTAGTTTTGATGCTTACAATTATATCAATATCAAGAGATTTAAATGCATGATCATACATTTTGGGTTAGGAAAGGATGGAATCAACATCGTACTGTAGTTCAATATTCTCCAAATCTTGATTTTCTCTACTAGTGCACATTTCTTCATTTCGTAGGTATTATTCTTTGTGGTGATCATCCTCATGCCATTCTCATTCACTATGAGTCTTCGTAGAAATCCTAAAGTTTAACTCATCCTCTCATTGAAGGAAAATCTCAGCTATAACCTTCTACCAAGCTTTTTTGTACTGTTACATCCTAAGTTCTTGCTCATCTGAAACCTCCATTTTGATGTTCACTCTCTATTTTCATGCCTATTTCCCTCAACATTTTTCTTGAATCATGTAGTAGGGGTTTATCCGGTCATAGGGAAATTCTCAATCCCAATATCTATCATGAGATTCTTGATCTCAAGGGGAAGATGCCTTAAGTTTTTTCCCATGGATCCCATAATAAGTGAAAAAATTTCTTATTTACGGAAAAAATATTTGGAAATTACGTACTCGAGGACATAACTATGAAGTGATTCACTCTACCATAAATCTACCATGCATTTATGTAATTTCAAGCTACATGATTCTTCTACTACGTTCTTCTATACAAATGTACTTCTACCCCCAAATTCATAATTTGACACAGAATAAGTATCCAACCAGGAATACAAGTTTTTAGGGAGTTTCCTAAAGAATGTATTATATAAATAGTCATATAGGTGGCTCTCTACCCATTTTTTTGGTGAGTAATATATTTGATTGGGATACTTTTATGAAAATTCCTCTTCCTCTCTCTAGTCGGCACTCAATGTTTTATTGAGTAATTTAGAACATATTTCAACAACATCATCATGGAAACATAATGGGAGAGGTACCTAGAATAGAACAAAAAATGTTTTCTATGATTTACCCTATGCCATAGTGTGCGCAATCCCAGGTCAACACTGTGTACACCTTGTAAAAGAAACACAACGTACCATCATATCACACAAGAGGCTCAACTTATGCTCTCACTTGAGATGTGAGAGTGGACCAATACGTGCCAGTTTCAGTTATATCATGATGTTTTATGTTATGGTTCACACTCACTTATATTTCAATTAACAATAAAAAAATCATAGACATATATGCATAAGGATACTTAGAATAATTACTAAGGAAATATGACTAATAATGTGCATTAATCATGAACAACCATTTCATTCATTTGACCCATGGATTACAATTTCTCTTTGTCAAAATAATAATTATTTGATCCTATAGAAATCCCTCCTTTAACAATTCCCCAAGGGGGTATTTTTACTGATGGGGCATTGCTTCCCACCAGTTTAAAAAATAGTTCATATTGGCCTCAAAGAAATAGTTTACATTGACTTAACTTGTAGTCTATAGCTATAGAGCATGCATGCTAAGTCCAATCCATACCTTTAGCACATGCAACACTCTTTAATAAAACTCATCTTGAGAAACTACACTCCCATTTTAGAACTACAAATAACTCACAGTTTTTCTCCCATAATTCTTATTTTCTATACAACCCCTTAATTGGTAGTTAAGATTTAATTTGGCATGCAATTTCCATCCTTCAAATTCTCACATACTAGTAAATGAGGTCAATGTTCAAGTCTTTACACACCTCGGGTGGATGGAGATTCTTCTTCTGCCATGTATACCAAAATTTAAATTTCATGCTAAGCCTTTGCATGTGAGCTAGATGAATTCCCTAAAATGTGTGGGTGTGCACCAAGTAAAAATCCTATCTTAACACAAATGTGTGTCCACCATCTTAAAAAATCTTTATGGTTTGAATTTTTTTTACCTATCCCTAAAATTTTGTGTTCGGAAATATGGGGTCAAAACTTCTCCTCTACCTTCAATGTAATTTTATAGGATTCCTCTATAGATTTTATCCTAATAATATTGAGTACATCTTTACTGGAAATGTGAAATCCATTAACATACTTTGAATTTTTTTTGCATCATCCTTCATATGGCCAACATTGATCTTACAATGATAGAACTCTTCAATTTATTTCTTCATAGTTAATTCCTTCTTATGAAAATTTTACAATTACTTGAACAAATGGGATTGGTAATATATAGACATAAACTTAAAATTTAATGTTTTCACTATTCTATCCCACTTATTTTTAATTTATCTTTACCTCTCTAAAATATATTGAATTGCACATGATCCCACCACAAGGATTAATGTGCTTTCAACTTATTAGTCACAAATATCACCTTATTATTTTAATCCATACCATTTAACTTGGAAGTATTTTTCCATTTTGGCTATCCATTCTATTATATATTCTAGATACAATTTTCCGCAGTAGTACAAACAATATATTTACAACTTTCTTCCAATCATTATGATTACGTGTAAGATTTGATCTTATTTCTATTCTACATGATCTACTACAACATCTTGATCTACAAGTGTTCTCACTTCACGTTCATCATCATTTTCATCCTCATCCATAACACCACCTCTATGCTGCATAATTTCCAAATGCTTCAAATGGTTTTATGTTACTCAACTCACGTCATCCAAGTCTACAAGTATTAACAATTTGTTCACTCTATGTGTCATATTTTCCTCAGAATATCTCACAACAATATTCCATGACCTCACACCCTCTACCTTAATAGATTTTATTCAGATTAAACAAATTCAATATACTAGTAATCTAATTGTAGTTTAATTCATTTGAGATGGAAACTCAATAGGAAGAGAGTTTCCTATAAAGTACGAAGCTTCTCTTCTATTCCAGTGAGTTTTTTCAACAACTAAACAAATATGTTACAATTACATTAAGATAATTATGGAGCACTAACAACCCCAAATTCCTAACATTCCCCCTTTAGTGCAAACATTGGATAAAACACCATCTTCAACCAAGTAACATGCCACTTTGTAGCTTGCACATGGTCTCAATCCTCAACATTGAATATGGGAGCTACATCATTCATGAATAGGGGACCATCAACCTATCCAGGTGAATACATTAATTGAGACCCATCAACCAATTCACATCAACCATATAGACAATGTAGTCAAGAACACTTCTTTCAATAGTATCAATGGTAAAAATCTCCACATCATCATCATAAAAGGGAAAACATAGAAATTGTACTGCAGATATGAACACAGATTCTCATATGTTCTTATTCATCACACACAAAGCAAAAAATTTCAATAAAGAATTTACAATACCTAAGGTAGTGAAGAACTTGAGGACACTAATCACCTTCCTACCTCCATTGCCTACATCCTTCGATGAATGTAATTAGTATATATAATATTCATCACTGGGTTAGATGATATGCTCATTTTCACTTTCACAAGAAGAGAAATATTCCCAATCATTTTAAGTAGCCAATCTCTACTCATATATCTTATCATCTGAGAGATATTTGGATATCTTTTTATAGTTCACAAATCAATGTCCTGAATGCTTGCAATAATGAAAAAAAACATGTTTCTTTGAAGATATGAACCTTTTTTACCTTTCTAGAATGATGATTTATTGTTTACAACTTGTTGGAAAGAATTTTTTTTGGGTGGAAAAACTTGTGGATTTCTTGCCAAAAATATGGGAATATAAGTCCCTCTACTTAACAAGTGCAACTTTTGTATATGCATGTGCATGAAAAGGCAGATTTCTATGGTGGCCTTTCAACTGGGGATCCAATAGGGACACTCCACTGACCCTGCAGAAAAGCTTACAGATACCTGCAAGAGAGGACTTTGTCTGTAGAGAGGGAAAGTGGCATGAGAAATTAGATAGGAGAACTAATGTTGTAGGTGTAAAATCAGATTCCTGCATACATCAATTATAATTTTTATCACATGTATTAAAATTAGGAGGAAACAACTTTGCACATAGTAACAAGACCAAATGGAATTTATGATCACAAAGTATTAATAAACCCCTTAGTCAAACAATTCTCAAAACTCCTACTTGTATTGATTGCTTAAACTAAGTTGTACATAATATGAGAATGGAGGAAAAATAGAGAGTGGGGGAAAGGAAGAATTTTTCTATCTCCTTTGTTCTCTCAAGGTAGAATACACTCTTGAGATTACAAAATTAATGACCAACCCTTTGAAATAGGAATGTCGTTACAATTTATAGAATGAGAGGTGAATTATTGTCTACCCCCTAATGGCTTTTCATATGTCCTTGTGCAACTTAAAACTTTTTGACTTCCTAGGAGAATATTAAGTCCCTTTTTATAACATAAAGGTGACTTATTACATTAGGAACATTAGGAAATATGAAAAAGTGCAACCCCAACATGAAATTATAATATCAGAAAGTGAGAGAAAGTTAAGGGGGAAGAGGAGAGAGAAAGAGAGAGAAGAAGAAGAGGGTATGTCATTCCCAATGAAGTTCGTTGGTCCTCATTGATGGAAATATCCAAATGCAGTGAAACTATGAATCTTTGAACTCCTTGCATACTATGAAACTCCTTAAAATTAGCTCATGAATGCTCACCAAGTTGAGTGAATTGTTTCGCTGATGACTATAACTCCTAGTCTGTGTATGATATACTTGTGACCCGAACTATGTAGTGAGTGTCAAAAAACATTGTCCAGTTCCCTGAGATTATCACCCCTCTATGTCTCATTGTGCCAAAATTTCCCTTTGAGAACAACTTGATATTAATAGTAATTTTCTAGATGGAAGGCTTACTATTTTTAGTGAGAGGTGATTTTTGCCTCTTCTCAACCATCGTGATGTGATGAACTCCCTCATTCAATTTTGTGCACACTTCCTTTTCTTTAAACACTTCTTGGGGTGACTTACTATTTTTAGTAAGCACCTATTTAAGGGACTTACTATTTTTAGTAAGTGATCGTCTTTACTATTTTCTACTCCGAATAATCATTCTGGCTTCTTGGAGGTCTTTAGTACATACTGCCTTTTTCATAGCCGCTTTTGACGAAGACATACCAAAAATAACAAACATGTGTAGTAAATCTTAATATTTTTTAGAAAGTGCTCGGTTTACAATGGAGTCTATTTTTCTAGATTCAGCTCATCATTTTGGTCACGTCCTCTGAATTTTACATAATTTTTCCCACTAGATTATCAGGAAATAAAATTTGAAATTTCCACTTGACAGTGGTTTCGAGCACAGAGCTGCCATGGCGGACATTAATGGAGCTTGAAATTTATATGTCTAGTTTTTGTCTCTGTTTACAATGAAAACAACTCCATTGTGATAAGTTTTTCATTTGGAGCTCGTGTGTAAGTTTTAAGCTTGTTTCCATTGCTGGAATGATGGGAAATATGACGAATGTGAGTCGGTGCACGAAGTGAGGATTTTTTTGGAATAAATAATTCAGAGCACCATTTGACCTCCCATTTGTTGCATCATGATTTCCTTGAAAAATGTGGAAGTTTGCAAAAGATGGCACCTCGATCCGAATTGTATCTTGCAAGATATGAAGATTTCTCGATCGGGTGACTTCACAAATATTTGGCAAAAACCTTCATTTTCTTCCCATTCTTCATTTCTTTGACACTTTTGATCATTCCTTCCCCTAAAAATTGTGTATTTTCATGGACTGGGTGTTTATGTGGCCATGGAAGATCTGGTTTAGATCAATAGTGGTGGACTGGGTGTTAGGAAAAGCTTGACCAAAGCCATGGCATGGTGAGGAGCTATGGAGGAGAAATGAGAGGAAGAAAACGGCTAAGTGCCATATTTAAATTTTCAAAAACTGTACATGGAGGGGCTTGGAACATTTTTGTTTCCTTGATGTCCCTCACCTCAAGGATGTGAGGGACATCAAATTCCACAGTGAGCAAGAGGACAACACGTGTCCTCAATCCGACATTAGTGGATTTACTTGAAAAAGTACTAGAAGCACTGGGGGCTGAAATCTGGTCACGTGGATGACCAAAATACTCTCCATAGGGGCTGGGTGAATTTTTCCAAGGTTCATGTACCTGACCTTAGGGAATTTGGGGACATAAAATCCCGCCTGGTTCTTGGAGCTGGCATGTGTTCTCCCAAAAATTTACTAACTCCCGAAATGTCTTTAAGAGGGGAACTTGGAATGATGATAACTTGAGATCCTAGTGGAATTTATTGGAAACATTTTATAAGATCCTAATTGAAAATGTCCTTTTTAATCCAATGGTGGGGGTATCATGTCTTGATTCATCCATTTGATCCCTGAAAAATAGGAATTGTGATTTGGTACTCCACTTGTTCCTGAGAAAAACTACCTACATACCTGATGCACCAAAGTGTTGTGAAAAATATGATTTAACCATAATTTAGGGCATGTAATCCTCTTTTTGGATATATTTCATTTTACTCCTAACTCCATCTGAAGCTCATGGAATCTTCTTCTGAGGCTCAACAGTTGTTTTAGGCTTGTAAACCTTATTTTTTATTCAAATTGTTCCAAGTCTTTCAAAATTTCTCCAAATCTTCCAAAATAATTTCCATGATGTTATAAGGTATTCAATTCACTTACATGTTAAATCTTTCCCTTCCATTCTACTCCAAGGGGGTTAATCCATTCCTAGTAAGGCCAATGATAACCCTTTCCAATACTGCCATAAGATAACATCTTTTCAAAACATCCTAAAATCACCTGGGGGATTAAAATGACTTTCCTAAATCACATAGGGGACCAATTTGACATATAATAGGGGGTGACCATACTAAAGGATTTGACATGGGGTGCCTAGGAATGATAAAACATGAAAATTTTAGCACAAGGGTATAGTTGTCATGCTTGAAAATTATCAATTTCCCTGTTCCACATTTGCACGATAACACAACCATGGCATTTTCCTATTTTGACACTAACCTTTTTATTTTTCATTCTTCATCAAGTAGAGAGGATATTAATTTTTCCAAACTAGGATTGATTTTACTAAGAGTAAAAAACAACATTTGAATACTTATTTGACAAGCTATTTAGTAAGATTGATTTAACATCTTATTTATCAACCTCAACTTTTATTCCTACTAATTAATTCAAAATTAAGAGAAACTTACTCAATATGTTGAAACATATTTCGTTTTCTCCCATATTTATCCCAAAGAATTCTTTCTCTAGCACCATTACTACACTACCAGATTGAGATCCAGATAGCTTGTTCAATGTCACCTGAATGTCATTAGATGACTTGGTTAGATCAATGTGATGAAAATATGCATTAGATAGTCTTATGATGATAATTGTTATTACTTTCCAATTCTTACTTTTCCATTTCACTGCTTCATCTACATCCTTTGTATTTTTAATTTATACATCAACAATGTCCCATAGGTATTTATTAATCAGTTATAGTTGAGTTCATAATTGTCATGTATGGAAGTATTTTCCTTCAATTATTTCAATTAAATTAAATTTATGCATTTGAATCTATAGAAGTCGGATCCTCCGATAATGCATCCTCAAAATATAGTTTTATATGGACTCATAAGACAAAATTCCATGGATATTGTCACTTCCAAAAAACCAAATACAAATATTCCAAGTTATAAGTTGCAGTACACGAAGAAGTTTGAAAACCCACATGGTAGGAAAATAAAATTTCAAATGAATAAGGTTAGAAACCATGAAACACTATCCTAGTGTTTCGTGGTTTTCCTAAATAAAAATGTGCCATGATTTTTTAATTCCATAGAACAAAGTAACATAGCCACGGGTATGGTTCCACGTGGAAACAAAGAAAGGAGCATCTGATGAAGGAGTGCAGAAAAACTTAATCACCACCAAGTGAAGGAAGTTCCACTCGTCACTTAGGAAACATGATAACTACAGCAAACTGAAAAACCATAAAACATTAGATTTATGGGGAATTTCTCAAATCCACGCTTGTTTCTAAACCAAACAACCAACCACCAAAATCATCAAAATTTAATTAAGTATGACATACTCTTGAATATTCTAATGGTGTCTAATAGAATCAAGGCATCATGTTGGGGTAATTGGAAATGTTAAACTGGCACACATGTTTGTACTACAATTCAACACTGCAAGGAATCATAGCGTTCATGTTTATCCAACATTATTTCAAGAGGTCAGTACTCTAGTATGGAAGTCCTTTCTTCTTTCCTATTCTTATTTTCCCACCGCTTCCACAAAAATGGTATAAATATAAGTTCTTTCATACATTGTAATGATTCTTCTCCCATTTTATTCCTTATCACCTTTTCGGGCTTCTCTCTAAGGAACTCAAAATTTCATGCTTTCAAACTCTGTAACTTGTGAATGAAGATTTTATTTCCTCGAATCTATGTGTAAATTATAAAGGATTTATTAATGTAAGTATTGTTTCTTTATTTTATTCAAATACTCTTTGTTTGGTGTGAATATATCTTCGTCTTTGTGTATTTTGCATTCTTTCACTTACTCACATTGGATATGCATCTTCATAATATTCATTCTACAAACTTACATTTATATCACTTGGAATAGGATGAGATCAACATTCCTTTCTAGTGCTATCACTACCCCTTTTAGATTAAGATTTTATTTTTCATCTCTTTCTTTCCCTATCCCTTTGTGGTTCCTTGGGTGTGTTAATGTAGCTTAGATGTAGGAGTGGTTTTACTATTAGATTAGGGTGTGTTCCACAGATTCTCATAATTGGTAAAACAAATGAACCAACCTTCTCTAGAGATATATATCAAGGCATAAGTCCCACACTTGTAAATAGTCCCATGTTGCCCAAAAATTCTAATTTTCATATATGATTATTCAAAGGGTGTAATTTTTGGCAACAACAATACTTAGAACTAAAAACATGGCTAGCCTAAGAAGGTGACATGGTAGTATCCTACAATCTAACCTATTCCACAAATGCATGTTTTTAATTCATAAGATTATCAAATTTCATTGCATATAATTAGAGAAGGGAAGGAATAAATATTCATTTTAATTGCATTTTTAACTCTATAGAGAAAAATAGAGAGGAGAGAGAAAAAACACAATAATACACAAAAGAAAATTTCTTGATGAAATTAACAAAAAGAGGTTCAATAAAATCATGTGATGATGTCCTAAATTATTTTAAAGACTATAAGCTATAATGAGGGTACCACAATAGTTTTTCATTTATTGTTGCAAGTTTAAAAAAGTGACCAATTTTTCCATAGTGGTTACAAAAATGAGTTCGAAAACCAATGTACAAGACTACAACACACATTATTTTAGTTCCCATATAATCCCCTATATATAGAGAAAACTTAGGATTGATGGAATTTGGAAATTAGGTTTCAAATTACAATGACCTTTCCGAAGTTGATTATCATAAACACACCAATTTGTTCTTGCTACAGAATGACAAGTGGCCTATAAAACTTGTTTGTGAAAATAGTTCCCAAAGTAATCATCTCAAAAACTAATGAGTTGATTACAATTTTTATGGTGAAAATATATAGGTTTGTGGTTATAGAAATCCATTTCCCAACACATATCCCCAAACCACTCAAAACCAAAATGAATTTATAACTTTTGGTAGTTATCGCAAGCTACGAAACACCCAATTGGGCTCAAAAAGTCATATCGTTAAATGATCAAACAATCATCCAAGGTTGGTTTAAGGGTTGATGTGACATTCCATGTCACTAGTGAACACATTCAAAAATTTTCATATCCTCATAAAAATCTTGGAAGGTGTTTGTACTTCATTTTAAAATGTCTTTCATTAACTTTTGCAAGGGTGTTTAAGTGGAGTGTTTAAATCAAAAATATTGTATTCGACTTAGAATTGGTGGTTACATTTTTACAATTTTCTCACCTAAGTTTTCAATCAGTCTCAAACCCATTTCACGAGAAGGGAATGAATTTCAATGTGGGAATTATAGCTATTAAATTTAAATAGATTATGCACCAAGGTTGGTTTTAATTAAATAATTACACCAAACATTTGATTTTGATTTTGATTCAAACATGAAGGGAAAACTATTAAAACAAAAAAAATGATAGAAGAGGATGAAAACCTTGTCTATTAACTGATGAATTAGTGCCAAAGGTGCTTGGGGTGGTTTCACTCGCATTCAATAATACCCCAAATTTTTGATTCATTTAAAACACTTTACGAGCATCAACCAAACTCTGCACTTCTTAGTAATGTAGAAATTTTTTTATGAACTCTTATCCTACGTAACATTTCACATGTTGTAACTAGAAAACCTTGCTCTTATCTCCATAGATTCTTATACTACCAGACTTGTCTAGCATTGAAATAAATTTGGTTAACCTATTTTCCATATGGAGGAGGAAAAATGGAGAGGATATTCCATATTTCAAACAACATGTGCACTTATTCAAAACTATCTATATTGTTGACATGAAAATTTAAAATTTGAATGTTTTGAATTTTTGGACAATCATGCATGGTCAAAAAATTATTTCCAAGGGATGAAAGAGAGTTTTTAATTACATTTTTCCAAAACATTATCCATAGTTTCAGTATGCTAAACATATTTTGTAAATCTAAAAAATATACACTTTCTATTATTTTTTGATGGATGTCAGTACCCTATTATAAAGCTCTCATTTTGGCACAGGATGGCAGGATGCTTGCAAAAATTGAGGAATCTTCAATTTACACCTGTGAGTTCATTTTATTTAAATTTTATAAAGTCTTTTCAATGAACCCATTTTGTACATATACTGCAACCATTGTTATCCACGAGAGAACATATTTTGAAACATTTTTCCAAACCACTATACACATCTATTAGGGAACTTGAAAATACATCTAAAATTTATATACATGTCTACTAGGTAATTTGAAAAAAATTTCCTATCCATTATGTTTTGATGTGCATCCATGTGTGTTCCTGAAACTCTAATCTTAACCCAGGCAAAGAGTATGCTAGAAAATGTGAACTACTTGGATTTGGGAAACAAATCCTCAAAATTTTGAAAAATTGTTAATGCTTTATGAGGATATCCATGTGTAGGGGTCAATGTATCACCAAAAAAGGATATATGTTCCCAAATAAGAGCATCAATGCTTAACCTAATAATACACGTGTTCATCTCTAAATGTATACTTTGGTATATCCTTTCACTCAAATGAGCTCCAACTCGTACATTTCTCCTACCATATCAACTGCAACATATGAGCCGGAATTCTATGGCATGGGGAAGGGAAATTTGGAACATACAAATCATTTTATCAAGGATTTGGAGCCTCCTCTCCAATGGCTACCACCTCCTACTTGCCCCAATAGGATCCACAAATAAATATAACTAAAAACCCTAGAACATACTTTTCCCAAAATCCCTTTTAAATTTCCCCCTTTTTTTACTATTGGAATTGTAGTTTATATTAATTAAAATAAAAGAGATTTACAAGACAAGGGGTGACCGAAAAACTCATAGTCCCACAAACATGCCACATAGGCACCAGAAAACGTCCAAAGTGAAAATAGAAAGCACGAGAGTTACAAAAAGAATAGAGCACTAGGAACAAGTCACCACTTTGGGAGGAGGAGGAGGATCATCCTGAGGAAGGAGGAATGCTCCACTTGATGGCTCAAATGAAGGAGGATAAACTTGCCATTCATCTTGATCCGACATCTACATCTGCAAAGGATAAATAATTTCCCAACCAAGGGACGGTGATACAATAACTTTATAAAAACTAGGAAGAGGATAGGACCATCTTAGAGAGCTAGCCATGACTTTCTCCCTTGGAGGAGAGGTCTAACCTATCCTAGAAGAGGATAGAGCTGAAGGACAACCCTGAGGAGAGGCGGAGCGGTGGCTGCAAGAGTGGATTCTATGACATAGACCTGTTGGAGGAGGCTTCTGAGGTGGAGATGGCAGAGGTGGTGGTGGAAAAGGGTCTAGAGGGACCTTACTCATCATGAAAGGTGCAATCCCCTAGTGTGCGAGAAACTCCTATAAGTGAGAAAATTCTAGAGAAAATTTTTCAGCTTGAACTTGAATCTTTATGCACACAATAGGCAATATAACCACTTTGTCATTGGTGGAGAATAATGCAACAGATTGATCATTCTAGAATAACATAGAATTGAAATCTTTTTAAATATGAAACATAATACAAGCTCTAAAAAATGCCACATATTATCAATATAATTAGGCCAAGGGCTGAAATCTCTAAATAAATCTAGACGCCAGTGAAATAACTCCATGTGGTAGGGTTTAAAGAGAGAATGAATCCAAGACTAGATGGCCTGAGCACATGGACAAGACCAAAAAAATGTTTAAAGGATTAAGGTTTAGAGTAGAAAGGACATTTAGGATTGGGAATTATGATGTGACTTAGACGTTTGCTGATAGGGGGGCCCTAATCAATAAGGCGCCAAAGAAAATGGTTAAATTTAGGCTCAAGTAAGGAGTTCCAAGTGTGGGAAATCCTATGAAGCCATGTAGACTACATAGATTGCAAGCCCTAATGGGCATTGAATTTGGAAATGACAAGAAATTTTGGGCTTAATAGATGGTAAATGGTGTCAACATTATAACAGAAAAAAGAAATATCATGATTCCACCCCCAATCACACCACCATGCATCCAGAGGCTTAACCCCAAGTTTGTGGAGCATGACATCTGACATTAATTATTGAATTCTACATATAGGCGGAAGATCTGAACTGGAAAGATTAAATTTTGGCTTGAGCTCAGTCCAGGGAATCCAATCTCTATGGGAGACCAAATCCAGAATGGTGTGAATCCATTTGTGAGATAGCCAAAGAGATTTGATTCCCATATTTTTTGCAAGTGGAATACTATCATTTGTGATGATGGGAGACACCGAATATTATGAGAATTGAAAGAGATCTCGGTGAAAAATCCATCACCAATCTAACATAGCAGGGGTTTCATAGTTTCAAAAGATTTCCATATGCTTTTGGTAACGAAGGTGGCAGAAATCTTGATAGGAACCCTGGTGATAATTAAGGTGTGTAACCATATATTATTCCAACCTTTTTTCCTTAAGGTGAACTGGAAGAAATGCAATGCCGAAGAATAATTTTCCAGGCATGGTTTCCCAAAAGACATCTCATAACCTATTTAGAGCATAAATCCACACTTTTCATGTAAACATAAATAATCCCTATTCCACCTTGATCGTAGGGTACAAAAAGACTTCCCAAGCCACCCTATGAAAGCTAGTTGAACCAGAAATTTTACACCAGAGGTAGTCCTGAAACAAATTAGAAATTTTGGTGAAGGAATCCCAGGAGGGGCAAAAACGTGTAGAATAATAAACATGGGTTTCCAAAAGAATCTTAGTACACACATGGAATTTACTGACCAAGGAAAGGGTTTTATAAGACCACTAAGAAACTTTATGTTCAACTATATCGATCACATACTTCCACATATTGGAAGAATCACTATTAAAGGAAAAAGGAATGCCCAAAAAAAATTGAATTGTTCTCCACGTCTTATCCACTTCTAGTGGTAAGCTTTCAACCTGGAAAGCATTGGCCAACAAAATTTCCAATAGCCTAGCATATTAGCCATTTGAATGTTGGATTTTGAATCAAGACAAAAAATATCAAGGTAGTTAAAAACAACCACATTCTGCTCAGATTCAACATATCTAAGAAAAGATTCATAAGCAAAATGACCATTAATGAGTTGAGTTATATGATCTGGTAAAAAATTCCCCAAATGTGGCCTTGATCATCATGTCGAGAAATAAGATAGCCTAAGGCATCAATGACTAAGACAAACATGGTTGGTGCTAGAGGGAAACACTGTCTAATAAAGCAGAAAAGGCCAATCAAGGTGGACTTATGCCCATTGATGGTAAGGTAAGAAGATGTATTGAAGAATAGAGTTCAGAATGCTGAGGTGGAAAATTACCAAAATCATTAGGATATGAGCATAGAAAAAATAAATGATCATTTGATACGATCATAAGCCTTTTCAAAGTCAATTTTAAGAAACAATGGTCATTGAAGTGACAACTGATCCCATTTCATTCCTTCCTAGAATACTATAAGATTATCCTGTATGTAGCAGCCTTTAAAAAATACCATCTACTATGGGAGAATAATATTGGGTAAAATATCAACAATGAGAAGAGCTAGGGCCTTAACAAGGATTTTGTCTGAAACATTCAATAAGGTGATAGGCCTCCAATTAGTAATCTACTCTGGATCGCCAACCTTAGGAATGAATTTAATGTTTCCTTGATTAGTGAAACTCCCAAGAGAATTGGATTGGAGAGCTTCGTTATAGACCTGAAGTAGATTGGGACTAATAAAATACCATGTCACTTTGTAGAAATTGTAAGTAAATCCATCTAGTCCCATATATTTATCATCGGTAAGGCACAATAGAGTAGCATAGATCTCATCCAAAGAAAGAAGAAAATTACATCGGTCATGATCCTTGGGAGAAATATTTACCAAAACCCCCTTGATACATTGTTACAAGGTGGTAAATCACTCATTTTTAGCCTCTAGAGATTGTAAAACTAGCCAATAATGGTCAATAAAGGTGTTTGAGATCTTAGGAAAATCCATGAGCTGCTAGTGAGCAATTTGAATAGATTTGATCTGTTAATGAGCATGTTTGGCCCGAAGGGATTTGAAAAACTACTTCGACACTTTGTCTCCCACCTTGAGCTAGTGTAACCTTGACTGAATTTTTTCACCATGGGCTGAGTGAGATTCCATGAGCTTTAGCTTATGCTGAATATCAACAACATGTAACTGAAGAGGTTTATCGAAAGAGATGGAATCAAGATGGAAAAATATCCTTCTAAATTATTTGTGTAGATCCAAGTTTTCTTGTTTACACACTCGAGCAACCTATTTACCAAAATGATGGAGGATATGGGTGGTGCACTGAATCTCCACTTCCCACCACTCATTCCAAATGGCAAAAAAAGGTAGGCATGACATCATGTTCCAAAATTTAGTAATAAGTTGGCCACACACAGGTGACTTAGCAAGGAAACATTATGAAGGAATTTATTAGATGGTAATTTAAAAGGGGCCCCATGCAAAATAATTCTAAAATAAATAAGACGATGATCTGAAAAATTCATATCTGACCACGTCGTGATAGGGGAGAACCCTTACATTTCAAAATAAAAAAATAGGCTGCTAAGATATAAGTACATGATCAAGTATTTTAAATAACTGATTGCATCCTTCTAGAAGATTGGTCCAAGTATACCAAGCTTGAGCCTTAAATTCTTGCCACCATCTAAGAAAAGGATACAAAAATCCCCCAATGGATTTTAAATAAATATCAATCCGCATGCTCGCTGACATACCAATGCATAGGGAGGGCACCAAATTTATCATCTAGATGTTATATCATATTAAAGTCACCACACACCAGCTAGTAAGCTTAAGGTAAGTTGTCACCTAACCGTTTCCATAATTTCATTCTTTCAGAGCTATCATTAGGATCATAAACATTAAGAATACCAAATGAAAGGTCATTAATTTCCAAAATCACCCACACGACCCAATTTAAAGGATATTGGCCCGAGGAGTTGATTATGGCCAAGAGTTTCGAGGATATGGAAATGCTAGCACCAACTTTACCATTAATGTTTAGAGTATAAAAATGCAAAAAAACGGGATCAATACAAGTTAACATATTCTAAAGAAAAAAACTGAAAATTTTAATTTACTACATACAAATAATATCGAGGCAGCTGAACCATTAGCAAGATAAATGAATAGAATATTTTTGAAAGGTCTGTTGATGTCGAATCGCAGCACCCATGGGACTCTACAACACGATGGGTTGAGAATCTCAGTGCGATTGCACAACATGGAGCTTTTCCCAAGTGTGGGACCTTGCGAAATCAGAAAATCTCTCTGGATGAAGGCCGGCTCCTATTCCTCTGTTCAGATGCACCAATAAAATGCAGAGGTTTACCCAAAAAAAAAAACTTAATCTAACTACCAAGGAGACAGGGAGAGAGAAATGCATAAAAATAAACCTAAGCTAAGGAGGTGATGCACTGAGGAATGTTGGACACCCGTTTTGCAAGATTAAACACATACCACATAGATGTAATACCACACCATGCATAGGCAACCAAAATGCAACGAGAGATCAAAATAACATCAATGAATATATGAGAGGGTTTAAAATCAATCACAGACATACATATATTGCTCAAGGATTGATACAGTATATGGCAGTGGCCAAGAGGCAAAAAATGGCATTACAATCCATATAGGAGGCTTGAAGGCTCCACAAATTCTCTTGCAAGTAGGAGAGAAGGGAGGATGCAAAACAAAAATTTACAACATGAGAAAAAGCCCCTCCTTTACAATTTATATGAGGAAAAAATGAGGGAGAAGAGAATGATTCGAATTCTACCCCCAACCACCTCCAAGATTGCACCTAACCCATCATATTATGGCGGTAGGTGATAATCTCAACAACCCAACAGTGGAGAAGTGTATTTTACATTTTTAAGAACTTGTTCCCATCCAATTAAATATATCCAGTTGTAGTTTCATAGAGGATGCCGAGAGCTTTCCGAAAAGTCCAACCTTGTGTGAATCTGAGCTCCTTGTGAAAAGTTATGGCGATCTGAATATTTCCCATGTCAGGGTCTGTTTCCAGTCGGGTTCGGGTTTCTCCTTTGCATCTGCATCGGGTTTGGAGGATGCCTCAACATGTGTTTGATGCTTGTGTTTTCCCGAAACCTACTTCCACCAGTATTTCCAAGATTTCCTTTGTTTCGGGGTGGAAGATGAACTTGCATGCACATCGGGTTCGAAGGGGTGCTCGACATGCTTCTTTTTCATGTTTTCCCGACGTGCTTCCCCGACACCGAGATCTGATTTCTTTGATGTCGGGTTTTAGAGACCCCCCCGACATGTTCCTTTGATGTCAGGTTTTGGAGACCCCCCGACATGTTCCTGCACCACTGAAACCCGATTCCTTTTGCGTTGGGTTTTGGAGATCCGACGACACATTTTCTTTGTTGGTGGGTTTTGGAGATCCCCTGGCATGTCCCTTCATGTTTTTCCACCTTGTTTCTTCACCTTGTAAACCCGATTCCCTTTGTGTATCTACATTTACCTGGGGGGGGGTAAATATATACAACAATTTGGTGACTCACGGGGTTACCTGCCTGCTAGGTAGAAGATCAATGGCCTTTTAGCGATCCATTGGGCATGGAGTCATAAGCAACCCTGAAACCAACTTGATCTCTGATCCCGAGCCTGATACTGCAACTCCTTCTCTGAGAGCACACTGAACTGTAGAAAACCAACCTAGGAGCAACAAAACCTATGCCAAAGCACTTAGGGAAACTGAAACCTAACTACAACAAGACAATGTGCATACGCACTTAGGGGAATTGAAACCTAATCTAATATTTACAAGGGTAACATTTTTCCTTTTCAGTAGCAATGTTTAAGATAGATTCCGTTGACTGGAATCGGGAGTTCTTCTCCGTTCAATGTAGATAATTGGAAGGCATTGCTATTCTTACACTCCATAACCATGTAGGGGCCACTCCAAATGGCATCAAACTTGGAATGCCTTCCTAGTTTTTCCCCGATCTGCATCCCATTTCAGAACTAAGTCCCCTTACAGGAAGGTCCTTACTTTTGCTTTCTTATCAAACCATCTTTTTACTAAGGCCTGATCCTTCTCAATTTTTTGAACTGCATGTTCTCTAATTTCTTCCAATTCCATCAACTCTGCATACCTGGCCTCCATTGGTTCGAACTCAGCCAACTCCAACTGCTTCATGAACTCCAATGCAGGCAATTCTAATGATATAGGCAATACTGCCTCTTTTCCATAGACCAACTTGTAAGGGGAATTACCTGTAGACCTCTTTGGTGTTATTCTATCAGCCCATAATGTTGATTTTAGCCTAGTATGCCATGTTCTTTAATTTTCCTCCAGAGTCCTCCTGATGATTCTTAGAAAATTTTTGTTCGTGGACTCTGCCTGTCCATTACCCTGCGGGTAATAATTTGAAGAGGTGCTCAAATAGATTCCATTCTTGACAGCCCATCCTGTAATCTTGGAACCTATAAATGCCAATGCATTATCTGATATGATAGTGGCTGGCACACCAAACCTGGTCACTATTCCTTCATAAAATTCTAGTATATTAGACTCGTTTGCCTCTTTGAGCGCTACTGCTTCAGTCCACTTGGTGAAATAGTCTGTTGCCATGAGAATCCACTTGTGGCCTTGGCTTGAGTTTGGGTTGATGACCCCGATGAAGTCCAATCCCCATTGCAAAAATGGTTGGTCAATCAAGATTGGGTGGAATGGAAGCGCTGCTAGTCTTTCTTTTCCTGTGAAGAGTGCACATTTCTTGCACTTTCTTATCCATGTATAACAGTCATTGAACACTGTGGGCTAATAATACCCTGCCTTCATTATCTTGAGAGCTATTACTCGTGGGGCAAAATGTCCGCCAAAATATCCATCGTGAAAAACTCATAACACCCTCTCAATTTGACCTGTCCCAATGTACCTCAATAGAACTCCATTGATGTCTTTCTTGAACAAAGCACCATCAACAAGCATATATGGAATGGCTTATAACCTAAAGTATCTCCTCTTCGCTTTGCTCATTTCTGGAGGGCATAGTCCTATCTGTAGGAAGTGTATCATATTCTGAGTCCAATAAGGAGTAGGCACATCATCATTTTCATGTTCTTGACCATCTTGTAGTACCAAGGCAGTCTCTTTTTCATCACCTGCTTCAACCTGTTGACTTAAGGCTAGCTGTTCACATAGTCCTTTTCCACGTACTAGTTTTGTGACCTTGATCTCGATGTCATATTCCATGACACGAGTGATCCATCCTGCACGTTTCTCATTCAGATCCTTTTTTAGAAGGAAGTCCTTGACTCCAGCATGAGAGACTAATAATTGGATCTTGTTGTTTGAGACTAGGTGCTTGAATTTCTTTAAGCTCCTGATTACTACAAGGACATGCTTTTCAATGAAAGAGTACCTAGTTTCATATTCCTGCAAGCCTTGATTGAAGAAAGCAACTGGTTGTTCTATTCCTTCTTTGTTCTGCTGTACTAGGATTGTAGAAATCGTGTCCCCACCACCAAAGGCATATAGCACGAAGTCCTTGGAGAATTCTGGATTGACGAGAGTTGGAGCTTGAGATATAGCCTCTTTTATTGCCTCAAAACTGGCCTTGCCTTCAGATGTCCACTTAAATGCCATACTCTTCTTTAACATCAGCGTTATTGGCTTCACAAGAGCAACAAAATTTGGAACAAACTTGCGAACAAAATTGATCCTTCCTAAGAAGCTTTGAAGAGCCTTCTTGTGACTTGGCAATGGCAATGATCGAATTGCTTCAACTCTTTCTGGGTCATGCATCAACCCTTCCTTTGAAACAATATGGCCTAGAAGTTTTCCCTCGTGAGCCAAAAATATGCACTTTTTGGGATTCAAAGATACCCCAAATCTTCTACACCTCTGAAATACCTACCTTAGATGAAAGAGGTGATCCAGTCTATTTTTTGAGAATACGGTGATGTCATCAAGATATATTAGAACTATTTTATTGATCAACCCCTTGAATGCCATATCCATTGCCCTTTGGAAGGTGGCTCCAGCATTTGATAGTCCAAATGGCATCTTCTTGTAGGCATAGGTCCGCCATTTGGTGGTGAAAGCCGTCTTGAATTGGTCATCTTCTTTTACCATCACTTGATTATACCTGAGTAGCCATCTAGGAGAGAGAACCTCTCTGAACCGGATACTACTTGCAATATTTGTTCCATTGAAGGAAGTGGGTAATGATCTTTGAGAGATGCCCTGTTGAGGTCTCGGAAGTCCACACATAACCTAATTTCTCCACTCTTCTTCCTGACCGGAACCAAGTTCGCAACCCAGCTTGAGTGCTTGATCGGGAATATAATGGTTGCCTCTATTAGCTTGTTAAGCTCTTTCTTCATTAGAGGCTCAATGTGAGGGTTGATAGGTCTTTGCTTCTGCCTGATGGGCTTAGCATCTGGATCCAATTCTATTGTATGTTGTGCCAACTTCGGATTGAATCCTCTCAAGTATTCATAGCTCCAAGTGAAGACATATGGAAATTCTTGGCAAAGCTGTGTGAAATATGATTTCTCTTGTTCAGTGGCCACTTTGCCAATTTGAAGTGTTTTGCCTTCTCCAACCAGAATTGGCTCTGAATCTTCTCTCTTGACCTGTATGTTAGCCTTTTCCTTACGAAACTAGTCATTAGGGTTGAAGATAGAATCCAACGTTACTAAACCCTTGGGAAGCTTGTTTGTCTGTAGCTGCACCACTTGATTCCCATATTGCTGCTCTAGCCTATCCTGATTTCTAGCTGAGAATTCAACTTCTTCTTGCAAGAAATTGATGATCTGTTGATCGTTCTCAAACACCTACCAGCTTGTGTTGTTATCTGGAACTGCTGGCCTCACAACCACATGGATATGTGGCTGCGTTTTTTCTCTTCTGATGTTGTCAACCACATCAAACGTTGCTCCAACTTCTGCGAGCCTATCTACGGCTTCATTTTCCTTCCTGGGTATGGACATAATGTTGAAAGCTTTGAAATCCTCAATGAGGTCCCATACCCTATTCTTGTAGCTCCTCAGCAAGTCATTCTTTGTAGCATGTTGTCCTCTAAATTGGTTGACGATTAGATCACTATCTCCAAACACCTGCAAGTTCTTTATGCCCTTTTTCCTGGCCCAATGAAGTCCATGAATCAAGGCCTCGTATTCAGCCGTGTTGTTTGAACAGGAAAAATGGAAACAAAAAGTTGAAAAATATTTGATGTCTTGTGGTGAAATCAACATTGCACCACTTCCAGCACCTTGTCTGCTTCTCGAACCATTGAAGAATAATTTCCAAACTTTGCTTTCATCTCTTTGTTCAGGCTGAATGATGTCGAGAATGGGTGAATTTTCTTCGTGTACACAATACACGCCAATTCAGATTCTTCAATTTCCTTGTATGGGTAAAATTCATGACTCTTGTTTGCCCATTCATCCAAAGTTAAATTAGGAATTCCCTCGACCTTAGTGCCTGCTTCTAGATCACTTGAACACTCCTCTTGATCCAAAGCTGAGCAATTTGCATTGATAGGACCTGGTACATAAGGCTCAATATGGAAATTGGAAATTGATTCTAACCTGATTGTTGCTTTGGCTCCATACCTTGTCCTAAAAATCATGTGTGACCAATCTACAGATAAATATCCACCGATTTTTACAGTGAAGTCCCTTGATAGACACAACACAAAGAGTGGCGGAAGGTCAATCACAGACACATCTTGCAGAACTATAACATTAGGATAGGAATGTAGTGTTAGGCTTAACCCCTTGATGACCCCAACTGTTCCCACTGCCGTCCCATCTAGTTGTACTACTCCTTTCAGCACTGGCTCATACTTCAGACCCAGTTGATCCGCTATTTTCTTCGGCATCACTGAACTACTTGCTCCTGAATCTATCATGCAGTTGTGTACCAAGTGGTTTCCAATAATCAATGAAACATAGAATGGTGGAGGCTTCAAATTTTTTCTTGTCTGGCCCCCATCATGTTGCACCGCATTAGTGAGAACTTTCTCATGTCCCTGGTTTGAGACATTTGTGGCAGACCAATTAGCCATTGCAGCTTGCAATAAATCTCGTTGCCCTGGGATCACTAGTGATTCCCACATGGAAATGTTCACGTGTGTCTTCTTCATTTGATCGATGATGTTAAAGGGGGATGAATTGTCCTTTTTCTGTCCCTTACTTGGCGCAACCTTTTCTGGAGCTTGAAAAAGTGCGTGTGTTGCTACAACAGGTACCTTAAGCTGATTTTGTGCATTTGGAGCTATGTTTGGTCTACTGACTCCTTGTTGTGTAAGAGTGGGTTGAGAAACAACTGGATTAGATGGTTGTCCCTCTTCTATGCTTCTTTTCTTTGACCGTGTGTTGGCAGCCACGCCTTGAAAAGGTTGTTGGTTAACTCCACAGAAGTCTTCCGTTTGCCAATTGGCCAATGTGGTTTCCGTTGGAGGTCCTTCTTGTTATGGTTCTTGCTGTTGATTCTCTTCTTAGCTTGGTTCTTGAGGCACACCAATGGTTTTTACCATCAAGGCTTGATTCAGTGCACCATTGAAACATGCTGACTGATTGTGGGGGAGATTGCAAGGGTAACACCAGTCGTACTCCTGTGCCATGTTATTTTGTATTGGAACCAAGGCTCTTGAGGGCGTCATTGCATTTGGATCATATGGTCGAAATGGCCTGGCAGCTTGAGGTTGTCCTTGGTTTTGGTTTTGATTTGCATCCTGAGGTGGTGGTGGTCTATTCTGTTGGTATGAGGGCCTAGCTTGGTACTGTGCTTGAGGCTGATACGGTCTGGCACTTTGAGCTTGCTATCTTTTGATAGTCACTAGCTCATTTCCGAGGTTCTGTAGTTGTTTCATAACTTCCTGCAATTCCTTTGAAGTATTTGAAGAAGTTGACGCCTCATTACTGCTTTGATTTCTAGGAGTTGGAATGGGATTCAATTCTGGTGCTTGACTGGTTGTAGGATTTCCCGTATCTGGATAGAGAGGCATTGGTGGCCTTGGTGCAAGCTTGCCAGCTTGGATCAAACAGTTCTCTACTCTGATCGCTGTGTCATAGGCCCCTGGCAGCGTTGTTCCTCCCATTGAATGGATCATCATGGCTATGTCTGAATTTATAGCCTTTAAGAAATAAAGGAATGCTCCTTCGGCAGTTGGTCTAACAGCTATTGGAATCCTGTCCCATGTCCGTTGGAATCTGAAGTTGAAATCTGTCATTTGTTCGTTAGGAGCCCTTTTGATTGTTGTCAGCTGTTCCAATAAAGATAAATTATCTGCCCTTTCCCCGAACTGGTTACAAAGAGCTGAACAAAGTTGGTTCCAATTCGTAATAGACCTTGTTGTTAGGCTCCTAAACCATTGTAAGGCCTTGCCTTTGAAAGATGAAGCCAACAACTTGACTGCAACATCCATTTCATTTATTTCGTGGATTGCACATGCATTAGCAATATCCTAGATGTGATCAATAGGAGTAGTATGATTTTCTCCTGTGAAATAGGGGATATTCTTTAGCACTGCAACTGGAATTTGATTCTGAGCATTTAGGGCAAGTGGACTACTACCCGTGAAATTGACAAAAGGATTCGGTGGTAGATGCGCCATTATGATTGGCCTAAGAACCCTGGTTGATGCAAGAAAAGGTTTACCAGGTGGAGGTGTAGACAAAGTCCTGTTAGGTGAAGATGGTGATCTTTGTGGTCTTCTTCCTCTCCTTCCTCTGCCTGGTGAAAGTTGTAAGTGGAAAAATAGCCCCTCTTCTCGAGTATTAGACCTTGTTCGAATTCTTCTCATGTGCCTGGGCAACTTGTGCTGCTACACCACAGAACTCTATCCCTTCGGAGTCGCCAGATGTGTTAGATAACAAGCCTCTAAAAGGATGGATTTTGCCAAGTTACACACCAAATTTGACAGTATTGAAAATATAATTTAAGCTTTGAAGGGCCCAGAGGAGACAATCTTCAATTCGGAATTCGGGCCTTGTTGTGCAGTTGCAGATCCCCAAAAAGTACAGGCGGAACTCAGGTCATGCGATGCAACTCACAAAACCCGAATTGTTATGTGTCGGAACTTGGGACATGTCTGACATCCCTCAAAACCTGATTTTCTTTGCTGTCGGGACTAGGACCATGCAATGCATCCCCCAAAACCCGAAACGCTGCTTTGATGTTCTCGGATCCCGAAAACCCGAAATCACTAAATACCCAAAATTTTGAAAATCAAAATCTCAAAAAACTAAAGATACCCTTTTGAAGATTACCCTCAGATCTACCAACTGTTGAAATTTTGACCTGTTTTGAGCAAGATAAACCCTTGAAAAATGATTTTGGAGTTCAGGCTAGGAGGTGCAAAATCCGAAATTTGTAAAAACTGTAATTTCTCAGTCCGAATTTCATGAAAACTCCTTCAAATTTTATGGAATGACCTCTTGGTCCCACCGGGCGTGCCAAAACTGTTGATGTCGAATCGCAGCACCCCTGGGACTCTGCAACACGATGGGTTGAGAATCTCAGTGCGATTGCACAACATGGAGCTTTTCCCAAGTGTGGGACCTTGTGAAACTGGAAAAGCTCTCCGGATGAAGGCCGGCTCCTATTCCTCTGTTCAGATGCACCAATAAAACGCAGAGGTTTACCCAAAAAAATAACTTAATCTAACTACCAAGGAGACAGGGAGAGAGAAATGCATAAAAATAAACCTAAGCTAAGGAGGTGATGCACCGAGGAATGTTGGACACCCGTTTTGCAAGATTAAACATAGACCACATAGATGTAATACCACACCATGCACAGGCAACCAAAATGCAATGAGAGATCAAAATAACAACAATGAATATATGAGAGGGTTTAAAATCAATCACAGACATACATATATTGCTCAAGGATCGATACAGTATATTGCAGTGGCCAAGAGGCAAAAAATGGCATTACAATCCATATAGGAGGCTTGAAGGCTCCACAAATTCTCTTGCAAGTAGGAGAGAAGGGAGGATGCAAAACAAAAATTTACAACATGAGAAAAAGCCCCTCCTTTACAATTTATATGAGGAAAAAATGAGGGAGAAGAGAATGATTCGAATTATGCCCCCAACCACCTCCAAGACTGCACCTAACCCATCATATTATGGCGGTAGGTGAGAATCTCAACAACCCAACAGTGGCGAAGTGTATTTTACATTTTTAAGAACTTGTTTCCATCCAATTAAAGATATCTAGTCGTAGTTGCGTAGAGGACGCCGAGAGCTTTCCGAAAAGTCCAACCTTGTGTGAATCCAAGCTCCCTGTGAAAAGTTATGGCGATCTAAATATTTCCCGCGTCAGGGTCTGTTTCCAGTCGGGTTCGGGTTTCTCCTTTGCATCTGCATCGGGTTTGGAGGATTCCTCAACATGTTTTTGATGATTTTGTTTTCCCAAAACCTACTTCCGCTAGTATTTCCAAGATTTCCTTTGTTTCGGGGCGGAAGATGAACTTGCATGCGCATCGGGTTCGAAGGGGTGCTCGACATGCTTCTTTTTCATGTTTTCCCGATGTGCTTCCCCGACGCCGAGACCCGATTTCTTTGATGTCGGGTTTTAGAGACCCCCCGACATGTTCCTTTGATGTCGGGTTTTGGAGACCCCCTGACATGTTCCTGCGCCACCGAAACCCAATTCCTTTTGCGTCGGGTTTTGGAGATCCGACGACACATTTTCTTTGTTGGCAGGTTTTGGAGATCCCCCGACATGTCCCTTCATGTTTTTCCACCATGTTTCTCCGCCTTGTAAACCCGATTCCCTTTGTGTATCTACATTTACTCGGGGGGGGGGGGTAAATATATACAACAAGGTCTCTGTAAGGCCCCTAACATTCTACGAGATAAAATTCATGAAAAATCACACATATCAAACTCCCCCTGCCCATTTGGTATGCCATCCTCCAAGCCAAGAATGGAAAAAAATATTAGAAAGAAGGATTTGATCTGAATTAGAAATCTCAACATGAATGGAGCGGTGTTTTTATCTCCTTGCACACCATGGGAGACCTCCTGGGGTGGATTGTGAGAGTGGTGCAGAGGAAGAGATGTTGAAGTGAGATTCCCTGTATCTTTTGAACATGAAGTAAAAGCCCATATCTATAAGGGTTTGGAAGGAATGGAAACCAATGAGCAGGGTGGATTTGATACCGAATCATCCTTAGAAAAAGGGGGGAAGGAGAGGGGGTAGGCTTCACAACAAGATTGGGTTTTTCACCAGATCCCTTATTATTCCCAGTTGTAGTCCAACCATCAACCGGAAGATTAATTTTGGGCTTGGGTACCGAGGATTGCATCATAACTAGCTTAGAGTGAGATAAAAGAGGAAATTAACAAATTTTGGGTTTTGGGGCTTGATGATGAAAGCACGTGTTGGGGAAGTTCAAATAAACCACTTTTTAAGAGAGACGTAGGGACCCAACTTGAATATCTAGGTAGTCTCGTAGATATTTTGCGAGGTCAACTTTGACTCAAAATCACTTGTTGGGATGAGCATAAAAAATTCTCTTCCTCATGGCGTATCACCTTGCTAATGGGTTTCACTATCTTTAGAAAGAAAGACCAAAGATGAATGAGGATTCCAAAAAGTTTAATCCAATCTGAAATTTTCAATGTAACCCAGCTAGTGGGGTTAAAATTGAGAGTCTAGTGAGAAGGAACTAAAAGAGTATTTCCTAAATACGAGCAAGCTGCCTTAAGGATGAGGGCTTAGAGTTGAGAAGGCTTGCGAAAGGAAAAGAGATAAAACCCTTTAGTGAGGTTATAGATACCTGATACCAAGATATCATTAGAATCTCAATGGTTCTTTATCTAGTTCTGAAGGTAGGCTTCTGATGGAATGTGGCCATAGAAATGAGCAATAAGGTAATTGTTATAATACCATTTGGCCACAAGGTATAAAAATTTATTAGAAATAACAAAAGTAGGGGAAGATTCAGGATCCATATCTCGTTGTATACCTTTAGCACAAACTTTCAAGCACGTCTGGGAGCCATTTTCGTCACCAATTGCAACAATCATTGCAATGGAAGGAGATTTGGCCATTTATATGCAACTCACCACCTTAGTGGTAGGAAAATAGTCATTTAACACTATGATATGGCTAAAGGGAGAACCCTAGAATGGCTTAAGGGGCACAGTTCAAGTGGTGGGGAATCACAAGCGAATGCATAAAACCCTAGCAAAGCCAATTTTCCCCCTTTTAAACACAGTTATTTATTTATTTATTTATTTATTTTTCTTATCTCTAACTTTCCCCTTCCTCATGTTATCTTGAAATTTAAATCAAAAAATGCATATATATATATATATATATATATATATATATATAATCATGCTCACAAGTGGATATTAACCATAATTTCACTCTCATGAAGTTAGGATCACATGCTTACCAATGAAAAATGGGGCACGACACCATAATAAGAGTGGGTATATGTACAACAAATATTGAATTGAAAAAGAAATTTGTTCCCAATGACTACTAAATCACTAATTAAAATTTTATATAATATTTATTATAATATTCATGCTTACATTTATTTTGTTTTCACTATTGTCATTTTCCCTTAATTTTATATAATAGGGATGATGGATGATGTAAAATTAGAATAAGGTTTATACCGTTAAATATATCATCTCACATAGACAAATTTAGCTAGTTCAAAATGATTTTTAGCCATGACGTATTCATGTGTTCATTTTGATCCCGTGATATATCTAAAGTGACTTTGTCATGTACATGGAATGGTTTGGGCCACCATGGTTGGAATAAATGAAATATTAAATATTTTGGGCATTCCCATCATAAATTAAACAATAAAACATTAATACTTAATATCATAATTTTCTCATTACCACCATATAGTATGATATTCAATTTAATCTAATCATATTTTAAAAACATATTTATCCTTACCAACACTTACCATGTTTAAACCATAATTATTTACCAAAGGAAATTTTTAGAAAAAACATGATAGCCTATTGTTATATAAAATAAAAGAATAATCAATTAACATAATTCATAATGCAAGAATACTCTCTCTTTCCCTAAGGAAATCATGGATAGTAACATCATATTCCCCACATATATCATGTGATTCAACACAATCTATAAATAAATTATATGGTATTTTCAAAATGGACCCATATTCTTGAAATAACTTTAAGGCATAAAAATAAAACCCTTAAAAAAAGAACACTACACTTTTTCAACAACCATGAAACAAGGTAATACATCCTTCATACATTGCATATCATTTAATTGATGAAAGGAAAATCATAAAAATATGACTATAATGCTACAAGATGATACCACATAGAGTAGGGTGCATATTTGTTCCTTAAGTTGAATTTCATGGTCCATATCTAGAAGAAAGGATACTATAATAATTGTTTCTATTTCTCCATATATAGTTCCATGAAGAATATAAAGGAAGAACCTAAGTTATTCTCATCCCATTAAATATAATACATATATTTTATGTATGTAACTCATCTCATATAGACAAAACAAATATCTATGCTATGTTGAATATGATGTTAACCCTTTCAACTCTACCTCCACACTAGTATTTGATCCAAAAATTATTTTTCATGGATGAAGTCAAAGAATTTTTTTTTCAAACATCATACAAATCATGCACCACATAACATCAAAACTATCTCACAATTTTATTTCCCTAGTGCCAAAATTCAATGAATTTCTCTACATTCATATTCATCTTATAATAGAGTTCATATATGCACAAAGATTCATGAAAATTCATTAATGATAATAGATCACAAATCACTTTAAATTTTAGGAAACACCTCATATAAACAACCATATTTCCTTCATATAGATGAGGTAACACAATAGCTTGTCACATCATTCGAACCCTGCATGGCATTAATAATTATACCATTTTACCTATGCATATATAATACTAAAGCTTAGTAAAAATTAATCATTTGTAGGTATTCCCAATCATCTATTAACATGGGACAACAAAATAAGTGGCATATATATTGAGCAACCATTTAAACACCAAATAGTTTCATTATACAACAACTATACATAAAAGTCAAAACATGATTCTATAAGCTTAAAGATTGAAACAAATATTAAGATTTATATTGGAAGAACAATGGAATGAGAGGGGAGGGTGAATCAGTCCTTTAAAAACTTATTTCATTTACCATTCATCATTCATTATAATTTATGCATCCATTCAATCAACCATGAACCATATATGTGATTACTTAAACATATAAATGACCATTCACAAGACAAAAACCAAGAGAGTACACATGAATACCAAATATAAGTGGGAAACCCTCATGGGGAAGAAAAACTACTGAAATTTTACCTAAATTACACTAATCAAATAGATTTAGTGAAGCACCAACTTCACAAGGAGTAACAACCCCTAGTTTAGTAAAGCACCAACCCTATAAGGAGCACCAACCCCTAATTTAGTGAAGTAACCAATCCAAAGGGAGGCCAAAACCCCCCAAGATAACCAAGCACTAACTAATGCACCTGATGATGATTATATCTAAATTTGTTTCTGCCACAACTGATGGAGATAACTCATTCATCTCACAAAATCTTCTTCAAACCATCATGCCTTTAACTAGCTCTATCTTCTTCCCAATTCACTCTCTTCTAGGTTACACTTTTCACCCATGCAAGACTGGATTACAAAATGAGCTCAAACTTCACTTTTATATGCTTCTCTTCTTTCAAATTCAAAATATGTTGGTTTCCATCCTTTTTTTTGACCATACCAACTTAAAAACATCCCATATGAATCATTAAAACATTTACATATGACCCATATAGGTATTTCATTCTGAGAACCATCCTCCATGCACTAAGAACCCTCAAAACCCAATCACTAGGATGAGAAAAATCCACTCATGCCAAAAACATGCTTAGTCTAGCTAAAAAATCATAAATTGTCACATATTTACTTTAACCAATTAAATATTTCATTAAATGGGCCCACTGGATCATATCCTTCACAAAATAATTGTTTTCACCACCCTGTCTTTACCTTTGGGGCTCAATACCCCTCAATATGAAATTAAATATGGCATGTGAATAATCTATGGAATCATCAGGACCTGTACATCACTTATATGTAATTTATAGCATATAAATCATCCATTGGTTCAAACCACAACTTTAATCTTCACCAAAACAAGTTACCTAAAGAACATGTTTGAAAACTCAACTAGTTTTCACCCTTTCTTCCACCTTCAAGACCTCAAAAAGCATTAAATAGGAACAAATTTCATCCCTATTGACTCTTAAGGTGATAAAAATCATTAAATCATATATATCATGCCTCAAAAAAATCAATCTTTTAGAAAGAACAAACTTGTCCCGAAAAATCAACTACCTTCTTCTTCATAAATCAACCTGAAAGAGGCATCAAATCAACTCACCATTAAGCAAGACATACATCACTAGAAATATATATAAATAAAATTTCCATAAAATATTATAAATCCTTCCAAATCCAAGTGGAATAAGGCCTTCAACCAAGCCAATTTTTGTAAACTACTTTTTATGCCTTCATGGACTCAAACATTGACCATTAGCCCAACTTGCTCCATCACACCAAAACACACTTCCACACTCAAATAAATCATAAAAAAACATTATACATGGTTTAAAATCAATAAAAAACCTTAACTAATCTTGAAAAACTCATTATCATCAACTTACCTCATGTAGCCACTTAGTACCCTGCTAAAACAAGCATCCTTCAAAAATTTCCCTTAAATAACAGCATATAATTTTTTCATACCTTATAAAGTCATAAAGTTTCATATTAAAATGTAAATATCCCTAAACCAGCTTCATAACACAACTTTAATCAGCTCCTAACTCATCTTGCAGCTCCTATAATCTCAACTTTACTGAAAGTTGCTCCAAACTGCTCCAAAAACCAGTCTTCACAAATAGGGAACACTTTTCACTTTTTCACCTCAACCATGACCTGAATATATCATGTAAGTCTATAAAAATTCTAAGGATAACATAGATTCCAATTTATTCTTTACATCATTTGGGAAACTTCTCCCCAAACCACAATTCTTCATAAACAAGAATTTTCAAGTGGGGCCCACATACAGTCATATGATCTAATTCACATTTATGGAAATAAGGAAGAGTCCTCTACATCATCCAATCATCAATTTTTCAATAGAAATAAAAATAGGCTTTATATAATCATTTTTATTTAAGATGCTCTTAGCTAGGGTTTAGTTAGGGTTTCAAACCAACTTACCTTCTTAAACATCATTCATAAAAACGTTATAATCAAAGTACCTAATGTTTTTTAAAAGCTTCATAACTAATCTTAGAATCTATTACAAATATCTCAAATCCCCATGCAAAGCATATAATGCAGAATGAACACAAAAATGTCAACTTTTTCTTTAAATCACACTGTAGCTTACTCAGTTTTGCCAAAACTTACATATCTTGCAATTACCATATCAAAAAATATTGTCATGTAGCATCATGACAACATCCTCTAACTTTACATAATCACCTCATAGCTCCGATATGCATGAAATTCTCTAGCCATTAAGACTTACCTATGCCAAACTATCTATTTCTCACCTTATTGCTTCCTAAGGACCCTGAAACACCACCAAACCTCTAATAACTGATTTAAAACTAACCATAAACATTAGGTAAACTACCACCTTGATGCTACCATGCTCCACCATGACTGAGTTTGTCCAAATTTCATACCTCTACCTCATTCTGCATGCACTAGGGCTAGAAACAAGTCTGGAATGACTTGACTCAACACTTACAACCCATGAACTAACCATGTTGACCTCTTATAAACCCATAGAAACTTGAAACACACCTCGTGGAACATGAATGACATCATGAAAACATCCAACAAACTCAAGAGAGCTAATACCATGACTCTGCCTAGAAAAACAAGCACTATGACCTCCTAAATCATCACCAAACATGACATTACCAATCAACCTTCATGTTTGACACCTGAATAACACCTCATAGAGACACATATGACATCGTGACATACTTTTCCATTAATGACAACATAAGCCCACAATGGACAATAATATACCCCTTTTTCATTGATGGCAACCATCTTCAAAAACATTGAATGACTTGACTCAACACTGAAAATCCATGAACCGACCATGATGACCTCATGAAAACCCATAAACAAATGAAACACACCTCATGGACCATTAATGACCTCATGAAAACATCCAAAAAACTCAAGAGATCTCATATAATGACTCTGCCTAGAAAACCAATCATTGGGACCTCCTAGATCATCACTAAACATGGCATTACCAATCCACCTTCATGCTTGACACCAGAATAACACATCATGGAGACACATATGACATCATGACACCATTTTACATTAATGGAGTTGACATAAATGAAAAAAACAAACAAATAATGACCAACAATCTCCCCCTTTGTCATTGATGGCAACAATCTTTAGAAACATTTATGGAAATCAACATGACCAACACTGATCCGAAAATAATCAAGGTTTTATCTACCTAATCTCAAAACCTTGTAGGCTTTAAATATTTACTAACAATTTTCTCCTTTTAAGTAATCAATTTAAAATTAATTGAAGACAATAAATATAATTGCACAATGATTGATTACAGAGTTCGGCAATTGCCTACGTCTCTGGGTTCTTTTGAACCATTCCACTAGTCAAAACTTGTAAGTTACAGTAGTAATTTAACAAGAAAACCTAATGGAAACTATTTAGAACCTGCTTAGAAGAATAACTAGACCTTCAGATGACAAGGGTGAAAAATAGCACTTGACTTACCCTTTCCTTGCGTATTCGACAAGCTCGATGGCACCAAATCCACTATTCGGAATCCTTCGATCCTTGATTGGCCTTCCAGACACTTCGTAATGCCCTATGGCACTTCAGTCAATATTCCAGGCTTCACAATAATTTGGTGTGGCGATATGGGCCGAATAGGTAGTATTAATAACTCCTAGCCACAATAATTTTAATTTATTATTACCTAAAAAATAATAGGTCAATAATAATTAAAATAATAATGCCTAAAGAAATTAGGACTTTACACAACTATGCCGTTGACATGGAATCTAACTCTCCTCTTGGCTCGATCTCTGCCTTTCGAGCTCTAGGAATGAGCTTCCAAGGTGTGTGTCATGTGTGTCCATTACAAAGAAATGAGTTCCCTATTTATACAAAAATAGGGCCCAAAAATAATGTGAAATTATTTATCCTTAGGTTAATAATATCCTAGCTCGTAGCTTTGTAGATGGGTTAAATTCCATTTTAGGCGGCATACATTTTTAATGGGATAAATACCCATGTTGGAGGATTTTTGAAGTGGGTTATATCCCACATTTGGTGGGATGGATAATGTTTAGGCTTTATTAAATCTTTTCCCACACATGAATAGTGGTCAAAGGACCACTTGAGCTTAACCACCCCCACCTCCTTCTCACATGGATCTCCACGCATGACATTTTCCCCACCACCGCTTCATCTCCTATCCACCACGTGGAATTATTATGTTTGGCGGTTATGTGGGTAAGTGGTGGTTTACTAAGTTTAATACTTAAAACTTCACATTAATACATGTCTTTAAAAATAAAATCCGCCCACTTAGACATGTGGCATGTAAATTGGGTTGTGTGTGGACTCACCAAGATAATAGAAATTCGACCCATACATTGTGGTATAGAAAATAATTAACTCAGTCAATAGCATATAGTCCACTTCTCATCTCTCAATAGGCAAATCGAGCCAATTCTATTCATGGTGGCAAGCCACATGGTGGCTTGTGGACCCACCATGTCGGTAATAATACCATAGTCCACACGGCGGCCGGGCTCCCCTCTCTGTAATAAAAGTTTAGCCTCTTGCTCCGATGAGCTATCTTTTTACAACCGTCAAAGACCAGATGTCGAAAACCAACAAATGACTTCTTTTGTCTTTTCACCACGTGTCATAGTGCCCTTAGTCCAATATTGACCAATTGACTAGAGTTGACTTTCCTGTTGACCAAACTTTGACCAGACATAACTAGATCTCCCGATGTCTGTTTTTCACGTTCTCACAGTTGATGGAAAGCTCTTGTAATGATCTTATATACTATCATATTTTAGGGATGTTTAGGGAAATTTTTATATAAAAATGATCCCTTGATCAAACACCTACATGACATATTTCCCATGTTTCTGATGCATCTCTCCCCCTTTTACATCTATGAAAAAGGATATAATGACAATACTACATGGAAAATGATAACACTTAGTGGGAAAAATGCAAAAATACTACTTACTTGACTCAAAATCTCCCCCTGGGATTGAAATATCTCCTTTTTGACTCCATAAATAGTAAAAGATGGTCCTATGGACCTGATATGAGCTTCAAAATAGCTCCCCCTGAATATATTCTCTACATTCTATCTTCATTCTTGTTCATCCATCACTTTCTAGGTCTTGATTAAGCTCAGTAAAATCATTTTACTTCAAGATCAAACACAAATTATTTTAGGACTACTTGTCCCTAAACACCAACTTCAGTACATTTTTGACCAACTTCTCCAAGCTATAATACTAACCCAAGCATTAAAATCAAATTCCACATGCTCCCCCTGGGCTTATACAACCTATATCTCACAAAAAACACAAAAATCAGAGCTTCTTACCTTGAAATCAAGTTATGGAGATACTTGAATACTTTTCAACAATCCTTGAAACTGTGTTTCATTCTTTTAGACCTCCTTGCATGCTATTATACATGTTCAAGTCATAACATGAATAGAACCAACTTAACAAACCATCTTCCTTGTCTCACTAGGTCTCTTTAGGCATTAGTAACCTTTGAGGAGATCCATGGTGGGATCCCTTTGCCTCAAAAGTATCTTACATACCTATTAGCTTGTTGCTCCTTAATGTAACAAAATCCCTTCATGATAGAGACCGGATATTGTCAAACACACAAAGCCTTGCCTTAACTATCTTCTTGCCACCTTCATATATTTGTTAAGCATTAAGAGGTTTTATTTTCTTTTTGAATGCATGTACATTGTTACATAGAATGATTTCATAGCCTCAGACTATACCATATTCTTCTTAATATTTTGTTAGACCACTTAGACCTAACACTACCCAGTGATCTGATATGAAACCTTTACCAATTTTAAGACTCTTACTTTCCTTACATGACATCTTCAAGGCATCTATAGAATGAGAAACTCATAGTTTAGATAGTCTATGACAAGATCAAGATCATAACATACTTACTTAGTCACAACCCATGAAATACTATCATTCAATACCATGGTTATGTAAGTGATACAACTACAGAATCCTTGAGGGTTAACTCATACATTTTAACCATCCCAAAACATTGGATTTTTCACATCCTTGACACAAGATCAATTTACACATTGTCTAAGTCTAAAATGGCCCTTCTTTGTCAAGAAAATAGATACCTAAATGGCATAATGTAATCTTCAATCCTATTAGTATACATTCTCTGTGTTATGTGATACCCTGATATTGCTTGTGGCATCTCATAATGTCATGCCATCTTCAGGAGAAAACTTAGATTGATCCATAGTTACACCATTCAGTGTGTCGCATGAAGATACCAATTTTTATTTCATTAACTTAAAGTACTCTAAACACTCTAAAAGACCTTATAGACCAAATATTTTACTTCTTTCTCTGTTCTCATTCTACTGACCTATATCCAAACATTTCCCATGATGTAATTGTTATCCAATTTTGCCCCTTAGGAGAAATTGAACAAACAATACCTCACACTAAGAAAATAGAAGGATCGAATCAGCCATAGGATGAGATGAGTGAGTTGAAGTAGAAAGACATTGATATTTGATGGGATGCAAATTTGAATAGACACTTTAGAGTCTAAAGAATTCAAATTTCAGACATAGAAGCATTCGGGCTCGGTGGATCAAAACTCTAAATTGGAGAGCTCAAAATTTCCAAAGGACATCAAAGTCTGAAGTCTGAAATTCAGACTTTAGACATTCATTAGTTTGGAGTTGATAACAAGGTCAAGAAATGAACAGTTTCATGTGGGGAGCAAACTTGAAGGCCAAAACCTGAAGTCTCAAATTTAGAATTCGGGCATTCGAGATTTCAGAGATATGCGAGGACCAAATGGATAAACAACCCCACCCCGAAATCTGAACCTCCAAAATCCTAAAACCAAAACCCCTAAAATACTAAAACCTAAACCCCCAAAATACCGAAACCTGAATTCCAAATTTCAGACTTTATGGTTTTGACATTTCAGAACATTAAAGCCCCAGTGCATGAAAATCATAACTTGAAGCCCAAAACCTGAAGTTTGAACTTTGGACTTCAGACCTTTCACAAACTCATGTAGATGACAAGTAACAATGACCTCCAAACTCAAAATACCTGAAGTTCTGAATCTTGAAAGTCCAAAATTTTGGATTTTGGAGGGTGTGATGCATGGTTGAAGTCTAAAAAAGAAGATCAATCACCCTCATTTATCGCAGAATGGCACCCTCATTTTCAAATGGCCAGAATGTTTGATTGGGAGCTCAAATTTGCACAAAATAAGACTTTTTGGAAATCTCTTAGTGTCCTCTACACAACAATGTCTAGTTTTCTTAATTTTAGTAAGAGAAAGTATTTCAAAATGCGGAAATAAATTTCGTAATTTTAGAGGAATGTTCCAATGATTTCTCACCTACTAAAATGATGAAGATATGGGCTTCCTTTCTTCTCTAATAAGGCAAATTACATAGATGTATGGTTTTTATAGTGGCACCCATCATTGTTGCATGTGATTTTAATGCATTTTTAGGTGGTTGAAGCAAGATTTTGTTCCTTCTCTCTCCCTTTCTCTCATTCTTCCTACATATTGTAAGGATGGGCTAATTTCAAAAGGTTGAACACCTTGTATATGCTCCCCCCTTATTTCTTTTCTGTAAGAGAATTATGGAGATTTCAAACCTCCCTATTGGACATTGTAATGAAAAATCTGTATCTTTTTCCCTAAATGTGATGTATTGTATCAAATTTAAGAGAAATAAAATCAGATCTATGGATGTTTCACACCCTCTTCTGTGTTCTATTGCATCTTTCTAATCTTTCATTGCATGTAAGGTTATTGTGTATTATTTTTGTTTTCATTGCAAGGTTCTGGTAGTGTTGTGTTTATTATGCAGGTTTTTTAACATCCTTCTTGGTGCATCACCTTCCCTTAGAGTATGTTTTATTTTCATGTATTTTACCTATCTCTGTCTCCTTGGAAATATTAGATTAGGGTTAGATATACAACTCTCTGGACTTTGGAGTAGTTGGCACTAGGATAGGACAAGAATCCAGTATTCTTCGGAGAGCTATCCCATTTCACAATGTCCCACACTTAGGATAGCTCCATGTTATGCAATCATGCTGAATGCCCCATCTCGATCGAGTAATTTGGGGGGTGCTATGATTTTTCCATAACAATAATTCTATTGCAAGTATTGTAACAAGACCTTATTGACTTCACCTGAGTCATGACACCACTCAATCATGCATTTTTTTGAGACATCATCTTAACCCTATATAATTTTATATTCTTGTATGTAGCATACCTCAACACATCACTTTGAAACCAATTTGTCCTTCATTTTTCTTTCTCTAGACCATATATCAGACCTAAAAGCCATCTTCACAAATTTAGCCATGCACTTATGATGAAAAAACTCAACACTAGGAACTTCAAAGACTTGAGAAGACATTTACATACCTTTAGAATGAATTTGAGACCACTATGATGCATTATTTCCATTTACATACTTTTGACACCTTCTTCACTATGACTCCAACCTCGTGACTTACACTCATACTCAATAGTTCATGCCTGATTGTCCATCTCACCTTTCAAGGATAGAGACACTAGACTATACACCTTAAAAATCCTTGTAGATACCTTTCACATTTACCTTGATGACACAACCATATTCTTCCATGAGAAAGGTCATCAGATCTGTAGCTAAATATTTCAACACATTTTCAACAATTTCCAACTTTAATCAATTGTTAGTGCACTGCTACAAACTACACGACTTCATTTTTTCTCTTGAATCAAACATTCAAAGAATTTATACCCCTTTTATGAATCACATGATCCCACAACATATCCTATAAGTTTCAGCCATTATTTTGTGACTGAGACAATACTGTAACACTTCGTTTTTGACTCGTATCATCTTTTTTTCACCATTTTGCTGGCCATGAAGATTTGGACTATCTTCTAGACCTCAAACCACAAGTAATAACCTTGTTAAAGTAATTATGGATATTTAATAGATCCTTGACATCAAAAAATATCTCTCTTACCATTAAGTAACCCTCTCAAAGCATCTTCATGACTATATACTGACATCTCTTATATTCTTTCCTTTTGATCACATTTGATTTTCCTCTAGAAAGATGTATACCTGGACCTTGAACTTAATTCAAAATTTATACATCTCAACATGATGAGGAAGGAATTCAAAGAGACACACACAAAATACTTTACTTTTACTAACTCAAACTTCACTAATATGATTTGACCAATTGAGAATGTGACATTCACTCATGATTTACACAAATGTTCACTAGACCACACACTAATTCACCTTTGACAAGACTCAAACTCATTTTGACAAAGCATGACCCAAATTACAAACCTTTGACATGAAAATCACAAGCTTTTTGACACTTATTCTAAGATGAATAACCAAACTAAAAGACTCCTCAGTCATGGTTTAAGAAGGATTACTTATCATTTGAGCTCTTTGATAATTCATCATGCACTTAAAGAGTGCCTCTCAAACTTAAATACTGAATGATAAACCATATTTTGATCACAACCATCATTGAATCAGAACAATATGCCTTTTAACACAACTATTTCTCAGATCCAAAGGAAGATACTAGAAAAATTAACTAAGACTGAGAATCACAACTAGAGGTATACACATCTTGACACCTTGACACAAACCTTAAAAGACTTATAAAGAACCTTGAGGCACAATTTTTGACCCATATTACAACACATTACCATATGATAGAGCTTAATCATGCCTTATTCAAGGTACAAACACAATACTCGAACTCAAGATCATCTTGAAGACACTCTTTGAGATCTCACACATTCAATTTCAATAGGAGATTAGACATATACATACACAACAACTCAAGAACATTATGAACAACCAAAAACTTACAAGATAACATATCCAGACCTTTTGAAAGATGTATAACATACTTTTCATAAAGATAACAAACTCATTATCATATATATATATATATATTGAAATTGAAAAACCCTCACACATAGACCTTATACACTTAAGAATAAGATTCTTGACCATGAAGATTACACCTGAGAGAGATTTACTCATACCTACACTCATAAAATCAGACACCTACTCCATATAAGGAGTTAAAGACTTATGGATGGATCAATTCACATACCTAATCACCCTTGAAGTTTCCTAAACTCCTAACCTTCTTATCTTCTCTTGTGCAGAAGAGTGGATGACAAATAGACACATGTGATGTTCTTCATTCTTTGTTTCTTCAACCAAAGAAAACAAGCTTTGATAACTTAACTTTGGCTTGAGGAATTCATTTCCCATCTTGATTGAGTTAGAAACTTCCTTGGTAGATTCCATATGATCAGACTTATTATTGATCTCCTTTGATTTGTAACATACTTCTTAGCTTCACCTCCATGATTAGGTATTTTGACTCATTCTGTAGAATCATACCTTTTAATGAACCTCCTCTTGATTGGAAAAAATATTGCTATATGACCTAATTTTTGACAATTAAAGTAAAAAACATCCCTGTTTCTTCTTGGCTCAAATACACTGACATTCCATGCACAATCCTTGGACCTATGACCATACTCACAACATGAAAAACATTCACATTTGAAGAAAGCTACACCATTATTAGGAGACCGCATTTTACAATCTCTAGCTCTATGATAAAAATCATGACAAACAAAGTAATATCCATTGAATGAAGACCCATACCTCATAGCACTAGGTTGTCTCACTAGATTATACCTTCTCAAATCATACTTCTTAGTCACCTTAGTATCATATTTAGTACTTGGACTTATATCACCATCACTCTTCACATGTTTTCCTTCAAACCCTAGGTCTGTTTTGTCACTAGCCACATTTTGAAATTCTAAAATCCAATCAAGAGCTTCAGATCTCTTCTCAATTATCTCATACATCTTAGACTTACTAGATGAATTCTCCAAATATGATCCTAGGGATTTCAAATTTTCTTCATACCTGGAACAAGATTCTTATTTATCATTTAGGCATTTATACATACCTTCCACTTGAGATTTAAAATCCTTGATGGTTTTATCATGATATATCTCCATATCCTTGATTTGATCTTCGTAGGAATTAATCACTAACTGATCTATTTCATTCCTCTTCCTTCAATTTCCTTCAACATATGAAAACTTACCCATTGCTTGTGCTTTGAAGGTTCTCTTTCAAGTTTCTAAAATTTATTCACAAGGAACTTATCTGATACCAATTGTTGGAAGCACGATAGACTAAGAGGGGGGGTGAATCAATAATAAAAAAAAAATATTTCATTTATCATTTACCATTCATCATTCATTATCATTTATACATCTGTTCAATCAACCATGAACCAAATGTGTGATTACTTAAACATTGAAACAACCATTCACAAGATTAAAATAAAGAGAGTACAAAAGAACACCAAATATAAGTGGAAAACCCTCATGGGAAAGAAAAAAAAATTGAAACTCTTCTTAAATTACAAAAATCAAAGAGATTTAGTAAATCACCAACTTCACAAGGAGAACCAACCCCTAGGTTAGTAGAGCACCAACCCTATAAGGAGCATCAACCCATAATTTAGTGAAGAACCCACTCCAAAAGGAGGATACGACCACCCAATATTACCAAGGACCAACTCAACCACCTGATTATGATAATCTATAAAACTTTTTTCTTCCAAAACTGATGGAGATCACTAATTAAGCTCACATAGTCTTCTTCAAACCCTCATGCCTTGATTTCACTCTATCTTCTTCCTTCTCAACTTGTTTTCTCTCTAAAACCTTAGAAACATGTTGTAAAACATTAATTAACATGTAACACATGATAATATGTAAAAATATTCCCTCATACCTATAATTCACTCTCTCCTAGGTCGCGCTTTTCACCCATGCAAGAGTAGCTTACAAAATGAGCTCAAACTTCACTCTTATATGCTTATCTTCTTTCAAATTAAAAAGAGGTTGGTATCAATCCTTTAGTTAGACCATAAGAACTTATAAAAATATCATATGAATCATTAAAGCATTCACATATTACCCATGTAGGTCGGTCATGCCTAGAGCTATCCATCATGCACCAAAATTCCTTAAAACCCCATCACTAGAATGAGAAAAATCCCCTCATGCCAAAACCATGCTTATTAAAGATCTAAAATTCACCAAAAAATGAGTAATAAAGCATTAAAGAATCATACATGGTCATATTTACATTAAACAATCAAATATTTCATTAAATGGGCCCATTAGCTCATATCCTTCACAAAATAATTGTTTCCAGCACCCTGTCTTTACCTTTTAGACTCAAGACTCATCAAGATGAACTAAAGTATGGCATGTGAAAACTATATGGAATTAATAGGACTTGTAAATCACTTCTATATAATTTATAGAAAATTAAACATCCATTGTTTCAAACCCCAACAAATTTAATATTCACCAAAACAAGATGACCAAAAACCAGGTTTGTAAACGTAGTTATTTTCACCCTTTCTACGACTTTTAAGACCTCAAAAATCCTTAAATAGGAAAAATTTCATCCCTATTCAATCTCCAGGTGATATAAATCATTAACTCATCCATATCATGCCTCAAACAACTCAATCTTTCAGTAAGAACAAACTTGTCCTAAAAAAGAAACTACCTTCTTCTTCACAAATCAACCTGAAAGAGATATAAAATAAACTTACCATGATACAAGACATAAATAAATGGAAATATTTATAAATAAAATTTCCATAACATATTATAACTCCTTTCAATTTCAAGTGGAAGTCCTTCAACAAAGCGAATCTTTGAAAAGTGCTTTTTATGCCTTCTTGGACTTAAGAACTGACCATTAGCCCAACTCGGTCCATCACAAAAAAACACACTTATAAACTCAAATAAAGTATGTAACACCGTTATAATTTTTTTTAAAGTACTCAGAAAGCTTCACCAAACTTGAACAACTCATTATTATCAACTTACCTCATGTAGCCATTTAGCACCCTACTAGAACAAAATTCCTTCAAACATGACCCTCAAAGAACATACCATAAATTTGGAATAAATTATAAAATAATAAATTTTGATATACCAATGGAAATATATCTGAACCATATTCACAACACAAATTGAATCAACCCCTAACTCATCCTGTATATCTTGAAATCTCAATTTTACTGAAAGCTACTCCATACTGCCCCAAAAACTAGTCTTCATAAATAGGGAACAATTTAAACTTTTCCACCTCAACCGTGACCTGAAAATATCATGAAAATATATAAAAAATATAGGGATAACATAAATTCCAATTTAGTCTTTACCTCATTTGATAAACTTCTCCTCAAATTGCAACTCTTTAGAAACAAGCATTTTCAGGTGGGGCCCATATACAGTCACATGCTCTAATTCACCTTTTTGGAAATATGGAAGAGCCATATACATAATCCAATCATATATTTTTCACTAGAAATCAAAAAAAGCTTTATATACTCACTGTTATCCAAGCTGCTCTGAGCTAGGGTTTAGCTAGGGTTTCAAACCAACTTACCTTCTTAACAATCATTCGTAAAAACGTGATGATCAAAACACCTCATTATTTTTGTGAAAGATTCATAATTTAAATTATAATATATTCCAAATAGATCAAGTACCCATGAAAATCGTACAATTCATAACGAACACAAGAAGGTCAACTTTTGCTTTAAAAACACGTTGTAGCTTACCCAGTTTTTCCAAAACTTGCATATCTTGCAATTCCCATGTCAGAATGACATGAAACTTATCATGAAGCATCATGAAAACATTCTCTAACTTTTTATACTCACCTAATATCCCAGTTATGTATCAAAATATAAATCCATTAAGACTTACCTATGTCAAACTACCTGTTTCTTGCCTGCTTGCTTCCCAAGGACCCTCAAACACCACCAAATCTCTGAGAATTGACCTAAAAAATTCCATATACCTTAGGTACCAACATGATTCTACCATGCTCCACCATGACTAATTTGTTAGAACATAATATTAAATGTGTCATACAATGTTTAGTTTATAATTAAATAATTTAGAATATATTTAATATTCTTAATTATTTAATATAAACTTTATATTATGTTTTATTATTTATTTAATAACTAATTAATTTAAATTGGGGTGCACACCCCGTCACTTAATTGTTCATGACCCTTGGGGTCATTTAAATATGGTCACGGGCCATATTTGGTTTATTCACTTCGGGTGAATTTGATGGAGAGAAGTGAGGAATTTGGAGATTTACTGGACTATGTAAATATGTTTCTCACATAATGGAAATTCTTTTTTCACCATGGTTTTTACCCCTCAGAGGTTTTCCACATGTAAATTGGTGTTTGTTATTTGGTGAATAATTTATTTATTTACATTGTTTTGATAAATGTTTAGTGCAATATATTATTTTAATATGGTTTAATTAACCTTCATCACCTTGGACTTAACATGGTATCAAAGCATGGTTATTAATGTTTTTAAATTAACCTTTAGATTTCGGTTGGGTAATCGGTAAGTGGGTGGGGTTATATTTTAAGGTCCCCCCTCACATTTGGTTTAAATGTGCACACAAGTAAAAAAATTTCATTCTAAAGATCCCTATGAGGAAAATTCCTACTCTTTTGCCCTCCTGGATATAAAGTAAGTTTTTATTGGTTAAATATTTGCAAAGTTTAAATATTGTTTTCATAAATAGTTTATAATGTGTAGGGAAGAATAAAATTAACTCCAAAATAGGGTAAGGGTTAAAGGTCTCCCATGATGGAGACAATATTCCACATGATTAATAGTTTCAAATTTTTGGTATTGGTCGGAAATAATTGGAATGGTTGCCATTCCTTGGATTCTCAAAACCTATGTCATAACTTTAAGACCTCCTATATTAATTGGGCTTTTTTTTGTCAAAACTTGGTAAATCATGAACCATAACCTTGACATTTACCATTTGAATATTTAAAACACTTATTCAATGTCTTTAATTTAGACATGTTTTAAAAACAAATGTTATATTCAGTTAATATTTACTTTAATTTGGGTGAATATAAGTTATATATGCAAATATTTCAGGGGGAACTATAGCTCATAAATATTTTTTTGACTTTTCAATTTTTTGCGAAGCCACTTGAGCATATAGTTTTTAAGACATCAAGGTCTTAAATTCGATGTTAAATAATCTTATTGAGATCGAAGGGGCATTAGACATAATAAAAATTTGGCAATGATATGAATTAAAATATACTAATTCTATTTCCTTCTATATAAAAACTGTTCTTTATCCATTAGGACAATATGCATTGTAATTTAGTTCTTATATCACCAATAGTGGATTTTTATTGACTATATATTTTTATTGAACTGAGTTCTAGTGTGATACATTCATATTCAGCTATATTAATCATGCGAAAATTGAGCCTACATTAAGAATCTGATGCAAATGAGACCTTTGTGAATAGTTAACAATGCCAGTTGGTAGACCTCCATGTGATTTTCGTAATATTAAATCCAAGCGGATTTTTTGAATTTTGGCAGAACACTAGTATTTATTCTTGCATTATGCTCCACCAATATTGCAGCATGATTTATCGAAGCTCTAGCAGGAGGGCACTTTGAATGACTTATCGTCATGACAAAAGTACTCTTAGTAATAAAATATAAAGAGCTAGAAAATAAGTGGTAACCGTCATCTACCGATGACATTACATGATGCATGCAAAGGTTACACCTAGACATGGTGTGATTTTCCCATCACAAGCTCCAAAAATAACCCCAATAATACAATACAACACTAATGAAATTACACCTAATCTAAAGTGTTGTCTTCTTCTTCTTATTTTCACACATAAAAACAAAACATGTGCAAGACAGTAATTTCCTTTCCAGAGACAATTGAACCCATTCATTACAATCATACTAGATCAACTCAATTTGTATATAGGTATTCAGGTTACAGATTTTTTGCCCATGTGTCAGGGTTGATTCAACCCATAAAGTAGTACCAATTTTTTTCAATACAGATTATTAGTGATCAAGAAGCATGTCCATTTGAGCAGCCCCATTTAAAATAAATGATTGTTACAGAAATATTATAAATGAAATTTTATTTGAATGGATAAATTGGCATAGAGTTGTGATCCTTTATAAGTGGACATACCATTGTTGCATCGGCATGTTAGTGAAGGATCATACTAATTCTTCCAAAAAATCCATCTCTATTTAGTTTGTCCCATATAATCTGAATTAGAATGGTTCATGATTGACTACAAAGCTTCAGACAAGTTTAAATCTTGCTGCCATCTCGGATAATTTATTTGTCATTACCTACAATCCATTTGTGCTCTCTATAACTCATTACGAATAGTATTTTCGTAAATCCCTATGATTCACCAGTATAATTTATCATTCAACATGGAGCCATCTACTGAAATTCCCACCCATAGCCACTTTTCTGTTTAAACCCATAAATTTATGAATGTTGTATCTCAATTTGAGGTGTGATTCAATTTCTTTACGGCCCATGTGTATTAACAAATGGTTAGGTTATTGTCTTCGGCCACAAATGAATCATATTTATGTTGGGATGTGAGTATTTGCTATTTCAAACCTCAAATTATATATAGTGGTGAGCTCAAAATTTGGTGTACAACTTGCAGTTTTGGCTTGATAAAATAGACTTGCAACAATCCTTTGAATAGTAGTTTGGCTCAACTAAATCCTTCAACTAAGAGCATAGTCTCCATAATTTTTTACTATGTTGCATTTTTAAGAAAAAAGATTTACTAATTTTTAGAAATTTTATTTAGAAAATTTTAAAATTGATTGGTGGTATTACCAAACATAGACAATGATTTTCTAATTCCTTTTTTCTTATTTGATTTTACAAAAATAAGAAATAATAGTCATTTTTTACGACATGGTAGGTAGATCATATTTTAATGAAACTAAAAACTAATTAATAAAAAATTTATTGAAAATCATATTAATACAAATTCATACATGGATAATGTGAAATTATAGTAAAATGCGGGTAATATATGTTTGACAAGTATTTTTTTATGGGTCTATTTCAGCATAGTAAATCAATTTGTTTAGTGAATAAGGGAAATGAATGATTTAAAATTTTGACATATTGCTTTAAAAATAAAACTTGGAATTTATGGCAATATAAGTAACACCTGATTGTCAATAACCTTGTATATGAAGTATAAAAAATTTAGCATTCTTTCTGAAGGGAGGCTCTGGTTTGTTTCATTGAAATTTCCTAAATAAACATGGAAGATTGTTTTTTTCTCACAAAGATTGATTTTTTATGCACATTTCTAAGGACTTAATACATTAAAAATTGATGTCTTGACATCGAATGGGCATGCACCTTGACCCCACCCTGTATCATGATAGGGAGCATAAGTTAGGGGCGTTGCCCCCAACCCTGTTGGGTGTTGTCATCCCTATACCCTTGCTCCTTAATAATGTGTTGCAATACCTTCTGTAAATTAAACATCACCTTAGTGTACACAAGAAATATCAATCTGATTACCTATATTACCACATTAAAACCATTCAAATTTTTTTTGTGAGTCAAACTTCCTATAATTAAGGATAATCTTCCATGAAAATAAACGAGCCTTTTATGTTACTATTTGAACATATAATGGGATTTTGAAATTAACTGTTTTTAAATTTTTTTCACTCAGTTCTTCAAATGTTACTAAAAATACTATCATAAAGGTTGGGATAATAATCTTCCTTTTTATCACAAAGATTCAAGTTTGGTCAATTTCCATAAAATACATAGTATAATATCATTTCTTATTAGACCTCTAAGTTTCTAATGAAATAGGTTTATTTCTCATGATATGTGTTAAGGGTGCTTACCTAGGCAAGCTTGTTTGACCAAAATACCTTCCTCATGAAATCAATTTTTGAAGTAAAATCCACATAATCCATGAGACCATTATGTCCATACATTAGAGCCCTATTTTTGATTCAATATATGCACTAGATTATTCTTACATGATTTGGTTATCTTTTCAAGATAAGTTATCTATCAAGTCTTTTATCACTTTTAAAAATTAAAGGCTTAAAATAGATAATGAAGATATATATGTTCTTTGATAAAACATTTCTAAATAATTCTAGTATGTGATTACTAAAATATTATTATATGCATATCAAATGACACTTGGGGATGCCTTTTTGTTTGTATTGGAGACATCCAATACTGATTGCATCTAATATATATTTTACAAGAGTAATATTTTGAAATTTTTAACATATTTGTAATATAACATGGTTAGTTGTTAAGATATTGTTATTTAATTTGTTATACCTTTGTATACTAGTGTTTAAATTTTATAGATGGTTAAAAGTGAAATCAATAAATGATTTCTATTATGTTTATTATGATGTCTATATGATTATTATGAACTAACCATGTTGATGTTGTGTTGGATATAAAATATACATCGCAGATTTGTGTTCAAGTTTTTTGGTGCAGGTGCTCATTACTTGGAATAATAAGGAAAAGAAACCAATCTTCTCCATTTATTCTACTGAAGAATGGAATAGAGAAGTGCAATGTTTTAAGTTTTTTAGTTAATTAACAAGTCATGTGGATAAAGTTTTACTGTTAAAAGAGATACACATGTAAGCTAAAGGAATTATTTCTCTTCTATGTGATGGTTAATAGTTATATTTCTCTTTCTAAAGAATCCATTTCAACATCAGATAACAAATAATATAGATTTCATATGCTCATTATCTGAGAGAAGGTCCTTTAGTGATATGACTATCTCCAGTACTGATTTATCTAAAGATCTGCAGTTACAGTTATATATTACGAAGCCATTGTGTGTTGTAAAATAGATACAAGTTTCATGTAAAATTATTGGCCTTTCAGAGTTTCCATTGAGGGGGAGTGTATTATGGAAATGTCACCTCTGTAATGGTTAAATAGATTGATATCTCCTTCTCCTCTATACTTTTGATCCATTGTAAAGCATTGTAAAAATATATTTTATGATCTTTGTAAACTTATAACTCTAAGTTTACGATGTATAGTCCAGTATGTTGCATAGTATTTTTAAAGGAGGTCCTTGTGTTATAAAAGGCTCCTAGAGATGTGGTTTTACTAATTTTCCTTGAGAAACCATGAGATGTAGTCTCACAAATCATGTTTAGACCTAAATTATAACTTCTTGATTTATGGATTCCAAATCCTTTTGTACCAAAAGGTAAGTTGAGCATGATGAAGGTGTTACAAATCCTTCAAAAGTGATGTGATAGCCTAAACCTTCACTAATGGTTTATGGATTTGTATGATCCTGTTGTACAAAAATGTAATGTTGGAGCATATGGATCCCCACTTAATATTATGGGGGAGTGTTAGAACATAATATTAAGTGCTTATAATGTTTAGTTTATAATTAAATAATTTAGAATATATTTTAGTATTATAATTACTTAGAGTGTGAGGAAATGGGGATTATGTTTATTAGTTATGTAATAACCAATTAATTTTAAACTGGGGTACACACCCCATCACTTAATTGTTCATGCCCTTGGGGTCATTTAAATATGGTCGTGGGCCATATTTGGTTTAATTCACTTCTAGTTAATTTGATGGAGAGAAGTGAGGAGTTTAGGAGATTTATTGGACTATGTAAACTATGTTTCTCATAAATGGAAATTTTTATTATTCATGGCCATTTTTTCCCCCACTGTTGAATTCTACTATTATAATTCATGTTGAGGTGTTTTTAAGGCCTGAGTTAATTTATTTATTCATAAGTTTAAGATAAATACAAGTTATAAATATAATTAAATTGGTTGTTTAACCTTGACACCTCAGACTTGACATGGATTTGGTCTAAATCTCATTTTTGTACGTTAATGATACATGCACTAGGTGATAGTAATAAGTGTGGGGATGACCTGGATCAGGGATGTGTTAGAGACCCATGAGGTAGTTATGCTAGAGACTCATGCCGACCCATAGAAACCTTGTACACACCTCCATGAACCATCGTCAAAGAAACCATGATAACATCCAACCATGTCAAAAGAGCTCATACCATGAATTTGCCTAGGAAATCATGAACCAATTACATATCTAGATCAGCACCAAACATGTGTGTACTATGTTTCACTTTGTGCGTTTGTGCGTGCACCTGCATAACACGTCATGGAGACAGTTTGTGACCTGCATGCATATCCTGTGTGTGCATGTGTGGAGTTGTCATCAATTTAAACAAATACATGAAAATGATGATAAATGTTCCCTAATTGTAACAGTCAAAACATAATAGATCTGCAATAAAGGACAACTCTGACCTAGGAATTAATCAAATGGAAAAACTAAAACCCTAAGTGAAAGAGAAGGAAAAGAATACTTGTTTATTTGTCAATAAATCCTAAAGTATGCCGAGCTAGAAAAATATTAAACATGAGGAGGAATATGTCATACCCAAACAAAAAAACTTGTAGAAACTATCGGAATAGCTAGAATGGGGCAGCTAGAATAGGTGAAGGGTTCCCAGGAAATGAAATACCTGTGATGGGCACTTGAGACTATGAAATTTTTTGTAAAGTGTTTTTTCTATGTCATTTTTATGTCACTGTCGTGTGATGTTTGATCACCTATGTGTCACACTATGATGAAAAAATTCAAATGTATCCTACAAAGAAAAATATAACCTACAAAACACCAAAAAACATCGAATCCTATAAATAAAAAATATAAAAAATGGGGAATCAAACTAACCACGGTGGTCACCTGACAAATTGAACTTACAGCCGAGCATTTTACTACATTTTAGACTCTATGTTGTTTTATGTGTGTGTGTAGAATCATTCGCTAGGTGGCTCTTGTGCCTAACGCACTTGAATATCGAGTAATAGATAGATGAATAAATGTAAGTAGATGTGTGGATTTCTAAATGAACTTTCCCTCCTATGAAATCTATACAGAAGAATACATTCTCTTGTCCCTTGAATGATAGATAGATGGAAGATTTGATGCTCTTAGAATGCCTTTGGATGTAAGATTAGGTGGTGATGGTATATGCTTAAATCTTGGTCCTTTATTATGATGACAAAGAATTATATTTATATGATTCCATTATTTGAATTTTGTAATTAACTACGAAAAGGTTGATCCATAAGAAACAAATATTCCTAGTGGATAGAAGAGGCAACAAAGATACAAAGATTTTCGGGGGAACTCAAAGGGGTCAAGGGCACCAGGGCGTTGAAATCTTGGGTGGGTGTTGGTGTTTAGACTTAGAAAAGCTGAAGTATCTGAAGTCAAACTGGGAAATAAGGTGTGTAAGGCCAAGAAAGAAACCATAAAGAAAGTAGAGAGCCCAAGTACAATGATCAATTAGTAACTTTTTTCTTAGGAACCATATGAATTCAATTATGTGATTAGGAGCTAGAAATGTACCCAAAGTACATGATTTAGTGTCTAAATTTTCCCCTAATTTAGTTTTTTTGAGTGAATACTTGATAACATAAACTAGATAGAAGATGCGTACCTGATAACCATGAAGATCGATTGTAAAAAAATGTTTTCAAGGAGATAAGAAAAAGTGTGGAGTGAACATCATGAAGCGTGGAAGTTAGAGGAAGGGGGAAGTAAGAATGACCCTAGGGGTGAAGCGTATGCGATGCATCGTGTTGTAATTATTTTTTTTCGTGCTTGATTTCAGTATAAGACTACTTCTTGTTACGTATTAAGGATAAACCTACAAAAGAAGAACAAAAGAGTAATTAAATACGTGCATAGAAAAATTTCAATACAAATGTATGAAAAGTGTAAAAGTATGAAACAATACAAAAAGTAGAAAAAGGAACATGTGCACCTAATCCATGAAGAGTGAAAAAGATAAAAATGATTCTAAAAATGTTGTAGAAGAACAAGTTTTTTGGGTGATCTCACGCTAAGTGTGAGTTTTTAGGGAGATCTCAAGCCACGATAAAATAAGTGAAGGGAGAAAGGTCTAGTGTTATTCTTCATCCTTTGAATGATTTCCAAAAATTTATACACCGTTACAAATAGTGTGATCATATCTTTCTCAATTTTGATCTAGTTCAATCTAAGGAAAATAGAAAAAAATAAATAGAATGCATTTTTCTTGCTAGAGGATCATGCCTTTACTGTAAAACCACTCTAAGAAACTACTGAAAACTATGATGATCGGAAAAAACTATGTATATGCACCCTAGTCATCAGTTCCTAGGAAGGGTCAAAAGCACCTAGGTGCTCATGCCTAAATCTAGGTGCTAGTTTCTGTGTTGAACCAAAGACACAAATCAGAATCTAGGCCATACTATGACTATGTCTACGCTTTGTTTTTATGTTGAACTGTGTTATACTATAACTTTGTACTGCTCTATAGAGTGACTGATTCACCCAATGGATGCCCCCCTTATTTGGGGTGTACGTGATGTCACTAGGAGGATGTGTCCCAAAAAATGACCCTATGTTGAATGGATACTAGTATATAGGAGGGAATGTGCTTGGTAGAAACCAAGACACATGAAAATAATGGCTAGGAAACACATGTTAGTGCAAACAAGATAAGCATGCATATAGAAAACTATGTGTAAGCTAGCAAACAAGAAGACAATGTAGACCGCAAAAAGAGGGTTATAAACATGGGACATCGCTCATAATTTCACAAGACAATTAGGCCTGAAGTGGCTAAAAGCTTACAAGAAATGAATATACAAGCCATAGGGAAAATACCTCAAACAATGGCATACAATAGAATAAAGTGGAAAAAAATGACAAGAAATTAGACAACCATGGTGGAAAATAGTTCCTACAAAACAACTACTTCACATGAAGCACCCATTAGTATGTTAAAGCATGTATAGATAGATATGAATAAGTGTGATAGGAATAGTAGAAAGTAGTAATTAATGGAACAATAGCACTTGTAACGTGTACGAATGTAGATTCCCCCATGATCCTCGATGGGACTGGTAATAGGTATAATGCCAAACATCCATGTTTTGTGTAATGATTTGTGTAAAGTCTACATTCACAACTAGAAGGAAAGTGAATTCTCATGTGTGTATATAAAATATAATGACATACGATGTATTTTACTAGAATAGTAAGAAAAGTGTGCATGTGAGTATAAGTGAGAAAGAATAATTTGTAACCAAGATATGTAATATGTTGTGGATGAGTGAGATGGAATGATATGTAAGATGAATGTGATAGGATCCACGTGACCGTTGAGAAAATTTATGTGTATGAGTGAGATGAGGTTCATTTATGAATGACCCATCAAAAATCAATAAAGAACAATAGAACAAGAGTGAATCATCGGGAAATGGTTTGAATGATGTGTACACTAGAAAGATTTGATCATTGGAGTGCATAACATAGCGTGTAGAAGATTTAAATGGTAGAAATATTGAACAAGCCACTAGAAAGATTGATTGTGAAATGTAAAATGATGAGATTTATGTAAGGTTCAATTCAGATTTAGACCCTTAGCAATTGAGTATGAACTGTGGAACTAGAGTGCGTCATGGGGTAGTGATGTGTGTACTAGAAAAATTTAATCATGAAGCATAGATTATAGAAGAGGATGATCATACTAATATCCAGTGTGATTGCATAACATTGAATCCTTTCTCCAAGTGTGGGACTTGAAGAGTGAGAAAGGAATCTCCAGAGAAAGGCTGGTTCCTATTCCTCTGTTCAGGTGCACACGAAATATGCAGAGGGTTTTCTCAAAATCTAATCTAATCTGCCAAGGAGACAAGGTAAGAAGATGCATAAAATAAATCTAAGCTAATAGAGGTGATGCACCGAGGAATGAAGAACATATGCTTTGCCAAATTAAACACAGACCATGTAGATATAACACAACACCATGCACAGATAGCAAAAATGCAATGAAAGATCAAGAATGACAGTAATAAATATGTAAGAGGGTTTAGAAGCAACCACAGACACATATATATTGCTCAAGGATCGATTCAATACATTGCAATGGCCAAAAGGCAAAAAACGGTGTTACAGTCTATATGGGAGGTTTGAAAACTCCACAAATCTTCTTATGAACAGGAGAGAAGGGAGGGTGCAAAGCAGAAAAATGTCCAACACTAGAAAGAAACCCCTCCTTACAATTTATAGGAAGAATGGGAGAGAAAAGAGAGAGGAATTCGAAATCTGCCCCAACCACCTCTAGGTTGCATTTAATTCGTCCATCATGGCAGAAGCGGCGGGTTCTGGCAAAGCGGCGGTTTGCCTAACAGAAGCGGCGGGTTGTCTGCTGCATTAAAGTGGTTGTTGAAGCATTACCTCTGCTTGTTATTTCGTGCCAGAGGCGTTTCTCAATTTTCTCCCTCCAGACTACACCAAAATGCAAGATTGACCCTGGAAACGTGTAGAGAATTTCAGCAGCTTTCCGTTGATACCAAGAACGTGCAAATCCGAGCTCTGGATCGAAAGATATGTCGATCTGAAGATTTAGGACACGGAACAGGCGAAAACGGATTTTGAAATATTTTCCCGCGCACTGCCACTTGGACGCCACGTGGCATGCTCTGATTCGCTGAATAATTCTCTCTCCTCTGCTTTTCGGCGGGCTGTCTCTTGAGTTTTGACTTTTGGTGCTCTTGGAATATTTTCCACATTTTTTCCCACGCCCCGCCACTAGGGATACGTGGCATGCATTGGTTGGTTCACGAACCTGCCGGGTCTTCCTTCACTTTTACCCCTTTTGGCTTAGATTTGGCCAAACTTTCCAACTCCTCCCCGAGCTCCGCACTTCTATGCTCCATTGGACACGTGTCCAATTTCTATTGGCTCGGGCCAGCGCTTCAAACCTTGCCTTTTGACCTTTTGGCTTCTCCTTGATGACACGTGGCAATTTCTCAATGGTTCTCGGGCCTGCCGGGTCTTCCGCGTACTTCGCGTCCATTCGTCCCGGACGTCCCATTTTGATTTTGGACCTTTTGGGACAATTTCGGCCGGTTCGGCCGGTTCGGGTATTTCTGGCCCGCTTGTCCCACTTTGATTAGGACTGACTTGACTCTTTTCGGCCGGTTCGGGTCCGTCCCACGCGTTTTGGGTCCTGCGCGTCCCGAACTGCCCCTCTCAGCAGTTAGTCGATTTTCTCTCTCGGTCAAACCGGCATTTCGCGCCCGCCGCGTACTTTCGTCCCACTTGTCCCAAATGCTTAGTGGGCCGACTGGACTCATTTCGGCCGGTTCGGGCGGTTCGCGTACCTTTGTCCCATTTGTCCCACCTTGTGCTGGACTAGGACTTAGCCGATTTTCACAATTTTTTCTGGCCCAAACTACTTGCTTTCTGCAACCTTCTCCGCACTTTCTCAAAGCTTGCTCCTTCCTTCTTCAGCCTGGGGAGTTTAGAAAGATTCCTGAAGGGACCCTAGAAACCTGATTTTGCTCTGAATCAGTCATTTTTCTTGGAATTTGGACATCCTGATGCATGTTATCAAATTTACCCTGGGGGGTGAATTTTGGATAACAATTTGGCGACTCAGCGGGATCATCTGCCTGCTAGATGAAAAGGCCAGTTGCCTGAAGCCATCCATTGGGCATGGAGTCATCAAATATTCTGTTAGAATCCAAACTGACTCAGAATGTGCGAGGAGGAAGATGGAAAGAGACCTGATTTTAGCAAAGACATGCATCATCTCCATGGACAGCAAGCTGTGCCAAGGCACTTAGGGAAAACAAAACTAATCTACAGCAAAACAATGTGCACAAGCACTTGGAGGAAAGAAAATCTAATCTAGTATTTACAGATGTAGTGAACCTCCCTCTAGAAGCAACGCTTGAGATAGATTCCATTTACTGGAATCTGCAGTTCTTCACCATCCAATGAGGCCAATTGGAAAGCATTGTTGTTCTTGCACTTTGTGACCATGTATGGGCCACTCCAAATGGCATCAAATTTTGAATGCCTTCCTGGTTTTGCTCTGTCCACATCCCATTTCAATACTAGATCTCCTACTTGAAAAGATCTATCTTTGGCCTTCCTATCAAAGGTCTTCTTGATCAAAGCCTGATCCTTTTCCATTGCTTGGAATGCCTGATTTCTGATTTCTTGCAGCTCCATCAATTCTGCATATCTCACCTCCATGGGCCCAAACTCTAGCAACTCCAGCTGTTTCATGAGTTCCAACGTTGGCAGCTCAAGTGACATGGGCAAGACTGCCTCTCTTCCGTAGACAAGCCTAAATGGAGAGTTACCTGTGGATCTTTTGGGAGTTATCCTATCAGCCCATAAGGCTGATTTCAGTTTGGTATGCCAAGCCTTCTGATTCTCATCAAGAGTCCTCCTAATGATCCTCAGCAAGTTTTTGTTTGTAGACTCGGCCTGGCCATTACCTTGAGGGTAATAGTTTGATGAAGTGCTCAGGTAAATCCCGTTCTTGACAGCCCACTCAGTAACTTTAGATCCAATGAATGCCAATGCATTATCAGAGACTATTGTAGCAGGTACACCAAATCTGGTAGTTATCCCCTCGTAAAAGTCCAAGATGCTAGACTCATTCGCCTCTTTGAGTGCTACTGCTTCTGTCCATCTGGTGAAGTAGTCTGTGGCTGTCAAAATCCATTTGTGCCCTTGGCTCGAATTGGGATTGATGATTCCAATGAAGTCCAAACCCCATTGCATGAATGGCTGGTCAACTGAGATTGGATGTAATGGGAGGGCTGCAAGTCTCTCTTTTCCTGTGAAGAATGCACAATTCTTACATTTCTTGATCCATGCATAGCAATCACTAAAGATTTTAGGCCAATAATAACCAGCCTTCATGATTTTCAGAGCTGTCACTCTTGGTGCAAAATGGCCACCAGCTGGTCCATCATGAAACTCCTTTAATACCCTTTGAATCTGACCTGTGTTAATGCATCTCAGCAGCACTCCATTCACGTCCTTCTTGAACAAAACTCCATCAATGATGGTATATGGAATAGCCTGCAACCTGAAGTGTCTTCTTCTTGCTTTGCTCATTTCTAGAGGGCACATGCCCGTCTGTAGGAAATGTATCATATTCTGAGTCCAACAGGGAGTGGACACATCATCATTTTCCTGTTTTTGATCATCTTGTAATAGCAGGACAGCGTCTTCTTTATCTTCTGGGTTGTTTAGTTGTTTGGAAGCGAGCTGCTCACACAAACCTTTGCCTCTTACCAGCTTGGTGATCTTGATCTCAATGTCATACTCCATGACACGGGTGATCCATCCTGCCCTTTTCTCATTCAAATCCTTGTTGAGGAGGAAGTCCTTAACCCCAGCATGTGAGACCAGCAACTGGACCTTGTTGTTTGAGACCAAATGCTTGAATTTCTTCAAGCTCCTGATTACTGCAAGCACATGTTTTTCAATAAAAGAGTACCTCAATTCGCAGTCATTTAGGCTTTGGCTGAAGAAGGCAATCGGCTGCTCATCATTATCTTTGTTCTGCTGTACCAGAATGGCAGAAATAGTGTCATCACCTCCAAATGCATAGAGGATGAAATCCTTGGAAAAGTCTGGGTTGATGAGAGTGGGTGCCTGGGAGATGGCTTCTTTGATTGCTTCAAAACTCTCCTTGCCTTCTGCCGTCCATTTGAAAGCCATGCTTTTTCTTAACATTTTGGTAATGGGTTTGACAAGGGCTGCAAAATCTGGGACAAACCTTCGAACAAAGTTTATCCTTCCCAGGAAACTCTGAAGGGCTTTCTTGTGACTTGGCAATGGCAGAGCTCTTATGGCTTCAACCCTCTCTGGATCAATTGCTAATCCTTCCTTGGAGACAATATGGCCAAGGAGTTTCCCTTCATGTGCAAGAAAGATGCACTTCTTAGGATTCAAAGACACTCCAAACTTTCTACACCTCTGAAACACTTGCCTGAGGTGAAAGAGGTGGTCTGCAGCATTCTTTGAGAAGATAGTGATATCATCTAGGTATATTAGCACTATCTTGTTGATTAAGCCTTTGAATGCCATATCCATAGCTCGCTGGAATGTTGCTCCGGCGTTCGACAGTCCAAATGGCATCTTCTTGTAAGCATATGTGCCCCATTTGGTTGTGAAGGCTGTCTTGAACTGGTCTTCCTCCTTTACCATAATTTGATTGAAGCCTGAGTATCCATCAAGTAGTGAAAACCTTTCTGAACCAGCTACGACCTGCAATATTTGCTCCATGGAGGGGAGTGGATAATGGTCCTTGAGAGAGGCTCTATTCAAATCTCTGAAGTCAACACATAGCCTGATCTCTCCACTTTTCTTTCTGACCGGAACCAAGTTCGCAACCCAGCTTGAGTGCTTGATAGGGAATATAATTGCTGACTCAATCAGCTTGTCCAGCTCCTTCCTCATGAGAGGCTCCATGTGTGGATTGACTGGTCTCTGTTTCTGCCTGACAGGCTTAGTATTTGGATCCAACTCGATTGTATGCTGAGCTAAGTTGGGATTGAACCCTTTCAAGTCTTCATAGCTCCAAGCAAACACATCAGGGAATTCTTGACATAGCTGTATGAACTCATACCTTTCCTGTTCAGTTGTCATCTTTCCAATTTGCAGTGGCTTGTTCTCTTCTACCAAGATGGATGCCGAATCTTCCCTCTTGACCTGAATATTTGCTTTCTCCTTTCTAAACTGATCATTGGGGTTAAAAATTGACTCCAAGGTGACAAGTCCCTTGGGCAGCTTGTCAGTTCTCAGCTGTATCACCTGGTCACCATATTGCTGTTCCAACTTCTCTTGATTCTTAGCTGAGAACTCAGCTTCTTCCTGCAAGAAGTGGATGATTTGCTGGTCATTCTCAAATACTTGCCAATTGACATCGTTATCCGGCACTGAAGGCCTCACAATCACGTGGATGTTTGGCTGTACCTTGTCTTGTTGAATGTTTTCTACAATGTCAAAGGCTGCCCCTACTGCTGCAAGCCTGTCAGCAGCTTGATTCTCTTTCCTGGGAATGGCCTTGATGCCGAAACCCTCAAAATCTTCCATGAGGTCCCATACCCTATTCTTGTAGCATCTGAGTAGATCATTTTTGGCAGCATGCTGTCCCTTGACCTGATTTACAATCAGCTCACTGTCCCCAAAAACTTGCAAGTTATTTATTTTTCTCTTTATTGCCCAATGCATCCCTTGCACCAAGGCTTCATATTCAGCAGTGTTATTGGAGCATGCAAATTGAAATCTAAAAGCTGAATAATACTTTACTCCTTGAGGTGAAATAAGCACGGCTCCACCTCCTGCGCCTTGTCTACTCCTTGATCCATCAAAAAACAGTTGCCATACCTCGTTGTCATCCTTGTGGTTTGGCTTGGTGATGCTAGGAATAGGTTGACTTTCTTCGTGTATACAATAGACCCCTAGCTCAGATTCTTCTACTTCTTGATAAGGATCAAAAGCATGCACCTTGCTTGCCCATTCATCAAGAGTCAAATCTGGGATACTTCCAACCTTAGTGTCGGCTTCATCAGTGCCAAGGTGATCTTCTTGATCAAATGCTGAGCAATTGGTATTAATATGACTTGGAGTATAGGGCTCAATGTGGAAATCTGCAATAGGTTCTGACCTAATTGTAGCTTTAGTTCCATACCTCGTTCTGAACAGCATGTGTGACCAATCAGCGGACAAATATCCCCCAATCTTGGCAGTAAAGTCCCTTGACAAACAGAGGGCAAAGAGTGGTGGAAGGTCTATGACTGATATATCTTGTAAGACAACAACATTTGGACATGCATGCAAGGTAAGACTCAAATTTCTAATCACTCCAACTGTTGCTATTGCTGTCCCATCCAGCTGCACTACTCCCTTAGATGTTATTTCATACTGGAGCCCTAACTGATCAGCTATCTGTTTAGGCATTACTGAGCTACTTGCCCCGGAATCTATCATGCAATTATGCACTAGCTGATTTCCAATGATTAACGAAACATAAAAGGGGGGAGGCTTCAGCATTCTACCTTGTTGTGCTGCATGTTTTCCTTGAGGCTGGGCAGCATTTGTGAGTACCTTCTCCTGCATTTGGATCTGCTGATTCGAAGTTGGCCAATCCTTCATAGCAGCTTTCAGCAAATCTCTTTGGCCTGGGATGGATAGGGATTCCCACATAGATATATTGACATTTGTCTTCTTCATCTGATCAATGATACTGAAAGGTGATGAAGGATCTCTCTGCTGTCCCTTGATTTGCACATTTGCTCCTTGAATGTGGGCAGCAACAGCTGGCATTTGAGTTGGCCTAGGGGCTGTTCTTGGCTGCCCTTGTGCATTTGAAACTGGGTTTTGCTTGCCAATCATTTGTGGAGCTGTGGAAGGTTGTGGATTGGCTGGGGCTAACGGCTGTTCTTCACCCAAATTTCTCCTTTTTGACCTTGTGTTGGCAGCAACACCTTGAGAAACTGCCTGATTCATGCCACAGAAATCCTCTGCTTGCCAATTTACCAATGTGGTGTCATTTGGGGCAGGTTGCTGTTGGAATATTTCTTGTTGTTGGCTGTTTTCTTGACTACTCTCACCCTCCACACCAGCACTTGTTACCATTAAAGCTTGGGTTAAAGCACCATTATAGCACATGGATTGATTATGGGGTTCATTACATGGAAAACACCATTCATACTCCTGGGCAATGTTGTTTTGTGCTGGTACTAATGCCTTAGAGGCAGATATGGCATTTGGATTATAGGGCTGGAATGGTCTATTGGCAGGAGGCCTTGTTTGATTCATATTTGCAGCTGGATTAGGTGGCCTTTGAGGCTGATATGGCTGCCTATTAGGTTGAGCTTGAGGCTGATACGAAGGTCTAAAACCTTGAGCTTGCTGTCTTTTTAGAGTAACCAGCTCATTGCCTAGATTTTGCAATTGCTTCATGACCTCCTGAAGCTCATTTGGGGCACTTGGAGATGAAGTGGAAGCTCCGTTTGAACTTTGATTTCTAGGAGTGGGAATAGGAGTTAAGACAGGTGCTTGACTAGTACTTGGGCTCTCTAAACTTGGATATAATGGCATTGGAGGCCTAGGAGCTAGCTTGCCAGCTTGAATCAGACAATTTTCAGCTCTAATGGCAATACTATAAGCAGCAGGGATAGTTGTGCCTCCCATAGATTGAACCAACATAGAAATATCAGAATTTAAAGCTTTAAGGTAGTATAGAAAAGCACCTTCTGCTGTTGGCCTGACTGCCACCGGAATTCTATCCCAAGATCTTTGAAATCTGAAGTTGAAGTCGGTTAGCTGCTCATTGGGAGCTCTCTTGATGGTTGTCAGCTGCTCCAAAAGAGACAAGTTGTCTCCCTTCTCTCCAAATTGATCATGAAGTGCAATACATAGCTGATTCCAGTTTGTGATAGAGCCAGCTCCAAGGCTCCTAAACCATTGCAATGCTTTCCCCTTGAATGAAGATGCCAGCAATTTGACAGCTACTTGCATCTCATTAATCTCATGGATTGCACAAATATTAGCAATGTCCTTGACATGATCACCAGGAGTGGTCTGATTTTCTCCAGTAAAATATGGAATGTTCTTCAATGCTGCAACTGGGATTGGATTTTGTGCATTGAGAGCAAGTGGGCTGCTGCCTGTGAAGTTGACATAGGGGTTTACTGGTTGCGCCATTCTGAGTGGTCTTAAAACCCTTGTATATTGAAAGAAAGGCCTGTCAGGTGGAGGAGTTGAGAGAGTTCTGCTTGGTGGAGATGGAGACCTTTGAATCCTTCTTCCTCTTTGCCTTCTTCTTGGAGATAGTTGCAGGTATTCAAACAGCACTTCCTCTTCTCCAGCTCTTGACCTTGTGATTCTTCTCATAAGCTTTTAGGCCTGACTGCTGAAACTAGTTGATTCTTCCCCTTGGAGTCGCCAGATATGCAAATAATAGCTCTTTTCAAGCAAGAAAATTGCAGCAGATGCACATCAACCTTGCTGCAATAAAAATGAGACCTCTGGTCCCACCGGGCGTGCCAAAACTGTTAGTGCAAAATCACAGCACCCCTGGATGTTGATCAGATTTCTAGGTTGATCATACTAATATCCAGTGTGATTGCATAACATTGAATCCTTTCTCCAAGTGTGGGACTTGAAGAGTGAGAAAGGAATCTCCAGAGAAAGGCTGGTTCCTATTCCTCTGTTCAGGTGCACACGAAATATGCAGAGGGTTTTCTCAAAATCTAATCTAATCTGCCAAGGAGACAAGGTAAGAAGATGCATAAAATAAATCTAAGCTAATAGAGGTGATGCACCGAGGAATGAAGAACATATGCTTTGCCAAATTAAACACAGACCATGTAGATATAACACAACACCATGCACAGATAGCAAAAATGCAATGAAAGATCAAGAATGACAGTAATAAATATGTAAGAGGGTTTAGAAGCAACCACAGACACATATATATTGCTCAAGGATCGATTCAATACATTGCAATGGCCAAAAGGCAAAAAATGGTGTTACAGTCTATATGGGAGGTTTGAAAACTCCACAAATCTTCTTATGAACAGGAGAGAAGGGAGGGTGCAAAGCAGAAAAATGTCCAACACTAGAAAGAAACCCCTCCTTACAATTTATAGGAAGAATGGGAGAGAAAAGAGAGAGGAATTCGAAATCTGCCCCAACCACCTCTAGGTTGCATTTAATTCGTCCATCATGGCAGAAGCGGCGGGTTCTGGCAAAGCGGCGGTTTGCCTAACAGAAGCGGCGGGTTGTCTGCTGCATTAAAGTGGTTGTTGAAGCATTACCTCTGCTTGTTATTTCGTGCCAGAGGCGTTTCTCAATTTTCTCCCTCCAGACTACACCAAAATGCAAGATTGACCCTGGAAACGTGTAGAGAATTTCAGCAGCTTTCCGTTGATACCAAGAACGTGCAAATCCGAGCTCTGGATCGAAAGATATGTCGATCTGAAGATTTAGGACACGGAACAGGCGAAAACGGATTTTGAAATATTTTCCCGCGCACTGCCACTTGGACGCCACGTGGCATGCTCTGATTCGCTGAATAATTCTCTCTCCTCTACTTTTCGGCGGGCTGTCTCTTGAGTTTTGACTTTTGGTGCTCTTGGAATATTTTCCACATTTTTTCCCACGCCCCGCCACTAGGGATACGTGGCATGCATTGGTTGGTTCACGAACCTGCCGGGTCTTCCTTCACTTTTACCCCTTTTGGCTTAGATTTGGCCAAACTTTCCAACTCCTCCCCGAGCTCCGCACTTCTATGCTCCATTGGACACGTGTCCAATTTCTATTGGCTCGGGCCAGCGCTTCAAACCTTGCCTTTTGACCTTTTGGCTTCTCCTTGATGACACGTGGCAATTTCTCAATGGTTCTCGGGCCTGCCGGGTCTTCCGCGTACTTCGCGTCCATTCGTCCCGGACGTCCCATTTTGATTTTGGACCTTTTGGGACAATTTCGGCCGGTTCGGCCGGTTCGGGTATTTCTGGCCCGCTTGTCCCACTTTGATTAGGACTGACTTGACTCTTTTCGGCCGGTTCGGCCGGTTCGGGTCCCTTTGTCCTGCGCGTCCCGAACTGCCCCTCTCAGCAGTTAGTCGATTTTCTCTCTCGGTCAAACCGGCATTTCGCGCCCGCCGCGTACTTTCGTCCCACTTGTCCCAAATGCTTAGTGGGCCGACTGGACTCATTTCGGCCGGTTCGGGCGGTTCGCGTACCTTTGTCCCATTTGTCCCACCTTGTGCTGGACTAGGACTTAGCCGATTTTCACAATTTTTCCTGGCCCAAACTACTTGCTTTCTGCAACCTTCTCCGCACTTTCTCAAAGCTTGCTCCTTCCTTCTTCGGCCTGGGGAGTTTAGAAAGATTCCTGAAGGGACCCTAGAAACCTGATTTTGCTCTGAATCAGTCATTTTTCTTGGAATTTGGACATCCTGATGCATGTTATCAAATTTACCCTGGGGGGGTAGTAGGAGATCTAGGAGAAGAATTTGTGTTATATTTTAGAGTTCTAGGGGACCTAGATGCTTTAGAGAGTGTGATGGCCACCTCAAGAGGATGTTGAGGCCATTGTGTGCATGGAGGGATACCTCAGATAGTGAAAACTTGGTTGTTATGAATGAATTTCAGACACAAGTGAGGCATGGAAATGATTACTTGAGTGGTGAGGAGCCATGAAAAACCTAAGAGCATGTCACAATATTTGACACTAGGTGCCATGAGGAAAGGCACAAACATGGTGAGAGGACTAACCATAATTGGAAGCTAGACATATCCATAAGATCTAGGAATTGGATATGAAATCTACGATAGTGGATAGTCGATAACTAAAATAAGTGAAATAGAGCATGTGATTACATGAAATGATGGATTGAGACTATGGTGTTGTTAATAGGGAATTAGATAAAATAGAAGCAGTAATGTGAAAATGCGTTCATAAAAAAATGTGGCATGATAATCATGATCTGAAAATGCAATGAATGGTGGAGATGAATCAGCATGAGAAACAAGAAAATCAAGAGGCCCCGAATGATGGAGGAGGCACTGCATGATATGCATGATTGACTGAAGATTTTATAACTTGTTTCTCATTATTTGGTAGAGGATTATTGAAGATTTTAAGCTTTTTAGTTTTCATTGACTGGTGGAGATGTTGATGGTTCAGGAAGATCAATTTGATTATTATTCGATAAGATCTTGAATAAGATGTCTCAATTTGAAACAGTGACTCAGTAGAATGTCCAACACACTGGTGATAGTCACATCTGAAATTTTCATTTGCTAGTTTATGGCCCTTAGGATGAGATGGATCCAAAGTAAGTGGAGGAGGAAGTGTAATAATATTTCTCTCAATGATTTGTGGAAATATAATATGCAAAGCACAAGTCAATTTAGTGAATGTATGCTTAGGTGGTTGTCCATTGAAGATTCTTCAAGGAGTATACACAACATTAACAATAACTTTTGCTTCATAGGTTTCCTAATTGGATGGCTTGAAAGGTGATTTTCTTGGAAACTTAGTAGAAGATGAAGTAATCCTGATCTTGATACTTAAGTTTTTCCCATAGTAAGAAGTTTTTCTATTTGACGTAATTTGAAGAGTGTGGAAAAAATGATAAAATGAAGGAGAGGTCTCAAAGATGACACTCTCCTGTAGTGGAGATAAGAGACTATGAACAAATAGATCTTGTTCCAAGTCAGTAATCACATTAGTCATCCTAGCTAGGTTGTTCTTGTAGCGTAAGACATAATCCACTAGGTGCTCATTAGATCATTTTTTGATTTGCGTGAGTTGAGCATATGATATATTTTAGCAATATTGATTGAGAAGTGAGAAAGAAAATCATTGGCTAAATATGTAAAATATGTTACCAAATGAACAGGTAGATCATAAGAACCAACGCATAGCATAGTCTTGGAGAATTTGAGGAAAGAGATTTGCAAGTAAGGTATGATCATCCACATAATCTAAACATGCCACATGAAATGCTTGAAGATTCTCTTAAGGGTCACCATGGCCTTTGAAAATTGGGAGCTTAGGAGTGAAAATTTAGAGGGAGTACATATCTGGAAATGGCATGGGCGTGAAAGGAGTGTGAAGGAGAAAAGTGGAATCAAGTGATGGAGTTGCGTGATAAGTAACAATTTGAAGCTGACGGATTTGAGTTTGGAGATCTTGATATAAAGAAGCTAAATCAAGGGTGTTAGAAGAGGATCTAGGTTGTTTTGTAGGATCATTGGGTTGAATGATGGGAGAGGTAGTAATAGGAATGGAAATGGGAAAATGTAAGGGTTGAGTGGAGGCCATGGCAGACACCCCAATGAAGAACCTATAGGAGGTACAAAAGCAACATCTGAGAGTTGGAAGAAACATCCCATGATGTTGTTTTAGCTGCATTATTAAAGCATGAATGATATGTGGAATATGTTTAAGATTGTCATGAAAAGCTTGGAAAAAAATTTAAACATTTTCTAATTATTCTTGATCGACGTTGGTATCCTCATCATATGATTGTTCACTATCAGATGTTTCAATTTCATGAAGAGGAATATTTTGAGAGTTGGAAAAAGGATTCTCAGTTTCAATCCATTGATGTAGAAACCTCAATCCATTGATTTAGAAACCCTATGGGTAGATAGAGGAATCTCTAGATGCTCAAAAGATCCAAACCAACCACTATGGCTGACGGGCATAAAAACGAGGATTTGAAAGACAGGTTCATCAAATGATTTAACAAAAAATAACTTTTTGTAAAACCCTAATAGGATATTTCAGAGTCACATGCAATAATATAGAAATGAAGTATAGAATGTGAAACAAGTAATAAACAAGATAATTTAAACCCTAAGTGAAAGAAAGAGGAGAAAAGACTTAGCTGATTTGTAATAAATATCAGAGGTGTGTGAAGATGGAAAACTATTCGAACTAGAACATAAGATACTGTCACAAACCCAGAAAATTTTAGGAGAGATGGATCAATAGAAGTTGGACCAAGGATCCTGGACTAGTACTAGGGTGCCTAGGTATTAGAGACCCTAACTAGGCACCAGAGTCTGTGCAAAACCTTAGATTGATTTTTACAGGGTTGCTAAATGTTTCACTAACCTTTTCCTTTGATCACATTTGTGTCACACTAATTTAAAATATGTCACTTGTAACCTGTAATGAAATAGATATCCTGCAAAACCCCAAAACACATCAAATCCTAAAAAAAATAAAAGATGCAAATGGGGAATTAGATTAACCCCAGAGGTCACCGACTGAGTGAACTTATGATCTCGGGCACCGCACTACATTTTAGACTCCATGTAGTTCTGCGTGTGTGTGTGTGTGCGTAGAATTTTTCCCTATGTGGCTCTTTTACAAGATACACTTGATAGCGATCACTAGCTAGATGTAGAAGATGTAAATAAATGTGTGCATGGAAAAATGAACTTCCCCTCCTATGTAGTGTATGCATAAGAATTAGCAGTATGTTGTCCCTTGAATGAAGTTAGAATGGATGTTTTGATGCTCTTGAGAATGCCTTTGGATGCAACCTTAAGTGATGGTAATATATGATTAGAGCTTGGTCCTTTAATTTGATCACATAGCATTGTATTTATATGATTCCCTTGTTTGAATTTCGTAATTAACCACTAAAAGGCTGATCACATAAGAAAATAAGATGCCCAATAGATAAAAGAGGTCCAAAAGTGACGAGTAAGATACAAAGAGGTCAGGGGCACCCAGAGGGGATGGGGGTGCCTGAGCAGCTGACATCTTGGCTAGGTGCTAGTGTCTAGAGCTCAGAAAAGGTGGAGTAACAAAATTCATACTGGGTAATGAGGCGTGCAATGCCAAGAAGGAAACCAGAAAGAAAACAAAATGGATAAATACAGTGGTCAATTAGTACTTTTCTCGCTTAGGAATCATATGAATGCAATTATGTGATTAGGACCTAGAAATGTACCCAAGTGCTTTATTTTGTGTCTACACATGATAAGTTGATGTAATATTTATGAATATATAAATATAATGATAATTTATTTCATTATTATTCATCTTAATGTTGAATTTCTTGTAAGAAGAGTTTGTATGTTTCTTATTTTTCATAAATCCTTTAAATGACATATGATCTTGAAAAAAATCTTAGAAATGAGGTCCTTATAGATGTTTTACTATGAGTTGGGTAAGACCATACAATTTTTGTTTATTTAATGTATTGGCATAGATATAGGTATGTCCCCTAATGTGAAATTATGGCTAAAATTTTTGGTTCGATAGTTAGGACATCATTGCATTATTTTTGATGGGTTTTAATGTAGTTGTTGCATGTTTAAAAAGATCAATTCTTATTAAAAATTGTAATTGAGTATTTTAAATATTTTACATTAAAATCCTAGGAATGGTTTACTAAATTTGCGATATGAAGATGATGAATATCCTTGTCGAGGATTATTTTTTTGTGAATAATTAGTTAAGGTGAGTCTATTGAGGTTTTCATTGTGTAATCTTTGGAGGATATAGAGGATTGATCTTATATATATATTTAAAATCCTAGGAAGAAAGGGTTTGCACAAGAAAATATTGTGTTGTGGTGAAAATTTCTCATTTAGAAAGAGATTATGTATAATACATCCCGTTAATGATGTATGGGACAAGGTATAGGTGTGGAAGACAATGTGTGAAGATAAATAAAGATAAAATAAATTACTTACCCTAACCTAAATAGATTCTAAAACATTTGTGTGTTACCTTTATGATCTAGATTTTTTTTTTTTAATATATGGTTTTGTGCAATTTTAGAATTGATATTTGAGTAATATTTTGGTTAAATATAGATGTATGAATATATACTTTAGAGTATAATTTTAAGTGAAGTGATTATTATTAGAGTAAGTTTGGGACCTACAACATTTATAATATATACACAATGAATTATAGTGAGTCTTGTGATAACTTAGTCATTAGGGATTACCGAAAGCTTGATAAACCTAGAGGTGATGATGAAGTATCTATAGTACAATGAGAAACCATAGGAAGAAGGATACTACCAACTACATGCATATATGTCATATTATGCAGTGAGCTAAGGGTATAACCTCATTAGAATCAAAATTGAGTTAAGTTTTTAAAACCTTGTTTAGAATGGTTCCTACATGGTATAGGAATTATGACCCCAATGAGACCACTTTTGATTTCAATGTGTCAAAGATTACTTTTTAAAAGGATTTTTATATACATATATTTGAGAAAAATTATATATATGTTGAAATAAATCAATTGATAACCAACAATATGTGTTTGGTAATATGATACACACTTCAAAACCTAATTTTAAAATATCTCCTATGATATCCAACCATCACAACTTGTACACTATGTTGTGGGATGTTTTTTTAATTTATGGAGAACTTTTGATTAATAATTTCAACATAATATATACTATTGTTGAAATAAATTTAAATATGAAGTTTGAAATAAATTTCTATATTAGTGTTAGCACATTATTAGAGGCACAACTATCCATGATAGATAGCCAGTTAAATAAGCTATACACTTCAAGTATCCAACCATCACATTATAAATATAAGTATATAAATTTTGTTGACATAGCTTTGCATATGAAGGAAGAAAGAAATTTATATACTCGTGTTAGCCAATTATTAGAGGCACAAATATCCATGATGGATAGCCAATTAAAGAAGGTAGAAAGTTCAAGTATCCATCACAATAATCTAAGAAGTATGACAATGTTCTTAACATAACTTTGCATTTGAAGGAAACTGTAGGTTGCTCAAATGTGCACCTACGTCTTGGATCTCGAAAGTGCCAAGGTGTTTGAGACCACTATGGAACTATCCCCAAGTTATGGGACCTTATGAGCTTGGGACGGATCTCTGGAGAAGGCCAGTTCCTCTATCTATTTCTATAACTACTGCTACTCCTAGTGCTGAAGGTAAAACTAAGCTAAGAATGCCAAGGGACCAGGGAAATAAGGATAACATGAAGTAAACTATACAGAAAAGGTGATAGCACAAGAAAAGAGGGATAGACAGTATATATTCTAAGAAATAATGATAGGGAATGTGTGAAAGGGAGGCTAGGCACAAGTAGCACAACAAAACATGCATTCACCAAATCATTCTCATGGAACACGACCAAATATGGAACTGCAAGGGACCTGAAGTAGCACAAACAACACACAATGTAAAATAAAAGGAAAGAATAAGGAATGCAAACATGTTAGGATAAAGAATAGTCACAAAAACGATGCTTCTATTAGTTCTGGAGATGCACAAAAATATTACAATGATGAAAGAGACTGATATCCACATGAAAGAGCCATACATAGAGGTATGCAACTCAAAATATAGAAATATGGTGTCCTTAGCAAAATGTGTAAGGATCCAGAATGTCCAACCCTTTATAATGAGACCCGACCATTCCTTTATAGATTCAACACAGAGGGAAGAAACAGAGAGAGAAGAGAGAAAATTAATTCAAAGCTCAATCACCATCGTCAATGCCTCCTGTAAATCTACCCCAAATCTATCATATCTGCATCAATTACTTGTTTAATGCCTCGAAGGATGAGGAACAACAAATTAGATCAAATAATATTTGGTTGTTGGGGCAAATAGATCTTGTATTAATTGCAGGAAGAAATTTCTTACTTTTTCCCCACCTAACCTCTCCAAAATTATAGTTTTAGATCTACATGGAATAGATGAGGCCAAGATCTTTCCAATGGTGCCGATTTGTCGTATTTCAAGCACTAATTCAAAAGATATGCTCATTTGAAATTTGAATTGGGTATATAAAAAAATGCAGGAACCAGCTACCAAAACGGGGCCCCTTTTGAAACCAGACACATGGAGGGATGGCTCATGTCTGAGGGCAGCCTTTACATTTCACTTTTGAAGTTGCATCGGGATGATACTTGGAAGCTTCCATGGATCACTTAGTTTCTTCATGTTTTTGGCTAAGTATTTTTCTTGGTAGGGTCATATATCTAACCGGGGACACACGACAGCCTGGCACTTGTTTTGAAACCCTCCCCTAATTTTTCTCTTGAATTAGTGCCATGCTGACACTTGGCACCCTCTGCTGGCCTATCTCAATGCTTTGACTATTTAACCCAACCCTATCCTTTTATGAAACCAAACATGTGGAGGCTCTGCAATCATTTAGAAAACCACTCAGGATTTTACATTTGAAGGAGCTTCGGGTTAACACATAGAATCTTCCGCACACTCTTGGACTTTTCAACAGATGCTCTTACCTTTTTGGGCCCTGAACACGTGGCAAGTTGGCACTTATTCGAGTCTCCCCTTTTAGATTCAATCTTTGGAGGTGTGCTGATATGACTAGAAAGAAGGTGAACGCGTGGAATGTGGGCATAAGGGATATGTGGAAGGAGAAGATGAAAGGGGGTGCACATGTAAAATTCAACCAAGGGAATGTGTCAAGTGATTTTGAGTGCATGAAATTCTTCGATGAATAACTTAGGGCTAGAATGTGTATGTAAGTTATCCAAATTGCTAGGAGATCTATTTGGATAATAGTTCTAGCAACTTTCGGGGCCATCTGCCTACTAGATGAAAGAGATTAGTGGCTTAAAGCATCCATTGGGCATGGATTATGCTTGTTCAATCATGAAAATTCACCTGTAATCACTTGAAAATCATATCTGCACTTTGTTATGAATCTCACAGCTACTAAGAGAAGCTCTGCATTTTGGAAGTAACAAAAGAGCACGTGCAGGAAGCATGTGAGGGGATAGAACTATGTACAAATAAACAATGTGCATAGAGCACACTTGGAGGAATTCAAACTACTTTAATATATATAACATGATGTAGAAAACCTGATGGAAGGGTTTTAGATAGATCCAGTTTACTGGGATTTGCAGCGCGCTTACATCCAAATGAGTCAACTCGAAAGAGTTAGCTTCTTTGCAGGACTTGATGATGTATGTGCCACTCTAAAGTGCATCAAACTTTTAATGGCACCCTGGTTTAGCTCTGCCAGTATCCCATTTTAGAACTAGGTCCCCAACTTTGAAATCTTGAGGCATAGCCTTTATGTCAAACCATTTCTTTGTTTCTTGTTGATGTTGTTCTAGCTTGATCATGGTAGAGTTTCTGAGCTATTCAAGATGAACCAGATCTACTATCCTAATTTATCTCTGATCCATGCCCTCAAATTCTAGCTATTGGGTAAGTGCCAATGAATTTAGTTCTAGTGTCAAAGGAAGGGCGGCCTCCTTTCCATAGACAAGCTTGTAAGGTGAAGTTCCTATTGCCTTTTTGACTACGATTCTATCTTCCCAGAGCGCATGTAAGACCTTCGTATGCCAATGTCTTTGGCTGATGTTCATTATGTGCTTCATGATTTTGATCAGGTTCTTATTTGTTGATTCTTCCAAACCGTTACCCTGAGGGTAATAGTTGGAAGAAGTCTTTAGGAAAATGCCCAGATTTAGAGCCCAATTAGTGGTTCTAGCACCAAGGAAGGCCTTTGCTTTATCAAATATAATGGTTTGAGGAATGCCAAACCTTGTGACTAAACCCTCGAAAAAGTCAAGGATGATTTCCTCAGTTGATTCCTTAAGCGCGACAACTTCTTTCCATTTGGTGAAGTAATATGTAGCTATCAACACCCACTTGTGTCAAATGCTTGAAGGTGGATTGATCATGCCTATGAATTCAAGACCCCATTATGCAAAAGGCTGATCTGATTGGATTGGTCAGAGGGGAAGCACTGTAAATATTTTCTTTCCTATAAAGAAAGCACATTCCTTGAATTTTTTGACCCACCTATGTGCATCCAAAAATAGGGTAGGCCAAAAGATACTTGCCATTATGATCTTCATTGCTATAATCTTGGCAGAGAAGTGTCCACCAGAGAATCCATCATGAAATTCTGCTAGCACTTTTTCAATCTACGCGCCATTGATACATCTTAACAACATGCCATTTAGATTTATTTTGAAGAGAATTCCATCAATCAAAACATAAGGCATAGATTACAACCTCAGATGCCTTCTCTTTGCTTTGTTCAAACCAGGAGGGTGTGCGCCCTCAGAAAGGAATGTGACCATGTCCTTCATCTAGTCATGTGCGTTGGGGTCTATTTTTTTTCATGTTCTACACGCAGGAGGTATTCATCCAGAAATAATAAAGCCTCAGGTTCACTCTATGCATCCTCAGCAATCTTCTTGTAGAGTGCATTGCCTCTTACCATATTTGTGGCCTTAATATTCACATCATATTCCATGATTTTTGTCACCCATCGCACTCTCTTCTCACTAATTTCTGCTCCCATGATGAAATATCTGACAGATGAGTGGGAGAATAACACCTTGATATGATTTTTGGCAAGCATGCTCTTGAATTTCTTGAGTGCATGCATGATGGTGAAGACCTGCTTCTCCATGTGACTATATTTTAATTCATAATCCTTCAACATCTAGTTGAAGAAGGCCAATGACTATTCCAGCCCTTGTTCATTTTCTTGTGTTAGGATAGCAACAATGCTTTCATCAACACCATAAGCATAAAGTATGAAATCCTTTGATTAATCTGGATTGATGAGTGTTGGCACACAAGCAATCTATTTCTTGATCTTGTTGAAGCTTTCTCTTCCTTTTGTTGTCCATATGAAGGCTATGTCCTTTTTGAGCATGAGGGTGGTGGGCTGAACTAGTCCCACAAAGTTAGGGATAAAACACCTAACAAATTTAATCTTACCAAGGAAGGATTGTAAGGCCTTTTTGTATGCCAGAAGGGAAAGGGATAGGATGGCTGGAATGTGCTCAGAATCAATTGCAATACCATCTTTCAAAACCACATGGAGCAAGAGCTTGTCCTAAGACATCGTAAAATTACACTTCTTGGGGTTAAGAGATACCCCAAATTCTCTGCATCTCTCAAAGACCTTTTCCAGGTGCACCATGTGATCTGCGCCTTACTTTGAGAAGACAACTATATCATCCAGGTAAACCAAGATGAACTCATTGATGTAACTTTTGAAGGTAATATCCATGGCGCGCTGAAACATTACACCTGCATTTGATAGACCAGAGGGCATTTTTTGGTATGTAGATGTTCCCCACTTGGTCTTAAATGTTGTTTTGAATTTATCCTCTTCCTTGATCAAGATCTAGCTGAAACCTAAATACCCATCTAGCATGGAGAACATCTGCGTGCCAACTACAGTCTATAGAATTTTCTCCATTGAAGGAAAATGATAATGATCCTTTAGAGATGCCTTATTCAAATCTCTGAAATCAAAACATAGTCTGATTTCACCATTTTTATTACGCATTGGAACCAGATTTGTGACCCAGGTGGAATATTTGATGGGAAAGATAATATTTTCCTCAATGAGTTTGGATAACTCCTTTCTCATGAAGGGCTTTATTTTTAGATTGAGTGGCTGCTGCTTTTGTTTGACGGGATTTATACCAGGATCAAGGTCAATGGAGTGTTGATCAAAACTTGGTTCAAAAACTTTGATATCTTCATACTCCCATGAGAAAATTTCATTGTATTTTTGATAGAGAGAGATGAAGGTCTATTTTTCTTCATGCGCACAAGTCCTACTAAGCAGCGGCTCCTTTTCGTGTGTAATATTAATGGAGGAGCAGTCCTCCTACGTGGCGTGCATGTATCTTTCTTCACCCTTGAACTTGTTTTTAGGGATGAAAATTTTCTCTAAGGTGACTAGCCCTTTAGGTAACCTATTTGTCTTCAGCTGTATTACTTGGTCACCATAGCTATCATGCAAGTCAGCTTGCATACTTGATGAAAGCTCAGCTTCATTCTGATAAATTGGATGATCTGCATGTCATTGTTGAACACTTGTCAGATGGTGTTATTGTTTAGAATGGATGGTCAAATTACCATCTTAATGTGCTAAGTGTTTCCTTTGAAAATTTCCACATCAGGAGAAAACTGTGAACCAAGCAGGGCCATTTGGTCAGATTCTTTGTTCATTCTGTGTGGGAATACCTACATATTAAGGGTATTAAAGCTCTCAACTAGGTCCCAAAATCTATGTTTATAAGCTTTAAGAAGCTTATTATTTTTCTGGAATTTGTTGGTGACCTGGTGGATGACCAATTCTATGTCCCTGAAGATCTGCAAAGCTTTAATTTTCTTCTTTTCAGCAATAAGCAAGCCATGCACCAGTGCTTCATATTCTGCCACATTGTTAGAACATGTAAACTGTAGCCTATGCGTAATAAATAATTTCTCATCCTTAGGGGAAATGAGAACCACTCATGCTCCCATGTCATTTCTACTTCTGGATCCATCAAATTATAACTTCCATATACCAATTTGAACTTTGTCTCCCATGAGCGCGTGCGGAAGCGTGGCGTCTTCTTCTAGAATGCAATAAGTACCAAGCCTAGTTTCATAGGATTCCAATTCTTCAGCTTAGGGATCAAATTTTTGATGCCTCTCCACCCATTCATCAAGTACTAGGCCTAGAATAGAGGGTGGAAAAGACTGTTCTTCAGGAATTGAAACTTGTTCTTCTTGGATAAGACAATTGGCTTGGAGAGGGGATGAGACATATGGCTCTACATGATAAGAAAATATAGGCTCAACTTTTATGGTAAATCGGATACCATACCTTGTCTTGAGTAACATATGAGACCAATCAGAAGACAAGTAACTACCCACCTTGGTAGTAAATTCTCTCGAAAGACATAGGGCAAACAGAGGAGGCAGGTCAATAATTGACACATCTTGAGTAATTATCAGGCTTGCACATGCATGGAGGGTTAACTCAAGATCCCTGATGACTCCTAAGGTAGTTACAATTGAGCCATAAATTTGTAGGAATCCTTTGGATAAAGGGCTATATTTTAGACCTAAGACATCAGCTATCTTCTTAGGCATAACAGAAGTACTAGCGCCTGAGTCAACTATGCAGTTATCCACTAGGTGTTTGACTATAATCAAGGACATGTAGAAGGGTGGGGTTTTAACAAATTTACTTATTTTTTTCTCCTCTTCTTGGAAGATTTTGATAGAAGCATATGGTTTTGCGTAACTAGGTCAGCGTGCGGGAGTTTATGCCAGAGCTTCATGCAGTAGGTCTAGCTGAGATGGAATGGTCAGGGCATCCCACATTGTGACGTTTATGTTTGTTCTCTTTATCTGGTAAACAATGTTGAATGGAAGCCCCCCCATCTTGTGCATTTGGGGAACAATATCCCTTCTTGACTGTTCAGGTGTGGAAGCCTGAATTTTAGCTGGGGTAGAGGCTAGGCCTACTAAATGAGGGGCGTGTGCTTTTTCAGATGGAGATTTATGAGGGGCCTCCTGCATAGGGATTTAAGCACTTTTACTACACAATGCCTTGTCTGATTCTTTCTTCTTATGAAGATATGCTTGCGTAACTAGGTCTATAACCTACACACCTAACTCTAACATTATTTTCTTAAATCTTGTGTTTTCCACAACTTGGGTGTATGGTCTGTTTGTATCTTCTACAGCTTGGTTGATTGCGAAGAAATCCTCCATGCCAAGGAACATCAAATTGAACTCCGAGGGAACTTCTGGTTCTTCTAGATTATCTGCTTCATGGGTGCTTGGTGAGGGCTCACAAGATGAAGAATTCTAGATCATGAAGGCTTGGGCACGCACAACATTAGCACCATGATAGTGACTATGAGGCATTTTGCAAGGGAAGAACCACTCTGACTCTTGTGCCAAGTTGTTCTAAACTAGAACAAGTGCTCGGCTCGTGTTGGGTGCTGGGAGAGAATTCATGGGAGGAACAACTTGCAAGGGTAGATGTGCAGTAGGATGCCATCTGTTATTCTACTAATTGGGTGTGTATCTTTGATTTACATATTGATTCCGCTAGGGCTGATTACCTTGGACATGCACCTGATTGGAATTGCCTCTATACACTTGCATTTGCTACTTTTCTAATGATATGACCTTGTTTGATAAATTATTTATCAAGGCCTTCACTTCTTCATCTTCATTTTGCTGTGATGGAGAATAGGATCTTGAGGAAACTGGTTGCGCACTTTTATCAAGGATAGGAATAGGGGCAACAAAAGGTTAGGGCACATGTGATATCTCTAGAAACTAGGGCATGGGTGGTCTAGGAGCCAACTTTCCTACCTGTATGAGACTATTTTATGCCCTTACTGCAATGTTATAAGTAGCTGGTAAAGTCCTACCTCCCATAGATTGGATCATAACTGAAATGTCACTATTGAGCACCTTCAGATAGCAAAGGAAAGCATATTGAGCTATAGGTCTTACCACAAGAGGAATTATGTCCCAAGTCTTCTAAAATCTGATGTTGAAATCAGTCATCTTCTCATTGGGCACCCTCTTTGTTGTTGTCAGTTGCTCCACCAAAGATAGGTGATCTGACTTGTATTCAAAATAACTACATAGAGTTATTCCCAGCTCATCCCAGGTGCTAATAGATCTAAGTCTCAAGCCTCTATACCACTGAAGTGCTTTACCTTTGAAAGAGGCTGCAAGCAACCTGACTACTACATCATTATGTGTGATTAGATAGAGTGAACACACATTTTCCACATCTTGGATATGCTCCTGAGGGGTGACTTGATTCTCACCAGTAAAGTAAGGAATACTTTTGAGCACACCATTTTGCATATTATGCTGCACGTCTGGGAGTAAGGGACTCCCTCCATTAAAGTTTGCAAATCTTCTTAATGGAGGAGTTTTTGATGTGCCATTTTAGGGCACGTTGTGTGTTTTGAGGAGGATTTGAATGGGTGTAGCACACTAGAGATAGAGATGCGTGTGTGGGATTTCTAGAATGAAATCTTCTCAGGGATAGCTGGATGTATTCAAAATAATCTTCAGCTACTGCACTTCTTCTTGTGTGCACTCTTCTCATGAAAGATGCTTAGGATTGCTGAAATAGAGATTTTAAAATATTGGGAGTCGCCATATGTGTTTGAAATGAACCTCAAAAGGCTGAAACACTAATTTCACACACCAGAACTTAGAGATATGAAATTTAAGCTTTCAATGCTAGTCCCACCGAGGCATGCCAGAAACTATTGGTTGCTCAAATGTGCACCCACATCTCGGATCTCGAAAGGGACGAGGTGTTTGAGACCACAATGGAACCATCCCCAAGTTGGGGGAACTTGTGAGCTTGGGATGGATCTCTGGAGAAGGTCGGTTCCTCTATCTATTTCTGTAACTACTGCTACTCCTAGTGCTGAAGGTAAAACTAAGCTAATAATGCCAAGGGACCAAGGAAAGAAGGATAACATGAAGTAAACTACACTAAAAAGGTGATAGCACCAAAAAAGAGGGATGGGCACTATCTTTTCTAAGAAAGAATGATAGGGAATGTGTGAAAGGAGGCTAGGCATGAGTAACACAACAAAAAATGCATTCACCAAATCATTCTCATGGAACACAACCAAATATGGAACTACAGGGGACCTGAAGTAGCACAACCAGCACACAATGTAAAAGAAAATGCAAGAAGAAGGAATGCAAACATGATAGGATAGAGAATAGTCACAAAATGATGCTTTTGCTACTTCTAGAGATGCGCATAACTATTACAATGATGAAAGAGGCCGTTATCCACATGCAAGAGCCATGCATAGAGGTCTGTACATCTCAAAATATAAAAAATATGGTGTCCTTAGCAAAATGCGTAAGGATCCAGAGTGTTCAACCCTTTACAATGAGTCCCGACCCTTCCTTTATAGATTCAGCACAAAGGGAAGAAGGAGAGAGAGAAGTGAGAAAAATAATTTGAAGCTCAACCACCATCGTCAATGCCTCCTACAAATCTACCCCAAATATGTCGTGTTTGCATCAATTAATTGTTCGGTGCCTCGAAGGAGGAGGAACGGAAGATTAGATCAAATCTGATCTGGTTTTTGGGGTCAAATAGATCCTGTATTAATGGCACGAAGATGTTTCTAAATTTTCCCTACCTAACCTCTCCAAAATTAAATTTTCAGATCTTCATGGCATATTCAAGGTCGAGATCTTTCCAACGGTGCTAGATTTTTTAGATTTCGAGCACTGAGTCAAAAGATATGCTCATTTGAAATTTAAATCGGGTCCATACAAAATGGCAGGAACCAGCTACCAAAACGGGCCCCCTTTTGAAACCAGACACGTGGAGGGCTGGTACATGTCTGAGGACAGCCTTTATATTTCACTTTTGAAGTTGTGTCGAGCTGACACATGGCTTCTTCTACAGCTCACTCAGTTTCTTTATGTTTTGGATAAGTCTTTTGTTTGGCAGGGTCATATATCTGACCAGGGACATGCGACATCCTGGCGCTTGTTTAGAAACCCTCCCCCAATTTTTCTCTTGAATTATCACCATGTTGACACTTGGCACCCTCCACTATCCTATCTCAATGCTTTGACTATTCAACCTCGACCCTGTCCTTTTATGAAACTAGACTCTTGGAGGCTCCATGCTCATTTAGAAACCCGCTTAGGATTTTGCCTTTGAAGGAGCGTCGGGTTGACACGTGGAATATTCCGTAGGATCTTGAAATTTTCAACGGCCTCTCTTATCTTTTCGGGCCTAGAACACATGGTGAGCTGGAACTTATTCGAGTCTCCCCTTTTGGATTCAATCTTTGGAGGTGCACCGAGCTAACTAGAAAGAAGGTGGATGTGTGGAATGTGGGCATAAGGGATAAGTGGAAGGAGAAGAGGAAAGGGGTGCGTAGGTAAACTACGACCAAGGGAATGTGCCAAGTGATTTTGAGCATGCGTAATTCTTTGATGAATAACTTAGGGCCAGAATGTGTATGCAATTTATCCAAATTACTAGGAGAGCTATTTGGAAAACAGAAACAAAAATAAATTCTATACTAGTGTTATCCCATTATTAGAAGAATACATATCAATGATGGATATCTAGTTAAATAATATAGACACTTAAAGTATCCAACCATCACAAGAATCTAAGATGTATTAAATTTAATGAATATGATTAGACATACCATAAGGGAGTGTATTTTAAGTAGGATACATGTTACATAGATATATTGTGAGGTTTTTTAAGTAGATCAGGAGACATGGGATTTCCTAGTAGTGAAATGAGTTACGATGGTAAAATAAAATTTTGTGAGTATGATACACATTATACCATAGATTGGATATCCATTGAGGAAATGCACTATCCCTATAACAAATATTTAAGGAAACTAAATTCTCCTTCATATTCACTACAATGATAAGGGTATGGAAGTAGATTTTTTAGATACACGGGTTGAAATATTGTTGGTTAATTTAGGGATCATGATTTTGTGTAGGGTCCCAAACCACTATTAGAGAGATTTTTCCAATTTTTTTACTTGTGCACATAAAGGTCACAAGTTAGAGGAATGTTCCTACTTAGTGAAAAAACTCAAATAAATTGATAAAGTCAAGGTTGTAGAATTTTTGAATATTGTGTAAAAAAGGAAGGAGTTAGAGGCATAAACCAATGACATATTAAGAACTTAAAGAGTAATTAAAGGATAAAATATGAAATCCAAGATTTCTCCTCTTCCACAAGTATAAATTTTTAAGTAAAATACGATGTTGATGGGGGAAAAAAAGTGATCGGGAATCTGTAAGGTGACGAATGAAGTTCTAGGGAGGTATATGCAAAGATGCAAATTTTGTAATGAAAAACACTTATTGTAAAGGATATTATAAAATTTATTGATATCTTTTAATGATGAAACATAAAGTTAGTTTATCATTGTTGAAGACTTGGATTAAAAAACATTAGAATCTACACAATATGATGGAGTTATGAGCTTAAAAATATTTATATATTATGAATTAGATAGGTTATGATAATGAATTGTTATTGGAAGTTAAAATCAGTGGCTAATGTATGAATAATATGCTTAGTGATTAGAGTGCCAAGATAAAAATGTTGACAAAAGATGTATGGAGAATACTAGGTGATCTTGTGGATGATTCATTAAGTTTACTTATTGTGGAAAAAATATGAAGGAAAGGCCTATTTGACTATTGTATAGATCCAAGTTGGACACCATGTGTGTAAAGTTTGAAGAATATTTATAAGTTATAGTTATTATATAATAATGATAATAATCCTACGATAGTTATATTTGTTAGGATTTAGAAGGAATGCATAATCAATTGAATATAAATCCATAAAATAAATACCGAAGATTATAGATTATAGCACACAGATTGCAGAATGTAATAACATGAGATGAAAGAAAATAGAAACAGAGCATAGAGACAATAACACCAAATTTAAGTGGGGAAAACCAAAAGGTAAATAAACCCACTGAATAAAGCATTGTTTGTTATAAAGAATTTATGATACAACTTTTTTTTAAAAAAATCATCTTCACCCCTTTGTTTTTCACCAAATGATTGCAGAGCTAGTTCTCACATTTGTTTAATATTATAATCATAGAATAAATATTCTAGTCTGATCTCCATCTTGATATCAATCTATACAAATGTAAACGGTTCTCATAGCCAATCTCGAAAGGGATCACCCAAATCAATATGGTTGGGTGAATTAGTTGAGCCACTACACTCTTAAATGTAGAAGATCTTCATAATAAAGTTTGATAGACAAACTATTAAAATAATATTGGGGTGTACTGTAGTGGTAGATATCCCACTTGGCATTATTATCCCAACACTCCCTCGTAATGTTAAATGGAGAATAACATGTAAAAAACATGTTGACATTTTTCCCTTATGCTAAGATAGCTGACATATAAAACACGTGTTCTGTGGGTTTTTCAATTCCACGGTACACTACCAGCGGGTTTTTAGTTTTAAGGTACACTAAAGTAGAGTTTTGTAATTTTTTCAACTCTGTAGTGTCCTATGGACTTATACAAGCTGCACATAATTGTTCCACGGGTTTGTAGTTCCACGGTGCACTAAAGTAGAGTACCACAGGTTTTCCAATTCCATGGTACAATACTGCAGTGTCTAGTGGACTTATAAAAGCCACAAAAAATTAAAACGTATTTTGAATTTTATCAAGACTGTGAGATACATGTTTTTCCATAGTTCAAAATAATGTTCCAAGGATATCTGTAACTTTATCTTTAGTTGAAAATAACTTTACAGAACACAATAAATTTGTGAAAATATTTACAACTTTATCTTCAGTTGAACAAAACTTGAGATCAATATCACCATTCATGACATTTTCTTGAATAAAGTGCATATGAAATTTGATATGCTTGGTCCTTTAATGTTGAAAAAGATTCTTTGCAAGAGAAATGTAACTCTAGTTATCACATAGAAGAGTAGTTCTTCCTTTGACGCCCATGTGCATTTCATCCAATAGTCTTTTCAGCCACAAATTCTTTTGTAGCTTTCATAACACTTCTATACTCTACTTTAGTATAATAGATAGACATTTTTTGTTGCTTCTTGCTACTCCAAGTGATGACATTTGAACCCAACTTGAAAACATATCAAGAAGTATACTTTCTATCCGCAACATCACCAACATAATCAGAATACAATAGCCAAATCATTGTGCATCATTATAAGAAGAATAAAAAAAACCATAATTGATTGTTCTTTTAATATATTGAAAAAAATATTTTTTCCATTTTCCAGCTATCCTCATAAGGTTCTTGCATAAATCATGAAACTAATCCTACTGCATAAGAAATATCAGGTCTAGTAATAGTCAAATAAATTAGACTAACTAGCTATCTATACATAGTAGGATCAAATTTAGCACAAATTTGTTTATGATCTAATTTAACACCAACTTCAATAGGAATGACAACAAGCTTACAGTCAACCTTGTTAAATCTTCTAATAAAATTCACATCATACTAATATTGAGATGTAACAATAGACTTGTGATCTTGAAATATAATCATGCTAAGAAAATGATTTAATAAACCTAAATTAGCCATTTCAAAACACTGCTTTAACTTTTCTTTGATCTTAAAAATTAAATTTTTATCACTTCTGGTAATCAAAATATCATATACATACAAAACAATAATGATAATATGAAATTTAGGCACATAGCTCATAGCTTCAACCCATAGAAATTTAGGCATATTAGAAGCATGAATCATAGTCCTAGCCATTTCTAAGACAGTCTTATTCTTCCTTTCTGAAATGCCATTTTGTTGTGGGGAATAAGGAGTAGTAAATTCTCTTTGAATCCCACATGACACACATAATTCATCAAAAAAATTCTAAAATATTCACCTCCATTATAAATCCTAATTATTTTAATTTTCAGATTAGAAGCATTCTCAAATAGAGATTTAAATTCCTGAAAGTTGACAAGACATATAACTTCTTAATAAAATTAGACCAAGTCATTATGGAGAAATCATTAATAAATAAAAAATCATACAAATATTCATTGAGAGAAGGAACCTAAAGTGGACCTCTCACATCACTATGAATCAACTCCAATAGCTGAGAAGAATTGGGATGATGATGTTTGTATAATGGTTCATCATGTTGGTTACCACGTAGGAAAATTTCACATGTTTCATGATATGATTTTTTTTTGGAAGACCAACAACAAGATTCAGTCTAGACATATCATACAAGGTTTTGATATTAACGTGCCCAAGTCTTTCATGCCAAAGCTAACTATAATTCCTAGAAGAGGAAGAAAAAAAGACTCAGATAAAAACCATCAAAGATATACAAGGCATTTTTATTAATACCAAAAGCAATAATATTACCAAACTTATCTTTTACAAACCACTTATCTTGTAGTTTTTTTAGTTGAGGAACATACAAGACATTTCTAATTACACCATTTGATAATCTAACATTGCCACAACCTTCAGATTTAATAGTGGAATTATCTCCTAGATATATGTTATCCTCACATTTAACTATATTTGAGAGGATACCAGGAGTACAAGTCATGTTCCTAGAGGCACCACTTTCAAGAATCCATTCATTATCATTTGAGGATGAGAGGACAATATATAGGGAAATAGAATGGTCATCCAAATTTTCTTGATTTTGCTTCTGATTATTGAGCTTGATTATCTTTGTATTCTTGACTGATTTGTTAGTCTTTACTCTATAATTAGAGTTTGTATGCCCAGATTTTCCACACTTGTTACAATTTCCATTAAACTTGACCTTAAAATTATGATTGTTTATAGTAGAATTAAATTTGGTATTGGATTCAAACTTAAATATGGTATTAGAGTTCTGTTTAGGATTATTTTTATTCTTATTATGAGTAGACTTGTGATAATGAGAGAACATGGCTTAATAAGAAGTCTCTTTTGAATTAAAATTTGGTATTACTCACTCTTCTTAAATTAACAGAGACGAAAGAGTATCCAAATCAAGTAGATCATTATCATTCTAATCTTAGAATTAAGAATAGATATAATTTCTAAACTTTTCATGGATATTTATCTGAATTATAAAATACAGGAGCTTATCTTGAAACAATTTACAGTTAAAACCATCCAATTGAGCTTTAACTTTCTTAATTTTAGCTAGATAATTAACAATTTCCTCATCCCCTTTCATAGGAGTTGTAAATAGTTCCATAATTAGCTTAATTATTTTAGATAGATGACTACCTTTATGCATTGTATCTAATTATTTCCATGCATCATTAGGGGAATCCATATGACCTATATGCATCAAGAATTCATCTTTTATGATTTGCAAAAATATGGAAAGAGCCTCCTAAGATCTATGAGAGAAGGACATAATATTTGTAGGGTTTTCTTTTCTTCCAATGGGTTGTGTATCCACACCAGTTACAAGTTTCCATAGCTTCCTAGCCATAAAATAGGATTTTAAATGAACTCACTGAATGTTATAATTTGTTCCATTTAACATCTAATACTTATCCAATGAAAAAGTAGTAGAGATATTTATTTTTATTGCTCTGACGGAATGGAGACAAATACAACTATTTTAATCAAAGAAGCCAAGAAGAGACAAAAAACAAGCTACAAATATTCTTTTTTAGTTATATGCTTGTAAATAGATTAGCAAAGAAAGAAAAAATAGGCCGTAGAGAAAAATATGTAAGATTTTCAAATTTTGGAATCCGTGAGACAAAGTAAAATAGATTACCCATAGAAAACAAAATTTGACAACCCGAGGAATGAAGAAAATTAGAAAACCCATGGTACAAAGGAAATAGACACCCACGGCCAAGGAAAATTTTGAAAGTTGCAGTACACAAGGAAATAAATTTGGCACCGGTAAAAGCTAAATACATGTGTAGTTAAATAATTGGTACACTTTTTTGTAGTCTGGAAGAAAAAAACAATTGCGAAGGAACATGGAAACGTTCAATTGGTTTGCAACTGATAGAGACTAACAAATTATTAGTCAAACAATTCCACTTTTCATCGATCTAGTGGATAGCAAAAGACACTTGGTGACTTTCTACCAACCTTTAAATAGATGGCTTCGAGCGGACTTAAAGTCACTAGAATAAGCCAAAATATAAAATAAAATTTGGGTCTGAAATCTAAAGACATGTGTCACAATATAAGAGGCTAAACCAAAGTAAAGACTAACACCCTGACACTTATGAAGACTAACACAACAAAAGATTAATACACATTTCCAGATGCAATTGGTTCACACTTCGTAGTACAAACAAAATGACTTAAGGTAAAAATGAACACATGAAGAGAATTTTAAATGGCTCACTTTTTTCAAGAATGATAAATGTGAAAAGGTAGTTAATTCTTATTGGATAGCCACTTCCGCAAATGAAAATACTAACATATGCAAAATAGGGAGCAATTCTATTGACTTAGATTTTATAAATATATGATAAATGTGAAATTCAAAGAAACACAAAGAAAATTCTATCGGTTCAACCTTCACATATTTCAAAAACAAGAAAACAAAGGTCTAACAACACAAAATACTTGGAGAAAACCTATTGGTTCAAATTTTGCAAAGACAGAAAGTTAACAAAGGACTCACAATGAGAAATATGCAGCAATCCTATTGGTCTGTATTTTGTAAAGATAGAAATATTCAAATAAAATCATGATAGTGTGAAATATAAAGTGACTTGGATATTTCTTATTGGATCAGATTTCAAAAATGATAGAGAAAAGCTTAACTTGATTCGAACAACGCAAAGAAACATTTAAATCCCTTATTGGTTCGTGTTTCGTGATGGACAATCATATAAATAATACAAATAACAATTTGAATCAAGGTGGATCTTTTTTATTAGCTCGGGTTTTACAAAAAATTAAGAATTCTAATAAAAAAATGATAATGCAAAGCTAGATGAAGAAAAAATGATTGGCTCAAGCTTCGTAGTCAACAAAACCTTTAAGAGAAAAAAAATTCAATAAATAATAACAGAGTGAATCCAAATGGAACTTAAAGATTGGATCATTCTTTTCAAAGATAGAATGTCATAGAAAAATAAAGATCTAAACAAAAATACAATAGAGCGAGGCCACTTAAAATTCCATGAGTGGATCTAGCTTCACAATCACAAAAATAACAACTATGAAGCTACTTGGAGAATTTTTATTGGCTTGAGCTTCATGAAACTAATAAGATCTAAATAAAAAAATGATATACCCAAGCTAGATGGTGTAAAATGATTGGATCAAGATTCACAAGAACAGATCTAGCGAAAAATAAAGATTTATAAAGTTGGGGCATATTTAACCATATGAACTAACTAGAACTAAGGAAATCCTTTTGGATCCATAGACAAAAATAGCTATAACGGATATAAGCAACATGACAACTTAAAAATATCATAGACGATAGATTTAAACCAAAAATGACTGTAACTAGATGAAGAAATAAAGATATATGATGACAATTACTCAAACATGATCTAAACAACCATTTAATAAATATTTTCAAAAAATATTGAGGAAAGAATTGGAATTTTAAACGTAGTTAGCTTGAAGATGACTGTGGAGGAACTAGGGCCTCGTATATCTGTAAAAAAACTTTAAGATTCTTCGCTCTAGCTAATCAATGGATCTGATACCATGTTAGGATTTAGAAGGATTGCATAATCAACTGATTATAAATCCACAAAATAAGTACCAAAGATTATATATTATAACATGAAACTTACAAAAGGTAATAACATGAGCTGAAAGAAAATAGACAAAGAGCATAGAGACAGTAACATCAGATTTAAGTGGGGAAAACCTGAAGGAAAAAAACCCTACTAAATAAAGTACTATCTGTTATTAAGAATTTCTGACAGATTTTTACCCAGCACTTCCACTTCGCTCCTTGGTTTTTCAAAAAATAATTAAAGAGATAGTTCTCACAATTGTTCAATACTATAATCATATAAATAAATCTTCCAGTCTGATCTTCGTCTTAATGTTATTATGCAAAAATTTAAATTTTGTTCATATCTAATCCTAAAAGGAATCACACAAATCAATATGGGTGGGTGAATCAGTCGGGATGCTTCACTCTTAAATGTGGAAGATATTCATAATAAAGTTTGATAGAAAAAACTATTAAAATAATATTGGGGCATACTGTGGTGGTAGATATCCCACTTGACATTTTCACCCCACCAATATTATCGTAGTGTTATGAAAATCATGAACACATATGATTATAGAAGGGAGTAATGAGATTTAAGAAAAATGAAAAAAGTTTTATGGTTCCTCTATATAATTTTATAAGACCCCTTATGTCAAGAGTGTAGACAAATTTGAATATATAAGTAACATCTAAAAAGTAACCATGTACGAAAAGGAGTATCTTGACCCAAAAATGATGGAAAATTATATTGGAAAAGTGTTTGAAATTATCTAATACCAACAAAATTTATTTCAAGCAATGGGTTGTGGAGGAATATGAAGTTGATGGAAGTAATTTCACTAGGGTAATAAAATGGTGTAGGAAGAATGATATTCCTATCAATATTTTTGTAGTATGTAATACTTTTTTTATGGATATAGAGTTATTATGATGTTGAATCTGAGGATATAACCATAAATACAGTGTGTGGTGAGGGTTAGTCCTAAATATAATGGTTCCACTTGTGTAAAGGCTTATTTGGTGGATATAAAGGCATGCCTACCTAGAGAAGACAAAACTTTGCATTTAATAACACTCTACAAGACACTACTTCCCATTAATGGACAATGCATATGACTCATTTTCCCATATGAACTAAACTCAAAGAGTCAATGTGCATAATTTTAGAGAAGAGTAATATTAGTAAGGGAATTCTAATTTATGTGGGTGATACTAATCAAGGTGGACACTTATAGGAATGTGAGAGAGTTCAATTTAAGGGAATTTTTGTTTCCATTATGGTAATTTATCCATGTATTGTATGGGACATTAAATACATGGGATAGGTGTTAGTATTTGTAGAATGTGACTAGGAAGGAGACTATCGATTAGGAAGTAGTGAAAGAAGAGATTTTATAAAACTTTACTTTTGACATATAAGAGAAATGGCTAGTTACACCATTAACCATGATTAAAGACATAATTATTTACATAGATGAGAAATGATAGGATGGGATATGTTGGTATCCAAACTGATTCTCCTGCGAGGGCTGAGTAGCAGAAAAATCATGATATAAGTCATTTTGTAGCAGGGAGGGGATTCAGCTGACTCTTTGTTACTCAGGCATTGGAGAAATGGATAACACCTTACTAAGGGTTTGATCTACCCTCACTACTTTAGGTTGTGCCTTCAACCAGGGTGAGAGGACCTGTTCTGTAACCCGTGTTGGTGAAGGATATCAAGAGATCCTTCTTTGCACAATTTTCATGAAAAACTTGAGAAAATATGATCAATACAACACAATCTAACTCTCACAAGTTGTCACACTAGAGAGTGGAGATGTTTCTGGACAAGGTTCAGGTTACTAAAGACAATAATTGAAACCTGATTGTCTCTGCATATTTTGGTAGTGAAATTTGTTAAATCTTTGTGGATACACAGTACAAAAAGGGGTAGTTCATGTAGGATTCATCATTTGAGAAGTTTTTTGGTGGGAAGTTAAGCAAGATAAAGTTGATTATACCAGATATTTGAGAGCCTTTACAAATATTGGAACACTCACAAACAAAATGCTTCAAAATAGCCAAAATATTCCTTCAACCAGAAGGTGTGTATCAATGGAGGCCCAGAGATGCATGATTTCATACACTCTTCAAGAATTCAACACAAAGGCTCATGTTAAAGACTCAATTAAACATTGGAAATCCCTGATTCATCACACCTAAGATACACTCATAGGCTAACAAACAATCTTTGTCAACACAGTGGAAGTAAAATGATTTTAAATTGTTTATTTCATTACAAGATGAAAGCTCTTCTCATAATGAAATTGCAAATGCCACAATACTACCACAAGGATAAGATCTTGTGTGATTCAGAGGGATTTTAACATAAGATTGCAACAGGAACAAGAAAAACTATTTGAAAACATTCTGAAATAAAAGAAAACACAATTATGCTCATGATCAACACAAATTCATTCAAGGTTCACTAGATTCATCAGCAGGGGAAAGTTTCTTCAACAATCTCAGAGCTTGTCAATGGCTGTACACTTGCAACCATCTTGACATGATTAAATCTAAAAACATGGGAAATAAACATGTTTCTCAGACATTCTCTCAGGAAAATGGTTTTTCTCAAACTTTCTCAGAAAAATTAACCCCTGACTTTGGCATCTCTCATTTCATGCCTTTATATCACTCACTTTACATCAAATATTTTCCCCCCAAAAAACAAGAATATTCTGAGGAATACTTTGTTTGTTACAGATTTGTTCCAGAAAGTGATATTTAACAAATTTACACCCAAAAGCTGCCAGGTGTACAAAAGATAAGCTTTTTCAATTATTTCCACCAGTTGTTTTTAACTGGGGCATCCGGTTGTCACTTCTAGAAAATTATTTGGAGCATTCCCTCCTGATTCTAAAAACATGATGCACACAAAAAAGAGGAAGAATGCGTGTAAGCCTGTTGATCATCCTTTGCACCTGCAACTTCCTTCTCTTCATCCTTTTCCTTTGCATCTTGCTCTGCTTCATCCTGGTGGTTTTCTGTAGGTGCCCAAGCAATTCTTGATTCAAAACAACAACTTTCACACTTCTCAGGTTCACAAATTGAGCTCCACAACAATTCTGATTGCACTTCACTGATAAAAATGACAAGAGACCATGAAATTAACAATAAAAGATGAAATGCATTTGAATCTCTTGAGGTCCTGGAGTGTTAATGGTGGCAGAACTAAATGCCTTGTATCATAGCCATTAACTTTGTCTTTCACAACTTCAAAAATTGAGCCATCCACATGGAAAAGATCTTAGCTGAAGTGGGCCTAGGGGTACTTTTTGTATTTTGTGTCACTTAAAGAAAATGTGTACTTTTTGGACAATTTGGCCCACCCATCCACTTTTGATATAGGCTCAACACGTGGCTTTACCTGGGCATGACAACGGGTACACGGACTTACTTTATGACTTTTATTCTTTTCAAAACAAAGTTCATAGAATCTCAAAATGCCCCAGTGACCCACCTCCCTGCTTTCAATATAGGTTTAATGTGGCTTTCCTAGGGCGATTTATGGCTCACAATGCTGACTCAAACATGTGGGTCAACACAGTGGAATCTGGGCACAATGGGGTAGCACTCACTTTATAACTTTATTCCTTTTCACAAAAAGGCAAAATTCCCAAAGTGCTCCGGTGACCCACCTCCCCACTTTGAATTTTCAATGCTGACTCAAACATGTGACATTATTTGGTCCCCAGTGGAGTCGCGACTCATTTTATAACTTTTACTCCTTTTCACAAAAAGGCCAAAAAACTTCAAAGTGCTCTGATGATCCACCTCTCCACTTTGACTTTTCAAACCACCACGTGTCCTTTTGCGGGCCTTAGGCATTCCTTTTATATTTTCATTCCTTTCACCATAATGCCTAAAACACAAAAAGGGCCCACCTTTCCGCAACCGCTTGATCGATTATGACAGGTGTACATCTTCAGGGCCAAAGTAAGAAATTTGCTTTGCCACTTCATAATTTTGACTAGCCAATTAGAATTCATCGGAGCCACGGGACCAATTTGACATTTTTTACAATTGTGACAAAAGTGACAAGTTCACCAAATAGACCCGCCATGCCTGCATCCAATTAAAGATGACCACGTATCCATGGATGTTGGGACAAAATTGACATAGAAACATGAATGTGGAAAAATAAAATGCAGGGGAAACCCCAAATTCATGCCCAAATTACAATTTTTTTCTCATGGACAGAGAAATAAACAATACCTGGCTCAACATGATCCACGACCATAGAGAAAGATTTACAACAACACCCTGGTAAAGATAAAAAACTTCATGCATCCACACAGGGAGATAAAAAATACTTCAAACCATGCAGACTGAAGAATTTTTTGAACAAAGGGTGAGATTGAAATCGAGCACCAACATCAGCTCCGACTCAGGGATGGGCACTCCCAGCGAGTGCCACAAGAACAACATAGCATACCATGTGCCAAAAATCCATTGGGAAACGGAGTCAAGAACCAACCTCCAAAACAAAGAAACAATAACCAACCTCCCAAGAATGAACCGAGAAACCAACAAAAACTGGTCACCAAGGACCAGGAGAAACCGAAATAGAAAAAACACAAAAATAAAACAAAAAAAAAGACTATACACTGTACAATGATGCGTACCTTGATTCTGAGAAATCAATCAAGGAAATGTTTCAAGTTCCTTCCATTAACAGGCAACTCAAGCAATTCCCCATCTAGGTCTTTTAGGAAAAAGGTGTGCTCACCAATCTGAATATCAATAGAATAAGGGCCCATCCATAATGCATCAAACTTTCCATGCTTTCCCTTATCCTCATGTCTGCTATCCCACAATAGCACAAGATCTCCCACACTGAAAACTCTTGGAGTTACCTTTTTATCAAACAATTTCTTCAATTTCTCCCTAAACTTCACATGTCTTTGGTGGGATTCTCTTCTCTCTTCATCTAATTCAACAATTTGATTAATACGAGCATCATAGGGACTGACCTCCTGGTCCTCCAATTGTTGGATAAATTGGTAAGAAGATAATTGCATATGCAGGGGAAGTAGAGCTTGAGTTCCATACACCAACTCAAATGGAATTTTTCTAGTAGCTCTTTTGACAGTAATTCTATCAGCCCAAACAACAAACTTCAACTGCTCACCCCACTTTTGTTTGTTTAATTCCAAGGTCCTTCTGATTATCTTCAACAAATTCTTGTTGCTTGATTCTGCTTGTCCATTACCTTGGGGATTATAATTTGAAGCATATGCTAAATTGATCCCATACTCATGACACATGGCTACCAAAGGTTTGGCTCGAAAACTCATAGCATTGTCAGCAACTATCTTAGTAGGCACTCCAAACCTGTAAATTATATGATTCAGAATGAAGTCCATAACAATTTGGTGGGTAGATTTCTTGGTAGGGATTTCCTCCACCCACTTGGTGAAGTAATCAGTGGCCACTAATATCCACTTGTGGCCTACACTTGAAGAATCTGAAATCTCACCAATGAAGTCCATTCCCCACTGCTTAAATGGGGCTTCAATTGATACAGGATGCAAAGGGAGGGAGCCTGAAGCTTTCAATCTTCCTGAAAAATGTTGACAACTCTCACACTTTCTTACCAGCAGAGTTGTATCTTTAAAAAGAGTTGGCCACCAGTAACCAGCCCTTAAGATTTTATGAGCTGTGACTCTTCCAGCAAAATTCCCTCCACAAACTCCTCCATGGAAATCATCAATTATTTTTGGGGCTTCATCCTCAGTGATACATCTCAAAATAACTCCCTCAGGGTTCTTCCAAGCTAACCCATAATCAGTGATGATGTATTTTTGGGAGGCTAACTTAAGTGCTCTCTTTTGATTCTTTCTTAAATACTCAGGGCATTGTAGATGTTTGAGATAAAAAATAATATCCTTGTACCATTCAGAATTTGTCACTTTCTCAAGAATATTCAATCTTTCTTCTTCAACCTCATTTATCTCAACTGTTTGCAGGTTGCTTTCTGCCATTAGCTTTGCTAGGCCCAATCCTCTAACCAATTTTTAGTTTGGATGTCCATATCATATTCTTGCAATTTATTTTCCCATCGGCATCTTTTACTTGAAATTTCCATCTCTGATAGGATATCCTTAACCATGGTATGGGGAACATAAGCTATGAACTTTAGAGCTCAAAATATATGGCCTAAAGATTTTTGTGGCCCTGACCAAAGAAAAGGCTTGTTTCTCCATGATAGTATACTTCAATTCTGCTCCTTGTAATGCTTTACTAAAGAAAGCAATTGGTCTTTCAGCTCCTTCATCATCCTTTTGTAACAACACAGATGCAATAGTATTCTCTGAAGCAAAGGAAAACATTTGGAAAGCCTTTTTATAATCAGGAGCTGCTAAAACAGGGGCATTCTTCAATGCTTCCTTAATCCCAGTAAAGGCTTGAATAGCTGCTTCTTCCCATCTGATACTCTGATCTTTCTTCAACATACTGGTGATTGGGATAGTTAATTCAACAAAGTTGGAAATAAATCTCCTAATAAAATTTATCTTCCTGAAAAAGGATTGAATTCCCTTTTTGGTTCTTGGAATAGGAACTTTACTAATGGCTTCCACTCTCTCAGGATCAATCATGACCCCTTATTTGACACAATATGTCCAAGAAACTTTTCCTTTTGAACCCCAAAATGGCACTTCTTAGGGATTCAGTGATATACCATATTCCCTGCATCTTAACAACATATTTTCTAAATGTTGCAGGTGATCACTTCTTTTCCTTGAAAAAACTGTCACATCATCCTGATACACAACAATGAAATCATTTATATATCCAGAGAATGCTACATCCATTGCTCTTTGAAATGTGGCTCTAGCATTCATCAGGCCAAATGACATTCTTGACATACACATAGGTTCCCCATGGAGTGGTGAAAGTGGTTTTGATTCTCTCTGATTGCTTCACAACCACTTGGTTATACCCAGAAAAACCATCCAAAGTGGATAACAACTCAGAACTAGTAACTAATTGCAACATGTTATCCATATTTGGCAAGGGATAGTTGTCCTTGATTGATGCCTTATTTAAATTTCTGAAGTCAACACACAATCTTATATCCCCATTTTTCTTTCAACAGGTACCAGGTTTTCTACCCATGAGGAGTATCTTGTAGGCTGTATAATTCCTCCATCCCTTAAATTTTTCAACTCTTCTTGCATTTTTAGAGAAAGGAGGGGATTAATTGGTCTTTGTTTCTACCTAAATGGCTTGGCATTAGCTTCCAGGGGTATTTCATGTTGAAAAAGGTCTTCCCTGTATGCTTTCAATTCTGAATATGACCAAGCCAAGCAGTCCTGGTACTTTTTTAGCAATTGGACATATGACTTTCTTTTCTTCTCTATTCAAGTTGTTACCTAGCCATATTCTCCTAGGTTTATCCTTTGTGCCCAGGTTATATTCTTCAACATCCCTCGAGGCTGACATGTGTCTATTAATAATGCAGTCAACATTATCAAAATTTGATTCCAGTGCAACCAAACCTCTTAGGAATAGTATTAGTTTTCAATTGGATAATGTCCTTACCAAATAAGGTCTCTTTTCCTTCATTTACACAAACCATTGGTTCCCAGTCCATACTTTGATTGGAAAATTCTCCTTTATTCTATAGAAACCTTTGGACCTGAGCATCATCTTCAAACACCTGTCAGTGCTTGATATTGTCAGGGACAGACGGCCTGGTCAATATTTCAATATCATATTCACAATAGGGAGACATTGTACAATTTTCAAACCTAGATCCCAATACTGCCAATTTTTCTGCTACAGTATTATAGCTCCTATCATGATGTATTATATTGAAAGAATCAAACATTTCAATGAAGTCCCAAACTACATGCTTATACTGTTTCATTCTTTGATTCTTTGTTGCATACAATTTTCTAACTTGCTTGACTATCAAATCTGAATCCCCTTTAACAATAATATCCTTGACACCATATTTCCAAGCAATCCTTAAACCCAACAACAGTGCTTCATACTCTGCAATATTGTTTGTACACTCAAAATTGAGTTTAAAAGAAAAGTTAAAAACCTCTTGGCTTGGAGATATCAAAAAACACCAGCACCATTACCAGAATCTAGAACATGCCCCATCAAACATTAAATTCCAAGGAGAACCAACCTACTCAGGATACTTACACTCATCAATTTTATGCTCCTTACAATCAGCATATCCCACAAAGTTATCAACATCAACATCTGTGTACAATACTTCATAAGAAGCATTGTTAGGGTCCTCAATGAGATGTAACATTTTCTTCTCACCATATAACTTCACAAGGCTTCCCTCAATTGGTATGGTTGCATATGACATGTCCATTTGCACACTTCCACCCACACTAGCTACCCATTTTCTAGATAATAACATCCCCCACTTGGACAGGACAATCCACAATAACCACATTCATGGTTAAGCATTTTCCTGGATAAGCTGCTAGTTGCACTACCATTCCTTTGACATATCCAATTACTGGCACTTCTCTTGAATCCATAGTAGTACATTTCCCAAAATCTGTTGTTACCTTGATATTTAACTCATTCATTACCTCAAGAGGCATTACATTACATGAGGCTCCTGAATCAAACATGCAGTTATGTACCAACCTATCTTTAATAATCAAAGTGGTAAAAAATGGATCAACATCCAACTAAGATTCAACCAGAGAAGTTCCCAAATATACCTCAGATGATTCACCCAGTTCCTCCAATGCTTGTGGTATTTCTGATTCTGCAATAATAGGAGGAATCTCTACATTATTAACACTTTTTCCCTGAGTAATATTTTCTTCCTTAAATCCCAAATATTCAAATGCCCTTTTCCTATGCTCAGGGATCCTGAGTAATTCAACAATGGGAACAGTGACCTTGATCTGACTCAAGATTTGGGCTATGTCACAAGGAACATATTTGGGTAGGGAAGTATTAGGAGGGAGATTCACCACTTCCTCTGATAGTATAGGAGTTTTCAGAGTCTGGGCATGGGCAGGAGTACAGGTTTTATTTGGGGTAGTTAGGCCTTTGCCAGATGTATCTTTCTTAGGGATTTCCCTTTGGGATATTGGTAAGAACTGGAACTTTTGGCTTGGTTTGTGGCCCTACCCCTTTGACAACCTTACTTCTAGTGTTATATTCTTTCTCCTGAGCCACTACTGCATTCATCAACAGTTGTCCTGTCCTCTTCAGAAGGGATCCCTCCATCATACTTTTTAATCATCAAAGCCCTTAAGTATTCAAAATCATGATTAGGTAGATCAAATGCTTGCACCATATCAATTTCAAAAGTATTAATAGGAGGAAGAGGTAATACCCGGTGAACACAATCCCAGAAGTTTTCAATAGTTCTGGCACTTATCAATTCAGTTGAGGTTGCCCCCTGCCATGAGTTTGTAGGGAATTCCATCATGCACACATCATCATACGTCTCATCATCATCTGCTTCCTCAACTTCTTGATCTACATCACATGGGGAGTGTGGTAATAAACACCTATCACACCACTCGATAACATTGGCCTCCTCCACAGTAGCAACCTGGCAGTCAAAGGATCAGGAACCAATCTATTCTCCCTAGGTTGAGGTTGTTTATTTCCTGATCCCATGAGCCCTTTCCCTCTATCATCTGGTCTATGATCACCTCTGGGATGATTTCCAAATCTCTCCTGACCTTGTGGCTTGTGCTGACCCTGGGAACTTTGTCCTATCCCTTTTTCTGCTCTAGCCAGTTTATAGGATATCTCTTTAACTGCTCCAGCCAAAGTTTTTACAACCTCTTCCAGATCCACAAGCTTTTGTTTGATTGAGGCCTTTCAGGATTGATCAACTTAACACCTTCCCTCTTAGGAGGCTTTCCAACTACCTTAATATTATTTTCTATTTGTAAAGCCATAGTGAAGGCTTGCCTCAATGTTCCCAGGTTTTTATCTCTTAAGTAATAAGCAACCTTTTTATCAAAAGCATCAGAATATTTTATCAAATAGGACTCATCACTTGGCCTTAGGATTATAGGTAGCCTATTCAAGGTTTTATTGAACCTAGTATTGAAATCATGGACAGATTCATTTGGATTTTTCTTTATATTTTCAAATTCAGATAAAGGAACCTGGGATCTGTCTTATCCCCATATTGCAATCTAAAGGCATTTTTCATCTCAGTCCATGAATCTATTGAATTATCTGGTAAATCCTTGTACCAGTCACGTGCATCCTCCTCAAGAGTATGAATAAACAAATTTATATACACGTCTTCAAACTCAATTTCAAAATCTTCCATCATATTGACAAAGAGTCTTAAATGGTGGTCACCAGTGATGGCATTATTCCCTTGAAATTTTGGCAACCTATTTCTGACATCTTGTGGCACCATATTAGGATATCCATCCATACCTCTGAAATCTATAGGTCCAAAAGTGTTGACAACAAAAGGAGGTCTAGGTGGAGGTTGGGCCATATTGCCTTGAGGTGGTGAATTTACAGGAGAAACAAAATGATAGGGAATGAGGGGTCTTTGGAGCACAGGAGTATAGCTTTCAAAATAAATATTCTCTAATGACTCAGCTTCATGGAAAACCCTATCAACCTTGGAAGAAACAGGGGAAAACTGAGAGGCACACTTTTCAGACACAAATGATGGCCCCTCTCTAGTTGGAGAACTCAAATTTATATAAAGATTACTTGGTTCAGAATCACTTGAAGATGTATGGTAATATTCAACCACAGATTGATCACCTTTCAGAACTGATATCTCCTTTTTTGATTCTTGATTTCCAACAACTTTCCAGACTTGTTTTCCTTCTGAATTTTCCTTTCCTAGTTCTGGAAATAACTTTTTAGTAGGATCCCTAGTGAAGAAATACCTTCTTCCCTCCATCTTTGCAAATATCGATGACAAATTTCACTTGACATAGGTTAAGACACTGGTAATCATCAAAATTTCAATTCAACACAGAGTCACCACTAAGGATTTTCACCTTAGTTGTGTAGATGCACTATAAGTAACTTGTCAAGTGTCTATCAATGCTTAATTTCTACAAAGCTTAATAGATCCGACCTTCCTTTACCCACATTTATCACTATTGATGCAAATTTAGTGCAATAACCACTAGAAACTAGAAATACTACACAATGAACTTGTAATCTTGCACAAATCTTACAAATCTCAACAAAGGATGACGTTTAAACAACTTATTTGCACTTAAATCATGTAAGAAACATTACAAGGGTCATGTATGTGTATAGTCCCTGCATTTGTACAAAATAGGTTCCCCTGAAAATGGTGCCACTTCGGTGTTGGTATCCAAATTGATTCTCCTACGAGGGCTGAGTAGCATCACGAAACTGGCAGGATGCTTAGAGATAGAAAAATCATGATATAAGTCATTTTGTAGCTGGGGAGGGGATTCAACTGACTCTTTGTCACTCAGGCATTGGAGAAATGGATAGCACCTTACTAAGGGTTTGATCTACCCTCACTACTTTAGGTTGTGCCTTCAACCAGGGTGAGAGGACCCATTCTGTAACCCGTGTTGGTGAAGGATATCAAGAGATCCTTCTTTGCACAATTTTCATGAAAACCTTGAGAAAATATGATCAATACAACACAATCTAACTCTCACGAGTTGTCACACTAGAGAGTGGAGATGTTTCCTAGACAAGGTTTGGGTTACTAAAGACAATAATTGAAACCTGATTGTCTCTACATATTTTGGCAGTGGAATTTGTTAAATCTTTGTGGATACACAGTACAAACAGGGGTAGTTCATGTAGGATTCATCATTTGAGAAGTTTTTTGGTGGGAAGTTAAGCAAGATAAAGTTGATTATACCAGATATTTGAGAGCCTTTACAAATATTGGAACACTCACAGACAAAATGCTTCAAAATAGCCAAAATATTCCTTCAACTAGAAGGTGTGTATCAATGGAGGCCCAGAGATGCATGATTTCATACACTCTTCAAGAATTCAACACAAAGGCTCATGTTAAAGACTCAATTAAATGTTTGGAAATCCCTGATTATCATGCCTAAGATACACTCATAGGCTAACAAACAATCTTTGTCAACATAGTGGAAGTAAAATGATTTTAAATTGTTTATTTCATTACAAGATGAAAGCTCTTCTCATAATGAAATTGAAAATGCCACAATACTACCACATGGATAAGATCTTGTGTGATTCAGAGGGATTTTAACATAAGATTGCAACAGGAACAAGAAAAACTATTTGAAAACATTCTGAAATAAAAGAAAACACAATTATGCTCATGATCAACACAAATTCATTCAAGGTTCACTAGATTCATCAGCAGGGGAGAGTTTCTTCAACAATATCAGAGCTTGTCAATGGTTGTACACTTGCAACCATCTTGACATGATTAAATCTAAAAACACAGGAAAATAAACTGGTTTCTCAGATGGTCTCTTGGGAAAAAAATGGTTTTTCTCAAACTTTCTCAGAAAAATTAACCCCCCCATTTGTCATCAGTCACTCATGCCTTTTATATCACTTACTTCACATCAAATTTCCCCCCCCAAAAAAAGAATATTTCTGAGGAATACTTTGTTTTGTTACAGATTTGTTCCAGAAAGTGATATTTAACAAATTTACACCCAAAAGCTGCCAGGTGTACAAAAGATAAGCTTTTTCAATTATTTCCACTAGTTGTTTTTAACTGGGGCGTCTGAGGGGAAAATTATTTGGAGCATTCCCTCCTGATTCTAGCATGACCATCCACAAAAAAGCTTGAAGAATGCCTTCTCTTGATCATCCTTTCCTCTGCATCTTTCCTTCTCTTCATCCTTTTCCTCAATATTCATCTTTCTCTACTTCATCCTGGTGGTTTTCTGCAGGTGCCTGAGCAATTCTGATTCAAAACAACAACTTTCACACTTCTCAGGTTCACAAATTGAGCTCCACAACAATTCTGATTGCACTTCATTGATAAAAATGACAAGAGACCATGAAATTAACAATAAAAGATGAAATGCATTCAAATCTCTTGAGGTCCTAGAGTGTTAATGGTGGAAGAACTAAATGCCTTGTATCATAGCCATTAACTCTGTCTTTCACAACTTCAAAATTGAGCCATCCACATGGAAAAGATCTGAGCCGAAGTGGGCCTGGGGTACTTTTTTGTATTTTGTATCACTTAAAGAAATTGTGCATTTTTAGACAATTTGGCCCGCCCATCCACTTTTGATATGGGCTCAACATGTGGCTTTACCTTGGCGACAATGGGGTCACTCACTTTATAACTTTACTCCTTTTCACAAAAAAGAATCCAAAAATATCCCCTCCCAAACTACTTTCAAAAATGCTCCAGGCGACCCACCTCCCCGCTTTGACTTTTCAATGCTGACTCAAACATGTGACAGCTCCCCGCTTTGGTCCCCAGCGGAATTATGGCTCACTTTATAACTTTTATACTCCTTTTCACAAAAAGGAAAAAATTCCCAAAGTGCTCCAGTGAATCCACCTCCCCACTTTGAATTTTCAATGCTGACTCAAACATGTGACATTATTTGGTCCCTAGCAGAATTGTAACTCATTTTATAACTTTTCTCCTTTTCACAAAAAGGCCAAAATCTTCAAAATGCTCCGATGATCCACCTCTCCACCTTTGACTTTTCAAACCACCACGTGTCCTTTTGCGGGCCTTAGGCATTCCTTTTATATTTTCATTCCTTTCGCCATAATACCTCAAAACACAAAAAGGGCCCACCTTTCCCAACCTCTTGATTTATGACAGGTGTACATCTTTCGGGGTCAAAGTAAGAAATTTCTTTGCCGCTTCATATTGTTGAGTAGCCAATTAGAATTCATCAGAGCCACGGGACCAATTTGGACCAATTTGGCATTTTTTATAATTGTAACAAAAGTGACAAGTTCACCAAATAGACCTGCCATCATGCCTCATCCAATTAAAGATGACCACGTAGCCGTGGATGTTGAAACAAAATTGACACAGAAAGACACGACTGTGGAAAAATAAAATGCAGGGGAAACCCCAAATTCACGCCCAAATTACAATTTTTTTCTCATGGACAGAGAAACTGTAAACAATACCTGGCTCAACGTGATCCATGACCATAGAGATGGATTTACAACAACACCCTAGTAAAGATAAAAAAATTTACGCATCCACACAGGGAGATAGAAAATACTTCATTTATAGGGAGAGTGCACTATAGAAGAAATGTATAAATATCCCACTTAATATGAAAACCAGCCACTATGCATGATACAGGTGAATATTGGGATGGTCATTCTTGGGGATTACTAAGGTAATGTGGAATACACTTGGATTACAAATTTGGTTAAATATTGTTGTGATCTATTCCCTAAGATATACCAAGAGATGAAGGGAATACACACAATTTTTGTAAATATACATATAAATTTGTAGGAAGGAGCTAAACTAATAAATATTTTTTTTATGGAATGAATCAAAACTTATGTGCTAAGGTGAAAGATGAGATTTAAAAAATGTTAGTTGTAGAATTATCTTCCCAATTGAAAAATTCAACTAGGTTATCTTCATCATTATTATAATAAAATAGGATGGAAGTATTTACATATACATGGATTTTAAATAATTAATTATGCTTTTTCTCAAGATCCATTTCTAATGTAATATATGTAAGAAGTGTTAGAGAGTTTCATAGGATTTGAAATCTATTATTTTTGATGGATTTTCTTGGTATAATCAAGTAAAAATAATGGAAGAGGAAAAGTATAAGAAATTTTTTGAAACTAAATGGGATTATTTTGTGTATAATTTCATGCCATTTGGGTTCATATTTCACAAATGGTATTCTCATTTATTATTTTGGAAGAGTTAAAATTTATCATTCATAAATTTATACAATTGTGCCTAGATTATTCAACCATTTATGGAATATTAAAGGACTATCATAAGAATCTAAATTTGATGTTTTAAATGTTTCGGTAGCTATAAATTTCATTACACATAAATAAATTCACTTTTGAGGTACCTTATGGTACTTTGTTAGGGAATATGATATGTAAATAATCCATATTGTTGAACCTTGAAAATATAGTAATGGTCCAATAATTTAAAGTACTCTAAATGTACAAGGATGTTGGTGCATTCCTTAGTGATTATGGATTTAATATTAATTTAAGAGGAAATAAATTTACTCCAACTATGTGATTAACAATGGAACCTAGATCTGAAATGATCTGCAAATGACTGTAAGTGGATCCCAAAACTTATGTACAAAAGATCTGTGAATCATTATTACAAAGAAAACTATACTAACAGAAAGACATGTGAATGCAAGACCTTTTAGGATTTAGAACTAAACTACTATGTACATGGTGATATCATATTTCATAACAAATTCTTTAAATAGATCTCATTGACTGGGTTTATAAGTTCTTCTCCATTTATTTTATTAAATTTTAAAGCATTGCTTGGCTTACAGCTGTAAATCACATAAGATTTGTTTCACATTGTATCAAAATTTGAATGTTTATGTGGCTTAGATCTATCATGATACCACTTAATCACAAGGTCTCCTTCTTGAAAGTTTCTAGCTATTGATTTTCTATCAATTTTTTTTTGATCTAATCTTGATTCAGCTCCATAGCTTTCATGGCCAAGTTTCTCAATTCTTTAAGCTCCATGAGTTATGTGTATTTGATCTCCATCACTCAAAATTCAAATATTTCCAACTATTTGATGAGATATAATGCAAATAACTTGAGAGATATAGGTATACTTACTTATTTACTAGAAACCAACTTTTATGGTGAGCTTCATGTTGATCATTTAGGGGTGATTCTATTAGCCCATAGAGAGGATTTTAGCTTATTGTTCCATGCCCTTTGATTTTCCTCTAAGGTTCTTCTTATGTTTTAAAATAATTTCTTGTTGGTTGATTCAGTCTACTCATTTCCTTGGGGGTAGTAATTTGATGAGGTTCTTAGATGGATGTCATTATTTATAGCCCATTCAAATATAATGTGTCAGGAAAATCCAAAGCATTATCTAAGATGATTTTAAAAGGGACACTAAATATTGTTGTAATGCCTTCATATAAATCTTTAATGTTGGTTTTGTTTGCTTTCTTCAATGCAACCACCTCCATCCACTTGGTAAAATAATCTATGGCTATCAAAATCCATTTTTGTCCTAAATTGGAGTGTGGGTTGACTAATCCTGTGAAATCTAACCCTCACTACATGAATTATTGATCTATTAAAATATGATGAAGTGGGAAAGTAGAAATTATTTCCTTTCCTGTGAAAAAGGAATACTACTTAAATTTTTTGACCCATACATGGCAGTCCTTGAATATATTTGGATAATAATATCCACCCTTCATGATTGTGAGTGTTGTGGTTCTTAGAAAAAAATGACCTACTGCTTCTCCATCATAAAAATCATGTATAATTTTCTCTAATTAATTTGAATCAATGCATCTCAAGAGGACACCATTCATATCTTTTTTAACACAATTCCATTAATGAGAACATAAGGGATTGATTAGAGTATAAAGTAAATTTCCTTGTCTTTACTTAGTCCTTGAGAACGTTGACCTGATTGGAGAAATTTTACCATATCATAGGTCCACTAGAGGTAAGTAAGGAATTAGCTTATTATTTGCAATCATGATGGAGTATGAGGAAAACATCTTCATAAATTCGTTTCTTCGAATCTATCTTCTCACACAAATGCCTTCCTCTTACTAGTTTAGTCACCTTGATATAAAAATCATATCCCATCACCTTGGTTACCTAACCAACTCTTTTTTCATTCAAGACTTTATTCAAAAGAAATTTTTTCACCCCAAAATGAGATACCATGAGGTGAATCTTATTACTAGACACTAATGTATGAATTTCTTTAGAATTTTTATAACATCCAAGGAATGTTTCTTAATAAATTAATATCTCTTTTCATAGTCTTCTAGAACTTAGCTAAAGAATGTAATCAGTTGTTTTAAAATCTCTTCTTTTATCTGAACCAACATGACATATATTGTGTATGTGCCCACAAAGGTATACAAGGTGAAATCATTGAAGAAACATGCATTGATGATGGTAGGAGCATGTGTTATTACTTGTTTGATAGCCTCAAAACTACCCATCCCTTCCACATTCCATTCAAAAGGAACATTATTTTTCAACATGAATGTCACCAGCTTAACATGGTTTACAAAATTTGGGATGAACTGCATGAAAATTTTAATCCTTTCTAAAAATATTTACGATGCCTTCTTATGACTTGACAATGACAAAGTAAAAATAGCACTCACCATTTCCAAATCTATTGCAATCCATTTTTTATAGACAATGTGGCCTAAGATATTTACTTCATGCACTAGGAAGATACATTTCTTAGGGTTAAGAGAGACCCCAAATTACCTACACCTTTCAAATACCTACCTTAGGTGAAGGATATGGTCATTTGTGTCTTTCGAGAGAAGAGTGATATCATCAATGGAGAAAAAAAAGATGTCGTTGATCAGTCCTTTAAATTCCATATACATGTATCTTTAGAATGTTGCTCCCAAATTAGAAATAAAAGGAATTTTTTTGTAGGCGTAGGTTCCCCATTTAATAGTGAAATTTTTCTTGAAATAATATTCTTCATGTACCATAATCTAACTATATAATGAGTATCCATCTAGTAGGGAAAATATTTCTGAACCTACTGTACCATATGAAGAATTTTCTCCATAGAAGGTAACATATAGTGATCTTTCAAGGATGCCTTGTTAAGATATCTGAAATCAACACATAACCCAATTTCTCCATTTTGTTTCTGCATTAGGACCAACTTTGTAATCCATATTGAATATTTTATGGGGAAGATGATATCTAATTCAATCATCTTGCTTAGTTCCCTGTTCATGAGTGGCTCAATCTGTGGATTGAAAGGAATTTGTTATTTCTAATAGGCTTAGTCACAGGATCCAACTGAACATTATGTTGTGCTAAGTCAGGATCAAAACCCTGAAGGTCTTCATCATTCCATGCAAGGGTGTCAAAAATTTATTGAAAAAGTTCCACAAAGGAATATTTTTCTTAAGGAGTGCATACCTTTCCAATCTTGAGTAGCTTGTCTCTGCTAACTAAAATGGGTTCAATATCCTCATCCTTGATAGTAATATTTGTATTTTATCTTCTCATCTGATAATATCAAACAAAAATGAATTCCAAGGTGACTAGGCCTTTAGGTATATTATTCGAAATTAGTTGGAAAATTTGGTCATCATACTATAGCTCTAACTTGTTCTGGTTTCTCAAAGAGAACACAACCTCTTCTTAGATGAAGTTGATGATATTTTGATCACTTTCAAAAACATCTAGTTGATGTTGTTATCAGGTACCACGGGTCTTAATACTACTTTTACGTGTGGTTTCTCCTTGTCTCTTTTGAATTCAACAACATAAAAATTTTCTCATTCTATGGCCAACTTATTTGCATGTTTGTTTTCTTCCCTCTGTATTACATGGATATTGAAAGCTTCATGATCCTTGATGAGGTACCATAACCTATGATTGTAAGCTCTAAGTTAATGAATTTTAGCTACATTCAATCATCTGAATTTATTCACAATTAGATCATTATCCACAAAAGTATGCAACTATTTATTTTTCTTCATTCATGCCCACTCAAGACCTTGTATGAGAGATTCATAATCTGATGATTTGTTATAATAAATAAATTGAAATATGAAAGAGGAGTAATATCACATACAAGTGTGAGATACGAACATTATACCTCCTCCCACCCCTTGTCTGCTTCTTCAACCATCAACAAATATTTTCCATAGGATACTGTACGTACCCAAAAGTGCACGAGCTACATTGTTAGGAAAATGGTTATAAAAGTCCACAGTGATATATCAAAATTATTTCAAGAAGGTGTTTGAGCTCCAAAAAACCCATTTAAAGTATATATTTGTAGCCTAGATAGTCTTACTTAACTTTTTCATGCATTTTCCAACTCCCCATTTCTTTCTGTGTTTGTTTTGGCCTTCAATGCCAGGAAAACCGCCCTTCTTGGGTGGTGGTTCACAAACCACCGCCCTACCTGGGTGGCGGTCCTGAAACTGCTACCCTGCACAGGGTGGCAGTCCTGCCTAATTTTTATAGAATCTTCATGCATAAAATTACATGCAACGATTCACTTAAGTATTATTTTTGAGCACATCTATGAGCCGAATTTGCTAAAAATAGCTTCATTTTCTTGGTTCTCCTTGCTTGTTATATTTTTAAATAGATTTAATGAGTAGAACTACCTATTCATTTCCTTGTACAGGAAGTAACCTCCTATCCTCCATTCTTATATATTTCATGCTTTTATTCAAGCAAAGGGCCTGAGAATTTTGTGTATCTTTCATTGTTGTAATGCCATAATCTTGCTAGGAATTTCATAGCCTAGCTTGGATCTCTTGTGTTATCTCTCTTCTACTTGCGTTGCATCCGGATTACTTCCAAGCTGCCATCACTCAAGCGCCATCCTCTTGCTATTGTTATTTGCATTCCCAATCCTTTGGAATCACATGAACACTCAAAGAAAGAAAGGAAAGAACTGAGGGGACAGATACTGATACTAATGGATTTTCCAAAGCTCTTGCTCTTCTAGGTTGGAGTTGTGTATTTGTTTGTTTGGTTTTTTCAATTTTTCAATTACATATCAAATAGAGTAGAGAAACAATTCATTTCAATTAACTAGATAATTGCAAGTAGATCAATTCAATAGGAAGTTTTGCTTCAACATTTATAGGGAAGCTATGGGGGAACAATAGCTCTGTTAGAGACATGATTTTTTCTTCACTTCTGAGGTAGGATTGGGAAGATTTTTCTTGAATTAGAATAGATCTTGGGTTTAGATTCACACATCTACACAGTAGTTAGCTACATCTTGCTTATTGTTTGTTTTTAATTAGTTTATTAGATTAGATGCATTTTCTGAAAAGTTAGAAAAGAAGAAAAACATTTATTTTCCATAGATTAGCTTGTTTTATTGCTTTGTTCTAATATATTGAGAAAACACAAAAAACATAGGTTAGATCTCCTTTGATAGATATTTTATTTACTGAAAACAAATCAATTCATCTTGCATGACCATTAATGGTCCGCAATAGGAAAAAACTTACAGTTGTGATCCCTTGGTCTCACAATCCAATGGGCTAGAACTAATAACTGACATTGACACAAGTTTGCACTTAACAATCTTATGTACACCTGCCACACACACTGAGAAAATAAGACACTTAGAGACATTGAACATAGCTGCTAATCAAGCCTATGACTTTTGGACTGCTCTTGGAAATAGGATTTGATTGCATGCATGACCATACAGGGGCCTTAACCTTGACAAGTATTTGGTTGTGACCCATAGGTCCTGCAACCCAATGGGCCTACTAATTAGTTAGATATCGAAACTATCTTATGCACATTGGTATTCATATCTTCACCGCTTCCACCCAATATTATTACACAACTTTCATTGTTGAATATAGTAGCCGATTAGGCTAAGAATTTCTGGATGAGACCAGAAAATCACCCTTAGTTCCTGCAGTTCCACTACACCTCTTGTCTCAATTTCCATGACCTTGTATAGGAACCCATACAAGGTGCATGTAGGTTACTTTCCATGTATTCCAAAACCAATCAATAGAATCTCGATAGAACTAGACATTGATTGGAGTCTCTGAGTAGCTATCATATTAGACCATACCATTACACCCCTTTAGGTTAGGAGAGTATTCTTTGCCTTAGATTCGTAAATCCCATTATTACGTGTTGATGAAATAAGGTTACCCAATTAGCTTGATCATCACCATCACTTTCAATCCCATTTAAATTACACACCAGTTGTCTCAGCATGACCTCGGGAGGTCGGGTGTGAAGAAGGTCACATGTTGATTTTCTATAGTACAAATTGGTGAACCTGATGTGAAATGAACAGTCTCTAAGAATTTCTAATTTCATCCCTCCTTTATTCTGTGGGTATTCTTATACCCCCTGGATATGTTGGTATATGCTGAGTACATACGACCCATCTCAGGTTTTGAAATGTAACATTAGCATTCAAATATCCCAAAACAATCACCTTCACTTTCAACATGGACAGGAAACCACTCATCCACTCAAAACCCTTTGCTTCAGGGAACCAATGTTGGTTCTTCTTTACGCATCGAAGAATTGGATCAGGTCACTTAGAATTATCCCCTTGAACAATCAAGTTCAAATAACATGATGTTCAGTGGTGAAGTGAGTTCATCTACTCGTGTATTGTTTCAAAAGCCGATTACCATGCAATCCGATCAACTCCCCCATCTCGATGAGGATTATTTATCACGATATCCTAGGAGTGAGCAGAAATTCTAACACATGAACCAATATTTCGATAGGTTGCAAGGACAAGGTGTTGTCCTTCTTCAAAACAATACTGCTACCCTGTCACCAACTGACAATACAACTAATGAGGGGTGGCAACATCATGAAAAATTCATAGCGGGATATCATACTGCTCAATAACCTCCAAGGGTTCGACCAAAGGTATCTAAGAAGGTACCACCCCCCGTCAACAAGCAATGTCATTTCAACTTTTGTTGATAAAGTCAAAGAGTTAGAGCTTTCCTAGAATACACATAATTCATATGCATGGCAAGCATGGGTTCCTTCCTACCCACAGAACTATGGGCAAGTACCAACCGCATAGAATCCTCTAGTCTACATGAATACTCTAAACCATAGGGACTTGTTAGCTGGGACAGGTACCTTGGGTATGCCTCCTCAAGCCATATATGGATATCTACAATAGGTGCCATCCAGAAGTACATTCTCAAATGTTATACCAGCTGAAAATGTAACATCCCTTGGCTTCGCGCCTTCAGCTCCATATCAAGGTAATCAACACCCTTATATACACATGTATTATAAATCTCCAACATGTACACCTACCTAGTTTCATATGGACAACCGCAGGGGATGTCATACACCCCACCAAATATCTATGCTATCCTATTTGAGCAACCAATGCAGCCCCCACCTCCCCAACAAGGGTCTTCAATTATGGAAACATATGCAATGGGGACTTATTTTGAATATCTCAAAGAACCCCTAGATTTCTCCATTCAGGTAGTCATGCTCTCAAGGCCCTTTCCTGATCTCCTAAATTTCAAAGGGGAGGGAGATCCAAATTCTGATATCAAGGCTTATACAATGGCCATTCGAGAGCTGCTCCCATGGGATGGAGTCGTTACAAATATTTTCCCTAAGACACTTAAATGTATTGCTCCCAAATGGTATTATAGGATACCAGAGGCTTCAATACACTTGTTCAAACAACTCGTGTCAGATTTTATCAAATATTTTGATGTGAACAAGATTTTGCAAGCAAGAATTAGAGAATTTCTTCATATCAAACAAGAGCATAATGAATTTTCAACCCACTTCATTCAAAGGTGGCGACATGTTCTCTACTCTTCTACAAGTTCTCCAAACATAGATCAAATGGAACTTTGTGATTTTTTCCTTCACTCCCTCAATAGAGAGATGAAGGAAGAGGTTGAAAAGTTCCTGCTAAGGAGCTATTAAGAGGTGCTAAAGAGTTCTCTTTGGATCAACCAAGTGACCATTGATAGTGGTCGTAAGACCTATGGATTAAAGGGGAAGTTAGTTACCCCTACTCAAAGCACTCAAGGTTACTCCAACAATAAAAATAACAATCAAGGACCAAAGATCCTAAATAACAATTGTGGAGTCATGAACGATGGTGTAACTGACTAGCCCAAAAATCCTAATGTTGTTAATCCCACAAGTACAGGTGCAATAAATAACAATAACAATGGAAATAACAATGGTAACAATAAGAGAAATAAAAATTTCTCACCCTTGGTAAACGTTGTGGATTTTAATCATCCCCAATAACAGCAACAACCTTAGCCACAAAGACAAATGTTGACCCCAAGCCTTGGTCAATACCCCAACCAATTCTAGAAACCAGGGGCAAGGGTTCCAAAGTGTTGATTATAACGGTCAACAGCCAAACAACAAACATGGTTTAGGACCACAAAAAGGAACAAAAAAAAGGCCTTAGGATTACGATCCTGACCTATATTTTTGTTTCCATAGGTTATGTGGGCATGATGCAAGAACCTGTCGCGATTGTAATAATTTTTTGTAGCATTTTCCAGAAGACCAAAGACAATTATTTTTTGACACGTTTCTGGCTAACCCAACTGCACCTAGTCAAAATGCTTATATGGGACCGGTGTCTCCATAGAACACACCACTACGAATTTTCAATGATCCTATCCCCATGTGTGCAAAGGATGGTAGAATAGATCCTAACAGTTCACATAAAGGTACTATAATAGGGACTCATGATCATGAAGCCTCAACTTTGTCAAACCCATAGGTGGCACCTCCTTTGGATAGTCGTCAGCAAATGAAGATTGTAGGTTTGGTTGAGTTAGAAACTGAACCCCAAGTTAATGTTGCACAAATAGCCAGAGACTATTCATCGCATCCAATCCCAATTTATTTGGTTGTGTCAGATAGTGTTCATGAAACACTAAGCAAGACAGTAGGAGCTTATGATTTGATCAATGATCTAACCAAGACATTTTCACACATTTCCTTTTTGGATCTACTAAAGAATTCCCCTACTCATCAAGCTGCTCTCTTAGAAGTGCTTGGTGTCGACCATTTGGCTAACGTTACCCCTCTGTTAGAGGCATAGATAAACCATATAGACTTTGAATTTTTCCCTCCAGGGAAACCTGAAAGGGATATTGGGTTTGTATTTGATATAAGAAATATGCCTAAGGATGCTAAAATAGCTTGTAGAGATGATCTGTCCTTGTTTTTATAGGTTTGGATCTACAACAACTATATGAAACATGCAATGATTGATGATGGGGAAGTGGTTAATATAGTCCCCTTATCTTTTCTTCGGAAGTTAGAATATGGGGATACTAATTTCTCCTCAATGTGAAACATGTTGAGGGTCTATGATAGTCTCAAGGAAACCTCCATCAGAACCATAGTATTACCATTCAATCTTAGGCCCAAGACGGTGCTTACTAAGTTTTATATTATAGATCGGGAAACCAACTATAATATGATCCTTGATCGTCCTTGGATCCACCGCATGAAAGCAATCCCCTCCAACCTATTCCAAGATGTCAGATTCTTGCATTTAGGGAAAGTATTTATCACTCAAGGTGATCCAAATCCCTTTGATATACATTTTTCCAACTTGAGGAAAAATCCAAGGGTCCACTCTGAATTCAAGCTTCCCACCAACCGGTTAAACAAACTGGTAAGTGTGGTACCATAAGAAAATATGGTTCCCACAACAGAGTTAGAAGTTATGGATTTGATCAAGGGTATTCCGTCGATCAAGAATGAAAATGTTGTTGTAGAGATGGTATCGTTAGGAACTACATCAAATATTGTTGAGCTATTAGAAAAGGATTTCCCTATCCTTCTGCCCTTTGATTCTTTGGGTATGGGACATGCCTTGGGACTTGGTTCCCTTCCAGCAGATGAGGTTTGTATGGTGGATGTAACTGAGATAAAAGGAGAACTTACAAAGGATGACTCAACATCCATCTTTTTGAGTAGTTGCAGGACCCTCCAATTTGATTAAGCTAAGTGTCACTTCGGCACCGGGGCAAGCGTAATCCTTACTTCACCCAAAGGAAGGGTTTTACCTTTTTCTTTCAAATTAAATTTCAAATGCACAAACAATGGGGCTGAGTATGAAGCTCTCTTACTAGGTCTCATTGTAGCTAAGATAACAAGAATCCTCAATATTAGGGTGTTGGGAAATTCACAGCTAGTCGTAAATCAGGTATCCGAGGTATATGAGACTAGGGATGAACACTTACAACTCTACAAAACCGTCGTGTTGGGCCTAACTAAGGGGTTTGATTTTATATCAATTAAGGTCGTTCCATGTGAATAAAACCTTCTGGTAGACCCTATAGCGACTTCCATCTCATGCTTTACTCCAAGTAGTTATTTACAGAACACCAACTTCATAGTTTCACTCCTCGCTAAATCCTTGATTCATAAAGCACCAATAACGTCAATTTTTACATACGTGGAAGCTGAGGACTAGATTGACTCTTTAGACCCTTTCAATGAGGATGAGTCAACCTTAAGTTACCTAAACACCTTGGTGGAGCTGCATCTTACTTGTCACGAGGTAGACCTTTCCCTAATTCCACGTTCCTCTTCTTATTTTGGGAATCCAATGAATGAGACCTCTTTGGGAAAGGATCTTGAGATTTATGAGGTAGAAGAGGAAGGGAAGTTAGATTTGCCTCTAGCCCCACCTGATTTTGAGGAGGGTAACACCTCTTTAATCAAGGGAATGATTGGTATAAACATCGGAAGGGAAGAGGAACCAAAAATCTTAAAACTAGGGTCCTCTTTAACTCCAAAGGAAGTAGAAATTCATACCCAAATCCTCAAGGAAAATCAGAAATCCTTTGCATTTAGTTATAAGGAAATGAAAGGAATTACACCACACATTGTAGTTCACAATCTTGTCACTAAGTCAGACGTCAAACCAATTAAGTAGAAATCAAAACTTATGAAGCCAAAGGTGGCCCTTAGGGTAAAAGAAGAAGTAATGAAGATTCTCTAGGTAGGATTTATCAAGCCAATCAATTATTCACAATGGGTATCTAACATTGTCCATGTTCTCAAAAAGAATGGAAATATCCGTATTTGCATAGACTTTCGAGACATTAATAAGGATTTTCCCAAGGATGATTTCCAACTACCATCCATTGATGTTATCATTGATGTGATAACTAGATTTGAGTTGTTGTCTCTCATGGATGGGTTTTTGGGATATAATCAAATCAAAATCTCTACCAAGGATCAAGCTAAAACTACATTCATAATCCCTTGGGGAACTTATTGTTATGCCATCATGTCATTTGGTCTTAAGAATGCTGGCACTACATACCAATGAGAAATGATCTACATATTCCATGATCTTATTCATAAAATTATGGAACCCTATGTAGATGACCTACTGGCCAAGGCCAGGAAGCGCTATGATCACCCAGAGGTGCTTCGTATCATTCTTTCATGCTTGATTGAGTATGGTGTCATGTTGAATCTGGAAAATTGTGTATTCGATGTGATAGCCAGAAAGCTCCTGGGTTACATTATATCTTCATGAGAGATTGATGTTTACCCAACCAAAATATGGGCTGTGTTAGAAATGGTTCTGCCATTAGATGAGTCTAGTATTAAATATTTTCTTGGGAAAATCGGTGCAATCCAAAGGTTCATCCCTGACTTGACCTTCACCATTAATCTAATCAACATTTTTTTGAAGAAATATTATATCATTGATTGGACGGAGGAATATGATGAGGCCTTTAAGGTAGTTAAACTATTCTTGTTATCCCCTCCCATGCTAATGCTTCCTAGGTCAGATCACCTGTTGATCTTATATTTGTTGGCTACAAACATTTCACTTGCCTATATGTTGGCTCAAGAGGATGATAGTAAGTGAGAACGGGGAGTTTACTTTATCAGTCAGACGTTACTTTATTATGAGACACGTTACACGTAGGTAGAAAAATAATTCCTTTCCATAGTTTTTGCAACCAAGCACTTAAGACATTATATGCTCAATCAAGAAACAAGGCTCATCATCAAGTCAGACCACTTATGAACATTCCCCATGTAGTGATCCTTTTCTAAAAAGGTTGGGCATTTCAATATGTTAATGGGTGAGTTTGAGTTAACCTTTTTAAATCAAAAATCTGTTAAGGGTCAAATCATTGTAGATTGGTTTCCTGATAATCCATTAGATGGGGGTGATTTGGTAGACTTAGATTTTCCCAATGAGTGCGTATATTTTGTTGAAACTAGGCCCCCTATCTCTATATGCACTTGGTACACTGAAATTATCAATTTCAACATGGACCACACCTACCTAGAAGGGGAAACATAAAAAATAAGAAGGTGGTTATGCGTCATTACCGCTAAGTACATTATCCTGGAACACGTGCTTTACCGCAGAGCCTTTGACAGAATGCTGCTAAGATGTGTTGATGTTGAAGAATCTGAAAAGATTCTTTATGAGTCACATAGTGGGGTATGTGGGGGTCACTTTGGAGGCCATGCCACTACCTGTAAGATACATCAAATGGGCTATTTCTGTCCCAACCTAGAGCATGATGTGGTAGATTTTGTGCGCAAATGTCACAAGTGTCAATAGTTTTCCCACGAGATCCACATACCGGCACAAGCTTTATAACCAATTGAAATTCCATGTCCCTTCTCCACGTGGGGCCTAGATCTGATAGGGAAATTCTCTCCCTCATCAACAAATGGCCATAATTTCATAATCACGGCCACAAAGCACTTTACCAAGTGGGTAGAGGCCATGCCCCTTACCACTATTCCTAGCTCTATAATCACTAAGTTCATCCTGAACCAGATCATTTGTAGGTATGGGGTGCCATAGGTCATTATTTTTTATAATGACACGCCTTTCAAAAATGATGAGGTATGTGAGTTATGTACAAAGTTCAAAATAAGCCATCACACGGATTCCCTCTACTACTCACAGGCTAATGGACAAGATGAGGCTACCAATAAGACTTTAAAGTCCATTCTTCTAAAAACCATTAAGGAGAATAAACAAGATTGGCACTTAAATATTCTTCCGGCCTTGTGGGCCTACCGAATGTCAGTTAAAACGCCAATGGGGGAAACCCCCTTTTCCTTAGTATTCAGTTCTGAGGTAGTTCTGCCACTTGAAATTGAAATACCCAGCCTCCACATTTCACTACATGGGATCCTGAGAGAGGAGGGTTATCGAGAAGCTCGAATCTCCTAATTAGAAAGTCTTAATGAAGCTAGACTGAATGTTGAGAAACAACCCAATATGTACACTGACCATATAACTTGACAATACAATAAGGTGTATGAACATGAAATATATGAAGGAGATTTGGTATTAAAACTCGATAGCCAAATAGACAAGAAGACCAGTGAGGGAAGAAAGTTCAGACCTAGATGGTTAGGTCCATAGCGAGTAGTCGAAGATTATAAAAAATGGCGCGTTCCACTTATGTACACTAGAAGGTTAGGATTTTAGCAAATCCATAAACTCTCTTCACCTAAAGAGGTACTACACATGATCCATCAGCATTCTCATATGTACATTATTGCATTTGAATTGCATTTTCATATGTTTGTTCATTTTGTGAAAAGTGTGATCAAGGAGCTTATTCTTATAGCAATTTCTAAAAAAACTTCTAAAGATATTTGCAAAACATTCGGATCATGTCTCTTCAAACCTTCATAGTATCATCAGCTATTCCTAAATCATTTATCAATCTAAACAAGATAAGACAAATTTTTGACAGTAACCATACCAAGGCCTGCATACTTGGTTCTACTTTTGGTCTCTTCTTAGGATAGGTGTATTTTGCCTATGGTTTGTTCTAGAAGCTTCATGGTGTCACACCTATCTCGTATACATATCTTTCGAAATAAGAATACTCTAAATATTTTTCCCAAATAAGTAATTCAAATGCAAATCAATAAAAACAATATTATTTTACACATTTCTATTCCCTACCAACCTTCGGTGTTGAGCTTGCATCTCTTAATAGTGATGTAGGGTTGGGAAAGGAAGGAAATTCCCTTACTCTCCTATGTCTTGTCCATGGTGATAAGCCCTTGCTTCCTACTAGTAGCATGGGACAAGGGGTAGGGGGTCTCTTTGACAAATCTGAAATTCATAAACAATTAAATCAAATACTGTGAAATATTAAGTAAAAAAAAAGTGAATTAGATATTAAAAATTCCAAGAAGATTCTACAACCCCAAAACTAGATTTTTTCAACCAAGTGGCCATCTACAGATCCAATTCTAGATAAACTGAAAAGCAATTCACATGCTATACTATGAAGTAGCTTGAGGTAGGGTAAGGTTGTAGAATCTCAATTTGGTTCTATTAAATTTATCTTTCTCTCATCATTTCTATTCAACGAATTTCATAGCTTGTGCCCTTTCTAACTCTTGGTGTTGAGCCCTCGCATCTAACTAGTTGTGTGGAGTTAGGGGTGGGGCAAGCTATCCATTTATCACATCATTATATCATCACATTTTATCAAGACAATATGAAGTACCAAAAATTGCAAAAGAAAATAAGTTTAAGATCACATTGTGTTTGCATCATCATATATCAGCATTATGAAATACAAAAATAAACCATTCTGTTATCATCTCACATCCATTGCATATATTTTGAAAAGTGTTAAAAAGCTAGAATTCTAAACATATAGAGTACACATGAGAGATGATCCAAAGAGAGTCAACTCAGATACAATGGAATTCTGAACCAAAAATAGAGTTTGTATATATTTTAGTAGATCAAGCTTATATACAATGTCATCATTCACTAGGCATGGTCTAAAATGCTCACAACAAGCCCAAAACATATAAAAAAAATCATATAGATTCAAAAAGAGGTATTAAAGCAAGAAAGTCTCAATGGCCTGTCAATCCCTATGGGATCCCTCAGATGACACGTGACCACATCTAGGGCTCCTACTACGGCTATGACGGTGGTGAGAATGGACTGAATGGTGTGAGTGCTCATGGTGGCACCCGCTTCCCGTGGTCTCATTGTGAGAATGGATCTACCTCATCAGGTGATCAACAGTCTCATATCCATTGACCTGGGTGTGAAGGGAGGTCACTATCTTCGCAACCTTCCAAATAGGAACAAACACATCAGTATGTTGGCCGACAGCTAAGGGATGCCCTAAATCAAGAGTCAACTCATCTCGAGTCTTCCCTGAGGGGATCAATAGGGTATCCACACATACGCAATGAATGAGCTCTCTCCACTCATGTGTAGATGCTATAAAAAGAAGAAGAGAGATAGTGAACTAGAAAATCACAAACATAAATCAAAATAGAATTTTAAGCTAAACATGTGGTAATCAATAGCTAAAATTGGGAAAGGAGTATTGAACATACTTGGGTCTCTAGGCATCCATGTGGGATCAGTGGCTATGGAGCCTCCCTGAATCTAGAGGAATAGTGTTGTCTAATCATAGACTCATCATCCCCTCCAAGTGTCTCCTCCAAGACCAGAGTCTCTCTCTCCACGCTCACCTCCTCATATGTTAGTTTGAGGATCTCCTGAGTATCATACCACTTAGGGTCACTGTCATCCCCCTTCGAAGGTCGTTCCCCCTCATCCTCCTCTCTGATTGACTCCCCCTCTGTATCATCTCCCGCATCCTCCTCAGAGTCAGATTCCAAATCGATCAGCTCATCCTCCTCCCCACTGTGCTTGAGGAGCACCAACTACCCACCAAGCCTGGACTACGCATCTAACTACGATAGGCACACCAGGGGTAAAAAATTTCCAACCAAGATCCCCTCTAAGACCTATCCCTGACTCTTGAATAGTCTTGTAAATAGGCATCACTGAAGGAAGCATGACAAGGTATGGAAGACCGAATTGTTAGGGTACCCGGTCAAACGGGTGAAACTCTAGTCTCCTGAATCTATCAACTAGATGGCTTGTGGAAGAGCAAGCTACCATCGTCATAGTCTCCTCACCCCATATCCTTACCATGTCCTAATAGGGTATGGGGGTCATGTCTACTATAGTCAAGGAGGCCACACACTAATGTGGTGTTTGGAGCACTAACATACCTGTCCATCTAACTGCCCGGACAACCTCTGGATCTTATACCTGTACCCCTTGCCATACGGGATGAAACGCTCATAGACCCAACTCATAACTAGAGTGGGGTGTCTCAAGGACTATCCCTGCAATCTGAAAACTATGTATAAGTCATGGTATGTGGTACCTATAATATCTACTCCACATGAATACTTATGGCCATGAGCCTCGATCTATGTAATGATGGGTGCCCAAAATTACAAAACTATAAATCCTCCCTTATCCCTTATTAGTCTCAAGGAAAGGATACCCTGATGGCTCTCCAAAGGATATGAATGGGAGTAGTAGCAATAGACCAAACCTTCATTCCCTTCTTCGAACCAGAGGAGACAATAGCATCTCCCATATATGTAGCCTATTGTGTCATCATGGCCCTGGACCCCATTGTCACCAATGTCAGTCCCCTACTGAAGTGCCCACTTCCCTTTGACACCTTTTTGATACTAATAATGATACTGCTGATTAGATTATGGACCTTATTATAGTATGTTGTTAAATGTTAGATCATGGATTATTGTTGACTTGATTCAGTTATGATGCATGATGATTATTAGAGACATTTTATATGTTGATGATGTTATACTGTTGGACATGGTTATATGATGGATGTTGTTTAAATTTGTGATATTTGGATATTGTGAGTAGACCTAGAAATGGAAAATTATTCGATCATGATATAGTTGTTGATAAAACTATAAATGATATTGTTAGATTGCTTGGATGTTGTTGTGATTCATATATCTAAATAATTTTGGATTTTTAATTATATTTATATTATTTTGGATGTTCTGATATGGCCACGAGGCCGAACGAGGTATTTGTATTTTTGTAGGTTAAAAATATCACAACAAACATCGGGGGATTAGAGACCAACCACATTGGAATTCTAGATGAATTCAACAGGGTCACCATAGCAACTAGTTTTGTTGTGTGTGTTTGTATTTTTGTTAGGGTTTCCCATGGGGGGGAATCAACTTTAAATGTGACCAAGGGATTTTATGTTTTTCTTTTATTCGGTCCCTTTTGTTTAATTTTTTCATGTGTTTTATGTGGTGCACTTACCCCCTTTCATTATTTATTTAATGTGCTGTTAATATTGTGAGTAATCATATTGTTTAGTTAATTAATTAAAATATGTCATAAGAATGTAATTAATAGAGTTTTTGGCCATGTTTTAAAGGGTGTAAGTAATGTGTAAGTGACCTTGTAAGTGATGTGTAAGTTAACTTTAGGGAGGTATAAGGGTGGAAGGAGTTGGGATTTAGGTTTCACCTTACAAAGAAATAGCTTACATTTCTTTACTCGTTATGAGGTTCCAAAAGAGGTTGGGGAGACATAAAAAAATGTGAGGAATAAGGGGTACTTGGGGGAGGCATAAGGGCATGACAAGGTTTTGAAATGATATATATATATATATATATATATATATATATATATATATATATATATATATATATATATATATATATATATATATATATATATATATATATATATTAGTGTGTTGTCCTCAGGTGGTGATACCCATTTTCCCCTTTGGGAGGCATAAGCAGCATTCCCCATAGCTTTTTGCTCCTTTGGCTTGTTTGATGAATCCTTTGTATTGTTTTTCATGTGTTAATTTAGTTGTAAACTACATTCTGTTTGGGATTGTGTTTCTTGTGAAAATGTTGTTTGTATGTTTTTGGAAGCCTGTTGTTGCCATGAGATTGGATCACATCTTTTATTGCATTTTGGTTAGGGCTCAGGGGCCAATGAAGAAGAATGGTTTCTCCTCTTCATTGGATGTCTTGGTTGGGTGGAGAGCATTGCCTTTCTTCTGCTCTTGTTGTGATCAAATTGGAAGAATGTGAAGAATACATGTTGTTGTTTTGGAGCTGAGAAAAGACAGTTTGATAGTCCCTTATGGAATGAAATCTCATTGTAACCTTTCCCACTTGAAGTGGATGAACTTTTAAATGTTTGTATTGGGAAGATGTTGTACTGATTGCAAGTAGTATATCGAAATGTAAAAGAGTTATACTCTGTATTTTGTTTTGCAAAGAATGTGAAAGAAAGATACGTGTTTTTGTATGTTGCATTTTGAAACCAAATGGAAAGGAAGTTGTAAGAGTTCTTTTAAATTAACGGAAGTGGTTTTGTCTTGTCCATATGTTGTTATTCCATTGGAAATTTTTGTTTAGCATTCACTATGAAATCCCTGTTTGAAAAGTGGTAAAGTGAAACATGTGAGAAGAAAATGTATTATTTTGTTCTTTATATAATATATGTTTTGGAAGGAATAAAAGAAGAAAGGATTGTAATGTTTCATTTTGGAATCAATAAAGTATTGAATTACCTTTTTCAATTGCATTGACGTATTAAATCTGATCATTTCAATGTATTGAAATCTTTGTTTGAATGAAGGAAATGCGTATGAAGGAAAATGCAGAACTCTGTCTCTAAAATGTGTAAATTTGGAAGTCAAATTGTAATTTGGTTTTCAAATGGATGGAATTAAATCAACTAATGTGTTAGATTGGAATTGGAACGTATTCTAAATACTTGGAAGAATAAAGTGGCAAACAAAACCATTAAAATTCGATCCCTCTTTTTTGTAATTTCAAACTGGCAATTATCAAAACAAAAAAAATGCACAATTCGAACCTACAACGATAAAATAAAAAATTAATTGATTAAATTGAAGTAATATGTCCTAAAATAACTCAATTAGACAAAAAAACTTAGAAGAAATATTTCAAAACTTGGCAAAATTGGGCTCAAACCATTTTACAGTCATTTTGTTGTCAAGAAATGAAATTGTTCAAATTAAAAATCTATTAGACAAATTGAATCTTGAGTCCTTCCTTAAATCCATCTAAGAACATGTCCCCATGTCTAATTGACATGTTGAGAGAGGAAGAAGATCAAATTGAATAAATCTTACAAGTTAAAATTTACTAGTTCGCACTGTAAAAGCCTACAAGACGTTTTCTTAAAATTGACCGCTTAAAATTTATCAAAATAAACAACTAATGATCTCTGTGCAAAGAGGATGTCGTGATATTTCCAAAAAGTCCTCCTTTTCCCAAAAATGATCTCTCTATCAAAATTTATGGCCCTTTGAATTCTTTCCTTCACTTGGCGTCAAAAAACAAATTGGGAAAAATTTCTTTGGCGGGCACGTGGGCCCGAATTTTTCCCTTAGAGCTTAGGAAATTTTTCCAAAGTTTCCCCACCACCGCATCGGCCTACAGCAAATCAGAGGCTTCCATGTGGCACCATTAGGTGTTAGCAGTGGGACAGATCTCCTTTTAACTTAGAGCTCCGAGAATTTATTTTGAAAAAATTCCAAATTTTTCACGCCGGCCCGCAACCAATCAGGTGATGCCATGTTACATCATGAGGCGTCGGTGGTGGAACGACTCCCTTTTCCATTTTTTCTTTAAAAAATTTTGGGAAAATTTTCCATGTTTTCCCCACCGTCCCGCAGCCAATTCGAAACTACCACGTGGCATCGTAAGGTTTCGGCGGAGGCATGGGTCCTTGTTATCCTCTTAGCCCTTTGGGGTGTTAAGTGAATTTTCTCCCCGCCACCCCACTTTCCCCATGTTGGCTTTGGTCATGCCACATGTCTGTTGTGGCTTGCGGACTTGCAGGTGCCATGTTAGCTTTTCACCACGTGAGAAAAACTTTCCCAAACATCTCCCGTCACCCCGCTCTCCCCACGCTGGTTTAAGAAGGGACATGTGTCCCTTGTGGACTTATGGACCCATGGTTGTGTGAGAAAAAATTTAGTTTTTCACATCATGTGGTAAATGATAAAATATTCTCCCCGCAGCCCACTAACCCGCCCTTTGGGAAAATTTTCACCCCTGGGCCTGCAAGCCCGCTCTTGGGGAAAATTTCACACTAAGGCCTGTCGGCCCATAACTTGAGAAATATGATGATTTATGACGAATTATTTATATCAATGGAAAGGTGAGGAAATTTCCTATCCAATGGGAATGATTTAGGGAATTTTTGAATGAGTTAAGTGTGAGAAAAATCAAGTTGAAACTTTAATATTTTTAGAGAGTGGGTATGGTGATGATTTACCCTCTAAACCTAATTGAACCTTCTAACCCTAGATTTTTGACCTTATGACCTCTAATAATTGTCAATAAAATAAAAGTATGTTCTAGTGGATTTTAATGGTTCTAGAACTTGTTAGTGAAATTTGTTGCCTTATAACCTGGTTGTAGATTCTTTTAAACAAAAAAAATTATTCCATTATTTTTCCTAACTAATCCTAGGTTGTTTCTTGGGTCTCAAGTGGGTTTTTTTATAGGGTCTTACACCTACCAAGAACCGGGTGTTTCACATGATTTCTTAGTTTTTTGAGAAGTACTTGACAAAACAGATAAGGTTAGAGTGGTAAGAGGAATACCTAGTTTGAGATGGTTGAAGGTTGTATACGCACGTATCTGAATCGAAGTGATTATGAGACCTTCCTTTTGGCTAGGAGGAACTACCTGTATAAGAACCAAAACAAGACCAAAAAAGAGAGTCAAATGATATATTGAGTGGAGTTCCTAGCATGTGCTATATCCTGGAAGTGTGATACTTCCTAGATGGTTGTCAGTCCACTGTTTAAAACAATTCAATGCTGAAATCAAGTAAATATTGTCCTACTGTAGTTTAATATGATTTAGGCATCTCATCAAAACATAATAGGCTAGATCTAATCTAACATGCTAGGATAGAAGGAGATCCAGAGGTCAAGTAGGTTGGTTATAGGTGAATTTGAGCTAAGAGGTTAGGTTAGATACAAATCTGAAGGTCAAATAGGTGTTCAGGTAGGTATAGGTCAGACATAGGTTGTTATTCTAGTAGAGATCATGGAACACAGAGACTGATGACGGTTTGACTGTAATTGATGAAAAATAGAAATGAACCAATGACGGTAAAGTCGGCGCTAGTGGAGTCACACAGTTCATGTTTTTGGAGTTTTGGGGTGAAAGTGGAGTGGGTAGCAGATGGGAATTGATCACAGAGGGGGTGTAGATATGTTACGAAGGTTTGAGATTACTGAGGGGGTCAAAATGGGAAATTGGGCCAAGTATTAGGATGAGTGGGTATGGAAGGTGGCTGCAACTGGACAGAGGGAATGGATAGAGGGTAAAATACTAGGCTCATTTTACCACAAAGACTACAGATGATGATAAGAAAATGAAACATATGGAAAGAGGATAATTACTCTTCTGTGGTGTACAGGTCTAAAGAATAATGAAGAACTTGCTGTGCTAGAGGATGCTAGGAAGAAATCCTCACTGTTGTGCCAATGTATTTGATTTCCCTTGTTGATCACCAATCAATCTTCATTCTGTTGTCGCATCTAAAGAGATCGAACTTGAGATCAAAATTTTTCCAAAAAAACTAACCATCAACAACCCGTATTACAAAGATTTAGATGAGTCTAAATAGGCCATTTGGTCTATTCCAGTATAACTGACATCGGTTTAGGGGAAAACGACATCGGTTTAGGGTAAATCAATGTCAGTTTGGGCAAGATATTTCAGGTTGTTCAAAAGTTTCCTAGGAAGTTGTTCCACCTTTTGATAAGGGTCTCTTCCTTTCTCAGGACGAAAATCGACCTTAGGAGGCTTTTAAATGTGAGCTGAGGGGATGGGTGTAATGTTAGGTTTTATTTCAGACATTGGTTTAGGGTTTAGGTTAATGGGTCAAATGATGGGGGTGGTTAGGTGAGGTGCATTTAATAAAGGCAATTATATTAAATAGGTGTATGGGGGTAGTGAATTAATTTAATGTAAATAATTAAATTAAAATGTGTGTGGGTAAAAGGTCATTAAAATAATTAAAATAATTACATTAATATGTATGGAGGTAAATGGCATTAATTTAATTAAAGTAATTAAATTAAAATGTGTGGGGTGTAGGGGGTAGGTGGTAAGGTGTTAAGGATGAGGAAATGATTATATGGCTGCAGTAGGGGACCAAGGTGATTACGACAAGATTTCGGTGTCTACTTCGGGAGTCCAAGAATGCGGTATACATCCTCTAGAGTGATAGTCCACTCCCCCCTAACACTTGGGAACCAGAAGTTGTTCTGGGTTACATCCCAATAAGATAATAAGTCACAAAAAATATGACTGATAGGAGAAACATGGGGCACCCATGCTATCTATCAGATGCCTAACCACTGTAAAATATTTGTCTCAGCCTAGGTCAACTGATCTAAAATACTAGGGAGCCAATCACACACTCTGTCTCTACTCTAGCGTATGTACTCTAGCATGGGAAATGATCCAAAATTCTCCCCACAACCTGCTAACCCACACTTTGGGAAAATTTTCACCCCTGGGCCTACAAGCCCGCTCTTGGGGGAAATTTTCACCCCAAGGCCTGCCGGCCCATAACTTGAGAAATATGAGGATTTAGGAGGAATTATTTATATCAATGGAAAGGTGAGGAAATTTCCTATCCAATGGGAATGATTTAGGGAATTTTTGAATGAGTTAAGTGTGAGAAAAATCAAGTTGAAAATTTAAGATTGTTAGAGAGTGGGTATGGTGATGATTTACCCTCTGAACATAATTGAACCTTCTAACCCTAGATTTTTGACCTTGTGACCTCTAATAATTGTCAATAAAAGAAAAGTATGTTCTAGTGGATTTTAATGGTTCTGGAACTTGTTAGTGAATTTTTTTGCCTTATAACCTTGTTGTAGATTCTTTTAAACAAAAAAAAATTATTCCATTATTTTTCCTAACTAATCCTAGGTTGTTTCTTGGGTCTCAAGTGGGTTTTTTTTACAGGGTGTTACACCTACCAAGAACTGGGTGTTTCACCAGATTTCCTAGTTTTTTGAGAAGTACCTGATGAATCAGATAAGGTAAGGGTGGTAAGAGGAATACCTGGTTTGAGATGGTTGAAGGTTGTATGCGTGGGTATCTCAATTGAAGTGATTGTGAGACCTTCCTTTTGGCTAGGAGGAACTACCTGTATAAGAACCAAAACAAGACCACAAAAGAGAGTAAAATGATATATGCAGTGGAGTTCCTAGCATGTGATAGATCCTGGAAGTGCGATACTTCCTAGATGGTTGTCAGTGAATTGTTTAAAACAATTCAATGCTAAAATCAAGTAAATATTGTCCTACTGTAGTTTAATATGATTTAGGCATCTCATACAAAATGTAATAGGCTAGATATAATCTAACATGCTAGGATAGAAGGAGATCCAGAGGTCAAGTAGGTTTGTTATAGGTGAATATGAGCTAACAGGTTAGGTTAGATACAGATCTGAAGGTCAAATAGGTGTTTAGGTAGGTATAGGTTAGAAATAGGTTATTCTGGTAGAGATCAGGCAACACAGAGACCGATGACAGTTTGATTGTAATTCACGACGAATAGAAATGAACCGATGACAGTTAAGTTGGGGCTGGTGGAGTCACATAGTCTAGGTTTTTGGAGTTTTGGGGTGAAAGTGGAATGGGTAGCAGATGGGAATTGATCACAGAGGGGGTGTAGATATGTTGTGAAGGTTTGAGATTACTGAGGGGGTCAAAATGGGCAATTGGGCCAAGTATTAGGATGAGTGGGTATGGAAGGTGGCTGCAACTAGAGAGAGGGAATGGATAGAGAGTAAAATACTAGGCTCCTTTTACCACAAAGACTAAAACTGATGATAATAAAATGAAACAGATGGAAGGAGCATATTTACTCTTCTGTGAGGTACAAGTCTAAAGAATAATGAAGAAGTTGTTGCGCTACAGGATGCTAGGAAGAAATCCTCACTGTTGTGCCAGTGTATTTGATTTCCCTTGTTGATCACCAATCAATCTTCATTCTGTTTTCGCATCTAAAGAGATCTAGCTCGAGATCAGAAGTTTTCCAAAAAAACCAACCATCAACAACCCGTATTACAAAGTTATAGATGAGTCTAAATAGACCATTTGGTCTATTCCAATATAATCAGCGTCAGTTTAGGGGAAACTGACATCGGTTTAGGGTAAATCAACGTTGGTTTGGGTGAGATATCTTGGGTTGTTCAAAAGTTTCCTAGGAAGTTGTTCCGCCTTTTGATAAGGGTCTCTTCCTTTCTCGGGATGAAAACCGACCTTAGGAGGCTTTTAAATGTGAGCTAAGGGGATGGGTGTAATGTTAGGTTTTATTTCAGAAATTGGTTTAGGGTTTAGGTTAATGGGTCAAATGATGGGGGTGGTTAGGTGAGGTGTATTTAATAAAGGCAATTATATTAAATAGGTGTATGGGGGTAGTGAATTAATTTAATGTAAATAATTAAATTAAAATGTGTGTGGGTAAAAGGTCATTAACTTAATTAAAATAATTAAATTAATATGTATGGAGGTAAATGGCATTAATGTAATTAAAGTAATTAAATTAAAATGTGTGGGGTGCAGGAAGTAGGTTGTAAGGTGTTGAGGATGAGGAAATGATTATATGGCTGTGGTAGGGGACCAAGGTGATTACGACACGATTTCAGTGTCTACACCGAGAGTCCAAGAATTTGGTATACGTCCTCCAGAGTGATATTCCACTCCCTCCTAACACTTGGGAACCAAAATTTGTTCTGGTTTGCATCCCAGTAAGATAATAATTCACACAAAATGTGACTGACAGAAGCAACATTGGGCACCCATGTTATCTATCAGATGCCTACCCACTGTAAAAGATTCATCTCAGCCTGGGTTAGTTGATCTAAAATACTAGGGAGCCAATCACACACACTCTCTCCACTCTAGCGTATGTACTCTAGCATGGGAAATGATCCAAAATTCTCCCCATAGCCTGCTAACCCACCCTTTGGGTAAATTTTCACCCCTGGGCTTGCAAGCCCGCTCTTGGGGAAAGTTTTCACCCCAAGTCCTGCCAGCCCATAACTTGAGAAATATGAGGATTTAGGAGGAATTATTTATATCAATGGAAAGGTGAGGAAATTTCCTATCCAATGGGAATGATTTAGGGAATTTTTGAATGAGTTAAGTGTGAGAAAAATCAAGTTGAAACTTTAAGATTGTTAGAGAGTGGGTATGGTGATGATTTACCCTCTGAACCTAATTGAACCTTCTAACCATATATTTTTGGCATTTTGACCTCTAATAATTATCAATAAAAGAAAAGTATGTTATAGTGGATTTTAATGGTTTTGGAACCTTTTAGTGAAAGTTGTTTCCTTATAACCTTGTTGTAATTCTTTTAAACAGAAAAAATTTATTCCATTATTTTTCCTAACTAATCCTAGGTTGTTTCTTGGGTCTCAAGTGGGTTTTTTTACAGGGTGTTACACCTACCAAGAACTAGGTGTTTCACTTAATTTCTTAGTTTTTCTAAAAGTACTTGACGAAATAGATAAGGTAAGGGTAGTAAGAGGAATACCTAGTTTGAGATGGTTGAAGGTTGTATGCGCGCGTATTTGAATCGAAATGATTGTGAGACCTTCCTTTTGGCTAGGAGGAACTACCTATATAAGAACCAAAATAAGACCACAAAAGATAGTTAAATGATATATGCAGTGGACTGCCTAGTATGTTCTAGATCCTAGAAGTGTGATACTTCCTAGATGGATGTCAGTCCACTGTTTAAAACAATTCAATGCTGAAATCGAGTAAATATTGTCCTACTATAGTTTAATATGATTTAGGCATCTCATACAAAATGCAATAGGATAGATCTAATCTAATAGGCTAGGCTAGAAGGAGATCCAAAGGTCAAGTAGGTTTGTTATAGGTGAATCTGAGCTAACAGGTTAGGTTATATATAATCTGAAGGTCAAATAGGTGTTTAGGTAGGTATAGATCAGAAACAGGTTGTTATTCTGGCATATATTAGGTGACACAGAGACTGATGAAGGTTTGACTGTAACCGATTATGGTTTGACTATAACCGGTGATGGTTAGAAATGAACCGATGATGGTTAAGTCGGTGCTGGTGGAGTGACACAGTCTGGGGTTTTGGAGTTTTTGGGTGAAAGTGGAGTGGGTAGCAAATGGGAATTGATCACAAAGGGGGTGCAAATATGTTGCGAAGGTTTGAGATTACTGAGGGGGTCAAAATGTGAAATTGGGCCAAGTATTATGATGAGTGGGTATGGAAGGTGGTTGCAACTGGAGAGAGGGAATGGACAGAGCGTAACAGTTTAGGCTACTTTTACCACAAAGACTACAACTGATGATAAGAAAATGAAACAAATGGAAGGAGGATACTTACTCTTCTATGAGGTACAATTATGAAGTATAATGAATAAGTTACTGTGCTGGAGGATGCTGGGAAGAAAGCCTCACTGTTATGCCAGTGTATTTGATTGCCCTTGTTGATCACCAATCAATCTTTGTTCTGTTGTCACATCTAAAGAGATCAAACTCGAGATCAGAAGTTTTCTTAAAATACCAACCATCCACAACCTGTATTACAAAGCTATAGATGGGTCTAAATAGGCCATTTGGTATATTTCGGTATAACCGGCATCATTTTAGGAGAAACCGACATCGGTTTATGGTAAACTAACATCAGTTTGGGTGAGATATCTTGGGTTGTTCAAAAGTTTCCTAGGAATTTGTTCCACCATTTGATAAGGGTCTCTTCCTTTCTTGGGATGAAAACCGACCTTAGGAGGCTTTTAAATGTGAGCTGAGGGGATGGGTGTAATGTTAGGTTTTATTTAGGACATTGGTTTATGGTTTAGGTTAATGGGTCAAATGATGGGGGTGGTTAGGTGAGGTGCATTTAATAAAGGCAATTATATTAAATAGGTGTATGGGGGTAGTGAATTAATTTAATGTAAATAATTAAATTAATATGTGTGTGGGTAAAAGGTCATTAACTTAATTAAAATAATTAAATTAATATGTATGGAGGTAAATGGCATTAATTTAATTAAAGTAATTAAATTAAAATGTGTGGGGTACATGAGGTAGGTGGTAAGGTGTTGAGGATGAGGAAATGATTATAGGGCTGTGGTATGGGACCAAGGTGATTACGGCACGATTTCGGTGTCTACATTTTTTCCCTTCTTGTTATGTAGCTTGTATTGGTAAGCGACATGAACAAGAATAGAGTGTGGTTGCCCCAAGTGGGAATGAGGGTGATCCCCCTCAAACCAGGAACTGATGAGGTGAAAGGGTGAATAGGCGAGTGGTTTGATAAAAGTGGATGTGAAGAAGAATAGTGAAAAAATGGGGAAAGGAGTAAAGGGCAAATCGGGCATATAGGTTAACGAGTAAACAGGCCAAGGTCAAAGGTCGTGGCAGTTGAATGCATGAACACGTATAAACTCTGACATGGTACTAGGTTTAATAGCTTACAAAGTCTACATCATCTAAGGTCGATAGGTTTATCCAAACAAGTTTGAAGTGATTCTGGTATCCAAGGTATAGGATATGGTCAAGAAACACAACATAGGTTAGGTGCAGGAACGTTTAGGTATGTTCTAGTACACCAAAGGTAGGGTCATGATAAAGAGTCACAGAAATAGGCTAGGTAAGTTCATTAGGTCAATCAAAACAGGTAATAGGGCTGCAAGGTATAGCAAGCACATTGGTTCAAAGGTCACTAGCGATGGTCTAGGTCCAAATATCTAGGTCACAGCACGGGTAATGATAGGGTAGAAAGGTAAAATAAGGAGGCGTCAACGACTAATGAGGTAAGGGTGAAGAAGGTTGAGGGCTAGAGGGAAAGGTGGTCTAGGGAGGGGTAGGGGAGGAAAATGAAAAAGGAGGTAAGGAAAATGAGGTCAATGTGAGAGCAATGAGTAGGCATGGTAACCGAAAGTGGTTGGGATGAACCGATGAAGGTGGAGAGGAACTGATGGCAGTTGGCTAGGGAAGAAGACCGGCATTGGTCAAGGGTGAACCGATGTTGAAAACCCACATTTTAAAATTCATTTGTGCATTGCTAAGGAGAAGAAGAGGAAAAAAAGAGAGAAAATAGGGAGAAGTCAAAAGAGTACTGCAGAGAGATTGGTTGGCAAGCCACATCAGCAAGATTGAGTTGGGTGAGAGGTGGGGCCATGAGATCGGATCGAGCGAGGTGATTAGTAGAGAGAATTGGAGGTCATTTGAGGATGGCGAAGGCTAGAGAGGGATTGGGTGGACCAGGGTGACGGCTGGAGGTACCTCGACGTTGATGGCATCGAGATCAAGTAGGAATAAAACCTTTGTGAGTGATTTGTGAGTTAATTTGGTAAAAATATGAAAAATGTGAAAAATGGGGGTTGTTGGGGGGGAAAGAATTTCAAAATGGGAAAAATAGAGGGCAATGGGAATGACGAAGGGTAGGGGGTAGAGAAAAAGGGTAATGTAGGAACAATGAGGGGTGTAAGGAAGGATTTGGGTGGATAGAATGATTAAGAAGGGAAAAAATAGGGTTGAGAAGTCGGGGCGGGTGGTAGGACAGTGACCGATGTCGGTCGACTTGTGGCCGACGTCGATGGATAGTGACCATGGTCAGTTCGGGGATAACCGGGGTCGGTTAATATGAAGTGTAAATTGTGATAAAAAGGGGAAGAGAGTAAGGGTAGGGTTGAAAAGAAATTAGGTGAGAGGGGAAGGGTGTAGGGTGAGAAAGTAGGGTAGGTGGGTAAGGGTTAAGGGTGGTTTTAGGTGAGGGTAGGGTAGATAGTTTTGGGTGGATGGGTTTGGGTAGGTGTGGGTGAGGGTTAGGGTAGATGGGTTTGGGTAGGTGTGGGTAGATAGGTTTGGATAGATGGGTTTGGATAGGTAGATTCTGGTGGATGGGTTTGGGTAGGTTTGGGTGAGGGTTATGGTAGATAGGTATGGGTGGGGAAAGAGATTAGGTTGGGATGTGGGGACCAAATAAGGTAAGTTAGGAAGGTGGACTAATATATTGCTTTTGTGGGATGTAGGCCCGAGACAAGCTGTGGATAAAGGCTCGGGTGCCACCCTTGTTATTGATAGTACGGGTGATCATGACGTAGGTGGAGTGGCAACATGTGGCAAAGGTGGGATTGATAGGCATGTGGTGCTACCAGCATGTAGTCTGGGAGGTGAGTCTTATGGTTTCCCTCATCGATAGATGGGACTTGGGAACCAACACCTTCCATTTGCCGATAGGTGAGATGACAACCACCCTGGAGGATGTCTATAGGATCGTGCGATTGCCCATATTGGGGGCCTAGGTTTATTCCATCTCTTCAGAGGTGTCTGAGGAGATACTAGCACCTAGTTTTGGTGAGGGTGTGTCAGATTTGACGTTATATAGTGCTAGCCTGAGCTATGGAGTAATGTATAGAGCTCATCTAGAGGAGATGAGGTTAGTGGTACTGATGATGGAGGCAGTGTGCTACTTCACACTACCAGATGTAGAGGGGGAATGATTCCTAAGGTCAATGATGGGTGTCCTCCATGACATGATGATACAGTGGATGATTCACATGGGCACCTGCATTGCTGACGCAGGTGTATAGAGAGCTATGGGCCTATGGGTGACTACAGAGATTCAGCATCTACTGCATCGTATTACTACATTTTTGGGCTTACGAGCACATTTTTTGTGTTCAACCAGTGGGGATGCCCTGGGTAAAGGAATTCCCACGGAGAGTTTTGACAGTGGGCTACAGGCGGTGGGTACCGGCCATGGGAGAGACCCGAGGTGCTAGAGCTACTCATGATGTAGCTTATTACAGGAGGTTGTTGGAGGGGTTTTCTAGAGTGGACATCATTTAGAGGTGGTATGTGGGCTTCCCTTCATATAGACAAATGGCCATAGAGCTAGCTGGGCTACAGATACATCTGTTGATAGAGGGGAGGAGAGCATGAGTGGATACCCAAAGAGTGGGTTAGACGCCAATTTGGATTGGTCCAGCGTGTACCACCTCTATTCCCTTAGTACCAAAGAGATGACGTGGAGAGACCTATGTCTCCACCATGACCCACAGTGTTGACTGGTCAGGAGGAGAAGCCAGTAGATGTACAGATTGATGATGTTGGGGTTGTAGATGGGTACAGGAAGTGGTGGGCAGCACAGTTGAGAGCCATACCATTGAGGCCATGGTAGCCAAACTTAGCCACCATCATAGTTCAGAGAGACACCCTAAAGGGGCAGGTGGCTACTTTGGTGATGCAGCTTGGGATCATGTAAGGGAAGTTTACAGGTTCAGAGGCATAGGTTGCCAATTTACAGACCTAGATAGCTATGCTCCTGGCTCAGGTAGGGCCGAGACGGGTACCTGCGCAGGCTGAGGCAACGGGAGATGGAGATGAAGAGGAGGTAGGAAGAGATGGTGGGGCGATGGACTCTCTACAGGAGTAGGTGTAGGATTTACAGGGCCAGTTGGCCATAGTACAGGGGTAGGTGACGTGTCTACAAGGCTAGTTGACAGCAACACAGGCATAGATTACTACCCTAGAGTCCCAGATACAGGCACAAGCACAGACTCTAGGGCCGACTCAGGCTCTAGTACCCGCATAAGGCTCAGTGTAGGTTCAGGGACATGGTCCCATTATATAGGTACCCACATAGGTAGCGGGACCCATGACACCTCCACAGACAGTGCCCACGGCCAGGTTCAGAGATGCCCTAGGAGAGGCACGGTATTAACACGATCATTTTTTAGTTGTTGGGCTATATGTGCCCTCCTATGCTGAGTACAGAGCAAAACAGGCCTCTAGTGAGAGGACCAGATCCCATACTCACAGTGTGGAGAGTACAAAGGGCCAGCAAACCTAGGGATAGGGTCATGGTGAAGCCACTAGTGTGTAGAGGCTAGCCCTAGGTGAGGGGCCATCAGCAGGTGTCGGGAGAGACACGGTCATAGGGAGCATTCCCCGACATTAGATGGGGAGACGATTGACCTTTTGTGGACTGGCCTGCATGCTGAGTCATTTTCTATGTATTCTATATATGATTAGCCTGTGTGCTAAAGAGATTTTATATTTATTATTGTGTTGTACCTGATACCGGCCTGTATGCCAAAGATTTTTATATTGATTCATTCATTCTTGTGGTATATATGAGACCGTCTTGCATGCCGATGACATTTTCTAGTATATATTAGCTTACATGCTAACATTTTTGAGATGATGGCATGATAAGATAGGCATGTATTTTGAGATACACAATTATTGATTTATATGATTAGATTCATGGTATTTGGTGATGTGTTAATGTGTTGATGAGATATTGGTTTATGGCTTGTGTTGGATTTGTTACTTTGTATTAGATGAGATATGGGTTTGTTACTTTGAGATGGATGGAGATTAGGTGAGTTTAGGCATGATGGAGTCAGGTCAGTTTAGGCATGGATCGAGTCAGGTTGGTTAGGCATGGTTGAGTTAGATTGGTTAGGTATGGATTGAGCTAGGTTGTTAGGCATGGATCGATTCAAGTTGTTAGGCATGGATCGAGTCAAGTGATAGGCATGGATTGAGTCAGGTTGGTTTAGGCATGGATTGAGTTAGGTTGGTTTAGGCATGGATCGAGTCAAGTTATAGGCATGGTTGAGTTAGATTGGTTTAGGCATGGATCGAGTCAGGTTATAGGCATGGTTGAGTTAGGTGATAGGCATGGATTAAGTTAGGTTGGTTTAGGCATGGTGGAGTTAGGTTGGTTTAGGTATGGATGTTCATTTTAGTATTTTGATTAAAAAAATGGCAATATAAATGCATGAGATGGTGTAAAATGTGGAAAATGCTAGTTATGTATGAAAATGTGAAATTGAGTTAGGTTGGTTTAGGCATGGTGGAGTTAGGTTGGTTTAGGCATGGATTTTCATTTCAGTATTTTGATAAAAAAATGGCAATATAAATGCATGAGATGGTGTAAAATGTGGAAAATGCTGGTTATGTATGAAAATGTGAAATAATATAAGTGGTAAAATTCATGTGGTATATGGTATAGATATTGAGGTTTTTGATATGAACAGGAAATCAGGTAAAGGGGGGAAAATGGTTAGGGTAAAGCATGGCCGAGCTAACCTTCCAAGGCCCCATGCCATGGAAGTTCTACCTACATATTCCTAGTGAAAAGGGACCTCAGACCGATGTAGTTCTCCCATAAGCTAGGAAAGAATATGAGAAGATCGAAGAATAGGTAGTGCGGTTGATAGTTAGGGTTGATTCAAGGTCATAGGTATGATTAGGTCAAAGTTGATTAGGTTGGGTGGAGGATAGGTAGATAGGTAAAGGTGATTTTAGGTCGATAGGTAGGGTGGATTCTAGGTCATAGGTATAATTAGGTCAATGTCAATTAGGTTAGGTGGAATATAGGTAGATAGGTAAAGGTGATTTTAGGATGATTGAGGTGGGAGAAGGAAATCCCAAAAGACAGGTGTCGAGGTTCTAGTCCTATATAGGAAGATCAAAATATAATGCAGAAGAGAAAAGATAAGAGGGGGCAAGAAAGCCACCCGATTGGTAAGGATCAAGCGTATGAAACACATCTACAGATAGGCTAGTGAACGTAAGACCCTAAAGACATTGCATGATTGATTACTTTAAAGGTGAAGAATAGTCATAGAATCACCAAATATCATAGGTTCAGTAGGTCCCTTGAGGCAGAAGTGAAAAGACAATGGGTAAGGAGGTGAAGGTAATTGGGTCATAAAATGGGAAATAGAGCCAAGATCACAATAGGCAAGTCCATGATGAAGAAGCTTATTTTTCTTTTTCTTTTCTTTTTTGACTTTTTAGATAGACTGATCAACGTGGGAAGTCTATACGGGAGGGATATATTTTTCCTTGAGGTCTTCATGAAGCTGATCGATGCGGGAAGCTTCTAATTTTTGATTTTTGAGAAAATAGTCCTCTTTTTTGATAGACCATGTAGAAAATTTAAAGCTTTTTATAGCTGTCCTTCGAGGGAGAAGTCTACTTATAGAAACAATTGAAGGCAAAAGATGTCCTTATGAGGGATTCATCTTTTATAGTGGAAGTTTGACTCAAGGAGTTTTTTTTTAAGTCATGAACGAGACTATAACAAAGCATTTGGTTCTTGTTGAAAAGGAAAGGGTGAATGACCATGGGATCTCATCTAAAATAAGATGAAAATTATCCATGAGAATCATGCCATGTGTAGACCCGTGATGCACATATTTAAGATAAGGAAAAGGGTGATGGGTAATCACATGATTATTGTTTAGTCGTTGGAGATGACGTGTGGAAAAGAAAAAGGTAAATAGCACAAAAGGGATGAGCATGGACTAGATAAATAGTGATGTAGGACTAGAAGTCAAAAGTAGAATGTCAAAGATGCAAGGCATTGAGGGGCTCGAGTTTGGGATTACCATCAAGTGAAGACAAGTGATAAGCACCTGATCCATATTTATGGGTCACGATGTATGGTCCAAGCCAATTAGGAGCAAATTTTCCCAATTTTCTTTTTTCTACTTTGGTTACGTGTTTATTTTCCTTGAGGATGAGATCACCAACCTTGAAGGTGCATTCATGGACCCATTTTTCATAGGCATGATTGATGCGTTTTTGGTAGACTTGGAGATGGTCGACGACATGAAGACAGTGTTCATCTAATAACTTAAGTTGTGATAAATGTTCTTGGCAAAAGTCATCATCAGTAAGCATATCTTGCAGAGAGATATGGAGAGATGGGATCTGGACTTCAAGAGGCAAAACAACCTTGGTACAGTAGATCAAAGAACATGGGTAGCAGCAGTGGAAGTACAAATACTAGTGTGGTATTCCCAAAGAGTGAAAGGAATGTGTGTATGCCAATCCTTCACAGTATCATTAACCACTTTCATGAGAATCTTGTTTAGGGTTTTGTTGGTGGATTCAACTTGGCCATTAGTTTGGAGGTAATATGGTGAGTGTTGATGGCAAATCACAACACCCCTGAATGTCTGCAACTCGATGGGTTGAGACTCTCAGTGCGATTGCATAACATGGAGATTTTCCCAAGTGTGGGACCTTGTGAATTGGAAAATATCTCTGGATGAAGGCCGGTTCCTATTCCTCTGTTCAGATGCACATGTAAAAAAAAATACAAAGAGTTTACTCAAAAACCTAAACTAACTTTCCAAGGAGACAGGGTAAGAAGATGCATAAAATAAAACCTAAACTACAAAGGTGATGCACCGAGGAATGAAGGACATCTGTCTTGCCAATAAACACAAAACCATTAAAATATAATGTAAGATCATGCACAGATAACTAGATTTGCAGTGAAAGATCAGGAGGATGCAAATGAACACAGAGGGGGTTGAGAATCATCCACAGACATGCATTATTTTCTCCAAAGATTGATACAATACACTACAAAATGCCAAGAGGAAAAGTTGCATTACAGTTTTAGATGGGAGGTTTGAACTCCACAAATTCACCTACCAAAGAGAAGAAGAGAGGGGAAAAACAAGAATGTCCAACCTTTAGAAAGAAGCCCCTCCTTACAATTTATAGGAAGAATGAGATAGTAAAGAGAGAGGAATTCAAAAAACTACCCCAACCACCTCTAGGTTACATTTAATTCATCTCATTATGGTGGTAGGTGAGAACCCTAGCAAACCCAAAAGTGGCGAACTATATTTTGCATTTTAAATATATCCAGTCATAGTTGGACATAGGACCTTGTAATCTTTCCAAAAATTCCAACCTTGCGTGAATCTGAGCTCCCTGTGAAAATTTATGGCCGTATGAATATCTGGGTTAGGGTTTACTTCTTGTCAGCACTCAAAATGTTACGCCTCTTGGAGGTGTGCCTTGGCGCATCCATTTGCATGTCATCATACTCTTAAGTGTGCCATAGGTGCATCCATGTTCATGTCGACACTCTTTGACGTGTACCTTCTACCTGCGCCTTGGCGTGAACTTTTTCGTGTCAACGCTTTTCTACCTACGGCAAGGTGCATCCATATTCATGTCGACACTCTTTAACGTGCACCTTCTACCTGTGCCTTGGCAAGAACTTTTTTGTGTCGACACTTTTCTACCTACACCAGGGTGCAACCATATTCATGTCAACACTCTTTGATATGTGCCTTCTACCTGTGCTTTGGCGTGAACTTTTTTGTGTAGATGCTTTTCTACCTGCGCCAGGGCGCATCCATATTCATGTCGACCCTCTTTGACGTGCACCTTCTACCTGCACCTTGGTGTGAACTTTTTCATGTCGACATTTTCTACCTACACCAGGGCACATCCATATTCATGTTGACACCTCTTTGATGTGTGCCTTCTACCTTGGCACCTTGGCCAACTTTTTCGTGTCAACACTTTTCTACCTGCTCCAGGGTGCATCCATATTCATGTCAACACTCTTTGATGTGCACCTTCTACCTGCGCATTGGTGCGAAATTTTTCGTGTCAACACTTTTCTACCTGCGCCAGGGCGCATCCATATTCATGTCGACACTCTTTGACGTGCGCCTTCTACCTACGACTTAGGCTATTGGTGACACAATAAATATCAGGGCTCTAAGTTTCTTTGATTTCCATATTCTTCTGCTTGTCTATATCTACCCGAGGGGGAGATATTTACAACAATTTGGTGACTCAACAAGATCACCTACCTACTAGGTAGAAGATCAGTGGCCTTTTAGCAATCCATTAGGCATGGAGTCATAACCAATAACTTGAAACCACCTTGATATCTAATCCTGAGCCTGATACTGCAACTCCTTTTCTAAGAGCACGTTGGACTGCAGAAATTCAACCTAAGAGCAACAAAACCTGTGCCGAAGCACTTAGGGAAATTGAAACCTAACTACAACAAGACAATGTGCATACGCACTTAGAGGAATTTGAAATCTAGGCTAATATTTACAAGGGTAAACCTTTTCCTTTTAGTAGCAATGTTTAAGGTAGATTCTGTTAACTGGAATCGGGAGTTCTTCTCCATCCAATGTAGACAATTGGAAGGCATTACTACTTTTACATCCTGTGACCATGTAGGGGCCACTCCAAATGGCATCAAACTTGGAATGCTTTCCTGGTTTTTCCCGATCTGCATCCCATTTCTAGAACTAGGTCCCCTTCCTGGAAGGTCCTTCCTCTTGCCTTCTTATCAAACCATCTTTTTACTAAGGCCTGATCCTTTTCAATCATCAGAACTACACATTCTCCTATTTCTTCCAATTCCATCAACTCTGCATACCTGGCCTCCATTGGTTCAAACTCAGATAACTCCAACTACTTCATGAGCTCCAATGCTGGCAATTCTAATGATATAGGCAATACTGCCTCTTTCCCATAGACCAACTTGTAGGGAGAATTACCTGTAGATCTCTTTGGCATTATCCTGTCATCCCATAATGCTGATTTTAGCTTGGTATGCCATGTCCTTTGGTTTTCATCCAGATTCCTTCTGATGATTCTTAGAAAATTCTTGTTCATGGACTCTGCCTGTCCATTACCCTACGGGTAATAATTTGAAGAGGTGCTCAAATAGATTCCATTCTTGACAGCCCATTCTATAATCTTGGAACCTATGAATGCCAATGCATTGTCTGAAATGATAGTGGCTGGCACACTGAACCTGGTCACTATTCCTTCATAAAAGTCTAGTATGTTACACTCATTTGCTTCTTTGAGCGCTACTGCTTTGGTCCACTTGGTGAAATAGTCCGTTGCCGTGAGAATCCACTTGTGGCCTTGGCTTGAGTTTGGATTGATGACCCCAATGAAGTCCAATCCCCATTGCATAAATGGTTGGTCAACCAAAATTGGGTGCAATGGAAGTGCTGCTAGTCTTTCTTTTCCTGTGAAGAGTGCACATTTCTTACACTTTCTTATCCATGTATAGCAGTCATTGAAACACTGTGGGCCAATAATACCCTACCTTCATTATCTTGAGAGCTGTTATCTCATGGGGGAAAATGTCCTCTAGAATCTCCATCATGAAAATCTCGTAACACCCTCTCAATTTGACCTGTCCCAATGCACCTCAATAGAACTCCATTGATGTCTTTCTTAAACAAAACACCATCAACAAGCACATATGGAATGGCTTGTAATCTGAAGTATCTCCTTTTTGCTTTGCTCATTTCTAGAGGGCATAGGCCTACCTGTAGGAAGTGTATCATATTCTGAGTCCAACAAGGAGCGGGCACATCATCATTTTCCTATTCTTGACCATCCTGTAGTACCAAGACAGTCTCTTTTTCATCACCTGCTTCAACTTGTCTGACTCAAAGCTAGTTGTTCACATAGTCCTTTTCCACATACTAGCTTAGTGACCTTAATTTCAATGTCGTATTCCATGACACGAGTGATCCATCCTGCATGTTTCTCATTCAGATCCTTGTTTAGAAGGAAGTCCTTGACTCCCACATGAGAGACCAATAATTGGATCTTATTGTTTGAGACTAGGTGCTTGAATTTCTTTAAGCTCCTGATCACTACAAGGACATGTTTTTCAATGAAAGAGTACCTAGTTTCGTATTCCTCCAAGCCTTGACTGAAGAAAGTGACTGGTTGTTCTAATCCTTCTTTGTTTTGTTGTACCAGGATTGTAGAAATTGTGTCTCCACCACCAAAGGCATATAGCATGAAATCCTTGGAGAAGTCTGGATTGACGAGAGTTGGAAGCTTGAGATATAGCCTCTTTTATTGCCTCAAAAATTTCCTTGCCTTCAGATGTCCACTTAAATGTCATGCTCTTTTTCAACATCAGCATTATTGGCTTTACGAGAGCTGCAAAGTTTGGAACAAACCTGCAGACAAAATTGATCCTTCCTAAGAAGCTTTGAAGAGCCTTCTTATGACTTGGCAATGGCAACGCTCGAATTGCTTCAACTCTTTCTGGGTCAATCGTCAATCCCTCTTTTGAAACAATATGGCCTAGAAGTTTTCCTTTGTGAGCCAAGAATATGCATTTTTTGGGATTCAATGATACCCCAAATCTTCTACACCTCTGAAATACCTGCCTCAAATGAAAGAGGTGATCCACTGCATTTTTGGAGAATATAGTGATGTCGTCAATATATATCAGAACTATTTTATTGATCAACCCCTTGAATGCCATATCCATTGCCCTTTGGAAAGTGGCTCCAGCATTTGATAGCCCAAATGGAATCTTCTTGTAGGCATAGGTGCCCCATTTGGTGGTGAAAGCCATCTTGAACTGGTCATCTTCTTTCACCATTACCTAATTATACCCTGAGTAGCCATCTAGGAGAGAGAATCTCTCCGAACTAGATACCACTTGCAATATTTGTTCCATTGAAGGAAGCGGGTAATGGTCTTTGAGAGATGCCCTGTTGAGGTCTCAGAAGTCTACACACAACCTGATTTCTCTGCTCTTCTTCCTGACCGGAACCAAGTTTGCAACCCAGCTTGAGTGCTTGATAAGGAATATAATGCTCACCTCTATTAGCTTATTTATCTCTTTCTTCATTAGAGGCTCAATGTGAGGGTTGACTAGTCTCTGCTTCTACCTGATGGGCTTAGCATCTGGATTCAATTCTATGGTATGTTGTGCCAACTTTGGATTGAATCCTCTAAAGTCTTCATAGCTCTAAGTGAAGACATCTAGAAATTCTTGGAAAAGTTGTATGAAATCTGATTTCTCCTGCTCAGTGGCCACTTTACCAATTTGAAGTGTTTTGCCTTCCCCAACTAGAATTGGCTATGAATCTTCTTTCTTGACCTGTATGTTAGCCTTTTCCTTACGAAACTGGTCGTTAGGGTTGAAGATAGACTCCAACGTTACTAAACCCTTAGGAAGCTTGTTTATCTGTAGCTACACTACTTGATCCCCGTAAAGCTGCTCTAGTCTATCTTGATTCCTAGCTAAGAATTCAACCTCTTCTTGTAAAAAATTGATGATCTATTGATACTTCTGAAACACTTGCTAGCTTGTGTTATTATCTGGAACTGCTGGCCTCACAAGCACATGGATATGTGGTTGTGTTTTTTCCCTTCTGATGTTGTCAACCACATCAAATGTTGCTCCAACTGCTGCGAGCCTATTTGTAGCTTCATTTTTCTTCCTAGGTATGGACACGATGTTGAAAGCTTTGAAATTCTCAATGAGGTCCCATACCTTGTTCTTGTAGTTCTTCAGTAGGTCATTTTTTGTAGCATTTTGTCCCCTAACTTGGTTGACGATTAGCTCACAATCCCCAAAAACCTACAAGTTCTTTATGCCCTTTTCCTAGCCCAATGAAGTCCATGAATCAAGGCCTCATATTCAGCTGTGTTGTTTGAACAAGAAAACTAAAATTGGAAAGGTAAATAATATTTGATGCCTTAGGGTGAAATAAACACAACTCCTCCTCTTGCACCCTACCCACTCCTTGATCCATCAAAAAATAACTATCATACCTCATTGTCATCCTTATGGTCTGGTTTGGTGATGCTAGGAATAGACTGGTTTTCTTCATGTATGCAATATACTCCTAGCTCAGATTCTTCTACTTCTTGGTAGGGATCAAAATCATGTACCTTGCTTGCCCATTCATCAACAGTAAAATATGGGATGCTATCAACTTTGGTGTCAGCTTCATCTATGCTTGGATAATCTTCTTGATCAAATGCTGAACAGTTGGCATTGATTTGGCTTAGAGTATGAGGCTCAATATGAAAGTTTGCAATTGGTTTAGATCTGATTGTGACCTTAGTACCATATCTTGTTCTGAACAACATGTGTGACTAGTCAGCAGATAAGTAGCCTTCAATTTTGGCTGTGAAATCCCTTGATAAGCATAGGGAAAAGAGTGGTGGCAAATATATCATTGACACATCTTGCAAAACGGTAACGTTGGGGCATGTATGCAAGGTAAGATTTAAACCTTTAATCACTCCCACCATTGCTACTACTGTCCTATCCAACTACACTACCCCCTTTGATATGACTTCATATTGGAGACCTAGCTGATCAGCTATTTTCTTGGGCATGACAGAACTACTTACCCCAAAATCAATCATGCAATTATGTACTAGTTTATTGCCAATGATTAATGAAACATAGAATGGAGGGGGTTTCAAAACTTTACCGTGTTTTCCTCCATGATTCCCTTTAGGTTGAGCAGCATTTGTGAGGACCTTCTCTTGCATATAGACCTGCTGGTTCGAAGTTGACCAATTCTTCATGGAAAATTGTAGAAGATCTCTTTGGACCAGGATGGATAAAGATTCCCACATTGATATATTCAGATTTGTCTTCTTCATTTGATCAATGATGCTAAATGGGGATGAAAGATCTCTTTGCTATCCTTTAGGCTGCACATTCCTTTCTTGTGTATGAGCAACAACAGCTGGCATTTGAGTTGGTTTAGAAGGTAGTTTGGGCTGTCCTTACATGTTTGGGGCTGTATTTTGCTTATAGACACCTTGTGGAGTGATGGAAGGTTGTAGATCACTTGGAGCCAATGACTTCCCTTCACCAATATTCCTCTTCTTTGATCTTGTGTTAGCTGCTACACTCTAAGAAATTGTTTGATTCATGCCACAAAAATCCTCAGCTTGCCAATTCGTAAGTGCGGTATCATTTGGAGCTATGTTTTGCTAAGATGTCCCTTGTTTCTGATTTGTTTCTTGACTCACTTCACCCTCTACGCCAATAGTTGTCACCATCAAGGCTTGGTTCAAAGCACCATTGAAGCACATAGATTGGTTGTGAGGTTCATTTCATGGGAAACACCAATCATACTCTTGAGCTATGTTGTTTTGCACTGGCACTAAGGCTTTAGAAGTAGATACAACATTGGGGTTATAGGGTTGAAATGGTCTATTGGTGGGACGCCTAACTTGGCTTTGATTTGTAGCTAGATTGGGTGGCCTATTGGGCTGGTATGGTGGCCTAGCCTGGTACTGCGCTTGAGGCTGATATGGTCTAGCACTTTGAGCTTGCTATCTTTTGATAGTCACCAGCTCATTTCCAAGGTTCTGTAATTGTTTCATAACCTCCTGGAGTTCATTTGAAGCACTAGAGGATGAAGTAGAAGTTTCATTTGAACTTTGATTTCTAGAAGTGGGAACAGGAACCAAAGTGGGTGCTTGACTAGTGCTTGGATTTTCTAAGTTTGGATACAAGGGCATGGGAGGTCTAAGAGCCAGCTTACCAGCTTGAATAAGATAGTTTTCAGCGCTAATGGAAATGCTATAAGTAGCAGGTAAGGTTGTGCCTCCCATAGATTGAATTAACATAGAAATATCTGAATTCAAAGACATAAGATAATATAGAAAAGCACCTTTAGCTGTTGGCCTGACAGCCACTGGAATCCTATCCCAAGACCTTTTAAATCTGAAGTTGAAGTCAGTCAGCTACTCATTAGGAGCTCTCTTGATAGTTTTCAATTGTTCTAGTAGAGACAAATTGTCTCCCTTTTCTCCAAACTGCTCATGGAGAACTATGCATAACTGATTCCAATTTTGGATAGAACCAGGTCCAAGGATCCTAAACCATTGCAATGCCTTCCCTTTGAATGAAGATGCCAGCAATTTGACAGCAACATCCATTTCATTTATCTCATGGATTGCACAAATGTTAGCAATGTCTTTGACATGATTACCAGGAGTGGTATGATTTTCTCCAGTAAAAAATTGCAATGTTCTTCAATGCTGCAATTGGAACTGAATTCTGTGCATTGAGGGCAAGTGGGCTGCTGCCAATGAAATTGACAAAGGGATTCAGTGGTAGATGTGCCATTATGATTGGCCTAAGAACTCTGGTTGATGTGAGAAAAGGTCTACCAGGTGGAGGGCTTGATAAAGTCCTGTTAGGTGGAGATGGTGACCTTTGTGGTCTTCTTCCTCTCCTTCATCTGCCTGGTGATAGCTGCAAGTGAACAAATAGCCCCTCTTCTTGAGTATCATACCTGGTTCGAATGCTTCTCATGTGCCTGGGCAACTATTGTGGCTAAACCATTGAATTCTACCCCCTTCGGAGTCACCAGATGTGTTAGATAATGAGCCTCAAAAGGCTAGATTCTGCCAAGTTACACACCAAACCTGACAATATTAAAAAAAATTTAAATCTTGAAGGACCTAGAAGATAGAGTTCTTCAATTCAGTTATCGGGTTTTGTTTTGCAGCTGCTAATCACCAAAAGGTATAGGTAAAACTTAGTTCATGTAAGGAAACTTACAAAACCTGAAATACATCGTGTTGGAACTTGGGACATGCTCAACATTTGGGAAAACCTTAAATACTAAAAAACCATGAAATTTTGAAAGTCAAAATCTCAAAAATATAAGAATACCCTTTTGAATATTGTCCCCCGATCTATCAACTGGTGAAATTTTGACTTGTTTTGAGCAAGATAAGCCCTTGAAAATTGATTTCAAAGTTCAGCCTGGAAGGTGAAAAATCTGAAATTGTAAAACCTGTAATTTTTTAGTCCAAATTTCTCGAAAACTCCTTCAAATCTTATGGAATGACCTCTTGTCTCACCGGGCGTGCCAAAACTATTGATGACGAATCACAACACCCCTGAATGTCTATAACTCGATGGGTTGAGACTCTCAGTGCGATTGCATAACATGGAGCTTTTCCAAAATGTGGGACCTCGCGAATTGGAAAAGCTCTCCAGATGAAGGTGGGTTCCTTTTCCTCTGTTCAGATGCACATGTAAAAAAAAATACAGAGGGTTTACTGAAAAACCTAAACTAACTTTCCAAGGAGACAGGGTAAGAAGATGCATAAAATAAAACCTAAACTACAAAGGTCATGCACCAAGGAATGAAGGACATCTATCTTGCCAATAAACACAAAACCATTAAAATGTAATGCAAGATCATGCACAGATAACCAAATTTGCAGTGAAATATTAGGAGGATGAAAATGAACACAAAGAGGGTTGAGAATCATCGACAGACATGCATTATTTGCTCCAAAGATTGATACAATACACTACAAAATGCGAAGAGGCAAAGTTGCGTTACAGTTTTAGAGGGGAGGTTTGAACTCCACAAATTCACCTGCCAAAGAGAAGAAGAGAGGGGAACAACAAGAATTTCCAACCTTTAGAAAGACGCCCCTCCTTACAATTTATAGGAAGAATGAGAGAGAAAAGAGAGAGGAATTCAAAAAACTACCCCAACCACCTCTAGGTTGCATTTAATTCATCTCATTATGGTGGTAGGTGAGAACCCTAGCAAACCCAAAAGTGGTGAACTATATTTTGCATTTTTAAGAATTTGTTCCCACCTAATTAAAGATATCCAGTCGTAGTTAGACATAGGACCTTGTAATCTTTCCAAAAATTCCAACCTTGCGTGAATCCGAGCTCCCTGTGAAAAGTTATGGCCGTTTGAATATCTGGGTCAGGGTTTGCTTTCTGTCAGCACTCAAAATGTTACGTCTCCTAGAGGTGTGCCTTGGCACATCCATTTACATGTCATCATACTCTTAAGTGCGCCATAGGTGCATCCATGTTCATGTTGACACTCTTTGACGTGTGCCTTCTACCTGCGCCTTGGCATGAACTTTTTCATGTTGACACTTTTCTACCTACGCCAGGGTGCATCCATATTCATGTCAACACTCTTTGATGTGCACCTTTTACCTGTGCCTTGGCGCGAACTTTTTCATGTCGACACTTTTCTACCTACATCAAGGTGCATCCATATTCATGTTGACACTCTTTGATGTGCAACTTCTACCTGTGCCTTGGCATGAAATTTTTTGTGTCGACACTTTTCAACCTATGCCAGGGCACATCCATATTCATGTCGACACTCTTTGACGTGTGCCTTCTACCTGCACCTTCTACCTGTGCCTTAGGTTGTTGCTGACGCAATAAATATCAGGCTCTGAGTTTCTTTGATTTCCATATTCTTCTGCTTGTCTATATCTACCCGAGGGGGAGATATTTACAACAGTGAGTAGAAGCTAAGTTGGATACCGAAGGCATCACAAAGCTTCTATAGAGTTTTGTTTTTGAATTTTTTGCCATTATCAGTGATAAGGTGATGTGGAACACCGAAACAGAAAATAATGCGATGATTGATGAAATCAAATATTTTCTCAGCTTTAGTGGAGATGAGGGGTACAGCTTCAACCCATTTGGTGTAATATTCAGTAGCGGTGATGATCCATTGAATTCTTAGGGAAGAGTGAGGATTGATCTCTTCGATAAGATCCAAACCCCATTGAGAGAAGGGCCAAAGGTCATGAGCGACATATAAGGCATGACTAGGTGTGTGGTGAAGATTAGCATGTTGTTGGCATTTTACACAATGCTTAATGTAGTCACAACAATCATGATTGAGGGTTGGCCAGTAATAGCCTAGGAAAAGAATGCATTTAGCAACAGCTAAGCCACTAAAGTGACCTCCGCATATGCCATCGTGAACTTCTTTAATGGTATAGGGGATTTCAGAGCTGGTGAGGAATCATAAGAGAATACCATCAAAGCCTTGTTTATAGAGAAGGCCACCCATGACAACATAACGAGAGGCCTTTTTGAGAAAGGCACATTGTCCATTACGTGTGAGATCAAGAGGTAATATAGAAAGGGAAACGTAGTCTGCAAGTTGCTTATACCAAAGGTCTTGTGTGTTTAGTGGGGCAATTCGGATGAGGTTAACACAACAAGATTTATACGAAGGTCTCGGTATGTGTTTTATGGTAAAAAAGATGTCTGAATCGGCAGGTGAAGTAGGTATCTAAGAAGTGAGGTAGGCCATGGTATTCATCAATTTATTAGTGGATTGTAGAATAGTTTAAATTTTATAGCGGTCAAAGGTATTCAACATGATGTCGACGTAACATTTGTACTCTTGAAGTATTTCATTATGAAACTGATAAACACCATTGACTTGGTTTACTACCAATTGAGAATCACCAAAGATATTAATGGATCATACATCTAAGGCATAGGTAGTCATGCGACCCAATACAAGTGCTTCGTATTTGGTGATATTGTTAGTGCATTTGAAGTCAAGTTTGAATGATAAGGGCATGGGTTCACCATCAAGAGGAATGAGGATAATTCCTACACCACCCCTACACTGACATTTAGAACCGTCGAAGAATAATTTCATTTGGTAAGGGTCATCATCCAAAGAGAGGTTAGCAATGGATTTGTCAGGGAAATCAAAGTTAGAAGATTGAGTCCCAGAAAGAGGCGCATCAACAAGCTGGTCAACAATGGCCTAGCCCTTGAAATATTTTTGGTGGATGAATTCAAGGTCTAGGTCAGCAAGAAGCATAAGCCAACGTGTAAACACGTTGATTTTGGTAAGGCTTAGTATACATGAAGTGTAAGGGGTCAGTGTTGGTCACAACATAGGTTTTTTGGTTAAGTAGGTAATGGAAAAGTTTGGTGGCGACAAAAAACTAAGGCTAAGTAAAGTTTTTTAGGGTGGGTGTATTGTGTTTCATAGTCCATAAGGGTATGGCTTATGTAATAAACCACCTGCTCCCTATGTTGTTCATCACGATGAGCGAGCATAGCCCCTAAGGAGTGATTAGTAGCAGAGATGTATAGGTAGAAGGGTTGGTCGTCTTTAGGTAGAGTGAGTATGGGTGGTTGGAGAAGGTATTGTTTTTAAGGCCTCGAAAGCATTGTGGCATTCATCATCCCATTTGAAAGAAACATACTTTTTGAGAAGGTGATGAAATGGTTGACAATGATTAGATAATTGTGAAATGAAATAGTGAATGGACTGTAATTTACCTTGCAGGCTATAAAGTTGTTTAAAGTTAGTGGGCAGAGGCATTTCCAAAATGGCCTTGAATTTAGTAGGGTCAAATTCTATACCACGGAGGGAAACAATAAATCCCAGGAGTTTTCCTGATAGAACCATGAAGATGTACTTTTTAGGTTGAAGTTGAACACAATACTTAATGAGGCAGTCAAATATGGTTTCAAGGATGGCGAGGTGCTCGGTGTGATGTTTAGATTTGGCCAAGAGATCATCCATGCAATCTTTCAATATGCGATGCATGATATCATGGAAGATGTAGGTCATAGCCCCACTGATAGGTGGCACCAGATTTTTTAAGGCCAAAAGGCACGACTTGATAACAGAAGGTCCCCTAAGGGGTATTGAATGTAGTTTTATGTTGATCCTCTGGAGTGAACAAGATTTTGTTATAAACCCAAGAAACCATCCATAAGTGATAGCATCTCATGGCCAATGGTAAGGTCAACTAACTGGTCAATACCAGGAAAAGGAAAAATCATATTTAGGGCAGGCAAGGTTAAGATCATGGAAATTGGTGCAAAATGCAAAGTCCCCCCTATTGCCTTAGTGATAGGGATGATGTTAGAAATCCATTGGGGGTAATCGATGGGTAATATGAAGGAAACTAAGAGAAGGCATTGAAGTTCTTATTTGACAAGAAGAGCAATGCGAGGGTGTATTTTCCTCAACTTTTGTTTTAACGGGTTTGGCATCAGGAATGGTTACAATATTTTGGACCACAATAGTGGGATCAATTCCAGGCATGTCAGCATAGGACCAAGTGAAAGCATGGCTATGATTTTTAAGAAAAGAAGTTAGGGCTTCCTGTTCAGCAGCATCCAGATATTGGCCAATCTTGAGAATGTGGGGGTCGTCCTGAGTGTGGATGTTGACTTTGATAGTTGATTCATTCAATATTGTTTGCATCTTAGAAGGTAACAACCGGTGAATTTAAGAGTCTTCAGCACCAAGGTAAGTGAGTATGGATTCATCATCCTGACATTGAATGACATTAATAGGAGTATCATCCCCTATCATGTCATGATAAAAGAAAGGAAGAGGGGATGGAGACTTGTCATCGCAGTGATAGGTTAGAGGTCCAAAGGAAATGGTATTTATGGGGAAAAAAAAGGTAAGAGGGATAGATTCAGGATCCATCGACTCCGTTGGTGAAGGTGGTGAAGGTGAGGTAGGTGAAGAAGGTGGAGAGGGGACAATGTCTTCAATGAGTTCAATATAGGGCTTTTGGCAGGTAGTTTGGTAAAACTGATTCCCACTATGATCATTGTGTTTACACATGGTACATGAAATAACGGTGTGACGACCTTGGTTCGTAAAGGGGAAAAGAAAAAACCCTTCTAGGCACAGTGGTGTAGGAAAGTGTGAGCAAAGTAGTAGTTGGTAAGTGACTGAAGGTCAGCCAAAAGGGTCAGGTTAGTAATGGTGGTTCAGGTGTGTAAGTGAAAATGTCACGTCCCCCATAGGTAAGATGGGTACGGAGGTGGGGAGGACCATAAAGGGGATGTTTGCCTATGTGGTGATCATAGTGAGGATGTTGGTGAAGGTTTCCATACTCTTGTGGAGTAAGGAATGTATCGACATTGTACATGTGATAATCCCTCATAGTGAGGTGTTGAAACACCTTCCAAGGGATCAGTGGTTGATATATTGGTGGTTAGAATAGAGGAAGTGTTAGAAGTTATATCGGCGGAGGTGTTGGTTAGTTGGGAAGCTGATGTGTGACTGGTAGAAGCGACAACAACTATGGGAATAGAATATTTGGGCGAAGGTGAGGTGGGAATGGTGCTTGTGGATGGGTTCATGTGTGAAGAAGATGTAGGTAGGGAGGTAGACACCTTAATAGGTACAAGGGACATCATTAGGCTGGTAAAGTATGTTGCAAGTTTTGAAAGGTGATGGGTCAGCCATAATGGTATAGGAATGTCCTTCATGTTCGAACTTTACACATCGGTGCAAAGTTAAAGGAACACAACCCATGGCATGAATCCAAGGCCTGCCGAGCAAAAAATTGTATTAAAACTCCCCTTCCCAACATGTACAATAGCTCGAGAATAGTACAGGGGACCCACACGAATATGGAGGATGACAATGTCGAGTATAGAGGTAATAGCGTCATTGAATGAACGCAACATGACTAGATGTTTATGCATACAGTTGTTAGGTATGCACATTTGTTCAAATTCATGAGAGGAGATGATGTTAATGCTAGCACCCCCATTGATCATAACACATCAGATGCATATATTATCGATATGGATGGAGATTAAAAGTGCAGAATCTAGGTCATCCATTTGGTGGGGGACAATTTTTTCATTCGAGAAACTAAGGGTAGCAACTTGGTGAACATGTGGAGGTGATGAGGTAGATGGAAATTTGGTAAGAGAAGTTACATGATGAGGTGTGATAATAGATTCTACAGGTGTGGGGTCATTAGGTAAAACCTAAATAGATATAAGGACCTCTATGATAGCTTGACAATGTGACTCGAAGGTTTGGATGAGGTTGTATAAGGATATTTTGAGGGGAGATTGGTGTAGTTGTTTGAGCATGGTGTGATGTGTGACGCCATTAGAAATGGGGTATGCAGGGATGTGGATAGTTATTTTAGGTATGGGTGCAGATGGTATGTTGGGTATAAGATTGGTTGGTGGGTCAACTACCTTTTATTTTCCCCTCTGCACATGTGTATTGACGTGTACCATGTTGATTTGAGGGAAGTTGGCAAATGGAGAAGGTGTAGGGTAAGTGGTGTAACGACATGATGGGAAAAAACCTACTGGAGGAGAAAAACCATGTGAGGTGAGTTGGGTGCAATGACATTTAGGTGGTGGTGTGGTAAGTTTGCTAATGCGAACCATGTTGATTTTAGAATTTTGGGGGTGCCTCTAGGAGCTGTGAGGGTGGAGGTTGTGGTATAGGTGTAGGAGGAAGATGTGAAGAAGGTGGAGAGGGTGAAATAGGTCCATCATCCAGGAGGTCATCGTCATCAAAATTAGGGTCAGAAGGACATAATTGAATGAGGGAAGCCTTTATACCCTTATAGTTCTCAACATCATGTCTTGGCTCATGATGGTAAGTGAAAATTTTAGTATCATCAAACCCTTCCGGCTTAGGTTTAAGAGGGTTGTAAGGTCTAAGAGGAGGGAGAGTGATAGAAGAGCTTTCTAGGAGTTTAGCTAATATGGTGCCATATGATCCAACCAGTGGATCACAATGTGAAGTAAAAGTAGGTTTGGTTGGAAGATTGGGTAGTAGTGGTGGTAGTTGAGGTGATGCAGTCTTGGGTTTGGGTCGTACTTTCTTTGATGTAGGTGCAGCAACAGAAAGAGGGGTAGGTTTAACCACCTCTTTGGAAATTAACAGTATTTTTGATTATTGGTGTTTTTCTTAGGTAGAGGTGTAGGGGGAGCACGTGATGCAGATGGCAAGGTAGATGGTGGGAGAGGACGAGTGACAAAAGGGGGACAACTGAGGTGCAGTAGTAGGTTTTGGTTGAGGTCGAGAGGGAGGTACAGGTGAGGTGGAAGAAAATGTCATGGGCATTGAAGGAGGTATATAAGGCAATGGTGTTATAGGAGGCAAATAAGTTATAGATGGTGATGAAGGACATAAGGTTCACCTAAGTAGAGCTACAAGATATGGTAAAAGGGGTCAAGGGAATTCCAAGTTTACCCCTGGAGAGGGTAGATTTTGTTAAGGTAGAGGGGTGAGGTCCCAAGATGGATGGTAAGGGTGAAGGTGATAAAGGTGTAGTTGGTGAGGTCGGTGCATGCGGATTAGAAGATTGGGTTTTTTTGTTTAGGTTGAGGGATTGGTTCAATAGGTATATGGGAAGATGTGTTTAAGTGTATCCTAACAAGAGGATGTGTAAGGTTTGATGTGGGTGTGACCCCTAGAACACTAGTGGGTTTAGATACAAGAGATGGTGTTGGAACACATCGGTTAGTAGGTAGAGAGGTGGGTATAGATGAGGATGATGTAGTAGAAGATGTGTCGAGAGTTATGTTTATGTGTGGTTTGGGTTGTTGAAACTTCTTTGGATAAATGGTAGAGGTGTCATTGGAAGATGATTGCATTTGGGTCGAGACCGGGAGTAAGAGACGCAACCAAAGTAAAGACCTATCAACATAATCTAGGCAATCAGCCAAATGTGAGAACGGCACTATGGTAGATGAGGTAGATGTGGAGCGAGTGGGTATTCCCCGTGAAATGTGTGTGAGAAATAGGTAATTCACTAGCTTTGGCTTCTATAGGTAAGAGAGCCGAAAGTAGGTCTACAGGATCTTGGGTAGCTGATGGACAATGGTCACCGAGTGGTAACAGCAAATCTATTGGATCCTGAATAGGTGGAGAAGGTGATGGGTACTCTTCTGTGGGTGAAGGAGGTACAATTGGTAGTGGTTCACTAGGTAGGGAAGCTGAAGGGGAAATGATATCAATGCTAACGAGAGACTCCTTTGGAGGGTGTATGGGGAGGTGAAGGGATTTCCTCTATGGGTAAAGGAACAGATAAAGTAGGTTCCTGTGCGGGTAGAGGATTTTGGGCTAGAATTTCCTTGATGGAGGGAATATGAGATATTTGGGAAATAGGTGATAAGTCGGTAAAGATAACATGTACCTCACGTGTATTAATTTCATTGGGTGAGGCATCACCAGTTTGATCATTGGATGGGGAATGGTTAGGGAATGGTTTATTGAATATATGAAGGTCTTGATTGCCAGGTACATTAGGGTTATCTAGGACTAACTCACCGCTCTCAAGCATTCCCTGAACAATTTTTTTCAAGGTGATACAATTGTTGTCACTATGACCATTTACCCTGTTGGGCCCCTAATATTGCTTCCAAATCTTAAAGGTGCGTAAATGCGTGCGGAACAAATGAAATGTGGAAGTCTAAGCGCACAAGGTAGAAAGTACAATTTGGGACTTAGCCATTTTCGACCTGTTGAGAAGAACACATGAAGAACATGTTCCGTTTGGATAAGGTTCCAGCTTAGTGATAGGGTGTCTTGGAAGTAATATACCTTGTGATTGAAAGATCTAAAAAGTTAATCATGGCATGGAGAGGCATGTGCCTGGGGTGACCCACACCTTGACACTTAGGGCCAAATCTGAGGCTGCAGAAAAAGATTGTTAGAACTCATATGCCTATTTATATGAACACCCTTGGCAAAGAACAGGGATAGAAGTGAGGTAGTGGAGCTCTATTGAATTACTACGAGAGCTATGGAATGAAAATGGGTAAATGATTCTAGTAAGGATGTAATGAGGAAACGGGAATGAAAACTTTGTTTTGTGAGAATACATGTATGATTCCAGATATGGCGCATGACTATGGTCTGTCTCTCTATGAAAATTTGTAGCATGACTATGAATGAATATGATAAGGTTATCACTATGTTTACATTAAGATTTCTTTCTGTATTATATACATGTTTTTACTCTGCTTTTGATCTTGTATGATCATGGACCTCACTTGGATGATTAAGTATAATTGTGGATTTACAACTTCTTGGTTCTGTTATTTCTATTGTGCGCTTTGTTTCTGTTATGACTGAAGGGGTATAGAAGCCATCCTGAGCTCTATAGCTTCTTCATGTTTGTTAAATCACTAAGTAAAAATCATGAACTATGCCTTCCACTAGACTCACATAAAAGTGAGGTTCGGATCCCTCTCACATGCCTCGGGTGAGCACCCAGCACTTGCTAGGTGATAGGCCGGTGCGCATGAGGTTCCCTTGTTCTTGGTGGGTGCAAAAATGACTACATATTTGTTCCGTTGCTGGGACTATCATCACCAATCCGGCACTATGATAATTTTTCACCGAGAACTCCTCATGCTATGATTATTTACTAATGCACAACCTTTAGTTTGGTGGATGTAATCTGGAAGAAAAACAACAACATAACACAAGAATACCATCGACTATGATAAGACGGAATGATGACAAATCTGAAATATCAAAGTAAATTATAATATTAACATGAAATTGTTACAATCTCACCCATGAGGTACTTCAAGTGTTATTGACTTCACTTGCCTTTCACCAAGACTATGGGAGAAACTTTACAATTACACCTCTTAATTGCTTCTTCAACACACCTTTAAACTGATGGCTTCCTTTGCACACTTCCTACGATATTTCTCACTACTTCCTTCTATGCTAAATGAGGGGGGTGGCCTCTCTATTTATAGAACTTCCAGGCTTATTCATCTTATCTCTAAGATAGGATAAGAAATCCACTCTGATGAATCATATTCCATACCTTAACTCTTATCTGTACATGTAAGCTTATCTTTTAAGATAAGATAAACCTTATCATTTTACATGGGTTCCACATTTTTAGACTTTTTACAAATAAAATACACAAAATATTTATGACCTCACTCCTTGTCCTTATTACCAATATAATATTTCTAATTCCTAATCATGTAGACCCTACTTCTCTAATTACCCAAACTTTGACATTTTAACATTATCGGACCACTTACGACAAATATTTACTTTTTACAACATTCCTATTGTACTTTGACTGTTACCATACTCCACATTATTGGTGGCACCGTACTGACGGTGTCGTTATCTTCTATCAGACGCTACTACTAATTATACTTAACAACATCCTATTCCTAATACATACATTAATGAAATAGAAATTACGGAGGAAAATTTTAGTGTCGACATCTTCCCCCTTCCTAGCTTCTACTCTGTCCTCGAAGTAGACTATTCTGGTGCTTGGAAAATATTCAACTTGTCGTGGTTGACCCATTTCATAATGGGAGTGCCATCTAATTCCTCCAGTCGGTATGTATCATTTTCATGCACAGCTGCTATTTTGTAGGGCCCCATCCATTTTGGATAAAAATTTCTCTGTCTTTTTTTTTTGTATCTGGAATCATATACTAGAACCAAGTCATTCACATGAAATGGAGACCTATGGATCTTTTGATCAAAGTATTCCTTCTGCTTCATTTTCTTCTTATGGCTTGTATCCTTTACTATTTCCCTCATTTCCTCTAGTAAATGAAGATGTACCAACCTTTCTTTTACTGAATCACTTTCATCCATCCTTTCATTTTTCATAACTCTCATAGTGGGAATATCAAACTCGATAGGAAGAACTGGATCAATGCCATAGGCCAACTGAAATGGGGAGTATCATGTTGCTGACTTTGATGTTGCCCTATATGCCCACAATGTTGTAGGAATCCTTTTATCCCACTTATGTACCTGCAAGGCTGCATCTTTTGCTAGAATTTGACACAACACAAAATTTGTTCATTCCACCTGCCCATTTGTACTTGGCTTGTATGTTGTTGCCTTCCTATGCTTAATAGAAAATCTATTGACTAGGGATTCTACTACCTCATTAATGAAGTGGCTTCCTTGATCTGTTACAATTTCTAATGGACAACCAAATCTGGTGACAATGCGTTCATATATGAACCTTGCCACCTCATCCATGGAAGCTGTTTTCAATGGCCTAGCTTCAACCCACTTGGTTAAATAATCTGTGGCAACTACAATATACTTATTTTGGCGTGAGGTAGTTGGAAGTGGACCTACAATGTCTATTCCCCACTTTTCAAAGGGACTAAGTGGAAGAATAGGGCATAATGGAGCTGATGAATTCTTACGGTTACCATGTGTTTGACAAATATCACATGTCTTACAATAATTATAACAATCTTTAAAAAGAGTGGGCCAGTGATAACCTACATCTAAGATCCTTCTTGCTGTAAGTTGTTCCAGAGAAGTGCCCTCCACATGTACCATTGTGGAATTCTTCTAGCAGTTCCTTCCCTTGATCACGTCCAACTGCCCTCTTGTACTGTCCATCAGGTCCTATTCGAAATAATACTCCATGCAGAATAGAATATGGACGACTGGCTTCAGTAATCTTTCTCTTAGTCTTTGCATTGGCACCATCAAGAAACTTGAATTCATTCAGATAATTCCAAATATCTATGTATTCACTAGGGATTGTGTCAAGGGATAACAATGCTGCATCGGGGAAATCATAATCATCACAAGATGATCCTAAACCATCATAGGCTCAAGAGAGTGCATCTGCATTGACATGCTTCTTTCCTAGCCAATCTATAATATCAAATTCAAATTCTTGTAGCAAAATTATCCATCTTGCTATCCTCCCTGATGGGTTAGGATTATTTACAATATATTTAAGAGCCTGATGATCTGTTACAACTAGAAATTTTTTCCCTAGCAAGTAATTTCTAAACTTCTTTACAGCAAAAATGATAGCCAGAGCCTCTTTTTTAGTTACAGTATAATTTACCTCAGCACTGGTCATTTGTCTGCTCCCAAAGTAAATTGGATGTTCATTCCCATTTTCATCCATTTGGCTCAAAGTACTTCCTAGTGTTGCATCTGAGGCATCAGTGTACACAATGAATGGCTTGATCCAATCTGAATTCTTCAAAATAGGTGAAGACACCAGGGCTTCCTTCAGTTGTCCAAAAGCTTCATGCGCCTTATTTCCTGGTTCATAAGTAACATCCTTCTTCAAGAACTGGGTTAGTGGCTGTGCAATCTTTGATAAATTCTTGATGAACCTTCTATAGTAACCCACATGGCCTAAAAATGATCTCAACTTACTTCTATTCATAGGAAATGGTAAATCTTTGATTTTTGAAACTTTATCAAGATCAGTACCAATACCATCTCTGGATACAACATGCCCTAACAAAACACCTTTAGAACATCAAAAGACACACTTTGTAGGGTTTAGTGAGGCTTGTGCTTCATCTAACCTTTGAAATGTTGTCTCCATCTAGTGCAGGTGGTCCAACTTGCTCCCATAGATGCAAAAATCATCCAGAAATACTCTGATGAAGGTCCCAATGTAGGGTTCGAACACCCTATTCATCAAACGCTAGAATGTTGCTGGAGCATTACACAACCCAAAAGGCATAACTCTATAAGCAAACATTCCCCAAGGAGTGGTGAACATGGTCTTCAGCTGATCTTTCTCTACTATACGAACTTGGTTATAGCCGTTATATCCATCAGCAAAACTATAGCACTCCTGGCCAGCTACTTTGTCCAAGATCTGATCTGAAAATGGAAGAGGGTAATGATCCTTCTTTGTTGCCTTATTGAGCTTCCTGTAATCAACACAAATGCGTAGCTTCCCATTCTTTTTTATTGAGATCACAATGGGAGAAACCCATTCTAAATTCTCCACAGCAAATATGAATCCTGCATCAAGCAACTTATCTATTTCTTCTTTTACAGTCTTGAAAAAATTAGGATTCATTCTATATGGCATTTGCTTTATGGGCTTAGCACCATCTACCAGCTCAATAGAATGTTCTACCCAACTTACTTGACGGAGTTTCTTGTAATCAAAAGTGAATATGTGTATGTACCTTCGAAAGAGCTGGAGGTAGGATTCCTTCTCACTCTCCATCATAGCATCACCAATCTTTATTTGTTGGAGACGATCATCAACTTATTCTTCAGATAATTTTATGGGGTCATGAGTTGGTGTGACTGGAAGGATATCCATGACTGAAACATCAACCTCAATTTCTTCATCTTCAGTGTCCACTTCACTGGTACTAGAGTAATCAAAAGATGTCCAATCATCAGTTTCATCACTTGAATCGATAGGTTTTGCCTTATGATGCAGAGGGATCACGTTTATTTTCACCCTCTCTCTACCACGTCCAAGTGTCATGAAGCCTTCATTCCAGTAGTTTCTTGCATGAACTCTCCTTAGCCATGGTCTTCCTAGCAACATTGGGTACGCAACAGTACCATTTTTCATCACCTGAAAGTCTACCACACATACAACACCCATAACAGATATTGCCACATTTGAAACTACACCTTTTGGTTTAGTTTTTACTTTATTTAATGACCTTAACATAAGTATTGAAGGGTGATCAATTTTTAAACCCAACATATTCATTACAGACTCGGTCATTACATTAACTGCAGCACCTCCATCAACTAATACATCATGAATTGAAATACCATTACATAATACCTCAGCTTGTGGAGCATAGGGATCCGCCTCTGCCTCCAAAAAGGGGACCTCAACCTCCTTCCTTCGTCGAGCATTGAGTCCACTTTGCAACTCCCGTCTCTTCTCAGAAGACATAGCCAAGAGTTGACCATATGTAATATTTGCAGGCCTTTTGGACAGATCTTCCAAGATGGAGTATGGTCCTTGCCCCTGTGAAATCAGAAAATCCTACACACCCAACTTTCTTCTCCTATGTTTCTTACTAGTTTCTCCTTTCATCTTCTTAGGATCATTTCCATCTTGATTATCTTTTTCTTTCTTTCTTTTTGTTATAAACACATCTACTTCATTATTTATGCTCTTATCTACTACATCAAAAGAATTCACAGGTGCTTTTCCTTTATCATTATCTCCTTTACCAGATGTAGAAGCTCTATCTGGAAAATTGTACTTATAATGACCCTTTTTATAACAACCATAACATACAACTTTAGAAATATTTCTTTTTGGACCTCTATCTCCTCCCTGAGAACTAAATTCTTTTCCTTGAAGAAGATTAATAGTTAACTGACCCATCTTTTTGAGTAGATATTCATACTCAGTAGATGTACTAGGAGAAATATTTGTGCTCACCGGGAGTGGTTGTGGATTCTGGACCAAAGGTGCTGGTGTAGGATCTACTTTAGCAACAATTTCTTTGGGCTCCTCTTCCATGCTTTCTTCTTTCCTTCTTACAATCTCCTTTGCTTCTTTAATGGTAGCTGGGCGGTCATACTTCACTCGTTGTCTGATTTCTAGCTTCATCCCAAGAATGAAGTGCTTACATAGGAGATTATCCACACAATTCATCAACCCATCCGCTAATCCTTCCTTCCGGATCTAGGCATCGAGCTTCCTCCTTAGCTCTAGAACACGAGCATGATAATCCCTTATCTTTTCCTTCTCTCCTTGGGATAGCTTTGTGATCTCGATCATGAGATCTGCATATTTCTGTTGTTCACCAAATTCTTCAAGAAAACTTTCAGTTAATAAATCCCATGAATTTTTCACATTATCACCTAGTGTTTCAAACCACCTAAGTGTTGAACCATCCAAAAAGGTAGGAAAAAATTCAGTCCATTGTTCCCTTCGTATAAGGCCATTACAAATACAAGATCGTTTAAACTCTTGAATGAAAGAAGAAGCATCTTCATTAGATTGAGCTGAAAAAACAGGAATCTTTCTGATTTTCAAAAGTAACCACCGTGAAATACCAACCCACAAGTAAAATCAACAAGACTTATGTGCACAAATAATTAGAATCACTATACTGGAAAGTGACTTTACACCTTTCTACAGTAAAATAGAAATGACCACGGTAAACTATGGTAAAACTTGACTTACTGCGGTAAAAACTGACTTTACTGTGGTAAACACTATTCACAATAAAAAGTGAAGTTACTGCGGTAAATACTATTCACAGTAAAAAGTGACTTTACTGTGATAAATACTATTCATAGCAAAAATGACTTTATCATGGTAACTACTATTCACGGTAAAAATGACTTTACCATGGTAACTACTATACACAGTAAAAATAAGGTTACCCTCCAATTGATTTTTGACTAAGTGGGAATATCTCTCCAGAAAATCCACCAACGAGGAATGGTCCCGGCAACGGAACCAAAATGTCATCACCAATCCGGCACTATGATAATTCTTCACTGGGAACTCCTCATGCTATGATTATTTACTAATACACAGCCTTTAGTTTGGTGGATGTAATCTGGAAGCAAAACAACAACATAACACAAGAATACCATTGACTATGATAAGATGGAATGATGACAAATCTGAAATATCAAAGTAAATTATAATATTAACATGAAATTGTTACAATCTCACCCATGAGGTACTTCAAGTGTTATTGACTTCACTTACCTTTCACCAAGACTATGGGAGAAACTTTACAATTACACCTCTTAATGGCTTCTTCAACACACCTTTAAACTAATGGCTTCCTTTGCACACTTCCTACAATATTTCTCACTACTTTCTTCTATGCTAAATGAGGGGGGTGGCCTCTCTATTTATAGAACTTCCAGGCTTATCCATCTTATCTCTAAGATAGGATAAGAAATCCACTCTGACGAATCATATTCCATACCTTAACTCTTATCTGTACATGTAAGCTTATCTTTTAAGATAAGATAAACCTTATCATTTTACATGGGTTCCACATTTTTAGACTTTTTACAAATAAAATACACAAAATATTTATGACCTCACTCCTTGTCCTTATTACCAATATAATATTTCTAATTCCTAATCATGTAGACCCTACTTCTCTAATTACCCAAACTTTAAAATTTTAACATTACCGGACCACTTATGACAAATATTTATTTTTTACAACATTCCTATTGTACTTTTACTATTACCATACTCCACATTATTGGTGGCACCGTACTGACGGCACCGTTATCTTCTATCAGACACTACTACTAATTATACTTAACAACATCCTATTCCTAATACATACATTAATGAAATAGAAATTACGGAGGAAAATTTTAGTGTCGACGGGACCTCTTTTCAAAGTTGTAGTGGAGCATGGCATACATCATGATCTATGCAAAAAGTGATGATGGAGAGATTAACATTTGAATGTGTTGAAGATTGGTTTAAAAGCATAGAGGATGAATTCACTCAGAGATTCAGTATCGGATCTAGGTTTGATATACGAAGATGGGTGGAAGACACTCTTTATCATGAGTTGTACGAAACCTTCTTCTGTTGTTTCCTAGTAGAGGTATTTGAATGGCTCTCAGCTTATACATCTAGATTGGGGTGGTGTTATATATCACACCCTTGGACCCAAGAAACATATCAGAACTTGCAAGATGCTGATCTAATGTGGACCTGTGCTATAGATCATTGGTGGAAGGGAGTATTGACTAGCTACACTCTGGAATACACCAGTTCCAAATATTCTTGTCCAGAAGTTGCTGAGTTTGAGTTCTTATGAGAGCCCAGGGGATCATTTCTACATGTTATCCCCTTGCGATCAAAATTTTGATGGTAACCATGGGTTTAGAGGCATTTCCTATGGCTGGCTAAACCACCCTGAGTACTTGGCGAGGAAGCCAGGTTAGGGAAGGATGATTGATCTAACGACTAAACAGGAGAGGGAGGAGAGACGGCTCAAGTATAATGAAGCACGTGAAAAGGATATCGATAGATAGCGTAGGATTACAAGTGGGTTATGGAGCCAGACATGGTGGAAAGGAGTTGAGGTTCACGTAGAGGATGTGGAACCCAAACATTCTATGGTACCCCATCTTGGTAAGCATGGGAGAGAAAACCTTGCGGCTTCTGATGAGAGTCCATCACGTAGAGAAAGAAGAGTCATTGGCGCGCATCTGATCCCACCTAGTGACCAAACCTTGGCACTTGGTTTGTTTGAATGAGGGAAAAGTATAGTTGATCCATTTGATATCAGTGGAAGTAACCGATTGGTGCCTAGAAGATACAACTTCTCGTTTGGGAATTCTATGGCTTCACACACTATTCCAGTATTTGGTGGAATTTTTGGACAAGGCATGTATACAGCTTGTTTTGGAAATGAGTTAAGAAGTGGTGGAGGAAATACAACTGGGAGTGGTACTAGTTCACAAACTATCGGTGTGTAATTAAGTGGGACAATGGGAGCATTTGGCATGACAAACACAGGCCTTGTACTGAACACAGGAGCATCTGGAGGTGGAAGTGGTGGAGCTAGTGGCTCAGGATCTACTGGGTCTGGTAGAGGAGAAAACCCTGGAGGAAACCAAGGGACTCAGGAGGACAAGGGCCTCAGCCACCTCCTCAAGTCTTTTTTGAGATGTCTCTACACTTACCAGATTACAGTGGGATAGAAGATGTCACGGAGCATGTGCATAAGTGCGAACTACTATGGCGCATGAAGGGGGTCACAACCTAGGATTGAAAGGCTAGTCAATTTGCAACGACCTTGCAAGGACCCGTGCATAGTTAATATAGAAATTATGACCCTCATCAGACTGTTGTGGATTATACTGCATTGAGAAATGCATTCTTGGTGGAATTACACATACCTGAGTTTGAAAAAAAAAGCATCAACTCTCTCAAAGAAATCCAATAGGGCATGGTAGAGAATGTGCGGGAATATGATGCATGCTTTAAAACTCTTTTGTCTAAACTATCTTATGATATCCACCCTTCGCAACATGCTCAGTGGTTTTTTGGAGGGTTGATCATGCCCTTTAGGAGGGCATTATCTAATAAAACATTCATGGACCCGCGCGAAGCATTTGAAGCTACTTTGCATGCTAAGGTAGTTGGTAGTGTTGACACTGGTGTTGGCCCCTTTCTAGAGGCTCATATCGCTGCCATGACTAAGTAATTAGAGAAATTATCTACCAACACAGTTCTATAGATTCATGGAGGGATGTGGTGCACAGATTGTAACGTAGAAGGGCACACAAATGATAATGGTGGGGTATGTACTCGGAAGGCAGTGCATGTCATAGAGGTAAATTGTGAAATATGTCACAATGACCATGATGCAAGTAGGTGCCCCTTACTGCAATGCGTGATCCACAAAAATGTATCTTGTTATTGTAAGATATGTACCTTAACCACACATGACTTCAAGGATTATAGATTGATTGACTAGATTCATGAGGTAATTGATCTTGGTGTGCACCAAACTGGCATTACCAGCAATTCCAAAGGAGATGACCGTGGGTGTGGAGAGCATGGAGATGGAGGTGCATGTGGAAGAGGGTTTCGTGGAGGATTTCATGGTCATGGTAACCACGGAGGAAGAAGTGAGTTTCCGTGTGGGACGTGTTTTAATTGTGGGGCCACAGACCATTATAAGCGCAAATGTCCAGATCTTATACAATGCTCATGGTGTGGAAAAAAACATAAGTACGAAGAGTGCCCAAAGTTATACAAACATATGAGTCAGCAGTACCAAAAGGATAAGGGCATTGCCATGGTGAGTATTAAGAAGGCTGACGTGTAATGGCTTCCGCGAGTAATACATGAATCAGAACTAGAGCCTGTTATGGTAACAACAAGGGTGGAGTCTGCACGCACAAAGGAATCACCTAGGAAGAGACCTCTGGTTTTGAGAGAAGAAGTAGTATATGGGAAGTATCCAAACCTGGCTTACCAGAAAGAAGTCTACCAGGAAACCATGGATGTAATTTGAAGTTTACAAGGGGAGATCCAATGCTTGAAAGAGCATACTAGAAAAGATGAGCAAAGAAGAACCGTAGAAGTGCCAAAGGATGACTTGGACGAGGTTAAGGAGGTATGTAAACTACTGAGGTAGGAGAATATTATTCACCTTCTAGGAGCATGGTTGAGGGAAAAGGTACCACGCACCGGGGAAGAACACAAAAGGTAGATCCTACATGCAAACCTCCCACCTCACAACCTTGATTATGACAAAGAGATCACCTTGAACGTAGTAGTGGATGGATGGTTTCTTAGCAACATCCTCATTGACATAGGCATGGAGGTTAATGTTCTCACTCTGGATGCTTGGCATCAAATGGGAATACCTACATTACAACCCTCTTCAAATGTGTTGTATATGGCAAATAAGACAAAGGCAATGCCCATAGGTGTATTGAAAGATGCGACCATTACCATTCAATGGACTAAGTTCACTAGGGATTTTGAATTCTTGGTGCTTTCCAAGGTAGATAATTTCCCAGTGTTACTTGGGTGCCAATGGTGCTATAAGAATAATGCAGATCTCTGATTTAACAAGGGGTACATAACCTTTGAAAACAAGGAAGAGAGGGTGATTATACCACTTGTTGATGGAAATTCCACCCCCTATACTGAACCCCTTGGAGAGGAAGTCCTGGATAGAATATATGTGCACCCCAGAAGAGATCCAAAGACTTTCCACCCTACAAAAGGAGTCATCCAGTTTGATGATGCTCAATCTGTCAGTGATACTACCATTATAGCATGCGATAATTGGGTGCATGTGACTTATGAATTGATTAGGTGACATTGGAAAGGATCGGTGACCAAGGTAACCATGACGTGTACAGTTCGGTGCCTGGGAGGAAAGGTAATAACCAAGTATTCTGGGAATGCATACCCTGAGGTATTTTTAAGAGAAATGGAAGCTCAATGGATGGAGGACGAGCAACGAGGTATGCTAGGTTATGTTTTGATAAGCACAGTAGTGAGGTGGTGGGCCGCACATAGTGAAAACTTGTTGGAATGGCAAGAAGTTAGAATTGTGCTCACTATTCGATTCTCGAAGAGCAACATACCCACCACTATCAAGGATTACAATGGCAATGGACCTACCTCTTCCCACATCCAAGCATGTGAGAGGGTCTGGGGAGAAGGTGTGGAAGCTTTACCACCCTCCCTTTGGGTGTAAGAGCTATATTTGACATTGTAAGGTTGTGCGCACGCTTGGTACATCCATTTCAAAACACGCCACCAAACGGGAAATTGGTAGGAATTAGCGACTGACTTGGTTCACACATTCAAGTAGCAAAGTACCATGTAACTGGTTGATGAGGTGTTGTAGACTATCAAACACCTCACTCTAGGGGATTACAACATGGTGGAAGATAGATTAGTAAACTGACTTGGTGAGCCTAGCTTGGAAGCATGGTTCGAAGAGGAGGAACCAGAAGATATACAATTCGAGCGCACATGTGCCGAAAAGGAGAAAGGAAAGATGGTATGCATTGTTTGTGGAGAGGAGAAGGAAAACTTGAATGTCAACCATTCAGTTAGGATGTGCAAAATGGTTGACAGTGTGGATGCATGTGCACGTGCGTATCATGAACCACTCAAAACAAAGAAATTTAACATCAGCTTGGAGAAGGATCCCAAGGAAGCTATCATTGGGGGCTACTGGTCGGACAAAAAAGTATCAAATATCATCGATCTCTTGTGTGAATTTGAGGATTTATTCCTACACGGATACCATGAGTTGAAAGACATCCACCATTCATTAGGGGAAATGAGGATAAAGTTGAAAGATGGTGCGCGCCCAGTCAGGAAGATGCCTTATAGGATGAATCCCAATATGCGTGTAAGGGTTAAAGAAGAACTAGACAAAATGATAGCATCTGGTATCATTGAGGCTATGGAGGAATCATAATGGATAAGTCCAATGGTGATTAGCATAAGGAAGGATGGGTGGATTAGGATATGTGTGGATTATAGGGAGTTGAATGCTGTTTGTATCATAGATCCTTTTCCCACCCCCTTTACTGAAGAAATTTTGGAAGGAGTTACTGGGCACAAGGTCTATTCCTTTACAGATGGATTCTTGGGATATCAACAAGTAAGGATTTCCAAGGAAGGCCAAGAAAAGACAAATTTCACCACTAAGTGGGGAAGCTTTGCATACACAGTCATGCCCTTTGGGTTGAAGAATGCACCCACTATATTTTCATGCATAGTGGTACAAGCATTTAAGGACTTCATCCACAAGTTCCTTCAAGTATATTTGGATGATTGGATAGTGTATGGATTAGTAAGGGACCATTGTGATAACTTGAGGTTGATGTTTGAAATATGTAGAAAGTTGAGGATCTCCCTCAACATCAAGAAATGTATCTTTGCAACTCCTTTTGGAACGTTGTTGGGGCATATCATATGCAAAGAGGGCTTACTAGTGGATCCCATGAAAGTTGTAGTTATTATGGGGTTAGGGGAGCCTACCAGCCAAAGCATCATGCGTGGATTTCTTGGACACACTAGGTACTACAGAAAGTTCATTAAGGGATACGCCAAGATCATTGCATGTTTAGAAATATTACTCAGACATAAGAGTGCCTTTCGATGGGGAGAGGTGTAGCAGAGGGCATTTTACACTTTATAAGAAAGGATTATTAGCGCACCTATTCTACGATTCCCATCATGGGATAAACCTTTTCATGTCCATGTGGATTCCTCTGGTACAATAATGGGAGCCATCCTTGCTCAACCAGAAGAGGAGATTGTTGACCATCCCTTGTGTTTTGCAAGTAGAAAGTTGACACTAGTAGAACAAAATTATACAATGACCAAGCGCGAGGCATTGTCAATGATCTATGCACTCCACAAATTCAGATAATATCTGCTGGAAACTTCCTTCATATTCTACACTAACCATATGGTCTTGAAGTATCTAGTAAACAAATCATTGTTGCAAGGGTGCATATGTCATTGGGTACTTTTATTTCAGGAATTTGAATTCAAAGTGGTGGTAAAACCAGGAAAGAACAATTGTGGTCTGGATCATCTATCCAGGATTGATTCGAGAGAGGATGCGTAAAGTATTGAAGAAACCATATCAAATGCACAACTATTCCAGTTACAGTGTGCACCCTCAGAGTTAGAGGACAATTCTATTTTTCTCAAGGAAGGTGTGGCACCCAAAGGGATGAATGCATTGGAAAAGAAAAAGTTAGCCATACATGCCACACCTTTCATGTTGATCAATGGGGATTTGTATAAAATGGGTCGTGATGAGGTTTTACGCTATTGTGTATTAGAACATGAACGCATAGCTATAATAGAAGAAGCCCATGGTGGGATTGTTGGAGGACATTGTGCGGGAATGCAACCGTGTGCAAGATCCTAATCACCAGACTCTAGTGGGAAACAATTCACCAGGATTGCATTGAGTTTTGCAAGGCCTGTGATAACTGCCAGCACCTTGGCAAACCTAGAAGAAGGGATGAGATACTCTTGAGCCCCATTTCTAGCATGGAACCTTTTGAGAAATGGGTAACAGATTTTGTCAAACCAATCTCACCAACTGCACAAAGGAATAACTCACGGTATATTATCACCTGTACTGATTATCTGACAAGGTGGGCAGAGGCCGCGCCCACTAAGGATTACACTATAGCCACAGCTGCTAGATTTTTGTGGGAGAACATTATCAACAGGTATGGGTGCCCTTTAATTTTAACAAGTGATAGGGGCACTCACTTCTTAAATGAAACTATTAAGATTCTATTGGCAGAATTCATGGTAGCCCATCAAAAGATTACCCCTTACCACCCCTAGGAAAATGGGACTATAGAAGCATTCAACAAAATCCTTAGTCACACATCGACTAAGATATGTGACGTGGGTAGGCAGGATTGGGATGACAAGGTATCAATAGTTCTTTGGGCATATGTAATAACATATAAAAGGTTGAACAAGGCCACACCATTTCAATTGGTGTTCGGATCGGAGGTTGTTTTTCCAGTTGAATTTATGCTACCATCACTATGTATAGCACATGCAGGAGGATTGGATGATGAACAAGCACTGGAAGATAGAATAGATTAATTGATGAAGTTGGATGAAAGGCGCTCACTAGCAAGATGGAGCGAAAAAACTAAAAAAGCTAAGAAAAAGGCATGGCATAACTGCCACATTAAGAACAAATAGTTTAAGGTTGGCCATATGGTACTGCTATATGATTCAAAATTTCTATGCCATCCTGGGAAGTTGAAGGTGAATTGGTTGGGTCCTTATGTAATTTCATACATCCTTGATTCGGGCACGTGCCAGTTACAAGCGCTGGATGGAACAAAATTACCTGGACACTTCAATGGGAGTAGGTTGAAACCCTACTATAAATAATGCTTCTTGGTGTTTGTAAATAAGGAAGTTCTACCAGTTAGTTTATAATTTCCTTTTATGCTTTTCCTTTTTTGTTTTTCCCTTTCACGTTATTGTCTTGTTTTGCGCCTTGTGCGCTGGTAATCTTATTACTTTTTAACTTATGAATGCGCAGAGGACCACACATCGATTTAGTGTGGGGTGAGGTGATAAACAGAAGCATGAAGTTATTCTACAGGAGGATTGGGTTGGTAGACCATTGGAATTGGCCCTGTTGAAAAGATGCATTAGGAGAAAAGAAGGCAGATGGGTGGAAAAATAAGGTTACATTGGAAATCCACATACAAGGAGAAAAAGCACAAAAATAGGAGGTAGGTGAAAGCAAGAATCATGGGTATGGAAGAGGTGCCTTTGGTACTGGTAACATGCATGCAAGAGTCTTCTGCCAAGATGGATTGTTTGCACGCTAGAAGGTTAGAAAAGTTTTCACGCAAGGATTGGGCGCAGGTGAAAACCTTTCACGCAAGGATTAGGCGCGTAAGGAAAAGTGCTGAAGTTAGGTTTTTTGAAAATGCCACATTAAATATTTTCGTATGGTGGTAGGTAGCCTAGCCTTTAATGCGGAAAAGTAGGAAAAGCTATAAATACAAGGATGGGCAGTTCATTATTTCACTTTGCGAAAACAAGGAGAATGATTTTATTTCAAGAGATAGGGTTTCGATAGCTTACTTGTGTGAAGGAAAATCTCAAAAAATTACGTGCAATCGGTCCATTAGATCTACAAACTAGAGCAGAAGTGATTCATGGGTGTGAGGAAAATTGTGAAAAAGTGTCGTGATCAAAGGAGAAAAATCAGAGATTAGGGTTTGTGCTTTAGGGCACGGGGCACACAAAGAAAACTCTCAGATAACTCAAAATTAACCAAGGAATGAAAGCAAAGGGTAAAATGATGGCCACAAAACCAGTTGATAAACCTACAGTACAATCCAGAAGGGAAAGGGTAAGGGGAAAGGAAACAAGAAAGAAGAAGAAATCCCCTTAGATACAAATGAGGAATGGTACTCAGAGATGCAATACCCAGATGGGATTTTTCAAGGGAAAGAGTGGGAGTCCCACGTAAGAAAGATGACCATGATTGTAACATCCTCATTTTATACATTAGAACAAGTCAAATTTTTTTTAAATTTTTTTTATAAATGCTTCTAGGTTCTAAATACATAATTTAGAACTCACAAATCAAATAAGCATTCTTATAGCAGATAACCATATGCATCTGTAATGACTCGGGAGTACCTCCGATCTATTCATTCCATGACTCGGTAATCTACCGATCTATTCATGAGTAATAAGAGTTGGAGTTTTCATTTAACACTTCACTCTCGCGGTTCTCTTCCCTATTCTGGGATTCAGAATTCTCTGTCCAAGGAACCTAACTGAATAATTGTTACCATTATTCATCGGCATCTCATCCCTTAGACCAGGTGACTCAGGACAACGTAATCAGCAGCTTGCGATACTTTGGCCAAATATTTGAAACATACTGCTTATGTCTCGTATTCTTTAACGACATACTCGTCAATCTGGAATACATCCTTCACCCCATTCTTATGTTATATAGAATGTCTTATACCGACTTCTGTCAGTCCCCCTTATCCCAAGTTATTCACTCGGAAATGGATTAGTAAGGGTGACAACGTTATATGGATGCTCCCCAAGGACTAGGGATAAGATGACATACTGGGTCAACCCTAGTTAAACCAGTGTGTCAAGATACCCCGAGTCTCCTAGGCAGCCATATAATGTGACCACATTCCTAATCGGTCCCAGAGTAACTTGTTCGAGTTAAAGGTGTAAATCTTAACGATCAATGCAAAGGGTGTCGTCATAAGTCACCTGCATTGTTGTATCTTCGAGAAGATCCTAATCTTCTCGAAGGTACAACCCTGCAGTTGAATTGTGCCGTCAACCTATAAATCCGCCTTGAAAAGATCTACTTATTAATAAGCGTTATGCACATTGAGTTTAAATTATATTAAAAGACATTCCCCTAAGGTTAGCCTTTCCCGATCCCTGGGTTCCTCACCTTAGAATGACCTTTCTTAATAAAACCCTTTACACAGAGAAGTTATTAAGGCTATGGTCTCATCAAGGAGTTCATAGAATTTACTTAATTCTAAATCAACGAAATTGGACAATAACCCAAAATCTTCACTTGTGATTGCCAACCGAACCCCTTCTAGGTTTATCTCAGTTCTCATAACTGAATTTATGTCTTACTTATTAGTATCGAGACATAATGATTAAGAGTCCAATTAAATGTTGTCCTAGCTTAATCAAGACTAGGAATTGATAATTTAATCCAACTTGTTTAGTGTCTTGCTTAGGTTTATTTTTTTTTACCCTAGCCTCTAGAAAGACAGTGATCTAAATTTCAATTTAGCTTTGGATAGAACATATAAGAACAATGCTAAACAATCATAAATAATCAGTCACATATTCTTGCAAGCTTACATTGATAATCAAAAAAGTCTCCAATATAAACAATAATAACAATGCTCTTTAGATCATTTGAACCGAAGAAGGTCAAACTATCAAGATACAGATGCAAACACATAAGTATCAAATATCTATTTCCATTCCCTTAAGAACTAATCAAATACATTTTATGCATTCAGCATACTTGATACAATGCTCAACAGAAAAAGAACATCTTTCCTCATATAGTACATTTAGAGAATCAAACTGTAATTCATCATAAACCAAGTTAAACAATCTGAACATCCTATCAGATCTGCTTGCTTTTACCACTTATGGCAACCATCTGCAAAATTTTCAACATGGGTCAGTTCGATGAACTGAGCATGATAAGCACTAACTCTTTAAAACAATTGCAATCCACCAACTCTTTTCATGAAACAACCTGTTTAAATGAGATCATTTCACCAAACAAGTATACATGTTTCAGGACTATGCTTTTGTAATACAAAATGACTACAAACGCGTAACTCTAATTATCGTTACAGAATAGTCCCTAAATACTTCTCAAATATTTCATCAAAATATTAGGGATCAAGAAGAATGAAAGTATCCAAAAAAACTATCCATCTGAATTCCAAGGACAAAAAACATCAGACAGATCATTACATTCAATAGTAAAAGGAATATCATAACAAATCATGATTTCATCAATATGTTAAAACAATTCTAACGGTTAGATAAAAATATCAACATATACTCTACAAAAGAAGAGAAAGAAAACAAGTCATTCATATTTCCCTTCAACAAATTCATGACTGTACCATCTCCTCAAAAGTAAAGCATTCACCTTACATGCATACGAATAAGTCAGACGAGCCACAAGAAGAAACATAGTTTAGTTAAAATCAAATATAACAAAAATCCTGTAGCTTATTAATAGTACAGTAGCTCTCATGCCAAAACAGTGATGAATATCAACCAAACAGACTTCACATGACCTTCCACATGAAGCAACATACAAGAGGATATTCACTGACATCACCTATCGAGGTGCAGTCGACAGCTCCTTAGTTCATTTAGGCTCAAGACTAGATATGCATGCAACAGAAGACGTAATCATGTTTAAACATGACAACTATCCCTCTCAGCAACATACAACTCATTCTAATCCCTACTAAATATTGTAAGGCTTTAGATCCAAGGTCGAAATCAAAATAACTTCTCTTTTATCGCTAGTCAACAAGAGACTCAATAACATTAAAGAAATGACGTTTCCCCTATGGCTAGGCAGAGAGATTTTAAACGAAATCCACACAACATGTGCAGCCAAATCTAACTGAAATTAATCAAAAAGGAAACATAACATACCGTATTCACTTCTGGACGCATTCAGAGTTTGAAAGTATGGTATTCACTGACCCACTTCTACAGGGCCAAGATACATGATATCTATCTATTAAGAAATCCAACAGAGCCAAAAAACAATACATGTTCTTAATCAGGCTTAAACAAAAGCAGAACACTGGATACCTATCAAGGATTAAAACTGAATCCGAGCAACAATATTCACGATAAAGCTTCTACAGAAGCCGATATACAAGATAAATACAAGTTAAAGATTCCAACCATGCCAATCAATGGTCAATATTCACAATCAGGCTTAAACAAAATCTAAATACTGATTTCGTAACGAGGAATCTGACTGAACCCCTACAACAATATTCGCTCTAAGCTTACATAGAGTGGAAAAACATAATAAGTTTACAAATAGAGTCTGTTACCAAAAATTCCTTGCAACACGAAGGTATTCATTACAAAATAACAGAGATCGTATTACCTATTACTCCTTCAAGACTCTGACAAAAATCAAATTACCAATATTCAAATATATATATAGCTTCAACAGTGGTCCATAATATACGAATCATTCAATGGACTCCACAGAGTCGTTTTGAATACAATAAATATATATATTGCATACTATCAACGGGTTGAATCCCATAACCTCAACGCAAGGGGAAAAACAACTTCAACAAGGTCGTAATGAAATACTGTAACACAGCAAGTTATCCGTTCACAAATAACTTTAAATATCATAGCAAAAACCCAACAAGATTCTGTAACCACCATCTATAATAACCACGACAGAACTTACAAGGAAGTCGAGTTATACTGAACATTCAATCAAAATTCCAATAGTATATTTTCCGACAAGTATCGACAACAAGCATCAACGACAAGTATCAACTGTAGCCCTGAACCCAATTAGGGAACAATACTTGGGTTCCTCACAGAGCAGGTCTAGTATCTTTCTTGCATGTATTTCACAAATTAAAGCCGGAATGCAAATCACAATGAAATAGTGCAACAATTTGAAACACAATACACACCCATCAAGGGTTAAATTGAAAAATCGAACCAGCAAGAAGATACAGTAACAAAACCACACAAGGCTACCATAGAAACCATCTAATTCCCAAAAATCATCTGAACAGAGTTGTTCTAATGAAATCATTTGAAAGAGAGCAAGATTTTTAAAGGTTAGGGCCTAACATGCCTGGTTATTTGCTTAAAATTTCGAAGCAGACCACTGAAAGAGCTCGAACCTTCTCCTCCTTTTCCAAGTTAGATCCACCAACAAAAATTTGCTATTTCCATGACTTATAAATGTTCCTTGCTAGAGAAAAGAGCTAGTTACGCTAATACTTGCCATGCAACACCAAGAAGACTGGTGCGAAGAACCAGTGATCAGACAGAGGGAAAACCGGAGTGCATGAAAAACCAAACAAACTACTAACTTTCCATTTTGCATGCCTTCCCGTGCAACCTGAGCTCGAAGACCGAGTTCATAAATGACATTTACTCCAAATTTCCTGCTAAATTTCCATTGCCACCGACCGCCATAGTTGGCAATGGATAAAACCAGTTCGAAGACCATTTCCAACTTTGGCGACCTGCCACGTCGACTCTAGCTAGCCGTTTTAAAAACTTCTACCAAATTACCTATCTTTCATACTTATCCCTCCATTTAATGACATAGAAACTGCCACCCATGGTTCGCACCCTTCCATAGGTCCCCTTCTTCCTTGTTCAATAGTTAGGTTAGTAACTTAGGTTAGGATTTAGGATAACACTTAGTCTAACCACTTAACACATAGATACTAACTTAGAACATTAGCTTATAGCCTAGGCCTAGGTTAGATTAACACTAATCTAACCCCTAGGTTATATTTTAGTTTTAGGTTACTAACCTTAATAAATCCAGTTAGGTCTAACATTTCAAATGCTCAGAAAAAGAATCTACAACATACATTCATGAACAGGGTTCACTCCTGTACTGCCAATAGGCTAGTGAATTAAATGTAACTGAATTATTACCTGGTCCACGATCAAGACCTTCCTAATATTACGATATCGGGAACCAATTCATTTAACAAGATCAGCCTGAGTTATACTCCGTACTAGCTTATTCAATGCATCCATACCTTGCAACCCGTTGTAAGGTCTATAATTTTAATTCATCACGAATAAACTTAAAGCATCACTTGGATCAATACCACTGATCCCAAGGCTAGGTCTTATAGATGGATAACTCCATAATTCATTCCGAGATCAGATTAAACTCAGGTGTAAAATAAAAGAAATAAAAGAGTCCAACCATATTCTGACTCAGTCAAAGATCTGCAATCTCAAAGAAGATACAGTCCATATCAAGCATGACTTCTCAAAGGAACACATCCTTTTTACAAAATAAATCACGTATCAACACTTGTATGCTCAGGAGGAAGTAACAACAGTTCAGGGTGTTACATGCTTCCCTCCTAAAAGATTCATCATCCTGATGATTACATATTCAATTAACCTTCAGGTCAACCAATTTATTAGTTCACCAAAACAATGCAACTATTTTCCAACTTAAATAGTTCCAGAAATCAATGTCACAACACATTTTATTCAGCCTGAATAATGTTTGCCTTCATCTGGGGCTTTCATAATTACTTAAAAAAATAAGTTCATAAAAGAAATGTTTTGTCAACAGATTTCATTCTATTGAAAAAGAGAAGGAAAAGCAATTTTCATCTCTTCCAGGTCTTCCCAAGTTGCACTTTCTTCGTTAAACTCGTCCCACTGGACCTTACATTGCTGTATTTCATGATTTCTTAAATGCAATTGGCGAGTTTCTAGCACTCGTGTGGGTTTAACCACGATTATTCCCTGGGTCTTGGGACGTGCCAAGGAATTCCAATTTTAAAACATGTGACAGATTTGAAACGTATTTCTTAAGCAAAGAAATATGGAAAACATCATGCATGCGAGATAAAGCAGGTGGTAATGCTAAACGATAAGCTACAGGATTGATTATTTTGACAATTTCGAAAGGTCCCATGAATTGATGGTGACAACTTAGCAGCCTTGCCAAAAGTTATAGAACTCTTTCTGGGTTTAACACGAAGAAAAAACCTTCTCACCAAGCTCAAACCTTTGATCAACCCGCTTAAGGTCAGCATAGCTCTTTTGTCTATCCGCTGCTTCCTTTAATCGTTCACGAATTAGCTTAACTTGCTGTTCCATTTCTGTGAGAATCTCTGGTCCAATTACCACTCTATCCTCAACACTATCCCAGCTAACAGGAGTTCTGCACTTTCTTCCATAAAGTGCTTCAAATGGTGCCATTTTGAGAGATGAATGATAAGTTTTGTTATATGTGAACTCAACTAATGGAATATACTCTTCCCATTTATACTATTGATCCATGCAATACATTCGCAACATGTCCTCCAACACTTGATTTACCCTCTCAGTTTGTCCATCCGTTTCCGGATGATATGCAGAACTGAAGTTTAGTTTCGTTCCAAGAGCTGTATTAAGCGTTTTCCAAAACCTTGACGTCATTCTTGGATCCCTGTCAGATATAATAAATTCTGGTACACCATGTAATCTGAAAAGTTCGTGTACGAATCTTTTGGCCAGCACTGGTGAATCATCCTTTAGATTTCCAGTGATGAAATGAGCTACCTTAGTCAGTTTATCTAGAACTACCAGGATAACATCATGTTTATTCCTGGACATGGGTAATCCTTGTACAAAATCCATGGTTATTACTTGCCATTTGTACTGCGGTATGCTATGAGGATATAACAGTCCAGCAGAGTGCATATGTTCTGCCTTAACCCGCTGACACTCCAAACAATGGGTCACAAAATTTATGACATCCTTTTTCATACCTTTCCAAAAGTATTGTTGTTTCAGATCAGCAAGCATCTTTTTGATACCCGGGTGTCCAGAGAAAGGTGAATTATGAAATTCAACTAACAACTTCTTTCTCAAATCGTTCAACATAGGTACATATACTCTGTTTTCATAACGCAAGATTCCTTCATTATCAAAATGAAAACCTTTATACCTTTCATCATTAGGTTTCTGCAGCAAGCGCTGCTTTTACTTGCTAAAAGTATGCATCTGATTCTGAGGCACTTTTTTACCTCATCCTTGAACTGAGTTCTTAATGTTATAAGAGCAGAAATGTGCCTCCTACGACTTAGAGCATCAGCTACTCTATTCTCCTTCCCTTTGATATAACTAATATCAAAATCATATTGTGATAAAAATTCTAACCACCTTCTCTGTCTGGCATTAAGATTAGGTTGAGTGAAAATATATTTCAACCCCAAGTGATCAGTCTTCAACTCAAAAGGTTTCCCAAGTAAATAGTGTCTCCAGACTTGAAGTGCATGAACAATGGCAGCAAGCTCCAAATAATGAGGAGTATAATTCAGCTCATGTAACTTGAGTTTTCTACTTTCATATGCTATGAATTGATCATTTTGTAGCAAAAAACCTCCAAGGCCTTCCCCAGAAGCATCCGTTACAACTGTTAAAACTCCCATTAGGGTCTGGTACTGCTAATATAGGTGCAGAAGTCAACTGGTCTTTCAGAATTTTGAAAGTCGCTTCGCACTTATCATTCCATATGAATTTCTTATCCTTCTTCTGCAATGAAGTTATTGGTGCAGCTACTTTAGAAAAATCCTTTACAAATTTTCTATAGTAACCAGCAAGACCCATGAAGCTTCTTACTTCGTGCACATTCTTTGGTGTAGGCCACTCAGTTATTGCCACTATTTTTGAAGGATCTACAGCAATTCCTTCTTTACTTATGACATGACCCAAATAGTGAACTTCTGAATCAAAGAAAGAACATTTGGATAACTTACCATACAACTTTCTTTTTCTCAAAATTCCCAAAACTATCTTCAAATTCTCATTGTGCTCCTCAACGCTTTTAGAATAAATGAGAATATCGTCCAAGAATACAAGTTCAAACTTGTCCAGATATTCTTGAAAAATATTGTTCATTAAGTTCATAAAGGCTGCGGGTGCATTAGTTAATCCAAAGGGTAGAACCGTGAATTCATAATGTCCGTACCTTGTTCGGAAAGATGGTTTTATGAATATATTCCTCTCTAATCCTTAACTGATGATAACCAGATCGAAGATCTATCTTAGAATAAACCACTGCTCCACGCATCTGATCAAATAGATCGTCGATCCTTGGAAGTGGATATCTGTTCTTGATTGTTGCTTTGTTCAACATCCGATAATCAATACACAGCCTTAGTGTTCCATCCTTCTTTTTCACAAATATTACAGGCGCTCCCCAAGGTGAAACACTTGGTATAATCAAACCTTTAGTCAAAATTTCTTGCAACTGTACCTTAAGCTCGACTAACTCTGTTGTAGTCATCCTATAAAGTGCTTTGGAAATAGGTTATGTTCCAAGTTTGATCTTCGATGGTGAAGTCAAATTCCCGTCTTAGGTGGTAACCCTGGTAATTCCTCAGGAAAAACATCCCTGAAACTTTGTAACAGAGGAAATCACTTCATGTAATCACCATCTTCTTCTGAAAATTCCGATATCTTTACTACATAAAGGGTACATCCTTTATTCTTAGCCTTTTTAAGCTACATAGCTGACAATTTTCTAACTGAAATTTCCCGTTTCACACCTTGAATCTCTGCTGTTTCCAGCTGATCATCTAAACATTTTATGTTCTTTTCACAGAAATCTACCTTTGCTTTATGGTCAGCCAACCAATTGACGTTGATGAAAATGTCATACGATCCCAAAGGTGTAACATAGAGGTCAACTTCCGTGGAGAAATTAGGTAAGTCAAGGACTGCCCCCAAAAAGACACATACTCACTGTATGAACAGAGTTATTACCATACTGTACAGTCCAAGATTTATCCATTTTTCCATCTTTTCTTTTAAGTTTAGAAGCAAGTTTATTATAAATAAAACATTCAGTAGCTCCTGTATCAAAAAGAATAGTGACAGGTATGCCAAATAAGTTACCCAGAAACTTCTATAGGTGTCACTTGCTTTTCAGCTTGCTTGTCTGCTACTTGCAGCATGTATCTTATGCTACTGATTACAATCATACCTTCTTCAAAGGGAACTGATTTGCGTAGTGGTCTTTGCCACAATTGTAGCAGCCTCCTACAGGTCCATTTTTAGGCTCAAAATTTCCTCCAGCCTTGTAATTGTCACGTTGTCCTCCATAGGGCTTCTTCCCATTGTTATAATTTTTAGAAAAATTATCCCCTACATTTCCAGCAGGCTTAGTTGCCACTGCTTTCTTACTATTATCCCCTGGAAACATACTTTTGTTTCCAAACTTTTTCCATGGTCCCTTTTTGGGTGCAAGAGAGGTTGAAGAAGGGTTTGTAGTCTTCTTCCACACTTCCTCTTTATGAGAAGAAATAGCCTTTAATTTCTGTTCTTGCCTTATGGCCTTTTCAACAACTCCTTCCATAGTGGTTGGACTGTGAACATCGACTCTCTCCCCCTATCAAGAGATTTAATCCCATGATGAATTTCCGTATTCTGAACTTCTCGTCAGTTTGATACTACGATACATACTTGAGGAGTTTTGTAAACTGCTCCCAGTATTCATTTACCGTTAGCTTCCCTTGAGATAAGTTCTGAAATTCTATCATTTTCTGATCATAGAAAAGTTGTGGCAGCCAACGTTGCCTAAAATAGCCTTTAAATTGATCCCAAGTAACGTTGGTCTCATCAATGTTTAGTTCAGCTTTACGGCTATCCCACCACGAAGATGCTTCGTGGGAAAGTTGATAGGATCCCCAAATAGCTTTGGTTTCCTCTGAGAAGTTCCTTATTGCAAAGTACTTCTCCATTTCACTGAGCCAGTTCTCAGCTCCATCTCCTAATGTGGTGCCATTGTACTTAGGTGGGCTTATCCTTTTTATATCATTAGTGAGTTCTACTGCCAACCTAGGCCTTTTTGTTTTCTGGTTGGACCCGGTGCATTCCCAGCATTAACATCAACACCCATATCGGGGTTGTCCTCAGGAGGTGGCTGATTGTCATTACCAACTTCTTCATCCTCCTCATTTCCCATCACCTGTTGTTCAAGTACAGCTAAACGATCCTCTTGTGTCCAACAGGGCAGCAAGGATTTCATCAAGTTTCTAATTTGTTGTTGCCCCTCCTTCAGGTGGAGCATTATTTGCAACATTCCCCCTTGTTCTAACCATTTTCTGTTACAAGAAAATTCAGGTTTTTATCATATTATGGACACAATAGGCCAAAGAGCTGCAACCTTCAGCTCTGATACCAAGATGTAACATCCTCATTTTATACATTAGAACAAGTCCAAATTTTTTTATTTTTTTTTATAAATGCTTCCAGGTTCTAAATACATAATTTAGAACTCACAAATCAAATAACCATTCTTATAGCAGATAACCATATGCATCTGTAAATGACTCGGAGTACCTCTGATCTATTCATTCCATGACTCGGTAATCTAACCGATCTATTCATGAGTAATAAGAGTTGGAGTTTTCATTTAACACTTCACTCTCGCGGTTATCTTCCCTATTCTAGGGATTCAAAATGCTCTGTCTAAGGAACCTAAATAAATAATTGTTACCATTATTCATCAGCATCTCATCCCTTAGACCAGGTGACTCAGGACAACGCAATCAGTAGCTTGTGATACTTTGGCCAAAGATTTGAAACATACTGCTTATGTCTCGTATTCCTTAACGGCATACTCGTCAATCTGGAATACGTCCTTCACCCCATTCTTATGTTATATAGAATGTATTATACCGACTTCTGTCAGTCCCCCTTATCCCAAGTTATTCACTTGGAAACGGATTAGTAAGGTGACAACGTTATATGGATGCTCCGAGGACTAGGGATAAGATGACATACTGGGTCAACCCTAGTTAAACCAGTGTGTCAAGATACCCCGAGTCTCCTAGGCAGCCATATAATGTGACCACATTCCTAATCGGTCCCAGAGTAACTTGTTCAAGTTAAAGGTGTAAATATTAACGATCAATGCAAAGGGTGTCGTCATAAGTCCCCTGCATTGTTGTATCTTCGAGAATATCCTAATCTTCTCGAAGGTACAACCCTGTAGTTGACTTGTGCCGTCAACCTTTAAATCCACCTCGAAAATATCTACTTATTAATAAGCGTTACACACATTGAGTTTAAATTATATTAAAAGATGTTCCCCTAAGGTTAGCCTTTCCCGATCCCTGGGTTCCTCACCTTAGAATGACCTTTCTTAATAAAACCCTTTACACAGAGAAGTTATTAAGGCTATGGTCCCATCAAGGAGTTCATAGAATTTACTTAATTCAACGAAATTGGAAAATAACTCAAAATCTTCACTTGTGATTGCCAACCGAACCCTTTTTAGGTTTATCTCAGTTCTCATAACTAAATTTATGTCTTACTTATTAGTATCGAGACATAATGATTAACAGTCCAATTAAATGTTGTCCTGGCTTAATCAAGACTAGGAATTGATAATTTAATCCAACTTGTTTAGTGTCTTGCTTAGGTTTATTTTTTTACCCTAGCCTCTAGAAAGACAGTGATCTAAATTTCAATTTAGCTTTGGATAGAACATATAAGAACTGTTAAACAATTATAAATAATCAGTCACATATTCTTGCAAGCTTACATTGATAATCACAAAAGTCTCCAATATAAACAATAATAACAATGCTCTTTAGATCATTTGAACCGAAGAAGGTCAAACTATCAAGATACGGATGCAAACACATAAGTATCAAATATCTATTTCCATTCCCTTCAGAACTAATCAAATACATTTTATGCATTCAGCATACTTGATACAATGCTCAACGGAAAAAGAACATCTTTCCTCATATAGTACATTTAGAGAATCAAACTGTAATTCATCATAAACCAAGTTAAACAATCTGAACATCCTATCAGATCTGCTTGCTTTTACCACTTACGGCAACCATCTGCAAAATTGTCAACATGGGTCAGTTCGATGAACTGAGCATGATAAGCACTAACTCTTAAAACAATTGCAATCCACCAACTGTTTTCATTAAACACCCTGTTTAAATGAGATCAATTCATCAAACAAGTAAACATATTTCAGACTTTGCTTTTGTAAAACAACATGACTATATTCGCGTAGCTAAAATTATCGTTACTGCATAGCCCTAGATACTTTTCAATTATTTCATCAAAATATTAGGGATCTAGAAGAACGAAAGTATCCAAAACAACTATCCATCAAATTTCAAGGACAACAAACATCAGACAGATCATTACTTTCAACAGTAAAAGGAATATCATAACAAATCATGATTCCATCAATATGTTAAAACAGTTCTAACGGTTAGATAAAAATATCAACATATACTCTACAACAGAAGAGAAAGAAAACAAATCATTCATATTTCCCTTTAATAAGTTCATGACTGTACCATCTCCTCAAAAGGAAAAAATTCACCTTACATGCATATAAATAAGTTAGACGAGCCACAAGAAGAACCACAGTTTTGTTAAAATCAAATATAACAAAACTCTGTAGCTTACTAACAGTACAGTAGCTCTCATGCCAAAACAGTGATGAATATCAACCAAACTAGACTCCACATGACCCTCCACACGAAGCGACATACAAGAGGATTTTCACTGACATCACCTGTCGAGGTGCATTCGACAGCTCCTAAGATCATTCAGGCTCAAGACTAGATGTACATGCAACAGAAGATGTAATCATGTTTAAACACTACAACTATCCCTCTCAGAAACATACAACTCATTGTAATCCCTACTAAATACTATAAGGCTTTAGATCCAAGGTCGAAATCAAAAGAACTTCTCTTTTATCGCAGTCAACAAGAGACTCAATAACATTAAAGCAATGACATTTCCCCTATGACTATGCAGAGAGATTTTTAACAAAATCCATGCAACATGCACAGCCACATCTAACTGAAATTAATCAGAAAGGAAACATAACATACCGTATTCACTTCTGCTCACATTCAGAGTTTGAAAGTATGGTATTCATGACCCACTTCTACAGGGCTAAGATACATGATATCTATCTATTAAGAAATCCAACAGAGCCAAAAACAATACGTGTTCTTAATCAGGCTTTAAACAAAAGTAGAACACTGGATACCTATCAAGGATTAAAACTGAATCCGAGCAACAATATTCACGATAAATCTTCTACAGGAGCCGATATACAAGATAAATACAAGTTAAAGATTCCAACCGTGCCGATCAATGGTCAATATTCACAATCAGGCTTAAACAAAATCTAAATACTGATTTCGTAACGAGGAATCCGACTGAATCCCTACAACAATATTCGCTCTAAGCTTACATAGAGTGGAAAACATAATAGTTTACCAATTGAGTCTGTACCGAAAAATTCCTTGCAACACGAAGGTATTCATTACAAAATAACAGAGGTCGTATTACCTGTTACTCCTTCAAGACTCTAACAAAATCAAATTACCAATATTCAAATATATAATATAGCTTCAACAGTGGTCCATAATATACGATTCATTCAATGGACTCCATAGAGTCGTTTTGAATACAATAAATATATATATTGCATACTATCAACCGGTTGAATCCTATAACCTCAACGCAAGGGAAAAGAAACTTCAACAAGGTCGCAATGAAATACTGTAACACAACAAGTTATCCTTTCATAAATAACTTTAAATATCATAGCGAAACCCAACAAGATTCTGTAACCACCATCTATAATAACCATGACAGAACTTACAAGGAAGTTGAGTTATACTAAACATTCAATCAAAAGTCCAACATTATCTTTTCCTACAAGTATCGACAACAAGCATCAATGACAAGTATCAACTGAAGCCTGAACCCAACAAGGGAACAATACTTGGGTTCTCTCAGAGCAGGTCTAGTATCTTTCTTGCATGTATTTCACAAATTAAAGCTGGAATGCAAATCACATCGAAATAGTGCAACAATTCAAAACACAATACACACCCATGAAGGGTTAAATTGAGAAATCGAACCAGCAAGAAGATATAGTAACAAAATCACACAAGGCTACCATAGAAACCATCTAATTCAAAAAAATCATCTGAACAGAGTTGTTCTAATGAAATCTTTTGAAAGAGAGCAAGATTTTTAAAGGTTAGGGCCTAACATGCCTGGTTATTTGCTTAAAATTTAGAAGCAGACCACTGAAAGAGCTCGAACCTTCTCCTCCTTTTCCAAGTTAGATCCACCAACAAAAATTTTCTATTATCATGACTTATAAATTTTCCTTGCCAGAGGAAAGAGCGAGTTACACTCATATTTGCCATGCAACTCCAAGAAGAATGGTGCGAAGAACCAGTGATCAGACAGAGGGAAAACTGGAGTGCATGAAAAACCAAACAAACTACTAACTTTCCATTTTGCATGCCTTCCCGTGAAACCCGAGCTCGAAGACCGAGTTCATAAATGACATTTACTCCAAATTTCCCACTAAATTTCCATTGCCACTGACCGCCATAGTTGGCAATGGATAAAACCAGTTCGAAGACCATTTCCAAGTTTGGCGACCTGCCACGTCAGCTCTAGCTAGCCATTTTAAAAACTTCTACCAAATTACCTATCCTTCATACTTATCCCTTTATTTAATGCCATAGAAAATGCCGCCCATAGTTCGCACCCTTCCATAGGTCCCCTTCCTCCTTGTTCAATAGTTAGGTTAGTAACTTAGGTTAGGATTTAGGATAACACTTAGTCTAACCTCTTAACACATAGATACTAACTTAGAACATTAGCTTATAGCCTAGGCCTAGGTTAGATTAACACTAATCTAACCCCTAGGTTATAGTTTAGTTTTAGGTTACTAACCTTAATAAATCTAGTTAGGTCTAACATTTCAAATGCTCAGAAAAAGAATCTACAACATACATTCACGAACATGGTTCACTCCTGTACTGCCAATAGGCTAGTGAATTAAATGTAACTGAATTATTACCTGGTCCACGATCAAGACCTTCCTGATATTACAATATCGGGAACCAATTCATTTAACACGATCATCTTGAGTTATACTCCGTACTAGCTTATTCAATGCATCCAGACCTTGCAACCCGCGTAAGGTCTATAATTTTAATTCATCATGAATAAACTTAAAGCATCACTTGGATCAATACCACTGATCCCAGGCTAGGTCTTAAAGATGGATAACTCCATAATTCATTCTGAGATCAGATTAAACTCAGGTGTAAAATGAAAGAAATAAAAGAGTCCAATCATATTCTGACTCAGTCAAAGATCTACAATCTCAAAGAAGATACAGTCCATATCAAGCATGACTTCTCAAAGGAACACATCCTTTTTACAAAAGAAATCACGTATCAACACTTGTATGCTCAGGAGGAAGTAACAACAGTTCAGGGTGTTACAGTGATCGACTACAATCACCGGTCAAGTATGATCATGAAGGAATTGGCACTGGAGCTAGTGCGTCCCACAAACAAATGAACACCTAAAGGGATGCCAATCTATAGTGACATAGTCAAGGTGAAAATGGAGAAGGCATGGATTCTGTAGCTTTATGAGTTACCATACTTCGGGAAGCTTGAGCGCTTGTACCAATGGTTAATGACATGCGTACATGAGGATTTATTCTACTTCATAGGGCGTAAAATGCACATAAACCCCCAGTTAATTTTACAATTTACAAGCCTAAGCTATAAAGGAAACAAACTCCTAGATGACCTCCAGGATGAGGAGGCAATTAAAGAAGCCATTACATCCTAGGATTATAAGAAGGGATCAAGATACTATGACATCTCGAATATTAGCGATCCGGTGATGAAGATGGCCATGTACCTTGTCTATAAGCTGAATGGACAAGAGAGGTGGACCCAAGTGAGCAAGCCTTGGTTGAATGTCTATAGGAAGGTCATGGAGGGCACTGTATACAACATCTCCTAGTACATCGTAGATGAAATCATAAGCAATGTGGAGAATGGAGGAAATATCTTGTTTGGAAACATTCTGTTAACATTTGTGTTCTCAGAAATCGGGGTGCCAGATGCATCTGATAAATTCATATGAGAGTACCCCACCAAAGATCACTTACCCGTGGAAAGATTCCATAAATACACATGTGAGTCAATGACAAGGGTGCACAAGGCACGTTTAGACAAGTAGTACACATGCCTTAGGAACGCATTCAAGGCTGAATGGTGGATTCCTGAGAAACTCCCCACGGTGACTGAAGGAGAAGTAGAGTTTGCAGTATACCAGCACTTCTGCATTGGTAGATTCATCTTGGTGGATAGTAGTTGGAGTCCCTGGTGTAAACTCCCCTTCTCATTTACTACCCAATTTTTCCAAGCAGGGGTAAATAGATACAAGGAATCAAAGAAATTAAATATGGAGTTTTCCACCCTTGACAGAGAGCAAAGGGAGATGAGAAAGAAGCTAGTCTACCTAGGGAAGCATGCATACATTGAAAGGTACATGTCATAGGATGTACACATCGTAAGGCCATTGACCTTACCAATTGTTGAAAGTGCTTCTACTAGGATCTACCTGCACATAAGGCTGAAGTTTGAGAAGGGCGCATACGTGGAGAATCAGATATCTATCCTGGACGACCCCATGGGAAGAAATAATCCCATGCCAAAGCGCAAGGAGAGGGAAGAAGAACAACAACAAAGGGCAGTGGAAAGGTATAATGTAGATACCATAGGTTCAAGTACCTATGTCCGAAAGAAGAGGAGAACGATGGTCAGGGAGAAGACCCCGGAGCATACAAAGCCACCATCCCCTGAAGAACCTTTAGATGAAGAGAAGACAACATCCCCAACTCTGGAGTTCTCTGAAAAGGAATATGAACAAGGGATGGAGGAATAAGGGTTTGAAGATACAGATGACCCAAACACCTATATAGGCGAAAAGGTTGATGATGAGGGGGAAGAGTTGGAGGTGGATTAAGAGCTGATTAATGTCCATGATTCGAAGGGAGAGGAAGAAAAGGATATAAATGATGTTTTCATCTTCATAAGGAGGAAGGGCGCCCAAGGGGAGGAAGGCACATGGAGCGAGGATAGAAGCGAAGGGGCTAGTACCAAGGAGCCAGATATGCCCAAGCTCACTCAGGAGGAGGTGAATGAGAAAGTGACAAGGGAGGAAGAGAAGATAATCAATACCCTGGTTGAAGAGGAGTTGGAGCGCAGTGTAGAGCTTGTGCTTGGTGAATTCAAAGAAGAGCAGAGGGAGAAGAGTGTGGGTAGCACAAAAGGCCCAACTCTTTTGGTAACTACTCCTAATGGTGTGTGCATGGGAAGTAAATGTGCAGAAGGCAGAAGAACAACAATGGGATACATTAATGACCCCAACAAAGTTTTACGCACACATTTCCATAGTACCGTGCCCACCAAGGAGTTCACCGCCATGGAATCCTTTATACCCGCAAATGAGGAAGATGCTATCATGGGCATTTGACTCCCACCTCGATGAGCTTGAGTTTGAGGTTAACTAAGGAGTGGTATTAATGTTGTCCAAAGGAAAGGGGGACAACCCCATTGTAAACATGCAACAACTATCAGATGAGCAAGTGTGTAACACACTCAACAAGGTCTCCATGGAAATCGAGGCTAGGATCTTTAGTAGGAATGATAGGGTTAAAGTCTTGGAGGACCTATTGGAAAAGAGGAAAAAAGAAGTAGTGAAGCTAACGAAGGACTTAAGCCTTGAGAAATTAATCAGTGCTCAACTATAGAGGGAGCTTCAAGAATAGAAGGCTAAAGTGTGTGAAGTTTCCAAGAAGGTGGAACTCATCTCCCAAGTAATTATCACAAAGCACCCGGACCTTAGCTCTCCCACACAAAAGTATAGATCCTCCCTAGAATTCCTAGAGGACTTGACTCAAATCCTCACCATGGAAAGGCAGCCTTTGGCCTTAGAGTCGGTAGAGGAGGTAGTTGCGCGTTTGGACAAGAAAGACAAGTTCAAGGTCATTACACTCGTGGCTGAATATAACAAGGTTCTTTCTGACATAAGAATAGCTCCAAAAACCATGGGGGTTACCTATGACCACTACGTGGATCAAGATAAAGTGGCAATCATGCTACTTACCAGTGAAAAGGCTGAGCTAAAGGAATTCAGGGAAAATAATAAGGGCAATAGAGTTGAGAGAGAAAGGATCATAGCCGAAGTAGAAAATAAATCTAAAGCTATTGAGAACTGGTGAGTCTCAATCAAAACCCAGCTAAAAGACCTCTACAATATTATCATGAGGAAGATGGATGCCCTAGAAGATCATGCTAAGGAACTGGAGACTATGGTGGAAACCATTACCACACAAGGGGAAGGGCTAACCTTTGACGAGGTGAGCACCTTGGTCGGCAATATCTGCACTAAAGCACAGGATGAAGTTAGTGCTTGGAGTACACTGGAGGCTGACCTATGGAAAAAATTTCCACTTCTTATTTAGGTAATTTTCCCCTCTATTCTTTCTCTTCCCCATTCTTTTTTCTTTCCCTCCATTCTTTTCCAAGGCAAGGCCTTGCATTCTTTTTGTATTGCATTCTTTGAGAAGTTTTCCAAGGGTAGAGAATAGGTGAAGTGTGGGGTAATGTTGGGCCCCTAATATAGATTCCAAATCTTAAATGTACATAAATGCATGCAGAACCAATGAAGTGCAGAATTCTAAGTGCGCAAGGTAGAAAGTACAATTTTGGACTTAGTCATTTTCCACCTATTGAGAAAAACACATGAAGAATGTGTTCCGTTTGGATAAGGTTCCAACCTAGCGACAGGGTGTCCTGGAAGGAATATACCTTGCGATAGAAAGATCCAAAAATTTAATCATGGCATGGAGAGGCATGCGCCTGGGGTGACCCACACCTTGACACTTGGGGCCAGATCTGAGGCTGCAGAGAAGTTTGTTAGAACTCAGATGCCTATTTATACGTGCACCCTTGGCAAAGAACGGGGACAAAAGTGAGGTAGTGGAGCTCTTCCCAATTACTGTGAGAGCTATGGGATGAAAATGGGTAAATGATTCTAGTAAGGATGCAAGGAGGAAATGGGGAATGCAAACTTTGTTTTGTGAGAATACATGTACAATTCCAGATATGGCGCATGACTATGGTCTGCCTCTCTGTGAAACTTTGTAGCATGACTATGAATGAATATGATAAGGTTACCACTATGTTTACATTAAGATCTTCTTATCTATTATCTGCATGTTTTTACTCTACTTTTGATCTTGTATGATCATGGACCTCACTTGAATGATTAAGTATAATTGTGGATTTACAATTTCTTGGTTCTATTATTTCTGTTGCGCACTTTGTTTCTGTTATGACTGAAGGGGTATAGAAGTCATCCTGAGCTCTATAGCTTCTTCATGTCTGTTAAATCACTAAGTCATAATCATGAACTATGCCTTCCACTAGACTCACATAAAATAGAGACTCGGCTCCCTCTCACGTGCCTCGGGTGAGTGCCCAGAGCCCGCTAGGAGATAGGCCAGCACGCATGAGGTTCCCTTGTTCTTGGTGGCTATAAAAATGACTACATACCTGGTGATAGCTACAATAGTCATTTTCATTATACCAACCTAGTATGGGGTGAGAGGGGTCAAAAGCAATATGTGGTTTGATAGGACAAAGGGTGATGGAATTATCTTTAATAAGATTTTCCAAAACAGATGAATATGGTTCTCCAATTGAGGTGTATTTCTTTTGTTCTCGTTTGAATTGGAAGGCTTGGACCGATGACAAATTGGATGAAGGTTTAACATGATTAGATGGATGGGTAGGGCCAACCTTAACTACTACTACATTGGTAGTTCCCTTGGCTTTGGAATAACTTGTCTGAGGTTTCGAGGAAGAGGAAGTATCATGTGATTTAAACGAGGAGTTTTTTTTTCGTAATTATATCTTCTTCTCTTCGATGGTGCAAATTTCAAGTTTACGTGCCATGGTGAAAGCCTCATCGAATGTCTGGAAGGTTTGCACCTGTAATGTAGGTGAGATATGTCTAGCACAAGCTCATGTGAAGAGCTCTATGAGTTCAGTTTGCGGTAATTGGAAAGTGAGTTGGTTGATTAGGCTATGCCAACGAGTGAAAAAATATGTGATAGATTCATCGTCATATTGATGCATGGAGTAAAGATCGGTCATGGTAACCTTCTTGATGATTTTAATTGAAAAATGATCCAAGAAGGCTTGGGCTATTTGGTTGAATGAGAAGAAGGAATGTCTAGGTAATCCACTATACCAGTCCAATGCTAGACCAGTTAGGGACATGGGAAAAGTTTGCAAAAGCAAAGCATCATCATGGGAAATTAAGTAACACCCATGTTTGAAAGATCACAAATTTTGTTGCAAGTCTTCCTTACTGTTAAAGCAGTTAAAATTAGGCATCTCCCAGTGTACGAGATATGGATGAATGGGAATGGATGGGTGAATAGGCTCATTACAAATCTCATCATAGGTGAGAGAATTGTGGGAGCTGGAAACAGATGCTTCTAATGTCTACATCTTGTCCATCGTTAACTTGATAAAGTCATTGTTAGGTTGTGAAGTTTGGGTACCCCCTGGAACGAAAGGAGGTTTTTGTGGGACATATGAATAATATGACATCCTAGAGTATGGTGGTGTCGAATAAGAAGGTAGGAATTGAGAGGTAGACATCGAGGTTATATACCTGGATTGAATGACCGATGAAACAGGAGGTGGCTGGTAGAAGGTATGTGAGGGTGGGACACTCGTAGTGACCCTGGTAGAGATGAGAGGTAGAGATTGGGGAATAGAAAGGATAATGTTTTAAAATGGGGTAGAGGTTACCGACACAAAAGGGTGGTAGCATTGAGACTGTTATATATGAGACAACAGGTGTGGATGATGCTATGTTTTGGGTGGTGGATGAAGGTATGGTGGAGATTGTGGGTGCAATAGAGGTGGCAGATGTGGTGGTTGAAGCTGGCGTGGGACCTAGCTGTGACACAACTGGGGATAAAATGGGTGAGGTCACCATGGTAGGAGGTGGAGCTGAGGTAGAAGTGATCATTAGGGATGGTGATAAGGATATAGGCATGCCATAGATTAATTGGCCCGAGGCATCTTCAATGGAGGCATAGGTGAGGTAGTGGCTCAAAGCAGTGGGATTCTGATCCAGGATTCGTGCAAACTCCGTGTCACCTATAGGAATGGTGATATCTTGATTAAAAATCCATGGATGATGAGATGGAAGGTGGTGAAGGACTAGGTGATGAAGGGATATGTGGGAGCAGTAGTCAAATAGTATGAAATATGAGGGTGCTTACCTGACTATGTGTTAGCACCATGTGGATAGGAACTGATTTGGAGAGACTGTATTATGTTTGAATGGCACATAACAGAACTACGGAAACAGTCAATGGTGAATGAATTAGGTTGGCTGGTGAGTTGTAAAACAGCACAAGGTGACCGACACCAGTTCTAGTAAACTGATGTCGGTTAAGTTTAACTGGTGCCAATTACTGTGAAAAACTAACAGTCTGTTAAATGATGGCCCCAGACTGACAATTTTCACATAGAATGAGATGTAAGGTGGCTGTGATTGAATTAACAACAATATGGAAGGTGATAGGAGCCTTTTACAGCTCAGAAAGTGAAATAGGTGTCTTTTGGATAGGTATCCAAGAAGACTTCAGACTAATGCCAGTTGGGTTAAACTGATGTCGGTTAATGGTAACTGTAGCTAGCTACTGTGAAATTGAAATAGAGAATAAGAAAGATGGTTGTGATTTAAAAATATGGTGTTGAATCAAACCTAGAAGTCTGAGAATGATGTAGATGTGGTCCAGGAACACTCAGATGAAATCACAATACACTAACTATGATTGGGAGTGTGTAAGGAAAGACAAAAATGATGATCGAAATCTCTCACCTCAAAACGTAAATGAAGCAGAACACTAAGAAAGAAGGTTCCTAGAGTTCCTATTCTATTACGTTTGTTCAACTTATGTTATTTGTATGGACTGATTGTTATGAATAGAACAATAGAATTTCTTGGTGAGGAAGGCTTCCTACGAAAAAATAATTCTAAAGGGTGTGGTTTCAGGAATGTTATGGCAGGGGCGGGCTTCGCTCTGAAGTATGACTCGATAGAGCAGTGAGTTTGGTGCCCACTATACCGTGATCATGTGATCATCTACAGCTTCTTCCAGGTAGGATGTTGTTTAAGAATGTATGTATTTTGAATTTTAGTGTGGTTTGGTAAGACTCAGAGAAAGAGAAGAGGATAGAAGTGATTTTCTATTATTCGTTTTTCAACCATTAGCTGGTCATGACTTCCAGCGTATAGGTTTCCCTCAATTAATGTGAGGTAATGAGTTAAATCATAATGGAATGCACTTGTTTTAAACCCAAATTGAAAGCATGATATTTGATGACAGCAATAGATGAACAGGAAGAGGGATGTTCTTTCACTAAAATGTAGAAAACAAGAAAAAGAAGGTTCTTTTTAAATACACCAAAAGAAATGTGTCTTTCGAAGAAAATAGAAAGAAGAGAATGTTACCCAGGAGAAAGTATTAATGTGAATGCTATTAGAAGGGAAACAAACACACACAATTTTTCACCTACGAATGAAGAAAGATGCAAGGAACCCTGAATGGTCCCACCGGGCGTGCCAAAATGTTTCACCTGATTTCTTAGTTTTATGAGAACTACTTGACGAAATAGATAAGCTAAGGGTGTTAAGAGGAATACCTAGTTTGAGATGGTTAAAGGTTGTATGCACGCGTATCTGAATTCTGAATCGAAGTGATTGTGAGACCTTCATTTTAGCTAGGAGTAACTACCTGTATAAGAACTAAAACAAGACCACAAAAGAGAGTGAAATGATGAATGCAGTGGACTTTCTAGCATGTGCTAGATCCTGGAAGTGCGATACTTCCTAGATGGCTGTCAGTCCACTGTTTAAAACAATTCAATACTGAATTCAAGTAAATATTGTCCTACTCTAGTTGAATATGATTTAGGCATCTCATACAAAATGCAATAGGCTAGATCTAATCTAATAGGCTAGGATAGAAGGAGATCCAAAGGTCAAGTAGGTTGGTTATAGGTGAATTTGAGCTAATAGGTTCGGTTAGATACAGATCTAAATTTCAAATAGGTGTTCAGGTAGGTATAGGTCAGAAACAAGTTGTTATTCTAGCAGAGATCAGGTGACACAGAGACCAATGATGATTTGACTGTAATTGGTGATGAATAGAAATGAACCGATGATGGTTAAGTCGGGGCTGGTGGAGTCACACAGTCTAGGTTTTTGGAGTTTTAGGGAAAAAATGGAGTGGGTAGCAAATGGGAATTGATCACAGAGGGGGTACAGATATGTTGTGAAGGTTTGAGATTACTGAGGGGGTCAAAATGGGTAACTGGGCCAAGTATTAGGATGAGTGGGTATGGAATGTGGCTACAACTAGAGAGATGGAATGGATAGAGGGTAAAATACTAGGCTCCTTTTACCACAAAGACTACAGCTAATGAGAAGAAAATGAAACAGATGGAAGGAGGATACTTACTCTTCTGTGAGGAACAAGTCTGAAGAATAATGAATAAGTTGTTGCACTGGAGGATGCTAGGAAGAAATCCTCACTGTTGTGCCAGTATATTTGATTTCCCTTGTTGATCACCAATCAATCTTCATTCTTCTGTCACATCTAAAGAGATCGAACTCGAGATCAGAATTTTTCCAAAAAAACCAACCATCAGCAACCCGTATTACAAAGCTGTAGATGAGTCTAAATAAGTCATTTGGTCTATTCCAGTATAACCGGCATCAGTTTAGTGGAAATCGACATTGGTTTAGGGTAAATCGACATCGGTTTAGGCGAGATATCTGGGGTTGTTCAAAAGTTTCCTAGGAATTTGTTCCTCTTGATAAGGGTCTCTTCATTTCTCAAGATGAAAACGGGCCTTAGGAGGCTTTTAAATGTGAGATGAGGGGATGGGTGTAATGTTAGGTTTTATTTCAGACATTGGTTTAGGGTTTAGGTTAATGGGTCAAATGATGGGGGTGGTTAGGTGAGGTGCATTTAATAAAGGTAATTATATTAAATAGGTGTATGGGGGTAGTGAATTAATTTAATGTAAATAATTAAATTAAAATGTGTGTGGGTAAAAGGTCATTAACTTAATTAAAAATAATTAAATTAATATGTATGGAGGTAAATGGCATTAATTTAATTAAATTAATAAAATTAAAATGTGTGGGGTGCAGGAGGTAGGTGGTAAGGTGTTGAGGATGAGGAAATGATTATATAGCTGCGGTAGGGGACCAAGGTGATTATGACACGATTTCAGTGTCTACACCGGGAGTCCAAGAATGCGGTATACGTCCTCCAGATTGATATTCCACTCCCCCCTAACACTTGGGAATTAGAAGTTGTTCCAGTTTGTATCCCAGTAAGATAATATGTCACACAAAATGTGACTGAAAGGAGCAACATGGGGCACCCATGCTATCTATCAGATGCCTACCCACTGTAAAAGATTCATCTCATCCTGGGTGAGTTGATCTAAAATACCAGGTAGCCAATCACAAACTCTCTCTCTACTCTAGCGTATGTAATCCACCTTCTGCATCCACCAGAACATGAGAAAATAGCAAGTTAGTAAAGTTCATCACAAGATAAGCTCATCAAAAACATAGTAAACTCTCAAAAATCCAAAAAAAAAATTAATTTTCAAGCATGTTTTGACGTTATATCCAAAAATACTGCCCAGTGTAGGGTGGCGGTTCAAGGACCACCGCTTTGCCTTGGGCGGCAGTCCTGGGACTGCTGCCCTGCTTTGGGTAGCAGTCCTGAACTAATTTTAAAAATGCGCCCTTACCCTAGAAATGACCAAAAATGTTGAAATTGACCATTTTCAAAAAAATAAAAGCACGCCCTATGGGTGCCCCCCCTAAAGACCCATTCAAGATGAGAAATTTTGAAAATCTCCGTCCTAGGTGACCTTTTCAACATTTAGACTTTTAGGGTACAAAAAGACAACGGAGGAAATAACTACCATGAGAGCGTGATGGTCGATCTCCCGCTCATGGAGGCATGATCATGATCTTGGAATTAACGTATCGACTGTATTCTCGTCAGGAATGGTCACTGTAAATCCGAAGCTCCAAATCAATCAAAATAACTAAATCAACAATGCACAAATGAATTGAGCAATGAGTTTGTTTTGATATATATGTTATTTCTAACTTCGTTTTGAGTGTATTTGTTTATGGAGTTGGAGCATTGGCACAAGTATATTTCTATAGCCTCACACAAATGGTAAGTCCTCTTGTCGTTTTAATTTAGTGTTTATTTTTCAATATTTTATCTATCTACACTTGAGTCTTGTTTTTCTCTTGTAGGTAGCGAGAGTTTGGATGGTGAGATTTCAACACATGGGAGTGTCAGGTATAGCTTCTAATACCCCATTTCAGGAATTCCATACTTGGACTCTACATTTTACACCTCTTTCATGGCTAAGATGTTTCTCTGAGTGGGTAATATGTATGCACCAAAAATTACATGTGCTACGTTATCAGGAAAACAGTTATGAAAGTCCCCAGTGATGATTCAAAATCCTTTCAAGAAGGTGGTCAAGCTCCAAAAACCCATTTGAAATATATATTTGTAGCCTAGATATCCTTACTTAACTTTTTCATGCATTTTTCCATCTCCCCGTTTCTTTATGTCCTTGTTTTGGCCTTCAGTGCTAGGACCGCCACCCTTTCTGGGAGGTGGTTCACAAACTGCTGCCCTGCCTTGGGCCTCGGTTCTAAAACTACCAGCTTGCGCAGGGTGGTGGTCCTACCCACTTTTTCCATAATCTTTATGCGTAAAATTACATGCGTTGATTCACTTAAGTTTGCTTTTTGAGCACACCCATGAGCTAAATTTACTAAAAATAGATTTGTTTGTTAGGTTCTCCTTGCTCCTTCTATTTTTAAATAGATTTAATGAGTATAACTACCTCTTCATTGCCTTATGCATGAAGTATCCTCCTATCCTCCATTAATATATATTTCATGCTTGTTTCCAAGTAAAGGGCCTAAGAATTTTGTGTATCTTTCATTGTTGTACTGCAATAATCGTGCTAGGAATATCATAGCCAAGCTCACATCTCTTGTGTTATCTCTCTTCTACTTGCATTATGTCCATATTTCTTCCAAGCTGCCATTGCTCAAGCACCATCCTCTTGTTGTTGTTCTTTGCATTCCCAATCCTTTGGAATCACATGAACACTCAGAGAAAGAAAGGAAAGAAGTGAGGGGACAGATACTGATACTACTGGATTTGTCAAAGCTCTTTCTCTTCTAGGTTCAAGTTGTGTATTTGTTTGCTTGGTTTTTTCAAATTGTCAATTACATACCAAATAGAGTAGAGAAAAAATTCATTTCAATCAACTAGATAATTGCAAGTAGATCAAGTCAATAGGAATTTTCTCTTCAAAATTGTCAGGGAAGCTATGGGGGAACAATAGATCTACTAGAGCCATGATTTTTTCTTCAGTTCTGAGGTAGGGTTAGGAAGATTTTGCTTGAATTAGAATAGATCTTGGGTTTAGATTCACACATTTTCACAGATAGTTAGCTACATCCAGATAATTATTTGTTTTTAATTAGTTTATTCCATTAGATGCATTGTTGAAAAAGTTAGAAAAGAACAAAAACATTTATTTTCCATGAATTAGCTTGTTTTATTGCTTTGTTCTGATATATTGATAAAACATCAAAAACATAGGTTAGATTTCCTTTGATAGATAGTTTATTTACCAAAAAAACAAATCAATTCATCTTGCATGACCATAAATGGTCCACAACAGGCAAAAACTTACAGTTGTGATACCTGGTCCCACAACCCAACGGGCCAGAGCTAATAACTAACATTGACACAAGTTTGTGCTTAACAGTCTTATGTACACCTACCACACACACTAAGAAAATAAGACAGTTAGAGACATTAAACATCGCTGCTAGTCAAGCCTACAACTTTTGGACTACTCCTGGAAATAGGATTTGATTGCATGCATAACTATACAGGGACCTCAACCTCAACGAGTCTTTGGTTGTGACCCACAGGTCCAGCAACCCAATGGGCCTACTAATTAGTTAGATATTGACACTAGCTTACTCACATTGGTATTCATATCTTCACCACTTCCACCTGATATTATTACACAGCTTTCATTGTTGAATATAGTAGCCAATCAGGCTAAGAATTTCTGGACGAGACCAAAAAATTGCCCTTAGTTCCTGCAGCTCCACTACACCTCTTGTCTTAATTTCCATGACCTTGTGTGGGAACCCATACAAGGCGCCTGTAGGTTACTTTCCACGTATTCTATAACCAATCAACAGAATCTCGGTAGAACTAGACATTGGATGGAGTCTCCGAGTAGCTATCATGTCGGACCATACCATTACACCCATGTAGTTAGGAGAGCATTCTTTGCCTTAGATTTGTAGATCCCATTATTTCATATCGAAGACATAAGGTTTCCCAATTAGGTTGATCATCGCCATCACTTTCACTCCCATTTCAATTCCACACCGGTTGTCTTGGCATGACCTCAGAAGGTTGGGTGTGAAGAAGGTCACGTGTTGATTTTCTGTCGTACAAATACCATCTTGTTCATCTTCTAGTTTCACAATGTCAGGAATAGGAAACTTTCTTCGTGTAGACAATATATTCCAAGGCCATTTTCTTCAATTTTTTTGTGTGGATCAAAACCATGACACTTAGTTTTTCATTTATCAAGTTATGAATCTAGGATAACTCTAATTTTAGTATATATCTCTTGAATTCTTGAGTGATTTTCTTGATTAAAAATAATGTAGTTTGCATTTATGGGGATGTATGTATAAGGCTATATAGGATACACAATAATATGTTTAGACCTTATAGTTACCTTGGTACCATATTGGGTTCTGAAAAACATATGTGACCAATCTATTAATAGATATCCTCTTATCTTGGATGTGAAATCCTATGAGAGACACAAGGAAAATAATGTCGTTAAATTGATGATAAACACATTCTATAGGATTGAGAGGTTGGGAAAATCCTGTAGCGTAAGGATTACATATCTTGTGACCCTGATAGCCCCAACCATGGTTCCATCTAATTACATAACTCCCTTAGAGAGTGACTCGTTTTCAAGAAAAAGTTGATATGTTATTTTGTTGGGCATCACTGAACCGCTTGCTCCTAATTCTATCATGCAATTGTACACTAAATGATTACCTATAATAAGAGGCATGAAGAAGGGAAGAGGATTTAATAATTTATATGTTTGATCATCCTTCTTCTGAAATGTGTTGGCAAGCATGATTTTTTTGTTCTCTATGGTTGTTTCATGCAGAGCAGGAAGATCAACCATTGGACCTTGTAGAATACATCTTTGACCAAGAATGGCCAAATATTCTCACATTCATATGCTTACAATGGTCTTCTTCATCTGATCAAAAATGTTAAAGGGGCACACGTAGGATTCTAAAATACAGGCATGGTATTTTCCTTTCTTTTTCATTCAATCTGTAAGTTTTCTTTGATCAGCAAGTCTACAACATTCTGTGGCCTTTCCCGGTCTGCAGACTCAATTTTTTTTACGAATTTATAGTGTATAATGGATCCATTGATGTATTCTAGAATTATTTTGAGTTCGTAGGTTTCCTAATTTTAGTATGTGGACTTGGATGGGTAAATTTTGGAATGTCTACTTCCATGTGACTTATTTTTTCTTTAGTGTTCATGGCCACAGATGATGAATTCCTTATAGTCATTTGATTTCATAGAATTATTCCCTTTTCCAATTTACAAGTGATGTATCACTCTGTAACATTTCTTGGGTAGTTTATTACTATATATTTCCTTATGTGGGTATATCTTGTGGGAAATATGTATTTTTCAATGATAATGCTTAGATAAGAATACCATTGACACAAGTTTCTTGATTATGTGGAAGGTTGTAAGGGAAGCCCCATTCATTATATTACACAAGATTGTTTTGCACTAGGACCAAAACCCTAGATAAACTGGCTACATTTGGGTTATAAGATTGAAATGGTTTTACAAGAGTTGTTTGATAATGTGAAGTTATGTAGAGTGGAAGTTTGGATGGTGGGTAAGGAGGTTTGTTGGGTTGGTATGGGGTGATAAGGCATGAAGTTTTGAGCTTGTTTCCTTTTTAGGGACACCAAATCATTTTAAAAATTATGTAAATGTTTCATGACCTCCTATAATTTTCTTGAAGGACTTGTAGAAGTGGATGATTGATTTGAAAATTGGGATCTTAGGAATGAAATATTTTCTAACTCAAGAATTTTATAATGTGTGGGTGTCCATAGCTCTAGACATATAGGAATTGGAGGTCTAGGGGTAGGCTTCCCAACTTGGATAAGACTATTTTCATATGTAATAAAAATGTCATAAGAATTTGGAAATGTTCTACTCCCAAACACTAAATTATGATTAAAATGACACTAATCAAATCCTTTAGAGAGTAAAGGAATGCATATTGAGGTGCAGGTATTACCACTTGTAGGATTCTATCCCATGTCCTTTGAAATATGCTATTAAAATCATACATTGGCTCATTAGGTGCTCTTTTCTTTTTTTTAGTTGCTCCATGAATTATAGGTGATCTGATTGATCTTGAAAATGGTTACAGAGAGATTCTCCTAGCTCATCTCATATGGTGATAGAGTTTACCCTTAAGCCTTTGTACTATTGCAAAACTTTCCCCTTGAAAAATTCCACTAACAACCTGACCACTACGTTGTCTTGTGTTACATAGTATACTGATCAAATATTAGCAACATCCTTAATGTGGTCAATGATAGAATTTGAGGATTCTATTAACTACAGATTTGATCAACTAAATTATAGAACATTAATAAAATTTACAATATTAAATCAATAAAAAACACACTATATTGCATTAAAAAAAAATACTTACAAAAAGTAAATAACAAATGACACCTGATTTATAGTGGAAAACATGAAGGTAAAAAACAACCATGAAAAATAACCTTTATTACAGATAACCCTTTTACATCTAGTAAATTATCTCCTCCTTTTTATATGACGTGATCGGGTATGTCTTCCAACCCACCTTTTCAACCTAAATGGTTGACACACATATTAAGGTTTAAAATATTTAATAATAGAAATATAAATATTTCTTATTATTAAATATTTAACCTAAAGTATATCCCTAGGTTTGAATATTTAATAATAGAAATACAAAATTTCATTATTATTAAATATTTAACCTATAGTATAATGTTGGACCCATATTTAGTTAAGGGGTGAAAAACCCACTTAATCATTATGTTCCAACACTCCCCTTAATGTTAAGTGGGATAACATATGCTAATAGATTACCTGCATGTGGTACACTACAAGATTTACAATCCTTAAACCATAAATATTTTAGGCTAGCATATAGGTTGAGGGAATTATAACACCTCATCATACTCAAGTTACCTTTTGGTACAAAAGGATTTGGAATCCTAAAGATCATCCCATGATAAATGGCTAAGTATGATTTGTGAGTTTGACATGTTCTCACAAGTTCTCATAAAAGGTTACTTGAAACCAAGCATATATGAGCCTTTTATAACCAAGGTCCTCCTTAACAATATGCTTACACTTTATGTTTAGCAATAAACTCAATAGCACTAAAGAGTTTACTAAATACCGTTTTTAAGGTCTTTATACGCTTCTTTCTACAAAAGAAGCTGAGGAGGTATACACATAACCGAAGGTCTTTTTACACTTTTCCTGAAGGTCTTTATTACAATGCATTTTTAATTTTACAAATACTAATTTCCATTAGGAGATGACATTGTCATACACACTCCCTCTCAATGGAAACTCCAAAAATATAAGTTTTTCACGAAAGTGACAAAACTTTTCCACACTCAGGGGATTTTTAAAGATGTCAGAAACCTACTCTTCATTCGACATGAACTTGAGATGTACCTCACCACTTAGCACTTTCTCACAGATGAATTGTATATGTATCTCAATGTGCTTTATCCTCTAATGGTGTACTTGATCATGTGTAAGAGATATGGTGCTCTGGTTGTCACAGAACAACGGTTTACCACCTTGATCCTTCATCTTTATCTCGACAAACAACATATTTATCCATAGTGCCTCTTTTGTATCTTCCATTGCACTTCTATACTCAACTTCAGTTGAAGAGATAGAAACAGTTGGCTTGTTTTTACTGCACCAAGTAATGACACCTTCACCAAATTTCAACACATAACTAGAAGTAGATTTTCTATCTAATACATCACCACCATGATCAAAATCACAAAATAAGTTAACGTTTTCATCCTTAGTATAATGTAACCCATAATTGAATGTACATTTAATATATCAAAGAATTATTTTTGCAGTATTCCAATTATCTCTTTAAGGTTCCTACATAAACCTAGAAGCGATTCCTACTGCATAAGAAATATCTGGTCTATTTATAGTTAGATAAATCAAATACTAAATAACTACCTATATAAAGTAGGATCAATTTTTTCACATGCAAGTTTAGTATCAATTTTTATTCCAACTTCCATAGGTGTAGAAATTGGTTTACAATCAATGATATTAAAAAAAAAATCAGTACATTGGTTGCATATTATGCTTGAGAAACAACAATAGAATGCTTATCTTGAAATACAACCATGCCAAGAAAATTATGTGTTATCAAAACAAAAGTAGGACCCTAATATTTGGAAATGAAAATATCTAATTTTTACTAACATTGGACCATATCTCAAGCTGTGGGACTTGCGAACTTGAGATGGACCTCTGGAGAAGGTTGGATTCCTCTTCCTAATCTAATGTTAAACTAATCCTACTCCTAAAAAAGAAAATGTGGCTAAATAATCCTAAAATAACCAGGCCAAGGGACCGTGGAGAGAGAGGGGGGTTAGAAAGATGCATGAAAGGAAAATCCTAAGCTAAAAGGTAGTGATATCACCAAAAAAGGGATGAGAGACACTCTAGTGAGGGAGAAAGAGAAAGAAATAAAGAAGAGAGAGGCCAGACATAAGTAACATAGACCCAAAGCTTCATTTACCATCTATTCTCACATGAAACACAACATAATAAGATTTCAAGGAGAACTACATGTACAACACAATGCAGTAAGTAAAAGAGAGGCAAGGTTGCAGATAAAATGAGAAAGGAAAGACAAATGTGTCACAAAACAGCTTTATTGCAATAAAAGTATGCACACACCATTACAGTTGTAGAAGAAGGCACAAGAACATTGTGAAGCCCAAAAATGAAGGTTTGATGACTCACATCTGCTTTGGAACAAATTTTAAAGAGTTCCATTACATTTTTTTAATGTCCATTGTTCATTTTTGGGTTTAGAATTGTTCTTGTGCCTTCTTATGCAACTGTAATGGTCTGTTCATACTTTTATTACAATAAATCTTGTTTTGTGAAACATTTATCTATCCTTTCTCATTTTAGATGCAACATTTCCTCTCTTTTACTTATTGCATTGTGTTGTTCATTATTTCTCCTTACAATCTCATTATGTTGTGTTTCGTGTGAGAACAGATGATAAATGAAGCTTTTGGTCCATATCACTTATGTCTGGCCTCTCCCTTCTTTATTTATTTCTATTTATCCCTCACTAGAGTGTCTCTCATCCCTTTTATAGTGATATCACCACCTTTTATCTTAGTATTTCCCTTTCATGCATCTTTCGAATCCTCTCTCTCTCTCTCTCTCTCTCTCTCTCTCTCTCTCTCTCTCTCTCTCTCTCTCTCTCTCTCTCTCTCTCTCTCTCTCCCTGGTCCCTTGGAATGGTTAGTTTAGGATTAGTTAGCTGAATTTTCCTTTCTAGGAGTAGGAGTAGGAGTAGTTTAGCATTAAATTAGGAAGAGGAATCTAGCCTTCTCCAAAGGTCCATCTCAAGTTCTCAAGTCCCACAACTTGAGATATGGTCCAATGTTAGCAAAAAGTATAGATTTGCATTGCCAAATCTCAGGGTGCTACTTTTTTGTGATAATAGTTTTGGCACACCCGATGGGACCAGTAGGTGAAAGATATATATTTCACAGGTGTGTATCTTGGTCTACATCTTCATATCAACAAGTTTTATGTGTTCTTGGAGAGATCCAACCATTTAGAGGAAACTTTTAAGCATATTTGGTGACTCCACTGATTCAAACAACCCATTATCTCTATTGCAAACCTTTCCATTTTTTCTTCCATTTATCCTAATGTTTCCATTTCAGTCATGGCTCTCCAAAGAGATTTTACATTCCCTCATTTTAGTTCCAGTCCACTTCATTTACATCACTTAGATGGTATCCCAAAAACATCCTTGAAAAATCTACCCCTTTTGTATGGAAATGGAGATCAATCCCCTATTGATCATATTCAAGATATTCTCAACCATTGTGCCATTCATGATGTCGCAAAGGATAATATTTTCCTTAGACTTCTAGTTTCATCTTTCAAAGGAAAATCAAAATATCGGTACAATTGTTTGTCTCCACAATCCATTTCCACACAGAATTAGTTGGGAAAACAACTTCACAACTGGTTCAGGGAGGATGCAAATGGCATTTGTCTCATGGAACATCTCAGAAAAATATAGTGGGCTCCAATGGATTTTATCCCTGATTTAAACATCATATTTATAAGGGCATGGCAAAAAATTACTCAAGAATAAATACCCCCACAAGGTATGTAATTCTTGTATTATTTGAGTTCCTTTGATGTTGATTTATTTGTATTGATCCAATCCCTAGGAGGCAAAAATATTCCTCAAGATTTTTCCATTACATCCCAAGCTGAGAAGATTCTCATTCAAGATGGAAAAAGAAAACCCATCCCCATTTCTGAAATTCTTCCCTCACCACCTCAAATTCTTCCTTATCCTTGTGTAAATAATGAAAAATCCATCATTCCTTACAAAAATCAGGAAGCTCCTTTGCTTCTGTATCCCTGATTAGATGTTCACAAGCTTGTCATGTCCAAAAAATTCACCAAACTTTGCAAAAATTTCTCCCATCTTCACCCAAGGCACTACCCAACTTCTCTAAACCATGCACTATTGTTTTTAGATTTTATGGTATTTCACCTGTTGTCCCTACTTTCTATCCAAAACTCTCTAAACCAAGTTACCCTACAAGGTTGATAAAAATGGAGGTCTGTTATGATTTTAGAGAGAAGGAGTAGAAAGAAAACTAGTAGGGAAGGGAGCATGTTTTGGAGGGTCTATTGGCTCCTCTAATTGATCAAAGTAGGACTTGTGTGCATCAAACATCTATGCGCAGACATGAAACAAATCAATATTCCTTATTTATACCTCTTCTCCAACCAATTCAAATAATTTTGTATCTGTTGAAGATTAGTTTGATTCAGATTGGGAGGATGAGATGGTTCAAATTGTGTAAGAAAAGGGGATGAACACCAAAATAGAGAAGACAAATTTGAAGTAAAATCAAATTGGAGGGGTTAGGGAAGAGGAGAAAATTTTTTTCAACACTATTGACACGTAAGTCCTTGAGGAAGAATTTATTAAAAGTGAGCAAGATGTCTTCAAGGAATGAAATGATCCTCATTACTCTGGATGTCTAGATCTTGTTGCAATTTTGATGGAGGATCAAGATGGAACAAAGAATGGGGAAGGAGATGGAAAAACAAGTGAAAATTTAACAGCCATGAAAGTGGAAATAAAGTTGTTTGTTGAGGAGACAATACTGATTCCAAATCAATATACAAACAGCCAGATTTGGGAGGAATGTCTAAAGGAAGACTCCATTCTTGGAATTAAGTTTTACAGCAGTGAGAAAACTTCAAGGATCATACCTTTCCCCATAAGGTACTTGGCTTCATTGGAGCTAAAGGAGGAGCCAAAACCAGTCATGCTCACTTCAAAACATGAGGATGATCTTCAATACACCAAAGGTCAACAACAATGACTCTTAAGTCCAAATTCATGGCAACTAAAAGAGGTATTTATCTTGTTTGTCGATACTTTAAGGAGAAGGGTGGAAAATAAGCTATAAGTCAATTTTTCACTCTTGTTAAAGGCCATGTCCATTACTAAATTAATTACATGTGGCCACACTTTGTAAAGAAGGGAAGCTATTTCTATCTACCTATTGCAGGCTTTGTTTACCTTTTCCTTGTTTTGGTTAGCGTAGGGTAGGTAGGTTTCTTTCAGTTGAAGAAGTACATTTTACACACTCTTCATGTCTCCACTTGGAATATTTATGATCTTTCAATGTTTGTATATAGTTTTTTCATGCTTTTTTGTTATTGCATAGTCCATTTCAGTTCAAGGAAACTTTCTTGGCAAAAATCATCTTTGAGGAAACTTTGAATTCTTTTCTTTGTCTCAGTAGATCAAAAGTGGAGTAAATAGAGGGAAGTCTCAAGATTTTACAATTTTTCACTCTCAAAAAATCAAAATTAGAAGACTTTTCACAATGATATGGTCAATTTTGGCTTCACCTCGAGCTTGAGTAGTATAATGGTGAAATCAGATAGTTGGAGCAGTTTCAAAGCTTCATTTGGAGCTCCACAGATCATCATCAAGCTTCTAAACCTTCCTAAGTTTATTTCATGCTTCAATACGGCCCTAAGGTAAGAAATTTCAATGTTGCAGGTCAATTTTTAAGTTTTTAGCTTAACACCATGCCCAATGGATGCATAAGGCTACTGATCTAATCTAGCAGGAAGATTACCCTAAGAGGTCACCAAATTGTTATCCAAAATTACCCTGGGTTATTTTGGCTTTAACAATATTTAAAAATAGACTTAGCCATTTTTACAGGTCTGTGACGGTCAAATAGCCGTCAAATTTCACTTCCCAAATGAACTGGCCGTTGGCATTTAAAAATCCATGGGATACTCAAGTTTAATTCATTAGTGGGTTCTATGTTTTAAGAACATGAAAAACAAAGGATCTCAGTCAAAGACTTAGGTAGGGTTTGATTAAAGTTTTGATACAAAGAAAAACAAAGAGAATAGTTGGCAGCCACATTAAAAATTAAAAAAATTGTAAGTCCCCCAGACTTAGAAATTGCGATGAGAAGAGCTACATGACGCTATTTCATTAGCTCACTTTTCACAAATATGAAAAATGTGAAGGCCCGTCCAATCATATCCAAGCATGAAGCATCAAACTCATAGGTTATGACACATCAGAAATGTGGATCTTTCTCATTTTCTCACGTTTCACATTTTTCAATGGATATAATATAAAAGATTAACAACATGAAGTACATGGAGCCTTTCTATTGGCTTGCACTTCACAAATTGTCAAAAGGGCTATCAAAAATTCTGACAATGCATCAAGATGTGGAACTTCCTCATTGGTTAAAATATTTCATGGATGTCAGAGGCTGGAGATCAAACAAGAGAGTGACATGCAAAGTACGTAGATCCTTCCCATTGGCTCACATTTTTCAATGGTCAGTCAAAGGGAAAATTATGAAGAAACGTGGTCATTCCTTATTGGCTCATGTTTTTAGGGGGTTTGACAAGGTTTGCAATGTGAAATAGCATGGATAATTTTCATTGGTCCATGTGTCACAGATACTGATAGAGGTCTAAGGGTAGCTTGACATCCCGAAGGAATGTGGTGAAGTTCTACTAGCCCATATTTTCATAAAGGCTAAATCCTACAAAAGGTAAAAAAGACAAGGACAGATGGTGAGCAGGAAAGTAAAGCCCAATATTGTGATCCAATGGGAGACAGACACTTGGTAAAAGGTGAAACAAGTACACATTGGTAGACGTTGATCCCTGAACTAGTTAAAGGCTGCCACATGTCAAATTTTTGTGCCTCATGACATACAAATCTTCAAATGGCCATATCTTTTGATCTCCTGCACCAAATTAGACAAAATTAATACCATTGAAAATATTTCATCGATTCCTTCAATTTGACATCATTAGAATATAATTTAGGTGGCATTTAGTGGTTCACAATGGAAAACATAGATTTTAGAGAAAGAATAAAATAGTTTGAGAACACAAATGATCAAATCAGGTAGCTTAACCACCAGAATTGATGAGGCATGGCTTCATTTGCTTTTGTAGGATGAAATAGACTGAATGATCACTCTATAAGGTTCACATGTACTTTGAAAAGGATTTTAATGTAAATTTTTGGTGGTTGATGTCTAGAAAATTTGTGCCCTTTATCTTTTCCCTCTTCTCTTTCTTCCTTCTCTTTCATTCGAGATATATATTGTAAAATATTTCATTTTGAAAGGATGGACATTCAAAACATGTAATGGAACTTTGTTAAATTTGTTCCAAAGTAGCTGTGAGTCATCACATCTTCATTTTTGGGCTTACCAATGTTCTTGTGCCTTCCTCTACAACTGTAATGGTCTGTGCATACTTTTATTGCAATAAAGCTTGTTTTGTGACACATTTGTCTTTCCTTGCTCATTTTAGCTACAACCTTTCCTCTTTTTTACTTATTCCATCTTGTTGTGCATGTATTTATCCTTTTAATCTTATTATGTTGTGTTTCGTTTGAGAATAGATGGTAAATGAAGCTTTGGGTTTGTGTCATTTATGTATGACCTCTCCCTTATCCATTTCTTTCTCTTTCTCCCTCACTAGAGTGTCTCTCACCACTTTTCTAGTGTTATCACCACATTTTAGCTTAGGATTTCACTTTCGTGCATATTTCTAACCCTCTCTCTCTCTCTCTCCTTGGTCCCTTGGCATGGTTATTTTAGGATTAGTTAGCTACATTTTCCTTTCTAGGAGTAGGAGTAGTTTAGCATTAGATTAGGAAGCTAAAGTTGGCCTTCTTCGAAGGTCCATATCAAGTTCACAATTCCCACGGCTTGAGAGATGGTCCCATGTTAGAAAAAATTAGAGATCTACATTGCCAATCTTAGGGTACTACTTGTTTGTGATAACATGATGTAAGAGACTTAAATTTTTCATTTCAAAGTATTGTTTCAATTTTCATTTAATCATATGAATTAAAGCAGGACTATCACTAGTCATAAGCATATCATCCACATATAGAAATACAAAGATAATGTGATAACTTTCTTGCTTAATGAATAGATCATTGTCAGAAGAAAAATTAACAAAACCTAATTGTTTAAAGAAAGCATTAATTTTTACATACCAAACTCTACAATCTTTCTTTAAGCCATACAAATATTTTTTCAACTTACAAACATATTTTTCTTTACCAGTTTCTTCAAAACATTTAGGTTGAGACATGCAAATTTCTTCTTTTAAATCACCATTCAAAAAATCATTTTTCACATCCATTTGGTGGATTTCCCACACAAACTAAGCAACAATAGCAAACAATGTCCTAACAGTGCTCATTTTAGCTACAGGGGAAAAGGTCTCAACATAATCTATCCTAGGTTTCTGAGTGAAACCTATAGCAACAAGTCTAGCTTTATATTTTTCAATACTACCATCAAAATTATATTTCACTTTGTATAACTATCTAGACCCCATAACACTTATTTTATCAGGAGGTGGAACCAGCTCCCAGGTTTGATTTTGAATTAGGGAATTATATTCAGCCTACATTGCATTGATCCACTTCTCATCCCGAAAAGCTTCTTCAAAACTTTGCGGATTTGATACCATGGTATAATTTGAGTATTTTATTAACTACGGATTTAATCAATTAAATTTTACAACATTAATCAAATATGTAATAGTAAATCAATAAACATCACACTATATTGCATAAAAAATAAAGAAATACTTACAAAAATTAAATGACACATGATTTATAGTGGAAAACCCAAAGGTAAAAAACCACTATGACAAATAAAAATTATTGTAGAGAACCCTTTTACATCCAGTACATTACCTCCTCCTTTAGAAACCTTAATCAAAAGGGTAAAAACACCTTTGATATATATATTTCAATATATCAAATGGGGACCTGAAGTCATTTTTATATGAGGTGATTGGGTATGTCTCCTGACCCACCTTTTTAACATAAATAGTTGACACATATACCGATGTTTAAAATATTTAATAATAGAAATATAACTATTTATTATTATTAAATATTTAACCTAAAGTATATCCCTAGGTTTGAATATTTAATAATAGAAATAGAAATATTTTCTATTATTAAATGTTTTACCTATAGTATAATGTTGGACCCATATTTAACTAAGGGGCGGTCAACCCACTCAATCTTTATGTTACAACACTTAATATGGGTTGTAGTATTCTCTCCAATAAAGAAAGGAACAATCTTTAGGGTTACAAGTGGAATGCCATCATATTTGGCTAGAAGGAAGGGACTTCCCCCATTAATCATGATAAATCTTGATTCCTTTTTTGGGCCATGAATGTAATGGTTCTCAAAACCCTTGAAGACAACAAGAAGGGCCTATTGGGAGGAGAAGTAGAGAGTACTTAGTCTAGAAGTGATGGATATATCTGGACTGATCTACCTCTTCTCCCTCTTCTTGGCAATATCTGTAAGTAGTCAAAGGGATATTCTCTTGTTGTACTTGACCTTGTCTGTATTCTTCTCATGAAAATGGGCACTGAATTTCTTAATCAATAGATTTTAAATTGGGAGTCACTAGATGCGTTGAAAAACTACCTCTAAAGGATGAAATGACTAATTCAAACACAAAACTTAGTTATAACAAGGTTTTTTATTTCAAAATTTGTCCCACAAAGCGTTTCAGAACTATTAACACCAAAAAATTTGCCCCTTGAATGTTCACATATGAAAATCCAGAAGTTTGGGTAACATGGGATGATCTTGAAAGTGTGGTACTTTGCAAAGAGAGATCAACCTCTAGATAAGGTTGGATCCTCTTGTCTTAGCCCACTACAACTAACCTACAAATAAAAATGTAGATAAACTAAAACTAAACTATGTTTCCACATGATTTAGAGTTGAGGGAAAAGGGAAAGGGGTTGAAAACTGAAAGAAGGTGATGCACCAAAATACAATAGGGTCCTAACTTGGCCTATGAAAAAATGGTTAAAAATACTATTTAGGAAGCTAAGAGAAAATTCAGTTCTTTGTAAAGGATGAATACATAGATTCAAAGAAAGAAAAAAGGTACAGGTTCACATTCAATATATAACACATGAAGGAAAAACAACAGTCACTTTTCATTAAATGTTATTACTTACATTTACAAGAGCAGAGGCTTGACAATATTCCAAGAGATGTAGTTACAGAATTTCCAAAGGCATGGACTCTAAAAACAAAAATTTTACAAATCTGTAAAAGATAACCCTTTGTATGTGTAAGGGCCCTTACATTTACACAATTTGAAGAATAAGAAAGGAAAAATAAGAGAGAAGAGAAAAGAACACCAACTTGGAATCAGTCCCCTAAACGCACGTTGAATAAGCATGTGATTCATGATTTATCTTCAAATTTACTTATATTACATGTATGGATACCCCCAATTTCAGCCAACAACCACAACATGACCCTTGAGCCTATCACATTCCATTAGATTGTACAAAACAAACCATAATTAATTAAATGTTGGTGGTTGGGATGGTTGTCTCTTTGGTTCAGAGTCCAGTGTGGATTTGGAACGTTCCATGGATTTTTCTATATCTTATGGCCTTCACTAAAAATTTTCAAAAAATTTCCCCTTCCACTAACCTTCGTAACTTTTCTCCTTGCTCACCTTGATGAGCGGAAATAATTTGTAGCACCCACAAGGGTCTAAACCATCGGCCCATGGTTTTTTTTCCTACGGCTATTTTCTTTTATTATGTGGGTTTGAGAAAACCCATGGAACATTACAATTAGTGAACCCATATAACACCAAATTAGTGTTCTGTAGATTTTGAAATTTTCCAATTTCTTCCAGTTACTACAAATAATAAATTCCAAAGTACTCTTTCTGACTTTCCCTATGAGGTATTTTCTCCCTTAGTGTTGCAAAAGTTAAGAAGATGTCATGAAACACTAAATTTTACCAATTTCCTCCTAAGTCCTTGCATTGGTCATTCACTTATTTCATGGGTTAAGATAACCTGTGGAAAACTAAATTCCCATGTTCTGTGATAGATTTAACTTGTCTTCTGTGGCTTTTCTAGAGCATGAAAGTGGTTAAGTCCTTTTGATAGGTTGTTCAAAATTACATTGGGTGTAATTTTGGACAACAATTTTATTTATGTCTAAATGCTACCCATACCTAGAATTAAAGGATATTATGGATCACTTCCAATGTGTCAATTATGCTTTCCTCTTCTACATCATCAAAATTATCAATAATGAGCCACGAGAATTTTTTCAGATTGGGCCTAATAGGTGATTTTGAGATGGGGAAAATGGGTCATTCAAATTCCTACATTTTCATACATTTGTCTCTATGGATATAATGGAGTGTCATAAAATTTTCCAAAATATTAAGTGGCATGTGGTCCCTCGTGGAACTTTCTCAACAACTTGCATTAGTAATCCACTTCCTAGGTGAAAAACACATATCTGGTGTATGTATCCCTATCTCCATTGTTTTGTAAAAAATGTTCATCATTCTACAATGCAGAGATGATGGCTAAGGAGATGACCATTATGACATAACATCCATTCAGGAGAAGGTGGGAATTTTACATTTTTGGTTTCATAGAGACAATTCTCATCCTAAAATACAACACCATATAGAGGTGAAAAACTATTGGGATGGTTGTGTATATGAATTTGAGGGTCAACATCGTGATTACTTTCAAATGACTCTAAGTTAAATAATCACATTCAGACTAAGATATTCCCCACAATAAGTTATTAATAGTTTCATGGACATTATTTATTCTACATCTGAGTTGATTGCTTCATCACCTATCCCTAAAATCAATTAGTCTATGAGATATGATATGAAACTTGAAGACAAAATTCAACAAGTTATCAAGATAATTATTGCTTGGTATGAGAAATAATTGGCCAAATGTATTATAAATGAAAGAAACATACACATGAATATCATAGGATATCTAAACATAGTGAGAATATAATTACAAAATTCACTCAAGAATCCTCTCATCTTGCAAAAAAATCTTCATCACATACTCAATGAAGTTAAAAACAATGGAAACTAGAGTCAACTCATTATCTTCCTTTGGTGACTAGTGAACATGAACAAAGGAAAGATACCAATAAGGGAAAACAATATTTTTTTGTGATATCATATTCAAGAAAAACATTCATGAAATCAAACCAATTTAAGTTCTCAAGGGCTGATTAGAAACGTCACTCTATAGTTTGTGGTATCGAATCAAGTGTAAGTTCTAATTATTCAAATCTCCAATTCACCTGAACCTTTGCATCCTAGAGATATTTCACAACCTCCTCCCATATATCATGAATATTTTTTGGAAACTCCTCATCCTCAAAATAAATAATCTATTCAAGTACTACTAAAATTTTAGTATACACCACCAACATAGCAACAACTCCCACCAAATGCAATAATTCTATGTGCTGAGTTGATTACAGAAGTATCATCTTGGATACATGGAGAAATTAAGAAGATTAAAATATTCATCAAACCCATCACACTTAACATTGGATACATTTTGTAAATGATGGATTCAATCACTCCCAATAATCCCAAAGGAATCTCTAAAGTTGTAATCAACAAGCACCGAATTCAGTATGCCAATATAACAATGCAAATTTTTGATAAGGACAAAATGGAAATGACTATTTATGATTATGAAATATCATGAGTAATTCATGGTAAGTTAACCATGGAAATTTATGCTTCTAATTTGTGAGAATCCTTTGATATAGTTTTACAAAGGATGGAAAAGTACAAATCTTAGGTAATCTAGATCAAGGAAGAAAATCGGTAGCTAACAACATATGTACAACATATCATCAACCCAATTTATTATACTAGTCAAGTTCCTATTGAAATAATGGTACAAGATCAAGATACCCTTGTGGTCTCCAAATAAATAAACAATATGGGTTGTTCAATGAAAACATGGATTGATAATTTTCTAATATAGGGTTTACAAATCATTGATGAAACAATTAAAATCTATGATAGAGTTCATACTTATTCAATTATGTATCTCAAAGAGCCTCTTGAGATCATGATGAACACACTTTAAATTTTTTCGTAGCATCTAAGAACTTTCAAAAAATTAATTGTCTTGTATTGTAACTGAAGGAATGCTATATTTTAAACATCATCACATTGAATGGTTGAGTTTTCCAAATTCAAGAAAATGGTGCTTGATGATGTCAAGGTATAATTTAATGATGAAAAGGAAAAAGAGGAATCAATCATGGGTGAAATCTAGGAATTTATTGAGGATATTTCAAATAATTTCATAGACGAGCACAATTAAAGGAGATTCATACAATATCTCAAAGAGAAATTGTCCAATCTATTCAAGAATCATTATTCTTCCTCAAAAAATATTGAACCTAATTCTCTTGAAAAAATCATAAAAATTTGAAGTCTATTAACCAATATGGAAGAGAAAGTGGAGTTTCATATCATTCTTGATAGTATTTTGGAAATATAATTCATCTGTGAGACATTCATATCTCCTCATTGCTTTCCCGATGAGACGAGATTGATGGAATCAATGGAGAAATTCAAGAAATTCAAAATAACAAGATGTTTGGATCCAAGATTATAAAAATAATGTTTCAATGCTGCGATGAGATTATCCTTGGTGATCAATGAGTTGATTTTTTACGATTGAGATAGGTGTACTCTTGTCCCAATGGATAAGGAACTAATCATAGGTGTCAGGTTAGAATGCATGTGTCAATGTGATAGTCTATGTGTTTACAATGTCACTTTCTAGTGGGGTCCACATGTACCCACTTATTCAAAATATTTTCAATAATGTTATTTAGTCACATAATTCAAAAATTTATTTTAATAAAGCGACTTTACTTTATTAAAATAAATATAATTAATTAAAGTGACTTAAATTTGTCCTAATATGATGTCATAACAAACTCTAACTACTTTTTAACAAAATTTTGGGTTATAAAATAAAGTTAGAGATCATTTGTAAAGGAATTTCGGAGAGAGGAGAAAATACTTTTTGTAGAGAGTTAATGATAAAATTTGTGTTCTTGTGTGAAGAGAAATAATGAAGCATTTACGAAGAAATTTTTGTCTTGTGTTTGTTTCTTTCTTTAGGATTTATTACTCTTTTGTTTAATAAATGTGAAGACTCTTGTTCTCTATGAATTGCACATCTTTGATACAGTTGTCACTTACTATGTTATTTCTAAATTGCATTCAAGCTTATGACCTATGTTTTCTTAATCTTGCATGCACCCATATTTCTCATTTCTTCCTCTAACTTCTCCTTCCTCCTTTTCATTTCCATTTCCTTTCTTCCCAAAAACCCAAAACCCGTAAAATACATTTTTGAATGTATAGTTATACATTCATTTTTGTTTTTCAATAAAGGTATCATCACCCATCATTAAAGAGGGATGATGTACCCTTTACACTATTGTACCAAAATTTTAAATCGTCAATATTTCAAAAAAATTGAAAATATTCACATTAATGTGTTACGCCAATTAATTACCCCATACCATTTTTAAATTATTATTTTCACCTATGATGCTATCATTATCGTCACAATTTCATTTTCACCACCGCATTTTCATCGTCATCTTTTCTCACCATGCCTACCTAGTATATCTAGCTCCTTACAAACTAATACTAGCTATTTAATTATATTTAAAATTAATTAATTAATGATATTAATTTAATTGATGTTATTAATTAACTAACTTTAAATAATTAAATTAATTTTATAAAATTTAATAATTTAATTTAATTTAATTATTAAAATTAATAGTGTTAATCTTATTAATGATGTTAATTAATTTTTTTAATTAATTACATTTATAAATGATAGATTGTGAAGTGAAAGTTCACACCCACTTCAACATATATGACGTATCAGATGGATAAGGATTAAAAATTCCCTACATAAACATCCATATGGGCATATTCTCCTAACTCTCCATGGGGATGTTTTTTAAAAGCAAAATTTGGCAAAGAACAAAATTCAACCCACTTCCCCACTTCCCATTCCATGTCTCTCTTTGTTCGACATTAATTTTCCCACTCCCTGTAATTGACATAAATGGTTACAAGGGGCAAGAAACTAATTGATTTATTCTTGCATTCTTCATGTGGTGAAGAAGCATGTATTCAAAGCATAACAAAATTTCATGACTCAAATATTTCAACTCATGGAGAAGAATCATGTTTAAAATACCAAATGAATAGGGAAGGATACAAAGTATAAAGTGGTTGTTAACTAGAGGAAATTTAACAATTCATCCTAGATAGTGACGAGTAAAGAAGTTTGAGTCAATTATTATGATCCAAGAATACATGGATGGAAATTCGTTTCACTTATAGGGAGAGGCAACACAAAAACTTTCCAAAGAATGCAATAGACTGATAATTATAAACTCAAACTCCATAACCTTTTTTGGTGTCCTCTTAGTGTATTCAAAATGGATATTTTTCAGCACAATTACCTTGTATTCATGTGAATGGTATGATGTTTGATCTAATCACCTTTATCATCCCACATTATCCCAACTTTGTCTTCATCATCAGAGGGGGATTAAGGCCTAGGAAAACTAGACAACTTCCTAGGGCGCTAATATATTTTATGTTACTATAATTTTTATGAAGGGTAGATCAATTATTAGTTCCATATATGCTAGTAGCAGTTAGTGTTCAACATTACATACCAATTCAATTCACTTCATATTAATTAAAATTAAAATTACATAATTATATTAAGAATATGATATTTAGGAGGTCTCAAATATTTGTGCAAGTGCATTTTTTCATGTTGTAGGATTCTTAAATTTAATTCATATTTATGTGTTTTTCGTATTTTGTATATTTTTGAAATCTTGAAAAACAAATTTTAGGATAGATCTAGAAAGGTGAATATGTAAAGAACATGGGAAAAAGTAATTAGAAAATATATGAGAAAATGAGGACTATGATAGACTATATGTTAGAGAATTTAATGGGGATTTCAGGCAGTAGTAGCTACAAAAAAAATTATTAGGAATTTTTTCTCAAATGGTAGTGGCATAATGTATCAAGTAATATGATATTTGGTCATGATTAATTATTTTTTCTATTATATATTTTATTTATTTATAGAAGGGTTTTGCTCTAGTATTGTATAGGGCACTCATAACCCTTGATTCAGCCATGTTCATCATATCTTGTACAAGTTTTGTATTTCCAGATATATTTCATTCCATCAAAATTTGAGTCAAAGGATTCTAATCCAAAGTCAATATAACCTACTATGTGGATGAATCAAGAAGACAACAGACATGGACACAAAAAACAATTAAACACCTGCACTACTTCAAAACCAACGTGGAAGGAGTATACACACCAAATCCATACAAATAAATTGTGAATCCAATGTGGAATTGTGTATGGAAAAAGAAGAAGAAGAGCCAAAGAAGTGTGAAGATGGTAAAATGCTTTAGCCAATGTGTGTTGGCCCTATTTCCATATTTTGTTAGAAAATGAATGATTAAATCTTTGAAGGTGACTAAAAAGATTCTATTATTGAAGTAGAATGAGATTATATTAGAATATAAATATGTGCCAAAAATGAAATGTGTGGAGGCCACATAACCAAGACAAAATTAAATACAATGAATGCATGAGGAAATAAATAAATGCCTGAAGAGGGGGAGAGAGAGAGAGAGAGAGAGAGAGAGAGAGAGAGAGAGAGAGATTGAAATCTTTCATGGATGTGTGGAAAATTATACGAAATCAAATATTAGTATTACACTTGGGAAAAAGGGTGTTTGACAATTGACAAGTATCTACAATGGATAAAACAAAAATACCCATTTTTCTCGCATACTTTTCCTTTATGGTATTTTATTTACATTTCGCACATTATATTTGTGGAGAAAATTACTCTATATTGAAGAACCCTAGTTGAAACTAAAACCACTACTCCAAGAAATTATCTGTGGTTTAAATTCATCATCCAGACCTCAGATCTCTTTCTTAGAAACACATGAATTTGATTGTGAGTTGGGAATCAATAAATAATTAACACCACACTATTTACGGAGACTAATTAGTTTCTTTATTCTGAAAGATGTGGATGAATTATTCTTATAAAATTTTGTGGTAAAATGGGTTCTAGAGGCATCATGGTATTGTGAGCCAAAATTTCTATCACAATATTTACAATGCCAGCTCATTCAAGAATCACACAAATGACAATAAATGCTGAATATAATGAAAAGTCCCATGTGGAGAAGAGGTAAACTTGGTCTAATAGATAACACATGCAAAATATCATGTATCAAATGAATCTAAACAAGGAATGTGAAAAATGCATGGAATGAAGAGGAGAACCCAACTAGAGGGAATGAGGCAAACCAAGCAAAAACATGCCATGAGGGAGAAAAAGGATAACAAATTGAAAAATACAACATATCAATGTAAACTTCATATAATTAAAAATACGAAAAACATTAATTTAGAAAATCATAAATTTGAAGAAAATTCCATTTTCTCTTTATGGTAGACATGGAAACGAAGACATGGCACCATGAGATTGTTTTTATTTTCTTAATTTTCTCTTCTTTTACTTCATTTAAAATCTAATAAATTGGGATTAAAATATGAATTCCAAGGTGTAATGTACACATTCATACTTACTTCAAATTCTTACCATGTAATTGACACTAACCTTGGTCACATTAATTTTTGGAAATTAGGACACTGAGAGGGGGGTGAGTCCATGTGTTCAAACTTTTGAAACAATTTATGATTATGTAGCCATCCAAAGTTAAACAATTTTAACCATGATAAAAACAAGAACATTCAGTCATGAGAGAGAGAGAGAGAAGAAAACACACATGAACGCACTATGTAAAGTGGGAAACCCTTCAAGGGATAAAAACCCATTAAAACCAAAAAATAAATTAGACAAGAATGTCATGTAGATATTACATTTAGTTTCACAGTTGAGCATTAACTTAGCATGAAGTTACAACTCCAAAAAATTAACCAAATAGAAATTTGGTCTTTAGCAAACTTCTAATTACATGTAAGCTTAAACTCCCAACTTCATTCAAGCATCCACTAACCTTCTATAAAATTCAACTTACAAGGAATCTTCAACTCCCTAAGTGTTAAGCTACTACTTAGACTTCTTCACAATTTTTGATCACTTCTTTTGTGTTGTCTTCAACAACTGATTATGATCACTTCGCTAGCTTAATACCTTCTCTTCTCACTCTTCTTCATCTTCTAAAATTACTATAGATCAAGGCCTCTCTCATAAAAAATTTCTCCATATTTTGAAATCATAAATCCCTCTAAAACACAATTTACTTTCATCTCCACACCTGCTACAAAAAATCAGTTTTCAGTGAATAACATAATCCTGTGATTTTTCATCAGGGTTTTATAGGTTTAATGGCAGAATTTTCATAGATCTGTCCATGCATAAGGGATATATTTTTACAGTCATTGTATATCACCTCAAAATCTCTGCTTTGTATAGCTCTTTGTAAATATCTTTATGACTATTCAATATGACTATAGTCTTTTCACTTCAAATTTTGAATTGGTAAAAAAATAGAAAAAACATAGTAACGATCAAAGGCAACATGGGAAGCCTAATGTACTTATTGAAAGACATCAAGCAAATTCATCTCAAGGTTCAAGATCATCTAGACTAAGTCTCGTAGCCAAGTGACAATGACATAGGCATGAGCATAGGAAGATCAAACAACCAATTTGTAACTCCTATTTAGTTTTTGGGTAAGTGTATGGAAATAGGGGACCAAAAGGGGGTCAAAAGTGGAGACATTTTTCCTCAAATCAGCAAAACCTGAACTTCATCTAATAATTTGGCATGCATATGCTCAAAATTTGAAAAAGTGATAAAAATAAGTAATGTAGAGTTCAAAATATAGTTTCTAAACTACTAGTTTTTAAAAAATGGTGGAGATTAAGAGGGTCAAATGTGGTGCACACACAAAGTATGTTTATTTTTGTGTCAAAAAGATAAGAAACTATAGTGTGTGCGCTCCCCCATTTTTTGAGTTCTATAAATTATTTTTCAAATCCCTTAATGTATAAAGTTAGCTAACACCATGTACGAGGTCCCATTAATTTTTCATAATTTTTGGATGAATATATAGTTTGTTATTAATTTTCAAAGTGCACACATCCTGAAAATGAGATATTTGTGTGTACACCCCCATAACTTTGAGAAAAATAGTCATTTTTCTTCTTTATTTTTTTAATGCGTGTAGAATGGAGTTTAGAAAAGGAGTTTTCTTTTTTGAAATTTGGATGAAAAAATGATCAATTGTGTACAAAAACATATGCATACATTTTGACAAGAAAAGAAGGCACTAGTAAAAGAAATCAAGGATGGAAGCCTTAAACTAATAATATTTTAGAAAGACTTATATTGTCACCAATGTAAAACTGAGCTTAACATTATAGTATAATTTTTTTGGAATATTATGTTATAACGAATGAGATATCGGGGTGCACACATGATAATTTGATGTGTTTTTGTAAAACATAGATTTATTCATGGATTACATAGTCCAAACCTTAGGTTTGGATATCCAAGAAAAATCCAAGTCTATGGATTGGGAATTTCAAATCCAAAAAGGATGAAACACGCTCGTGTTATAACATTCTCACATTATAACATGAGTGTGTTATAATGTGAGCACATTATAATGCACCCATGTTCTTGTTTTCTATGTGGTATATGTGGTTTTAGGAGGGATATATTTACTAAAATAAAACTATAAGTTATTTTAGTAAATATAAGAAATGCACCTTATGGAACTAGTCCCACAGCTCCATCAATCACAATTTAGAAGATATTTTTTCATATTCTAATCTGGTCATTACATCGGTTATTTTCAAGATTTTAGCATTCATCTTAAAGATTTTAGGGTTTAAATTCTATAATCGAGTCTATTTTGGGAAATAATATCATCATTTTTTTAGGTTTTGGTTCCTTTTGGATGTTTTACTGACGTTTCTAGGAGTGTCAAATGTGTCAAAATTAGATTTTACAAACCTCATAACTCCCAAAGGTAATGACAATTGATCAAATATGTGGACTCATCAATTTTATGATAAACAGGAAGTTGAATTCCTAATTTTATCTCATAATATGGTAGAATCAAACTATGGATGAGTACCTACTTTAAAAGCTTAGGGAATGCATCTTTAAGAGGACCACTCATGCGATCCTCACAATCAACAATTGAAGGGAGTGACCTTGGCTCCCATGTTGGCATGTATATAATCCTTTGATATTTATAATATAGTAAGTTATGGCTAAGAAGATGATCTATATAAGGACCCCATAATATATGCATTTGTTCAATAGAATACTATGACGTAAATTGAAGAGTTAGAAGCTTAAAAAGTGCATCGTATCTATATATTTATAACACTCAAAAAAAGTTAGAGGAGTAGGTGAAAATGTGTAAAATATTCAACACATTCATTTAATTTATATGGAGAAAGAAACTTAAAAATTTCATCAAGATTTATACTAAGTAAATTAGTTACATTCTCACCCTAATGTAGGAGTAGGAAGGTTGATACAAGTACCACATACTTCATAAGAAATCAAATCTACATCAACATTAAGAGAATTTTTTTCAGATATCCTTGTGTGTTTTTTCTAAGAAACCATTGAAATAATTTCATATATGGATAAGACACCAATGAAATAATTTCATGCATTAAAAAAGGAATTTGGTGAAAGTGGTAAGAGGGTGTTTTCATGAAAAATGTATGGCATGAAAAATTTAAACTTTGAGCATGAGAGCTAAGCTCATAGTTGAATATTTCACTTCTCGGTCACCGGTGTGTCCTTCCTTTGACCAACCTTCCTCAATACCACTATCAACCTAGCTCAAAATAAATTATTAACAAGGGTTTTAAGGTTATTTCAATGTGTATGGATGATTGAATATGATGATTGATGAGTTCAGTGTGACTTGATGGAATATAACTTCCTCTGAAGGCCTAAAAAGGCCATTCTAAGCTAATAAAAAACCCTCTGGGATAGTTCAAGAAATATATTAAGCATCTGAAGTTGATGTCAAGGAATCTTGGAAGTTTTTGAGGTAATTTAGGAATATAGGAAAGGTTTTCTCATTCAAAGAAAATCTTCTTAACAACGGGTTTTCTAGGTGTAGGGAACAAATACTCCAATGGTGAAATATGACTTCTCCAGATGATTTTGGGAGACCCGTAATGAGTTAGGAGGAAAAACAATAGGCATTAAAAATATATGTGAATCCTATACATGTTTGTAACAACCATTTTTATCTAATAATTGAATTTTTCATGAAGAATTTCAAAATATTGTAGCAACCCCTTTCAGTTCAAGACTAAAATGACCCTAAATTTGCAAGCTCTAGAGGGATGGTCAACACATGGTAGTAGGTGAATATTTTTAAATGTTAATAATTACCTATTGGAATGGGTAATATCATTTTTCTTTATCATGGGTGAGGATCCCCATGAGAATGGGGCTAAATTTTGTGAGTTGAAAACACCTTCCTAACACCCCAAGTTGTGTTTTTGAGTGATGAAACTTATAACATGAAAAAGGGGTAAAAATGAGTTACCATGAGTTGAAAGCATGTTTCTAAAACCTCAAGTAATGAATTAAGTGTTTATAAACATTGATATGAGATCTATATTATTATGGGAAATACATGCTCTCTTCTAATTATAAGGTAGGAGCGAGGATCACTCTCTTACTTTTCACCCTAGTTATCACAAATCAACTCCATGATGCTCAAACCATTTTATAATTATCTATCACTTACTAAACTAGGTATTCACCATGTAAATGGAATAATTTATCATTGAATTAGATTCTTGTCATGTGGCCACCTGTTGGACTAAAATGAGGTGGTTGTAATGTCCTTCTTCCTTTGAAGTGTGATCATACTGCAAGGTTCGAATGAGTGTTTAAGAACACTATCAAGTGAGCGACATCAAGTAAAACACAAATGATTTATCCCTCTTACATATATGGTGATCTATATGAAGATCATCCTCTTACCCCTCTTGGCTCTATAATTCTCCTAGGATGGAATAAATTTCAGGATACTTGTACACCTCTTTTCTCATATGCCTCTCATAGATATAGATGACACATTGATCTTTCACACATGATAGTCTTGAATGCTTTAGTATCTTGACTAGCACATCTTGGATTGTTCATTAAATATGTTTGAACATGATGTATATTTAAGATATGATGATCTTCAACTTACTCCATGAGCTTCCTATTTCACCTTTAAACATGATTACACCCTTTTAAACTTCACAATTCACTTCCCTGACCAAAATGTCACATGAGTGGAAACATTCTTATAGCATCTGGACACATCTTCACTTGATTGCTCCTCATGGAAATAGGATTCCTCCTCTGTATGGAAGTATTTCTCCTTGAATGAGACTTGAAGGAATGTTTGAGGGTGAGATCCATCTTCTTGAACTCTAATTTCATTGAATCAATGTGAAAACCACTCTTTGAATTGCAATATGTGAGCACATCGCCAAATATTAGTTAAGAGTTTAGAAACAATCTTAAGAGATATGCACCAATTTTGATCTTGAGATGACTACCATAACCACTGATGCAAGATAATAATCTACATCTCTATAAATATTTTTTGGTATCATAAAATTTTAGTGTGCAGGTATGTTATAGGTCTAGGGAATCCATGCGAGTCAGTTTTGTGTGGTGGTTTACGTTTTGGCCTTTCAAAATTTTAAATTGCATACTTTCCCTCCAAAAGTGAAAAATGTGAATTTGAAGGATATTACGGGTATGAACTAAGAATATCAAGGTGTCATGTAAGTATTTAGGGGAATTAAGTCATGAATGTAAGTCCTAGTGGGATCTAGGAATTATTGTGAGTGAATTTAGGAAGTATGGGTCTTGGAATCACCATTTTAAAATTATGATGTTGCATTGAGGTACTGAAAAGGTCACAAGAATAATTGGTGAGACTGTCATTTGAATGATCCAAGGTTTGGGAGAGTTAATGCTCCAATAATTTGAAGAAAACATAGTTTCCAAACCAATGTGATATAGGGAATCTGTGTATGGTGATTATGTGATGAAAATGTTAATGGTGAATCCAAGTTCTTGTTCAAGAAGTTTTTTTTTAGAATGATAGAGAGATAAGTATAGATTATTTCATTACATTCCTTGCATGTATGTATATGCTTGTTCTTGTGGTTGTGGTCTATGGTGATTTTGTTGAATAATTAATGGTTGAATAATGTGAAGCATAGTCAGAGTAAGGAAAGAAAAGAGGAATGAGTTGAAGATTTATATTGTGACTGCTACATGACCATAACAATATCTTACACATATATTAGGTTGTATTTGAGAATTATTGTTGATAGTGTTGTTAACAGTTTGGAGATAGAGCATGTTAGTGTAGAGGTTGTGTAAGAGGATCAAGGGAGAGCATCCTAAAGACAATTTGAGTGGGAGAAGGATGGAAGATTATTGAAGAGTGCATGACACCTCATAAACTTCCAAAAATGTGGAATCTTAGCTGGAACTATGATTAGTTTGAGTAAACCCTCAAAATCATAGTAACCCTGCCCTACTATACACCTATAGAAAGATAAGAAAAGATCCATTGTTCTAAGAATTTTAAAGGTTAATTGCTTTCTCACTAGTAAAATAATTGCGAAGGGAATGGGTTGATAAACCTACAAAATTGATTTGTAGTTTTGAAAGTTTTTACAAGTCAAAATTTAAAGGAAATTCACCTTCCCGGGTTGTTTAGTAACCCCTCATTGGTTAAGCTTAGGGCTCATGTTTTGAAGGATCTAATCGATGATTTGAAGCTTAAAATTGGTAGATACGATGTTAAGGATGTCTATTAAGAGCTTAAAAGGAAAATTGGAAGGTTCATTGGGTGCATGTTGAGGTATCAGTGACAGTCTAGGGGAGAAACAACAAATACAGACCTAGACCTAATTGTTAGCTCAATTTAATTAAGGAAGTGGTATTTGTCTTTGGAGTTAAAACCTAAAACACTTAATGCAACTAGAAACCCTTAATGGGTAGTCTAAAATTCCCTCAACTTGTTGATTATGTGTTTAAAGCTAAAGATACAGTCAACATATCACCCATGAAGGGCTAGAAAGTGAGAAGGCCAATCTAAGAGAGTGGATAGTGAATGGAGTAGCTAATGGAAGGATATGTTAACCAAAATTTTCATACCTCCTTGAGATTGATAAGGGTGTTTAGGGATAGTTTTAGCTTACATGATAAGTTTGTAGAGTAGACCAACCAAGAAGTGACTAGTGAACCTTGCTCTTGTGTAATATAAGGGAAACTTTGGTAAAGGAAAGTGAGAGGAGTCTTTGGATGAATGTTGAGAAACAAGATGGATGAAATAGGTGGTTTATTGGTCTAAAAACATGATGGAATGATAATACTATCTCAGAAGAGAGGAATAGATTTAAAGGTGCCTATATTTGAAGCTTCTTAGTTAAGGAAACAAAACCAATTGAACTAGTCAGGGAAATGTTGGACAAAAATAGAGCAATAGAGGAAATTTTTGGCATAGGGAAAACACTTAGAGAATAAAGGAAGCCTTGAGGAATACCTCATGATTTTTCTGATTGCACCCATCATCCTCATGATGTTTCAGATCCTTCACAAACCTCAGGATGACCATTCCCTTGATTATTTAAATTGATAAAAACTTATATGTGTTTTGATTTATTATGTGTTATAAGGAATTGCATGAGTCCATATATTTGAGTAATTGTTGCTACCTTTGGGAGTTGTGAGATTTATAAAATATAGTTTTGACACATCTAAACTCCTAAAAATGTCAAAAAAAAATAATGAAGACCCCAACACCTAAAAATTACTATATTATTTCATAAAATAGACATCAATTGTATAATTTAAACCCTAAAAGATTTAGCTAAATGTTGAAATCCTGAAAATACCTATGTACTGACCAAATTAGAATATGAAAAAATATCTTTGAAATCGTGACTGATGGAGCTATAAGACTAGTTCCATAAGGTGTAGAGTGACCCTAGTTCCTTATATTTACTCAATTAAACTTAAAGTATAAGAAATAATAAATTATAAAGATTAATAAATGAAAATCTTATACTTCCCTCCCAAAACAACATATAACGCATAGCAAATAGTAAACACAAGTGCATTATAGTGCACTCGTGTTTTAACATGAGCGCGTTATAACACACTCACATTTTAGGAAAGGTAATTACCAAACTTGATGATTCATAATGTGATTTCAATTTCCCAAAATGCACTTACGTTTTTCTTAAAATTAGATTCATGTCTGATTTTTGTCCCCCAACTTAGTGCACTTACCCTTCTGACATCTCTAACCACTTTACAAACTGACTTGTAACCGTCATGCTAGTTTTGACTTCTTATTTTTGGCATGCATATTTGTCATATAAATTTAATGACAATCAATGAAAAGTGTCCTTCACATGAAAATTCACTTTTTATAACTCTCCTTTTGCCTCTTATCTTCTCCATAACTCTCTATTTCTTAGTTAGGACTTCATTTAGTCTTATGTTCTCAACTAGGTGCACATGCTTCAAAAATACAGTCTTGTGCAATGGAGTATGGACCAAATATTCATATCATGTCATGTAATGAATGTCAAGATAGAATACTCTTCTATGGGGCTCCTACAACACCATGGGCTTGGAGTCTCATATCATGGACAAGGATACTTCATTCAATCTTCTCATTTCAGCAGAGCACACGGTTTTGAAAGCTCCCAAGTAGTTTCCATGGAGTATCTTAATTTTCCATGAATATATGAACATTAAAACCATTATAACACTTATATAAGGTGAAATATTACCTAAGAATCATATTAAAGGGAAATGTAACACTTTAATCACCTCCATTTATGCAATGAGGCACTGGTCTTGGAAAAAAACAAATAGGCTTTCAAACTCAGCATTTTTGTCTTCACAAGGAAATAAATTTCATGATCTCAAACAAAAATTCATGAATTTTAGATAACTTATCTCATAGGTACCCATCATTATTCAGCTAAACAAACTAATAGCAAGCTTCATCACGTGTAATATAAGGAAAAAACTCTTGCATTTCAGAGACACACAAAATTGGTTTCAAAACACCCAAAAAATAGTCTTGATTTGCATGACATCAACCACTTAAAATGAACTTTAATATTTAAAAACTTTTCAAATGACATGTACATCAATTTGGAACCATCATTTGTGAGGATTTGAAAGAGAAACCTCATTTACCTTTCAGACACAAAGACTGATTTTTGCCTTCATATCCTTTTCAAGCTATAGGACTTAAAACACACATGTACCTTCACATTTCTCAAAATAAATAAATAATCTAATTTCATGAACGTTAAGAACACATCCCCAAATACCTTCACCAAACATTTGAGCATGGGTTCCTTTACAAACTTTGTATGTATACTAAATTTTGCATAAAACAATTGATTTCTTGTGGGGTCCACCATGATTCATGAGCTCAAACCAACATGTAAATATGCTATGATGAATCCTATATAGTATTAAACTCATAAAATAGCAAAAAAAAATCATTTGGAGTCTTAACCAAGAAAATTTCTCTATGTCAATTTAAACTAGGCTTAGGAGTATTTCAGATAGCTTCACAAAAATGGATAGAAATTTCTTATTTCTCATCCATTTGACCTCAGAATTTTTGAAACATAATTTTATCCCAATTATCTTCAAATTATTCTATTATTATTTATCTAAATAAATATCCAAAATTTAGCTTGAACGCTAATAAGTGAGGGTGTTATTTTAGTTTACCTCAATTAACCTGGTTTTGGTAAAAATGCAATATCTTGCACAAAAATCTTGCTCGGGTTCTAAATTTTTTTTCCAAAACTTCATGACTACCTCCTCCATGATATCTAATGGATTTTTTTTCATGGTTCACTTTGAAACTTCCAAGCCAATCTCATTTGGGCATGTTAAAGTTGTTTGTCTTGAAGGATAGTCACACCAATGACCCTAACCATGCCTCCAGATGTTTAATTATGACTTTTAGATTCATACTTGTACTATTTAAAGTTTCCATACAAGCTTCCCATTACTTAATTTTGTTTTTATGTCTTGTCTTGCTTCATACCTTCATACCATGTCCTTGGATTAGGCCAATTTGAGCTAGTTTACACTACAACTCACCATGATTGGCATGTTCTTCACCATGTTCCCCCTTGAGCATGTCCTATCATGTGTTTTATACCTTTACCATGCTTCACCAAAAACATTAAGCCTTCACTTTACCTTTCCAAGTCACTTTTCTACCTAGGCCTAGTTAGACATCTTGAATTGAGCTAGTCTTAAAAATTCAACTTATGTGCCCCTATATTCATCCTTTTAACCATTTTTCCACATCATATGAATGATAAAATATGTAATACATCATCTAGAAATGATATAAAATCATCACTTATCCTCTACTTGTCATTGGCTCCTCAAGAATTCAATGCTTACTCAAGTGTTCCAAAGCCTCTAACCCGTTCTACCTTGTTTGTCTTACTCCAATCTCCCTCTAACTCTAATGCATCTTGTTTTGTCATTAATATACCTTTGACATCAATGAAATAAAAACATGCACATGAAAACATTGATATGGGTCAATTTTTTTATAGAACTTGATCCAAGGGTCACATAATGATTTGGCAACACTTGTACCATATAATTTTATCTTATAAAACAACCTTCCCAATGTCAGTTTAATGCCCTAAGCTTGTCATTATGTGAGAAGGAAAATAGAACCTTAAGAAGAGAGGTTATTTTAACATCAATAATGAACCCATCCTCTAAGTCACCTCACATTGAAGAGCTTCTCTTAATCCCAGAATATGAAGAAAAAGTTAAGATTAAAAAGAAGCTACACAATAGTTTTGGGATGAAGACATACTACAATGCCACAAAGTCATGAACAAGAACTGGCTGATCACAAGATGACTCACACCAATCATCTTCCCAAATAATTTCCTCACACTAATTTCTGAGTTAAAATTGGAGACATGGTCACCTTGTTAAGTAGAGTGTTTAGCATCCCTTCTACTTGTTATTTTCAGTCATGGATGTACAAGTTCATTTGTGTCATACTAAATCAAAAACTTCACAATGACTCAGCTATAATCATAAGTGAAACATTACACAAGTAGCTATTTTAAGTGAAGATGATAGATCATTTCTACCTGCATTATTATCTTTTCTATAGTGTGGCACACAGAAGAATATTCACTTGTATAGAAGCTAGAGGAAAAATTGCATCATGTCAAAATAAAGTTTTTCCCTACCACCCAGAACTAGAATTAAAAGTAAGAATGCATCACTTATAACATCTCAATTATTTTTTCCTCTTTTGTAGCATCATAATTCTTGATAATAAGCCACAAGAAATGTTTTCACACAATCTAAAGAGTAAATTTCAAAATAAGGCACATGGTTCATTCATTTTCCCACATTTTCATACATTTGTGTCTGTGGATACAATAGAGTGCCACATAAATTTCCAAAACATGTAAGTGATAGGTGGGCCATTATATAACTTTTTAAAAAACTTGTGTTAGTAAACTACTTCCTCATGAAAAATATATATTTGGTGTATGATCCCCTATATCCATTTTTTTGTACAATTTTTCATTGTTCCATAGTATAGAAATTATGGACAAAGAGATGACCCTTGTAACACAAAACCCATTTATGAGAAAGTGGGAATTTGAAGTATTCATATTCATGGAGAGAATTCTTAGCTCAAAATATGGACACCATCTAGAGGTGGAAGACTATTGGGCTAACTATACAAATGGATTTAAGGTCTGACATTGTGACTACTCTCAAACGAATCTAAGTCAAATAATGACATTCATATTGAAATATGTCCCACAATGAGTTACTGAAAGTGGCCTCAACATAATTTATTATTCATATTATTTTATTGCATCATCACCTCTCCCTAAAGTCATTTGGTTAAAGAGTGATGACACATAACTTGAAGACATAATTCAAGAAGTGATCAAGATAAGTATTTCTTGGTATGAGAGAGAATTATATAAATGTACTTAAAATGAAACAAACAAAAATGAAGATCATAGGCCAACCTACCAAAGTGAGAAGATAATTAAAAAATTCACTCAATCATCCTTTCACCCTATCACAAAAGCTTCATCCCATACTCAACAATGTAAAATGCAATAGAAAACAAATCTAGCTCATAATATGCCTTCAGTGACTATTAAACCTAAATAGAGGAACAATACCAATGAGGGAAAGGAACATTTTCTAGAATATCACAATCAATCCAAAATTCATAAAATCACAACAATGTATATTCTCAAGGGATGATTAAGAACACCACTTTGTAGTTCATGGTATCGGATCCACTGCAAGTTTCAGTGGTTTAAATATTTAACTCACCTTCGGATTCACATATTAGATATATTTTGCAACCTTCTCTTATTAGCATGAAGGTATCATGGAAACTACTCATCCTCAACATAAATAATCCATTCAATCTCCATTTAAATTTGATTATCTACAACCAACACAGGAGTAACTCCCACCCAATGAAATAACTCTATGTGGTGAGTTGATTGAACAAGTACCCTCTTGGATACAAGGAGAAATAAAGAAGATGAAAATAATAATCAAACCTCTCATGATTGTCCTTGAAGATATTACATCATTAACAATTATATCACTTGTAATAATCCCAAGGTAATCTCAAAAATTGCACTAAATGATCATGGAGTTTGGTATTCCAACATAGCAGTACCAATTATTAATAAGTAAAAGAGGAAAATGATGATTTCCAATTATTAAGTATCCAAAATAATTCTTAGTGAATCAACCATGGAAAGTAACACTCCTCGTGCTCACAAATCCATTAATATAGTTTTGTAATGGATGGAAAAGTAAAAAACTCAAAAAAATCATCTCAAAGAAAAAAAATCGGTAGTTAATAACATATGTATAACACCTCATCAAATTGATTTCTTCTAGTTTTCATGTTCCTAATGTAGTAATAGTACATGTTGGTGAAATAATTTTTCATGTTGCAAATTATTGAGTTTTCACCAATTCTCCTAGGATAAGCCCCGCCTTCTTTTGTATGGGGGAGGATCCCATTATTGAATGTAAACTACTGGAAAGTTATGGGTTGTCATTAGGCCAAATATTGCATATGAGTAATCCATTAAACCTATGATAAAGTGCTTGTACAAGGTACAAGGGAGAAATTTCAGAAAAGAGAGGTAAAGGGGAGTAGGGGAAATAAAGAGAGAAAGGTGTTGATATAAATTTCTTTGTTCATACTTAAATTAATAATATAGTTGTTAAAAGAAAATAGAAACTCAAAAAATCGACGGTTTAAGGTACCTCGAATGTGATGTGATAGATATGGGAAAAAAAGTGATTGCTCCTTGTTGCTACAAGATGATAAACCTGCAACTCAAAGACACTAAATAAAATTAATTAGATAATATGTGTGGGGGTTACTCAACAAAGCCGACTCTAAGAAGTATTAGATTCCTTTCACTGATGTCAACCCCCAATTTAAATAAAAAGTGATATAAATGATGAACAGGTAGATAACATGCATAAAATGAAGAAATATAAAATTTGAAAGTAACTAAGATTAGATCTAGAAGATGATTAGATCTAAATAGATTTAAATTAAATAATACATGGTCTGGGTAGATGATGACCTAGACTATGCAGATGTAAGTCGACAATGACATGGGGGGATACATCTAGAATGCAACTAAACTATGAAATCCCTGTAAGATCTAGATGTAATTTGGATGAAACAAATTCTTGTGTATGGTAGATTCAAACTACATAAGTGATATGAGGGAGAAAAAACCATAAAATGGTAGAAGGAAAGGATTGGAAAGGGTTGATTCAAAATCAAGACCCTAGTTGATGGTGAATAGGGTGAAGTGAAAATGAATGAGATGAAGAATAGGATGGTTTGAGATAACATAGGAATAGGATGATGACTCTGGTAGAATCTCCTGCAAATTCCTTGTCTGATAGCGTAATTCTAAATGAACGTACCAATCACGCATACAACCCTGTAGTGTGGAATAAAAATTTTGCACCCAAAGGGAAGGGGGTAAAGCTTCTACTTCTCCCATCCATGTTCTCTCACATTATTGAACATGTTCTGAGGTGGATTCCCCTACATCATAGCCATATATTTTAGTAGGTGTGTTAATCTAAAAGAATATAATAGAGAGTTTTTTCCTCACCTCATGTCATTATAGAAGATTATCTTGCTGTGTCACCCACCATCATGTTGTGGTCCTGCACAATGTGTAGATGAACATGCTTTACCTTTTGATCTTGCATATCCACTAGGATTCCATGGCTCATAGGAAAAAATTAGGGTTTCCTTCCCTAGTGTAGCTTGGAAATTGTTTTCCTTTCAAATGCCTAAGCAGGTGCACCTTCGTCACCCTTGTAATAGAGCCTTGAAATTTTCACCCAATTAACTCATATATCTCATACACCCAGTTGTCATGTGATACACTTGTGGTATCACTCATATATTGAGTATCTTCCCATTGAATAAATCCTTCCCTAGGGTGTATCACCTTAGGGTCCCTAATATCGCACACATAGATTCTTTCTAGGGCTTCTTCTCCTAAGGGCTTAGTATAGGGTACTGAATTCCCATCAGTTAAAGGGATGATAACCCATTCTGCCTTGTTCTCAAAAGTTATGTATACATTATTGAACCTTAGGTCCGCATTATTATTATAGTACAAGAGGCACCCAAGTAATTTTGGAAAGTTTTCCACCTCAGATAGCACCAAGACTTCAAAGTATCCATGGAATTTCACCCCTTGGATAGTGATAACAACATCCTTCAAGACACCAATGGGCATCACCTTTTTATTGTTAGCCATATACAACACATTTGAGGATTTTTGTAATGGGGGCCTTCCCATTTTATGTTCTGCGTCTAGGGTGAGAACATTAACCTCTGCACCCGTGTCTATCATAATATTTCTTAGGAGTCATCTATTGATTACTACATTCAAGGTATTATTCTTATCATAATCAATGGTGTGAGAGGGAAGGTTAGCGTGCAAGACCTGTCACTCACGCTCTCCTCTGACATGTGGTACTTTCTCCTGTAACCATTCTTCTAGTAAAGGGATGATATTCTATTGCCTCAGAATTTTTCATACTTCCTTGACTTCATCCAGATCCTTTTTTGGAGCCTCAGCACATTTTCTTTTCTCTGACTTTTGTGACTCCTCCTTTAGCCACTAGATATCTCCTTGTAGGATCCGGGTACTTACCTAATAAAAGCTCTTTTTTATGAGAAAAATTTGAATACTTCCCATGCACCACCTCTTCTCTTGTGACCAGTGGTCTCCACTTTGGTATTTCCATGGCACATGCAACCTTAGCTCACATTGTCACCAGTATAGATTCTAACTCTGACTCACGTGCCACCTTTGGCATCCATTACAAGTTGAAGTTCTTCACGCTTACCATTCTGACGCTTTTATCCTTCCATTGTTTCTGAATCATTTTCTCAAATAACTCTGGGCACTCCTCATGCTTATGCTTCTTTCCACACCAAGATTATTGTAATAGGTCAGGGAATTCGTGCTTGTAATGTTATGTGGACCCACATTTATAATAGGTTCCACGAGGAAATTCACTTCTTCTACCTCTATAGTTTCCATGACCTCTAAATCCCCGACGAAATCCTTACCCATGAGCTACTCCATCCGCATGCACACCAATATCAATGACATCTTGTATCTGGTCAATCAATCTATAATTCTTTGTGTCATGAGTATTAGAGGTACAAATCTTGCAATAACAAGACACATTCTTACAGATCACGTGTTGTAGTAGCAGACACCTACTTGCATCATGATCCCCATGGAAAATCTAACAGTCTACCATTATCACATGTACTAATCTCTGAGGAAAAAATTCCTTTATACTCCCCTCTACCCCATAATCCATGCTCCATAGGCCACTATGAGTGTCATGTGTCGAGTTCGCAGATAGCTTCTCTAGCTTCTTTGTCATGAAAACAATCTAAGCTTTGAGAAAAGAACTAACACCGGTATCCACACTTCCCACAACCTCAGTGCATAGGGAATCCTCCAAAGCCTCACATGGGTATGTGAAAGTCTTATGTGAAAATTCTCTCCTAAAGGGCATTATTAGTCCTCTAAAGAACCATTGAGCATGCTAAGAAGGATGAATATCATAAGATGGTTTTGATAAGATATTTTTAAAATATGCATCATACTCTCGCACACTCTCTCAAATACCCTATTGAATCTCCTTCAGCATGCTAATGTTCTTCTGTTCAAACTCAGGAATATGTAATTTAGATAAGAAGGCATTACACAATGTGATATAATCTACTACTCTTTGGTGGGGGTCATACTTCTGGTACCAACTATGTGTGTGCCCTTAAAATTTTGTTGCAAACTAACTTTCCTTTTTTTCTGGGGTAGTGATCCCTTTCACACGCTATAACAACTCACATTTATGTATATGTTCTGTAGAATCATCAACAAATTTGTAATCTAGTAGATGTAAATACATTTCAAAAACTACTTCTTGAGGTGGTTGATGTCCTTTCCCTCCTGATCTAAAACCTTGATTCCCTCTAGTGTTACCTCCCCCACCAGATCCACTAGATCCACCAGCACATGTTCCTCCTACCCCACTAGATCCTCCAGATCTATAAGGTTCGCTAGGTCCACCAGGTCCACTAGTTCCTATTCCACCTGACCCACTAGATCCACCTCCTGTAGCTGGCAAGGGTCCTGAAGTGGTCGCACCTTGTTTCCCCACTATCATGCTAAACTATACAGTGATTGTTTGTGATATTTTAATGCTACCAAATGTGTCTCCCATGCTACTTCCAAACATGATACCCAAGTTTTATGTACTTGTACTTTGTCCAAAACTTGTGCTAGAAAATATGCCTCTGAACACAGGAAATGATTATGCATCCATAGACGCACCAAATGATAAATTATACCTCCTAGGTGTTGATTGATTACTTCCACCAATATCAATTGGGTTAGTAATTCTTATCTGTGGATTTGTAAAACCAAGCACTAGGGGTTGGTCACCAGGTGGATTTAGATGCATGCCAATGACTCTTATCCTTTCTTCATATGACGAGATCTCTCTAGAAGCTCAGGGGATTTCTCTTTTATGCTTTCCAAGATGGGGTAGCATAGACTGCTCAGGTTCCACATCATCTGTGTGAACCTCAAATCCTTCCTGCAACATCTGCTTCCATAAATCCATCACTCCCACATCTTTGCATTGTCTTGTAAAATCCCTGTCCTGAGACTCATTATACTTAATTTATCTCTCTTCCCTCTTTTTTTCAACAGTAAGTTCTTTGATCTTCCTCCACTCTTGCTTCCTCTCCCAATGCTTAGAAGAAGCTTAGCTGGCCATAGGAAATGCTTCCAAACTCATTGTAATTATCAAGATCTTTATAGATAAAGGGATATCACACAAGAACTATCCTCTTGGCTCCCTCAAGAACTGAAACTCAATAATCTCTATACAAGAATACATAGAAATCACATACACCAAGGTGTAACTCATCAACACTCTACCCCACTAGTGATCAACAACACACGTCTAAGTTAGATGAACATCATGTAACCTCTGATACTCATCTTGGGTCCATATGCGAGGTCTATAGTACCATCTTGATCTAGATGCATACGCTTAAATCCATTCATACAACTCCACTAGAAAACAACAAAATGAGGTCTCATACAACTCATGATACAGGTTTTCTTCTACCCATTTACGTACATCAAACTTAGGTCCATTATTAAATCTTTGAGAATACTCATCCTTTATGATTTTAAGCCATCCTTCGAAACTATGTAAGTTCAAGCACTCTATCATCATGCACCATTCTTACAACAGCTTCAAAAAGAGGTCCCGACAACGGAACCAAAATGTATTTTGTAATCACTACTTACCTCAACAACCATTCCCAAATGTGCTGGCATATCATCCTGTTTAGCTTGGAAGCTCACTCGAGGTGCACGTAGGTGCCAAACCCCTCCTTTATGTGAGATTTGTGAGAATTTTCTTTATTAACATGAGGATGTAATAAAACCAGAAAATAAATGCATCTGTTCATGGAATTTAAGATGTAATCATTAACTCCTATCCTAATGCACTTGATCATATAACAACATGATCAACTCGATGAAAGTAGAATCAACCATGAGATTACATCAAGAAAAATCGTAACACACATATGAACATAAGTAAAATGTATAGATCAAGACCCATCACATGAATGTTTCAGAATCACTTAATTATATTTATTATCCAAAATATGCTAACCAAGATTACGTCAAAAGATTCTCATTCATGGAAATGTTCACACTAGTAGAGCTTTCCTTACATCACAGAGCTCTCCATTACACATTACACAGTATCACTATATCTATCACTGCCTATCCTTTCTTTTATACCTCCATTCTTACTTATCTCTATTATTCCTCTATAAAAACCCTCCATCCATATAAAATAACAATTCTCCTTCCATCTTAACCTCTCATCATTACCACCTGTGAAATCTTAAAGGAATAATTTTATGATTTCTCTACCACCACCCAAGAATATGTTAGCTATCATCATGTGTTTCCCTCAATTAATTGTCTTTTAGCATGCATGTTCTAGATAATTCTTAATAACCTCGATTCCTTATCCTTTCATGATAATCATATTGATTCCCTGGAATATCCTTTCCTTGAGTCACAAGTCTCTATGACTTATCCATGTTTGTATTTGGTTTCTTTTCTATTTTCTCCTTATGCATATTTTCCCATTGTCCAAAACTCACTAAGTCACGAATCAGTCCTTCCCAGGTGCTAGCCTTTACACCTTTCCAAGAATTACTTCTTTGCATGCCTTTGTTCCCTACTTCCACATGCCACAAAGCTTCACACCATAGGTACTTAGTTACTTTAGAGGCCCAAAATTTTGTACTAGTGAAGTGTTTCGAGATATTTTAAACTTATGTTACCAAGTATCTGATGCCACAACTATGGTGAGGAAGAATTCTTAGCCACAAGTTCTTGATCATCCCTATGTATAAAGTCAATGTAACATTCCCATTTTAAGACTTTAGAAACAAGGGAAAAAAAAAATTTAAATAATGTTCTCTGTTCTAAATTTGTAATTTAGAACATGCATTCTTTATCAACCATTCATATAACATATAACCATATGCATCTGTAATGACTCATTGTGCTACCGATCTATTCATTTCATGACTCGGTAAACTACCAATCTATTCATGTTTAACATTAAGTATTGAATACTTTTCCATATACTACATATACTTGGTTCTCTCTCCCTATTCAAGGTATTGAGTGATATGTCTAAGGAACCTATCTGAATATTTTTTACCATTATTCATCTGCATCACAAACCTTAAACTAGGTGACATAGAACAACATAACTAGCAGCTTGCGATACTTTGGCCAAATATTTCTAACATACTATTTGTATTACTATTCCTTGACAGCATACTCGTCAATCTAGAATATGTCCTTCACCCCACTCTATTATTATCTATAATTTCCTTTATTAACCTTCGTTAGTCCACTTGCCCAAGGTTTAACCCTGGTTCAAGTTAACAACATACATAATGATAGGGAGAGGCTCACTAAGACTTAGGGTAAGTTGGCATACTGGGTCAACCTAAGTCAACCCCATGTGCCAAGGTATCTTGAGTCTTAGGGGGGCTACCCCATATCTTAGACATGTTACTAACTAGACCTAGAGAGAAACTAAGACCAAGTCCCAAGTGTGTAGATCTAGATGGTTAATGTAGAAGGGTGTTTCCACATGTCGACTACATCGTTATACCTTCAAGAAGATCCTAATCTTCTCAAAGGTACAGCCCTACAGTTGGCATGTGCCAGCATCCTACAGAACAGCCTCATCAAGATGTACATACCTTAAGGAGTTTATTATAAATTTATATAATTTGGATTATTAAAAATAGATTTCAGCAACCTTGCCTAACCCTAATCCAACACTCCTTAAGTTCTTCTCTACAACAAATTCAATTGGTTGCTAAAGAAATTTCATAGCTTAAGATTACCTTTAATGTTATTTTCTGGACTTAACAAGCTGTTAACCATAACAAGATATCAACATCATAAGTTGCATTTATTGTGACTTAACCGTTCAAGGAGGTGTAACAACCATCTAGGTTGTAACTAAGTAGACTTTATTAAATGAAGTCTAATAATTAGGAATCACATCTTCCATTTTATTTGCATTCTTAAGATAGAGGAAGAATCTTCCTTTACATGATTAAGTTCTAGGGCCTAACACCCCTAAAAATCATTACAAATTCAATATTTATTACTAAATGTTCATTCCATATAATATTACTATATTGAATTGTTTATTTATGACATCAAATTCTGCAACTTAAGAAGTTACATCCTATTTAGGGAAATTAGTCCAATTCACAATGTCAAACTTATCTAAGAATACTCTATTAAGCATATAAATAATATGGATAATATCAACAAGATAGGATTCCATCTATGTAATGAAAGTACAAGATAATATACACACCCACTGTAAATAAATTCTCAACATTAAATTCATCTCTAAAACTTATACATTTAGGTATGCTACAAGACAACTGCATTCATTACAAAAGAATACTACTTTTTCTTTTTCAATACAATCTCAAGAATGATTCAGAGTTCTTCACAAAAATCAGACTTAAATCAGCCAATGATCACATAATTTTATTCCTTCCTTTTCACTTACGAACTCCATCTACAAAAATTTCTAGCACAGGTCAGTTCAATGAATTGAGCATGATAAGCACTAAGCCTTAAAAAGAAGTGTATTCCAATAATTGTTCCATTAAAACAACTCTGCTTTAATGAGATAATTATTACATCATATAATCAATATATCAAAAGCAACATAAAAGAAGTACATTTTAAATAATTGATTTCACTTCCAAGAAAAGGACAAAATATAATTCACCATGTCAGCCTTACAAATTAGAGTCTAATTGATCCTATCAATTATCCTTAGGAAAACAACATATCATAACATCTCATTGTTCCCAATCTTACATAGAAGAAAACAACATTTATCTTTGCTTCAAGCTAAAGGAAGAATTTAAAGCATGGTTCATATTAGGATGACTCATCTAACTCCTAGACAAAAGAAGAAGAACCATTACAACTATGGCCAAACACAAAACATCTGAGAAACAGAACAGATTCAAAACATGGATTAACTGCTTCTTTCAAAAGACAACTACCTTAAAATTTAACATTAAAGATATTCATCAGAAAAAAAAAATCATTTTAATCCAAGAAGGAACAGAGAATCAATCGGTCTACCTGCAAGTTTAAATCTATTTCACATATAGAAGTTAACTTTTAAAGATTTGAAACAATGTTCAAAAATCAAGGTGGACTCATACAAGAGTTAATCTCCACTCTAGTTCATCCTATGAGAATTCTTAAAAAGATAGAGTGCAAGAGACAAACTTACTCATCTCAAACCAACAAGTAAAGTCATGTCAAACAACAGTCTACTAAACAAGCTGGCATTTCCAGCTCAATAAAACTGAATAGTATAATCTATTCCAACATCATTTCTACAAATGATTGGGTAAAGGAAGACCAACAACTCATAAAGAAATCTCTATACAAAAGGAGAATCAAAACAAAAAACTTCAACCAATGATCTATCCAGTAATAAGAAAGCACACTGCCATATTACTTACACTTCTTTACTTCTAATGAACACGAGTTTCAATTCCATACCCAGAATGAAATACAAATAACAGTTGTAAAAACGCAGTCTGTTCTAAATTAATCGCATTCCTTTCTTTTATAAAAAACACGAGGTATATTTACTATATCCAACAAGAGTTAGACAAATAACCAATCAATGAGTTAAACATGATCAGAAGTATTAAAAAACTCAGACTAAAATCCCATTATCCTTAGAAAATGTTCCAGTTAAATTCCAAGGTTATTTAAATAGCTCGATTTAATCTACACTCCTAGATTTCCTTGTGTAAGTAGTTTGATTAGAAAGTTCTGAGTTTTAAACTCTTTAATATGTTAAGAAAACCCAATTCAAATACCAAAACCAAATCAAACATGTTGATAATACTATTAGATCAGATCTCAAAAGTACAAAATTTGAGCACAATGACAAACACAAGCTTCTCAGAAAGGTACAGGACTACCCAAGTAAATATTCACGGTTCAGGGAAACAACAAGTTCCCATCCAAGTTTAAATCATTAACAAAGAAAACTCAACATACCAGAATAGAACCGACACATTGTTTCTGCTACTATTTCCAAACACTAAGTACCAAATTTCATGTACAACGTCAAATTACAACAACTCGACATGAGCTCAGATATGCTCGGTATCTTAGTATGAGGCAGTATAAGATACAAATATCCATTAAAATTTCATATTCAAAACCAGGAGTCCTATTCCTATATCAAATGAAACATGAGTTTCCAACGAGAGTTCAGAATCAAAAAAATAACAGGATAAGAGTGCGATGAAATCATGAACTTCAATTAACAGTCCAAAATACCACAAGAGTAAAGCATGAGTACAGAACCACATACAGCTTCAACAACATTCCCGAGTTACCCAAGGTTTCAACAATGGTTTATAATAACTAGAGGCTCTAACACAAATTCATATCAAAATGCAAAGCCAAATATAATCCCAAACAGAACTCAAGTTTCTCACCAAATTTTGAGCCCCAAGAACAAGTAATAATATACAAGTACTATGTGCATTACGAATTGACATTAACAATTCAGATTGTCAAGGAAATAAAACACAAGCACCGAGCTATATACAGACTTCAACAATAGTCTAGGGATATCCAAGATTCCAACACTGGTTCAAAACAACAAGGACCTCTATCAATAGTTCTCAACAAAAAAAACCAGAACCCATTTCCAAACCAAATGTGAGCTCGAATACAAGCTCTACTAAAACATAAGCTCAAGACAAGCTCACAATCAAACAAAACAAAAATTCCGACAAGATCAGACATAACCCAAAGTTCTCAAAAACTCTGAACCATATCCAAATAGAAATGAAGATTAACTAAACAGAATACTTCATTACCCGTTCTAGAATGACAAATTTGAGCTACAAAGATACATTTTTACATGCATTCTCATTTTTAAGAACTATACATGGTATGTTTCCAAACAGAACATCATTTACCAAGGATCCAAAATCAATATCATAAGATTTAATAAACCCAACAAGCAAATAACCAGATATGATAAGCAATCCAAGAATCTCAAAAGAGTAGACTTATTTTAATGAAACATTTATAAAAAAGCAAGAGATCTTAAAGATTAGAGCCTATCATGCCAAATAGTGCTTCTGTCAAATCAAAGAGAACCTCCAGCCAAGCTCACATATTCTCCTCTTCTCCATGAAAGATCAAACAAAAATATTCATTTTCCAGCATTCCTCTTATATATTCCACGAACTGAAAATAGGTCAAAAATCTCAAGAATAGCCATTAAGTGCAATTCAATATGCTAGTTCGAAAAACTAGAGAGCATGCAGAGCAAAAACTATGAAACATGCAAGGTGAAACGACCCCATATAAACCCATTTTTATGCTTTCCAAAATGGTTCGAGCACAAAAACCAAAAACATTAAATTCCTTTAATTCCTATTTTCCCACCTATCCTTCCTTTCCATCGCCTTCCAATTTTAGCGAATGCCAAATCAAATTTAACAAGGAATTCCATTTTCGTGAAGTTTCCACATAAGCCTCTGCCAAACCAACTAGCCCCTGCCATAACTGGTGGTACCTCTATGCAATTAAAACCTTATCAATAACTTAAATTCCTTGGAACTGTCACCTATAATACATGCGACGACCAATTCCCCTTCATGTCCATTAGTTTAGGGTAGACAGTTTCTTAGGTTAGATCTTAGGTTAGCTTAGGATAGGTAACCTTGGGATATAACCCAATCAATAAATAACCACCTTAGGTAGTTTCCACATAGGTTAGATTAATTCCAACACAATATTTTTTATGCATTAGGTTAGATCATCACACAACCATTAAGCATTAGGTTTTAGGATATTTTCAATAACCTATAAACCTCTCCATAATCCTTTAGTAAAAGATTAGGTTAGGATAAAATTTAATTAATTAACATAGCTAGATAATATATATTTTCTTACCTAGCTTAGGAAACTTGTAGGACTGTCCCTTTAGTTTTAGGAACCAGAATGTTTTCCCATGCCATGAATAGGCTATAATTCATTTGCGTTAGCATTCTCCTTCCACGATCAAAATAAAAAGATCCAAACACAACATACGACTAAATAGAAACACGTTCACACAACAATCAAAGAACTTGAAATCAATCAAAGTTCAGTCATATGTCTTTTAATTCATGGAATGTCAATTTACCATTCGTTCAATAGAGTAGATTTAAAACATTCCTTGGATCACTAAAATTGATCCAAGGATGAGTCAAATTAATAGATAAGTTTACAATTCTTAAACCAGATTGCAACTCACCTATAAGAAATGAAAAATGGTTTCAAGGAATCCATGCCAATTCAGTCAAAGGATCGTAATAATAGAAGATGATTTATCCATATCAAGAATGATCTCCAAAAATCAAAAGAACATATCTTTATAAGGAAAATCACATGTCAACACTTGAAATGTAAAGGAGGAAAATAACAACTGTCAAGGGTGTTATAGTCAAGCTGGAACCTACGTCACATATTGGAGGATTTTGCAACAATTTTTTATTCTCTATATTTTTATTGAATTAAACACAATTTCTTATCATAATAACTATCAAATTCAATCTTCATATTATTATCTAGAAGTTTTTTAACTGATAGTAGATTCTTTGTAAAGCTAGGGACATATAATACAGCTGGCAATCTACAATTCTATGAACCAAGAGGTAGAGAAATTTTCCCAATTCCTTGTAAAGTGTAAGAAAAATCATCACCTTTTGAAACATTGTTTTTAAAAGGTGTGTTCCTCATGGTGATAAACCATTCTCTCTTCCTAATCATGTATTGAGTGGCTCCCAAATCAATGTACCAAACAACACTAAATGACATGGATGGTTCACTGGAATGAGAAGTGTATGAGAATTCCTCATGTTCTGAATGATCTTATTACTTAGCTACAATACCTTGCTAACAGGGTTTTATTCACTAGTTCTCCTTCTTCCACCCTTGCTTGTAGTATGATTTTCTCTGAAGAGATTGCTGATTTTGAGGTCCCGAATTTCTTGATGAACCTTTGTTGTATGTATTGAACCAAAAATCTTTAAAATCATGTCCTCTTTTACAAATATGACATTTCTTCTTTTGGTTTTCCCATTGTTGATTTTATTTTTGGGAATTTTGAGAATAATGAGCTTTACCTTTTTGTTTATGATGAGAAGATAGTGCCTTCTCCTCTTCATCATCTTTTTTGTACATTGCTTCTTCTTGTTGCAGTAGATTCAATAACTTATCAAAAGTAACTGTATGATCTGACAAGTTTAGTGTCATCACAAAAATGTGGTAATAAGGAGTAAGTTCTCTAAGAACAATGGGAATGAGATTTGTATCAGTAATATCCTCTCCCAGGGATAGAAGTGAAGCCCTTAATTCTACAAATCTCCTTAATAAGGATTTCACTTTCTCGTTTGGTTTGAATTTCAGCATATGCAACAGAATTTGTAAATTCAATATTGTGTTCTTGTTTCTGGCCTTGTACATGGTGCTCAACTTATCCCATGCTTTTTTGGCTATTTTGGCATCTCGAATGTGGGGTTTCACATCATCAGAAACTAGGAACAATATTATGACTATGGGATTCTGATTGGACTTGTCAAATTATTTTTGTTTTGCTGCATCATCTGGTGGTCTGGTTTCAGAACCATTCACAAAAAGCCATATCTCTTCAAACTCAAGTTTTTTTCTATCTTAGTCTTCCATGCAGCATAGTTATCTTATCTTAAAATATTTGAGTCTAGAAGAAATAACTTAAGGCATTTGTTTCCATTTTCTAAATCAAATGAAAAATGCTAAGGCTCTTATCACTACATGTATAAGGTATCCCAATCTATATATCATTAGTATGATATACCAAACCTTTCTATATACACACCCTTCAAATATGCTCCTTGGTACATGGAATAAGCTTTCCCTTTTGATATACCCAATGGTACGTGAAAGAGGCATTAACGTACATGAAATAATTTGATACATGGTACCAAGATAGTAGTGAAAGGGGGTCTATGTGATTATTGACACCGATTCAAAGAAATATCCTCATACACGTGTGTAACTTTGCTATATACTCAAATAATTTCAATGTCTAGATTTATGTCATGTAATCGTTCATAGATGGATGGGAAGGCTCAAAGTGTGTGCACGGTGTCCTTATTTCTCCATGTCAATTTATAAGGTGGATTCCCATATGATGTTGTTGCAGTTATATTAGGCAGTAAGTTCTATAGAAGTCGTGACGGTTTTACTCGTAAGCACTTCCCACATGCATTGTATATACCAAATGCTGCAAAAGAGATCCAAAGATCATGTGAGTGTTACAGAACCAAATTTCATTGTTTTTAATTTCAAATCTTTGCCATGTTTTTTAAGTTACAATATTTGTGGTTGAATATGAAAACTTGTAAATTAGTACAATCCATTTGAAATTATCAAAATATGTAGAAAAATTGCAAGAAAAAAAATTCGATTTTTCGAGGCCGTGGTGGCCTTCAAAGCTTAGTATGGCTCACTGTGTGAAAACACCATAAAAAATAGTTGAAAAAATCCCTTTTACATACCCATCCTTTGGAAAAACATGCTCAAAATGAAAAACTAAGCTATGTGGGAGAAAAAAAATTCCCCTTCAATAGGGTTTTCTCCGCTAAATTTGGTAAAGGGTTTGGTTACAGTTAAGTGGGTTAGAGGAGGTTCTTTCCACTATTTCTACCACAAAATATGATGATTCTTCTATTTTCACAACCAAAATTCAAATAGATGGCTTTAGAGTGGGGTTATAACCCCTAAATCCTCAATCCCAAAGCTTTCATCCTACCAACTAAGCACCAACTACGCATATGATATTAAATCAAAAAAAATTTATTTAAACATAATTTTAAATGTGCTAACCTAAAAAATGTCAATGTGATAGGTAGTTGAAGTAACACGTGGCTGCGCTAGAGGTGGGGTAGTTTTAGGTTTTCTATGGAAATTGGATCCCTTTGTTTATCTACTACTTTGAATGATATTTCATTGTTATTTTCCTTTTTTATGCCTCTATTATTTTTGCTACCACCGTTGTTGATTGATTTGGTTTTTTTTTTGCAGGGTCCTTTGTTTTAGCTTGGCGATGCCTCAGCTCGATAAGGAAAGGAGGATTAAAGGTTAGATCGCAGGCACACGGGTGCATATACCAGCTCAGCTTTAAGGAATCTGGGGTCAGTTTGTCAATGTAAGTCTTTGTTTGCACAACTTGACCATATTGACATGAGATAGGGAGAGGAGCTTGGATCCAATGATCGACATCCAACAAGTAGAGTGGCTCAGTCTATTTACTTGACAAATGTTAAAACTCAAGACAAGAAGCTTGAGATTTCTTGGCTCGAATGCTAGGTCTCAAGCTTGCTGATGTTATAGCCCAACTCGCTCCTTCAGAAAGGGCTCAATCCTTTCCAAACTAAAACATGAAACAATAATCAACAACCACCACTCAACATCAATGGTAAACACAGTTGCAGAGTTAATAATGCAATGTGGGCTCAGTCGATGCAAGACTCAACTTGGTGGGAGTTAAATTATATTTCTTGGAGGCTTAATGACCTAGCTTTGTGTGTGGCTCACATTCCAAAACACAACTCAGTTTGACAATACCCAATGTAACCCAATTCTTTCAACCAGTTTGATGGGTTTCCTTGACCTAATAAAGACCAATAGAACTCCAAATGTAGTAGTCTGCTAACTTTAGCAGTTAAAAAAAGGGCAACTAGATTTAGTTGAGAAACCCCTAATGGGGAAAAATATATATTTTTTGATTTTTAAATTTTTAAATTTGATTTTTCCTAGAAACAGTTTTTTCCTAGTGCAGGAGGGCACCAGTGCAAAAAAAAATACAAACATGTGGAGATTAAAATTGAGGTTGTGGGGATGTAGGGTCATTATGGGAAGCTACTGGAGATAGCAAAAGCTCTCCTAGAACACATATTTCTTCTCTAAAACTTGTCAACCTTCTGCAACCTCTCTCCAACCTGACAGGATCTTCTAAACTACTTTGATACTAAATCTAGAAGAGGGAGAAAAGCCTCACAATTTTATTAATATTCAATAAAATCATTTACAATAGAGGAGGTTGTAATATTTATATATATATTACACAGACATATGCATACAAACAGGATGTTACAACTATGCAACAATAAACACATCTGTGTACACAAAATTACAAATATATGGTTTTAACAATACATAACCATATAACAATAAAACAACCCACTAAATAAATAAACAAAAGAATGATACGGGACTACCATTCCTAAATACAAATAAAATAACTTACCTATGCTAAATTAACCTAGGTAAACTATGTTTTTACCTAACAAACTAATGTAAGAATATTTTTTGAGAGATGTACTACTTTTTAGAAAGACAAGATTAAAATAAAAAATGTAATATTGTACCATCCCCTTCCAATACAAAATAGACCTCAGGATTCCATCAGTATGGAAATTTTCATGGGATTACCAAGAACATGGAGGGGTTAAGATTCAATTTATGTAGTTGTGGACATATTTTCAAAGATGAAACACTTCATTCCTTGCAAAACAATAAGTGATTCCACTCATATGGCTTTTTTTTTTCTTCAAAAAGGTAGTTAGACTCCATGAACTTCCTGTGAGCATAGTTTCAAAAAGAGACACTAAGTCTTTGGGAAATTTTTGGAGAACCTTATGGAGTAAATTGGGAACTAGTCTCAGTTTTAGTTCAAATTACCATCCTTAGAGTGGTGGCCAAACTGATGTCGTTAATAGGAGTTTAGGAAACCTCCTAAGGTATGGAAAAGTTTAGAAAAAGAAATAAAGAATTGGCATTCTTTAAGAAAAAATATTGGGATGTGAATAAGGATAAAGGGTGTTAGAAAATATTCATGTTTTTCTTTGAAACTCCTTGTGTTAGATTTTAAATAGGGAAAACAAGGTGGGAAGGGCTAGTAGATTTAAGGAGAAAATTTATTTTTGGAGTTGAAATAGTAAGGAGCATCTGAGTTCAAACCTTCTCTGCATCGGGTTGGTTGGGGGGGAGGCACAAGGATCTACTCTAATTTGGTTTGAAATAGGAATTGTTATTACAAGAAAATACAAATACACATACTAAACCCAAACTCCACAAAATTTTTAACTATTCTCTATGATTTATTCAAATTTGGGGAGTATAAGAACATACATGGGTGTCCACTAAAGTTATAACTTAAAGGGGATTGTTGTCATATACAATAGTAATAATATCTGACGTAGTTACATATGTAAACATGGGTGCATAGGAAGGGAAGGTAAGTGTTAGAAAAATTCTTGATAGAAGTGGAGATTTTGGAACACACCCAGACTATATAAGCTTTTTTTTTATATTTATTTTTCTATGACATCCTTCTACACATATACAATGAGGATTGGTGGATGTGCTAGTTATCTTGGGAACCTCTAAAATTTTTCTTTAGCATGGAAAAGAAACATCTAGTGGTCGTTTTAATTTGTGGTGTTTTATGGTCCCCTTAGTTGCGTAACTATTTGGAGGAAACCTTGAAATGTTTACATTTGAAGGAATTGATACTTGTTAAGCCAAAATCCCCACTTTTTTCTCCATGCTCTCTAACTCGCATGGAATATATTTTTATTTTTTATTTTATCTATTGCATTGGTGATGAATCTTTATAGTGAACTAGCCATAAGGCGTACATAAAATGAGTTCTCTCATAATTCAAAGTGTGTATGATATATATAATATGGGAATTTTTAGAAAGGACTATGAACCACTCAATCAAATGTAATTGGTTAGTACATGCCAAATTTCCCTACCTTTCCAGTATCGTACATGTGTGTGTGAAAATAAAGATTTTTAGGAAAAGTATTGACATATAACAGACATGATGGACAATGAAATATTTTTACAAAATGTTGTTGTTACTATTGCTTGGGAAGAGATGCAATACAAGCCTTTTCATTTTGAAATAAATGTGGGTATGGATAATGCAACATTCACCCATGTAGGAAATGCGATTTCTATAAATGGAATCCAATGTTTTTTTAGAATATTCACAAAATGAGTGATTGAGAAGGATTTGAAAACTTATATGTGTAAAATAAAATAGTGGAAGATGTTAAAACTAGATTTCAAATAGGACTTCCTCAAATATGTGTGTCTTTATACACCGCTATGGTTATGAGGGATACACAAAATGTTGTGAAAAGAAGATTTTGAAAAACTCGTAAAAAGTGCAACTGGCACGTGTGTGTCAAATCCACTACTCCTCTTGAGTTATCTTCAAGCATGGACTATATACATCCTTACCCACTTACTTTCAAACTTTAATTTATTTTCATTGTTAATAAAACACAAAATATTATATTAAGTTGGTTAGTGATGTATTATTTATTTATTTCTAAATCATATTACAAAATTCATATAATAATTTCCACACCATATAAACCTATGTTGAAAATCAATGCCTTGGGTGATGTTTCATAGTACCAGGTCATGGACTAGATAATAATAAAAATTATTTAAGCTTACCTTTACTAATGCTTCAAGGCTAGTCAAATTGGAAGGGAAAATACTTTTCAAATTTTAAACTTGGGATGTTGAAAAAAAACTTCAAATGGTGACCCCTATTAGTGACCACTAAAGGCTGCACAGTGCATTTAATGCAAATATTTATATCTATGTTTTATTTGTAAATTTGACTCTCTTAGAATAAACATTTTATTTAATTGAATGAATTATTTTTGGGTTTCTTGTGAGATATTCAAAGTTTTAATGCGGCTGCTTGGCCATTTTTTTTTGTTTGTCAAGATTTCTTTGGTTTCTATATTGTATAGAACTTGAAGCTTCATATTTTTTAAATCCAATTGGATAAATTTCATCAAGAGTCTAATGTGGGTTTTATTACTTGTTTGATGAGTTAGTTCTATATTTTCTGTATTATGCACGTGTATCATATGAGGGTACTCCCAAGATGTCATCTCTACATGGATGGTGCTACAAGACATGCCCTTGGTTTTGAGGTGAAGAAGCTCTATGTGTCTAGGACCATGGAGTGACCCGATCTCACTTGGATACTTAATACTAACTCCTCCTATGGTGGAGTGAAGCTGATGATATGCATTCATCCTATGGTGGAGAGACATATGTGATATTTAGTCTTCTATGGTTGAGAGAATTTTATGATACTTTATTCTCCTTGGCAGAGTGGCCTTCGTGATATGCATTATAGTTGGTGGATTTGATAGTGATTGGTGTTGTTCCTTATATCTTATGATTATTTTATTCATCATTGAGATAGATATGATAATCAATTAAGACTTCATGGATCATGTTTGGGATTATTCACTCTTTCAGATTATGGATTTTTTCAGGATAATGTACTTTTTGGTATATGAGGAAAACATTGACAAACACATAGATCAGATATTTAATACTTTTGAATAGTCCATTTAGCTCACTTGAGGAGGGCTTAATATATTTTAATACAAGTGTTTTTGACATATATTGTTATCTTTAGATTCATTAAGCACTATTCATAGTGAAATTTTTACTTTTGGTTTTAGGGACCTGAATATAGGTGTGTTTCATCATAACCCTTTCTTCTATATACAAACATCACAATATACTTATTCGTATTGATTTTATGTTATGTGAACTATGTTTTTGGTGATTTTTTACGTCTCCTCATAGGTATGTGGGTGTCCTCTTGATGAGGAAATGTGGTTTTTTGTATGGAATATTTTGTGTCATCATCCTAGACTCATGATTGGTTAAGGCAATTTTCTACCATGGATATGTGAGTAATTTGTGTATACCTAACTTTTTAGTTATTTAACTGTTATATTTTTTTTCTAATGTGGTGATAAGGGATAATTTGATGAGTTGGTTTACAGTTTGGGTTGATGGTCTTGTTTCATGTTACCAATGTGAAATAGTGAAGTGGCATGTGTTATGTTTTTAGGTCTTGGATGACCCTCACTATGTCTTACAGTTTTTTAAACCTTCTGATAATGATGAGATATTATGAATTAATAATAGAATTAATAAAATGTAATTTCTTAATAGTGATATTGTTAAAGAATGTGAAATTAAAGAACTACACTTATGAGAAAGCTATTAATCATGAATACTCTTGCAATAAAAAATTGTCCCTTAAAATTGGTTAAGATTATGAAAATAATCTTGAATTCACTATGGTGGAGAGAAATATCAATCTTCATAGAGAATTAAATAATGAAAGAAAATATTCATAATGTGTTTGTTTCCTTGAGGATGTGCTTTAGCGACAAGGTGCATACCACAAGTTTAGTATCGTTTGAGCTAGATCTCGCTAAACTCGTGTATTTTTTTAATTCCTTAGTGTGGTGTCACATCGAGGATAAATTTATTATAATGGGGGGGGAGATGTAGTTCCCTTCCATTTTTTACCTTTAAATGGTGGGGTTTTGGTTCCCTTCTTGGGTAAGACAAGTTCTCATCAAAGTCTAGTTTTGGCAGCAAGATTGTTTCGATGAATTACTTATGAGTTTTACTATCCTTCGTACCCTTTTCTTGTGCAAGAGTGGCCACCTTGGGTGCCTTGTGTCATAATAATAATCTATACAATTCAAATAGTGAGGTTGATAAACATTTTAATAGGAGGAGAGATGAGCCTCTATGGTAGTATTTATTATGAGCTAGTGGTGGATTTCTTCTCCTAGTTTGAAAGATTATTGCATAAGTATATAAGAAATAAAATAATATTTTTGGGTGTATGTGTATGTGTGTGTGTGTGTACACGTAAAAAAATTTAAAAATAATAATATATGCATGTGGTTGATAAAAAAAAACCCTAAAAAGGAAGATTAGGGAAAATTTATCTTTTGATTGTAAGAATAAGCCTATAATGATTTAGTTTTGTGTGTTGGTTAGTTGGTTGGGGGGAAGGTAGAAATATCTACTCTCTTTTGGTTTGAAATAGGAATTTTGAAATCTTGCAAGAAAATGTAAATACATAAAGAAAATCCAAACTCCACAGCCTTTTTCCACATTCTCCATTCTTGAGTCATATATAGGGAGTTTTAAAATAGACAAGGGCATTGACCAAAGGCATAACTAAAATGTTATTATTTTCATATAAAATATTAAAAATCGATTAGGTAGTTATGTATGTAAATTTGGGTGCATATGTAGGGGCAGGTAAGTGTTAGAAAAATGCATGATAGAAGTAGGGATTGTGGATTACACCCATACCATGTAAGCTCATTTTTTATTTATTAATTTATTTTTCTATGACATGCCGCTACACATTTTCAATGGAGGATTGGAAGATGTTCTATTTATCTTGGGAACCTCTAAAAAAATTGTAGCATACGTAACAAACTTTTTGTGGTTGTGTGTATTTGTGGTGTTGGACGTTCTCCTTATCTATGAAACTATTTAAAGGAAACCTAGAAATGTTTCTAGTTGAAGGCATAGATAGTTATTAAGGAAAAATCCATTTTTTTATTCTATCTTAATTGTGTGGAAGATTTTTTTCAATTTTTATTGTATCTAGTGTATTGTTTTTTAAGTTCCATTGAGCTAGCCGCAAGGCTGCGTAAAATGAATTATCACATATGTCAACTGGTGCAAGATATGTAAAATATGGGACTTGGTAAAAAATCCTGAGAACCATTCAATCAAATGCAATTGGCAGGTACAAGATAAATTCCCCAACCTTTCAAACATCCTACCTACGTGTGTGAATATAAAGGCTTTTGGGTAGAGTATGGACATCTAAAAAACATTATGGATAGAGAAATATTTTTATAAAATGTTTTTTTTACTAGTTCTCAGGAAGAGATACAACCCAAGCCCTGTCATTTTGAAATCAAATGTGGGTATGGATAATACAACATTCACCTATGCAAGAAATGTGATTTTTAGAAATGAAATGTAATGATTTTTCATAATATGCAAAAAAAGAGTGGTTGAGAAGGCTTTGGAAACTTATATGCAAAAAAACAATAGTGGAAAATGTCAAATCTAGATTTCACAAAGGAATTCCTTAAATAGGTGTTTCTTCATAGAGTGTTATGGTTTTCAGTGATGCACAAAATGATATGATGAGAAGATTTTTAAAAACCTATAAGTGAGTAAAATTGGCACGTGTGTGTCAAATCCACTACTTCTCACTAATCAGCTTCAGACATGGAATCTATACCTACTTTCTTTAAAAATTTAATTTTTTATATTTAATGAATCATCAAAGACTCTATTAATCTAGTTAGTGAGGCATTATTTATTTATTTCTAAATCATATTGAAAAATCCATACAATAAATTTCACACCACGTAAACCTATGTTTTAAATTGATGCCTTGGGTGGCGTACCATAATACCATGTCCTATACTATACAAGAATAAATCTTATTCATGTTTACCTTTGTTGATGCTTCATGGCTAGTCAAACTAGAAGGGAAAACTATTTTCAAAATTGTAAACTATTTTACAAAACACTCTTAAACCTGATGTGCAATAAGTGCCTCTAAACCTCACTTTCACTTGCAAACTATCATAACCTCATCCATGAATCATTGTTAAGGAGCGGGATGAGGAGGAGCAGGAAGGACAAAGAGGTGGGTAGGAAGGGTGTTCAAGCGGGAGGGAATGGTGATCAAGTGGGTGCGAAGGATGAGAAAGATGAGAAGGAGGAAGAAATCCTAAAAAATGATGGACAAGAGACTGAAAATAGATAGATTCCTCCTGGAGATCTTATAGATGTTGTGGAAAAGTCTTCGAGGGAAATAGGCATGTGTGAAACCCTTTCGGTGGATTGGAATCATGTGGTGACTAGGTCCCCCAAAAATTATGCGAATATTTTGAACTTAGAGAAAGAGAAAATTCCTAGAATCATTCCTCAGCTTAAACATGATGCTTTAGGAGAATTCTTAGATATCCCAGATATCGTTATAGATTGGAATTTGAGTAAATTTGAAGAATGCCTTGATACGAAAACTGGTGGGTAGTAGACCAAATATTGACTCCATTAGGTCCTTGTCTATTGCAAAATGGAAACCTAAGGGGCATATGGATGTCACGGCCCTCCCAAATGGGTTTTTCTTGATTAGTTTCAACAACTGTGAAGATCCATAGAGGATCCTCAATGATGGCCCATGGTTCCTAGGGAAAATTGGCCTCTTCCTGAGGAAATGGACCCCTAAATTCAACCTTGACAGAGAGAATATTAATCACTTCCCTATTTGGCTGAGACTCCTACGTCTACCACTGGAACTATGGGATGTGGATATTATAAAAAGAGTTGCTAACACCCTTGGAAATTTTGTTGCTATCGATAATGTAATGCTTACTAAATCCAAAATGGTTTGCACAATATTTTGTATCTATTCTTTGATGGGCTCTTCCCTTCCTGAATCCATCTCCTTGCGATCGAAACTGGATAGTTGGGAACAAAAAATTGATTTTGAAAACTTCCCTCTAAGGTGTGAGAAATGTCAGGGATGGGGGCATGCAAAGCATCAATGTAAGTTGACTGTCTCTAAGATCTACCAAGAAAATCATACAAAGGAAATGGACAAAGGAAAAGGAGGTTCCCCTCTAGTCTCTCTAAAGAAGGTTAATACTAATAAGGGCATCCAAATAACGGAAAATAATGGAAATGAATCTAGAGAGAAAAATGTCTTGATATCTATCTTTATGGATGAAGAATTCTTTATCGAAGTAAGATATAAGAGTTCCCAATGGCATTCCCATTCATAACCATGGTTATAGAAGGCTATGATCCATATTCTATTTGAAAATGCTCTTTCCACAAAAAAAAATGGATAATATACTTAAGGAAGTAGCCAAGCAAAAAATTTAGTCAAAATATCTGGGTGATAGCAGCTTCAATGAGTCTTTTGAAATGATTTCAAATCTCTTTGAAAATATTCAGGTTAAGGAAAAGGATGTTGTGACCCTTGGAACTGAAAATCAACTGGTTTTCAACAACATCCATGACATTATTAAGGAAGCAACTTCTACTCAAACTGTAGAGGCCTATGAGTTGACCAAGTCTGGGAAGGAGGACTTTAACCAAGAAGTAATTGATACTTCTTTGTCTACTCCTCTCAAAGGGTAAAAATTACAAAGGGACCCCAAAAAAGTTAGATCTGGGAGACCTTCCAAACATGTGGTGAGGAAGAAACAGATTCAAAATAAAATAGATGATGGAACCCAATCGAAAATGTATCTAAGAAGCTTTAGAAGATCAAATATCCAAGTGACTAAATGAATATAATATCTTGGAATATTAGGGGGTTGAACAACCCTGTCAAGTGGAGATTGATAAAATATTTGGAGATGACTCACAATTTTTATATTCTGGCTCTACAGGAAACTAAGATGATGGAGGCCCCTTTTTTAGAGACTTTTGGAAGTTATTGCAATAAATTTCAAGGTTTTGTTGTTAGTTCAAAAGGCACCGCTAGGGGTATGGCAGTTATTTGGAATGAAGAAAAACTCAAAGTTACAAAGATTCTTAATAGAAATAACCATATGGCTTTTCTTTTTCAGGATAAGAAATCCAAGGAGTTCTAGATCTTATCAAATATTTATGCCCTGAATAGTGAAAGTGAAAGGAAAAAACTTTGGGCTGATTTCTCCAATTTTCAGAACATGATCAAAGGGATGGGAATGGGTGATTTGGGGGGATTTTAACACCCCATTGTGTTCTAGAGAAAAGAGGGGGGGAAATATTGATCTCACTGAAAGCATAGAAGACCTTCAAGATTTTATTTCTCTCAATAATCTTATGGATGTTGAGCTTAGAGAAAGTAGATTTACTTGGTCTAATAGAAGAAAGGGTGACCAGCTGATTCAGGTAAAACTAGACAGAGCTCTAATCTCTTTAGGATGGTTTGAACAAAGAAGCTGGGTTGTTTTCCCTTCATCGCATAGGATCTTATCACAATCCTATCCTCTTCTAGATCAAGGCAAAGGAGAGGAGGAGAATCCATTTCAGATTTGAAAATATGTGGTTGCAAGATGAGTATATTACTAATTTAATTAAGGGATGGTGGAATGTAAAAATCAAAGGTACAAATTTATTTAGAATTGTTAAAAAGCTTGCTCGTGTTAAAAAAAATTTAAAAGAATGGAATAAAAGGAGTTTTGGTAAAATTCTTTAAAAAAATAGTCTCTGGCTGATGAGATCTCACTCCTCCAGGGAGATCTAGAATCAGCTGGGAAGGGAAATACTATGCTCATCCAAAATAATGAGAAGGATTTACTTCCTAAGTATCATAACATCCTTCAGAAGAAGGAATTTTTTTGGTAACAGAAATCTAGAGTTTCATGGCTCAAAGATGGTGACAAGAACACAAAGTTCTTTCATATCTCCACTCTCAAAAGAAGGATCTCAAATATAATTATATGCATAAAAAATGAAGAGGTATTTATGCTAAATGACCCTAAGGAAAATTCAAAAAGAGGCATGTTCTTTCTTCATCAACCTTCTGACATCCTCTAGAGATTCTAACAGCACTAAGGAAGAGTAGTTTTTAGATGTTATTCCCCATCTGATTAATGAAGAAGATAACTTCATGCTCACTAAAATCCCTTCTGTGGAAGAAATTGAATTCATGATAAAATCCTTAAACCCTAATAAAGCCCCGAGACCTAATGGTTTCCCTTCTTTCTTCTTCCAAACTTTATAGGAGATTGTTATGGGAAAGTGACATGCGAGGATGATAATCGACAAGTGACCTTCCCCGTACCCGACCTCCCGAGGTCGTGCCGAGACAGCCGGTGGTTTGAAATGTGGGTGACTTAGATGAAGTCACAGCCGGGATTATGGTCAGTTTTCTATGATAGAAAAGCTACAAGCGAGGATGAGAATCGGCAAGCAACTTTCTTATGGCTAACCATGGGAGGATCAGTGACTAAGATCTGGTAGTGTGATCTCCTGGTAGCTAAAATGACAAAGGGGAGATTTAGAGGCTATGAGCGGGTAGCATAAATTCCCTAGTGATTTATCCTCCTAACTAGAATTTAAGCGTTTAATCTAGTTATGGAATCTCCAAATTAACTTAAACTGAAAATAACAATTTATACTACTACTGAAAGGGAAACTAATCTAAACAAAATATATGATTGAAACATTATAATTACAAGCAACAATTAAACTACTTTTATACTAAAACTAAACAAGTGAGATAACCCGGTGTGGTTATTCACCTGTGCAGATGTGTGAATCTAAATAAAAGACAGCTAATTAACTTAATTGAAAACCTTCAATCCTACCTCAGAAGTGAGGAACAAATCATAGTTTCTCAGAAACTATCATTCCCCACAGCTTCCCCGGCAATATTGAAAGCGAGCTTTAACTGAAATAAAATGATTCACTACTCTATTTGATAATAACTTTGACGATTTAAACCTGGAGTTTACTGAGCAGAGGCAAATCCAGTTGTGTTGTAGCTTGTCCCCTCAGAGTGATCTCTTCGTTCTTGCGTGTTCACGTGAATCCAGAAAGAGTAGGAGTATAGGCAACATCGGCAAGGGAAGGCACTGGGACGACAATTACTTTGAAGTAAAAATGGCACAAAGCACAAGTAGGAGAGGGATGGCGCAAGTGAACTGGCTTGGCCTATGCGATTCCTAGCAGGGTTGTTGCAGCAATGATAAAACAAAATGATAAACAACAGGTACTCAAACAATGAATAATAGCAGCTTCAAAGAAATACAACGAAGTACAAGTAGGAGAGGGATGGCACAAGAGAACAGAGCTTGGCCTATACGATTCCTAGCAGGATCGTTGTCGGTGTACAGTGAGGCATAACTAAATACTCAGAATTCTAATCCATGCTAAAGATAAAATGATTCATAAAATAAATCTAGGACTGAGTATTGAAGACTAAAGCTCAAGAATGAAGACTCCAGACCAAAGAACCAAGACCAAAACAAACCAGACCATGGGTGAAACAATAGCACTGCCTGCACAAGATGGGTATGTGGCTTACCAACAGCTGAACAATACTATCTAAACATGTAATGAACTATACTATCAATCCTAAGCAAGCTAACAGACCAAACCACTGAAAAATGAGAAGACTCTAACAAGGAAATGGTGGCCATTTGCCTCAGCACAAGCTACATATTTATAGCATTTACAAACACCAGAAGGCAAGTTCAAATTGAACTCTCCCACTATTAAATAAAGATAAAACACTGTTCAGTCGGCAAAAACATAAATACAAGCTTAAGTCGGCAAGGAAAGTTGGTGAAAAGTGAATTTTCACGCATGACGCGAACGTCGGAACATTCTGGAAAACGCGTCAGGACCGCCGCCCTGCGCAGGGCGGACGGTTACAGGACCGCCGCCCTGATCAGGGCGGCGGTCACGAGACCGCCGCCCTGTTCAGGGCGGCGGTTTCGTCACTGAAGACCAAAAAGCCAAGAAAAGAGGAAAAATAGGGAAAACAAAGCACGCGGGGGCTAAGCGGGGCATGCGGGATGTTAACGCATGTCTGTAAAGCTTCTCTGGATCCCGAACACCTTGCGAAGAGACCTGTATCATCATTGGGGCATTTGTAACATCTTTCCGGTGGTGCAGTACATACAATTTTGGGTACGTACATATTGCCCCCTCGGAGAAGCGTTTTAGCCATGAAGAGGCATAAAACGTTGGGTCCGAGTATGGCGGTCCCAAAATGGGGAGTTAGAGGCTATACCTGACATGCCCGTGTGTCGAAATGCCGCCAACTTTCACATGCTTTTCAGAATGTATGCAATGGATGACAAGTGATAACAAATGTTAAACAGAATGTTTTTACTTTATTTTCTTTTGCAATGCTGATATGTGATGACAAACATGTTGTAGTTTTGAACTTTTGGCCTCTTTAGGCAATGTCTGTGATTTCTTCTTATGTTGGCAAAACGTGATGAATGTATAGCGATAAAGAGATGAACTTGCCCCAATCCCAAATCCACGCAACTAGTAAGATGCGAGGGCTCAACACCAAGAATTGGGAAGGGCACAAGTTGTATGAGTTTGATTTGAGTGGAATGATGAGAGACATACAAAACAAGAACAAGAACCAAATTTGGACCTACACACCCACCCTACTCAGAACTACTACCAAGCTTAGAAGGCCACTTACTTTTCAGTTTATCTAGACTTAGATTCATAAATGGCAACCTGGTTGACAAAATCTGGTTTTGAGGATTTGATCTCTTTGGAATTTAGATGTTTGGATATTTGCCTTCTTTTAACAGAATTTGACTTGTGTTTTTAGCATACCAAGATTTGTTAGTTTGTGTGACTGGACCCCCCACACCTTGCCTCACGCCACTAGTAAGAAGCATGGGTTTGTCACCAAAGGCAAGATACAGGCGAGTAAGGGCACTTCTTTCCTTTCCCAACCTCACATCACCAGTAAGAGATGTGGGCTTATCACCGAAGGTTGATGGGGCAAAGAAGTGTGTAAAATAAAATATTTTGTTTGCTTGGTGCTTTTGATTTCATTTGATTTTGACATTTCTGATCTATGACTTTGGGATATCCTTTTGTTCCAAGAGATTTTAAGAGGGATAGATGTGACACCAAGAAGCTTCTAGAACAGACCGTAGGCAAGGACAACTTTACCTAGTAGAAAGAAAGAGCAAAGCCAAGTATGCAGGTCTTGGTATGGTTTCCGTCAATGTTTGTCTGTCAAACTTGATGAGAAGATTTGAAAGTACTTGATGATGTTTGAAGAGATGTGATTTGAATATTTTTGCCAATATCTTCAGAAATTTGTAACAGATTACTTAAGAGTAAGTTCCTGGACTACAATATTTATGAAACGAGTGAACAAAATGAACCAACTAAATTACTAATGTAATGCAACTGCAACCATGTACATATGAAAATGCAGGTGGAACTATATGTCATGATGTCTAAGGTGAAGAAAGTTGACGAATATCAAATTCTTCACCCCTAGAAGTACACAGCGGAGAACCATTATCCTCAAATTTTTCATTTTCTTGACGAGGGCCTACCATTCTGGGTTTGAACTTACAACCCTTGCCCAGAGGTGTATATGTCCCATTATTAAAAACATTTTTCTGAAAGAGGCATTCGCATACCTCTTTGTCATGTTTTTGAGAGATGGCATGTGGGTGAGCATGACTATGCTGCTCGACCTTCTCTCTCATAGTGAGCATTGTGTTAATGATGAGGTCTTGCCCCATGGATAGGGAAAACTTAGCTTTAGACACGCATGGGTCGAAGCTAGACTTTAGAATAGGGTAGTGCCTAGAGATGGTTTTGATAGGCATCGTTTCAATTGTAAATTGCCCTTCTTCGTTTGTTAATTCTATCATGTTTATATCTAGATTTAGGTCATCGGAGGGAAGAGGTGCTATACCGAGAAGACTACCCATTCCTTGAGGTTCGAATGGGAGAAAGATCGGCTTCGTCATTCTCCAAGAGTTTCATAATTCCTGCTGTGGCTTTAGTGGAGACTGTTTCCACAGAAATTGACTTATCTTTATTTGTCTTTGCCACCTCGTATATTAAATCATAGGATCCTACCGGTTTAGCATTTGTAGGAACTTCATCTCGTGTGGAGAAAATATCAGGTAGGGGTTGTGAAACATACTCCTTTGTCCGAGTTGTTGCATTAATTTCACACTCAACCTCTAGCTCAACTAATCCCAAGATTTTTGTATTACCATTTGAACTTAGGTTAGGAGCAATCTGAGAGTTGTCAGGAGTTGAGGCGTCTTGATTGTTATTTCTTATTATGATACCTTTGTTTTTCCCATTTGGATCTAACCTGTTATTGTTATAATGATTTGGGAAAGGATCATTGAAGATCTTGAGAGGTGCATTTTGAGGGGAAACTGCCCCTGCAAAAGTATTTGGTGCTGGTGACACAGGATCTGCCAAGAACATATTTATGAAAAGTTGTTTTTGTTCTTCTGGCAAGCGTTGCATGAATTTATTATAGTCATGGCAAGTCCTAGTATCATGACCCCTGATTTTGTGGAAACCACAATATAGATTGGGATTATAGTTCCGTGGTCTTCGGTTTGAATCCTGTTGTGGCCCAAAGTTCTGATTGGGCTGCTGGTTGTTATAGTTGAAATTTCGAGGTTGTGGCCTTTGGCTTTGGTTTTGATATCCATCTGGGCCCCGAGCAAGGCCTTGTGGCTGGATTTGCTGTTGTGGAGGATGATTAGAATCCTCCGTATTGATCGCTGGGGTGAAGTTATTATTGCGTTGATTGTTAGTAGGTGCCGGGGTGTTCACAACATTTGGTCCTTTGACTTGATCAGTGAATCCATATGTTGTAACCCCATGGTTTTCATTAAGGATATTGGGTCCTTGATCGGCATTCGTTGTAGTAGGATAAGTTGTAGTGTTTTGGCTGGAGGTGATTAACCTCCCGTTTGCTCCATATGTCTTACGGCCACTATCTATCGCTGCTTGATCAATTCGTAGAGCGCTCTCAAGTACTTCATCATAAGTCCTTAGTGGGAACTTCTGGACTTCTTCCTTCACTTCTCTGCTAAGAGAATGAAGGAATAAATCGCATAGCTCCATCTGATCCATGTTTGGAGCGCTTGCCGAGGAATAAAGGACTGTGCGCCACCTTTGGATGAAATGGGCGACAGACTCGTTATGTTCTTGCTTGATGTGCAAGAACTCCCTGATTCCTGTCCTTAATAGTTTGTTCATGTCGAAGGCTTTGATGAACTCAGACACGAGTTGTTTGAATGAATGTATGGAAGCTTCGGGTATTCTGTAATACCAATCGAGGGCAATGCCTTCCAGCGTTTTGGGGAATATTTTAGCAACAACCCCATCCCATGGGAGTAATTCTCGAATGGCTGTAGCGTAAGCTTTGATATGCGCATTCGGATCTCCTTCTCCTTTGTATTTGGGCAAATCGGGAAGAGGCCTTGGAAGCATAACGCTTCGTATGGCGAAATCTAAGGGCTCCTTTAAATATTCTGAATAAGTCCCTATCGCATACGTCTCAACCATTGATGGTGCCTGTTGAGGAGGCGGTGGCGGAACGGGTTGTTGATATGGCGTAACGTACGCGTTGGCAGGGGCATAAGGCAATCCTTGCATTTGAGTAAACACGCCGGGGGATGAGTACATATCCCCTTGTGGTGATTTGGAGTACATGTTTAAGTACGAAGGGGTACTATCCAGGAATGGATTGCTCTGTACTGGACCAGGAGGAACAGTGCTAGCGATAGTGGGTCTAGTTGGCACTTGTTGTGAATACTGAGGAGTCATACCTAACGTGCCTACTCCTGTGAGGAGATCTACTTGGCTAGGATGGTATGGAGGATTGGAACTCCCCGTTTGTATGAACGGAGGATTTTGATTTGCTTGAGCAAGTTCTAACCCTCGCACTCTTTCTACTAACGTTGAAATGACTTCATTTGGTGAAGTCACGGTACTTTGCCTGAGTGGCGTTTGTTGTGTACCTTGGTGTTGTATAGGCATGTGATAGCCTGTCATGAACTGATTGCTATCCTGCCAAGTTTCTCCAAGAATATTTCCTGTAGAGATATTTTCTTGAAAATGGGTCTCGGGTTGTACTTGTAAACCTCCTATAGGCGGGTACATACCCGGGGAGCGTTGTTCACTCCTAGGATAAGGTATTGATTGTCCATCGTCTAAGACCAAGTATGGATCTGATTGTCTACTAATAGGCGGTCTGAGTAATACCTGAGGAGATGAAGCAGACTCTCCAGTTAATGTCATATTGTTCGAGCCTGAAGGCTCTGTTTGTGTTTGAGCAAGTTGCTCCAACCCCTCTGTTTGGAAGGACGAGTTATATCTAGTCCTTGGTGTTTGTGTTGACAACTGATTAGTTGAATAGTTGTCGCCCCACATTGAGAGTGAGGGTGATGACTGCCTATTCTGTTGGGCGTAGTATGCCTCAAGACCCAAGAGGGGTCTGCCGTATGCATCGAATCCCGACATATTCGGGGGGTATATGAATACCCGCAGAATAATGGGAAGGAGCGAAGGTGATTTGGAAGAAAGGTGATGAAACTCACGTCGGGAAGAGGTGAAGGTGAACTAATTGTTTGTTTCACGTCGGGTTCACCAATTTTGTACGATGGGAAAGTGACATGCGAGGATGATAATCGACAAGTGACCTTCCCCGTACCCGACCTCCCGAGGTCGTGCCGAGACAGCCGGTGGTTTGAAATGCGGGTGACTTAGATGAAGTCACAGCCGGGATTATGGTCAGTTTTCTATGATAGAAAAGCTACAAGCGAGGATGAGAATCGGCAAGCAACTTTCTTATGGCTAACCATGGGAGGATCAGTGACTAAGATCTGGTAGTTTGATCTCCTGGTAGCTAAAATGAAAAAGGGGAGATTTAGAGGCTATGAGCGGGTAGCATAAATTCCCTAGTGATTTATCCTCCTAACTAGAATTTAAGCGTTTAATCTAGTTATGGAATCTCCAAATTAACTTAAACTGAAAATAACAATTTATACTACTACTGAAAGGGAAACTAATCTAAACAAAATATATGATTGAAACATTATAATTACAAGCAACAATTAAACTACTTTTATACTAAAACTAAACAAGTGAGATAACCCGGTGTGGTTATTCACCTGTGCAGATGTGTGAATCTAAATAAAAGACAGCTAATTAACTTAATTGAAAACCTTCAATCCTACCTCAGAAGTGAGGAACAAATCATAGTTTCTCAGAAACTATCATTCCCCACAGCTTCCCCGGCAATATTGAAAGCGAGCTTTAACTGAAATAAAATGATTCACTACTCTATTTGATAATAACTTTGACGATTTAAACCTGGAGTTTACTGAGCAGAGGCAAATCCAGTTGTGTTGTAGCTTGTCCCCTCAGAGTGATCTCTTCGTTCTTGCATGTTCACGTGAATCCAGAAAGAGTAGGAGTATAGGCAACATCGGCAAGGGAAGGAACTGGGACGACAATTACTTTGAAGTAAAAATGGCACAAAGCACAAGTAGGAGAGGGATGGCGCAAGTGAACTGGCTTGGCCTATGCAATTCCTAGCAGGGTTGTTGCAGCAATGATAAAACAAAATGATAAACAACAGGTACTCAAACAATGAATAATAGCAGCTTCAAAGAAATACAACGAAGTACAAGTAGGAGAGGGATGGCACAAGAGAACAGAGCTTGGCCTATACGATTCCTAGCAGGATCGTTGTCGGTGTACAGTGAGGCATAACTAAATACTCAGAATTCTAATCCATGCTAAAGATAAAATGATTCATAAAATAAATCTAGGACTGAGTATTGAAGACTAAAGCTCAAGAATGAAGACTCCAGACCAAAGAACCAAGACCAAAACAAACCAGACCATGGGTGAAACAACAGTACTGCCTGCACAAGATGGGTATGTGGCTTACCAACAGCTGAACAATACTATCTAAACATGTAATGAACTATACTATCAATCCTAAGCAAGCTAACAGACCAAACCACTGAAAAATGAGAAGACTCTCCCAGGAAATGGTGGCCATTTGCCTCAGCACAAGCTAGATTTATAGCATTTGCAAACACAGAAGGCAAGTTCAAATTGAACTCTCCCACTATTAAATAAAGATAAAACACTGTTCAGTCGGCAAAAACATAAATACAAGCTTTAGTCGGCAAGGAAAGCGGTGAAAAGTGAATTTTCACGCATGACGCGAACGTCGGAACATTCTGGAAAACGCGTACAGGACCGCCGCCCTGCGCAGGGCGGGTTACAGGACCGCCGCCCTGTAGGGCGGCGGTCACGAGACCGCCGCCCAGGCAGGGCGGCGGTTTCGTCACTGAAGAGCCAAAAAGCCAAGAAAAGAGGAAAAAAGAGGGAAAACAAAGCACGCGGGGGCTAAGCGGGGCATGCGGGATGTTAACGCATGTTTGTAAAGCTTCTCTGGATCCCGAACACCTTGCGAAGAGACCTGTATCATCATTGGGGCATTTGTAACATCTTTCCGGTGGTGCAGTACATACAAACTATGTTGATTGGTGTGGCATCTTTCCTAGAAGCTAGCGAATTAAAACAGTTAATGAAGGATTATGAGGAGGCATCAAATCTTTTGATCAATTATGGGAAAAGCTCTATCTTCTTTATCAATACCCCTAAAAGAAGAAGCATCAAAATTGCTAGTATTCATGGTTGTCCTTCTAAAAATATCCTAGCTCGGTATCTTGGTATGCTTATTAGGGTAAAAAAACCAAATAATTCTGATTGGAATTTTCTAATTGATAGATTTCTAAATAAACTGAAAGGGTGAAAAGGGTCACTGCTATCTCAAGCTAGAAAATTTGTTCTTCTCAAATGCTCTATTCAGAATTTACCAGTTTATACGATGTCTATCTACAGATTACCCTCCAAAGTTGCTTGCAAGCTGGAGAGCATACAAAAAATATTTCTATGGAGTGGAACCAAATCAAAAGACAGAATTCCTCTAATCTCCTGGGATAAGGTCTATACCCCCAAAGAACTTGGTGTCCTTGATATCAGATATTGGACCAAAATGAATAAATCTATGCTAGTAAAACTGAGTTGGAGACTATTAAAGGAAGAGAGTGTTTGGACTAGTTTTATAAGAAGGAAATACTTTCCTAATTTGTCTGCTAACAAATGGTGCTTCTGCACCTAGAACTCTAATGCTTCTTCCTGTTTCTGGAAATCTTTAAACTGGGCTAAACATGTGGTCTCTAAGGGTTAAAAATGGCTTGTTGGAAATGGGGAAAACCATTAACTTCTGGGAGGACAAATGGCTGGAGGACCTTCCTCTTAAGACTATTTACCCAACAGTTTATATATATTCTATGACCAAATATGGGACCAAGGTCTGAGACTTATTAAATTTGGATGACCCTTTGGGACAATGGAAAACCATAGCTTTGGATTATTCTAATAGCACTGAGATCTCTTCTATTAACAGCAAATTAAGAGGAGTTATTATTAACAAAGAGAATCCTAAAGAGGATAGTATATTCTGGACTAAGGAAGATAATGGTTTTTTTCTCGGTCAAAAGTTCCTACTACTCTTTTTTTCAAGAGGGGGGAAGATGATAATTTTAACTGGGGAAGTGTTTGGGTCAAAGAATTAATACCCAAGATTAATATGTTTTGGTGATTGGTTATCCATGACAATATTCTTACGGTTGGCAACCTGAACAAGAGAAATTTCCACATGATTAATATATGTGTTTTGTGTGAATCTGATTGTGAATATGCCTCTCACCTGTTCCTCAATTTCCCCTTTCTTGTCTCAGTCAGGAAAACCATTCTCAATATTTTTGAAGTTCATTGGGTTTTTCCGGATTCCATAAAATTGTTGTCGATTCAATGGTCAAGTCCTTTTAAGATCCAAGGATTAAATTTTTATGGACCTTCTCTATTATGCATTTGGCTTGGGAGATATGGAAGGAAAGAAATAGAAGAATATTTAAAGGCAAAAAATAACCCCCTAGCAAAATTGGAGCCCGTTGTGTGAATTCTATCCTGGCTAACTTCTCTAATCTGAACTTCTGAAAAATTCCTTCCTTTAGAATGAATCCAAGTTTTCTTTGAAGTGGGGTCTGGGACCCACTACAATTATCCCCCCTAGTTTTAACCCTTAACTCAAAGGTTGGGTGAAACCCAGCAAGGACTGTTTAAAATTAAACTTTGATGGGGCTTCCAATGGAAACCTTGGTCGTGCAGGCTGTGGGGGTTTTTTTTGGGATTCTGAAGGTAGACTTATCCTTGGGTTCTATCACAATTTGGGAACTCAAACTAATAATGTTGTTGAAGCTGTTGGGGTTTTTTTGGGGTCTATCTATAGCTCTGTAACACAATTTTACCAATCTAGAAGTGGGAGAGGACTCCCTGAACATAATTAATAGCATAAATGGGAAAGGCTCCATCTCTATCTCCAACCATAACTCTATTAAGAGTATTAATAAAATGGCTCTATCTTTTAATTTCATCACTTTAAAACATGTGTATAGGGAGGCTAATGTTGTGGTGGACTTCTTTGCTAATATGGGGGTTAATGGGCTTGAGTTCACACTTTCGAAGGAAGTGGAAATTCTCGATCCCAAGGTGCGGGCACACTTATTAAAAGACACCAATTTACGTAAATAAGATCCTTTCATGGGGTATCAATCTCATCAATCTCACTGGCTGTATGATTATTTTGCATTTATCTCTCAATAATGAGAAGATCAGGAATGGGATTCACATGTATTCTTAGAGAGCTCTTATTATCTCCTGTGTCTGGAGAAACTTCAGTTCTTGGTGTGCGAGTAATATTTTGGCATTTTGGATTTTGGGTCTATTTCGTGAAGAGGTTTTTTGTTGTTCAGCAAAATGGGGGGTGATCTTGTTAAAACTGAACTTACTAATCTTGAAGGGGTCATGCTTAAAGCTATGGCTCTGTTTGATAGCAAGGGATTTACCCCCTTTCTAAAAATATTTGAAGGGCATTATGAAAATCTTAGCAAGGATTTTTCCAACACCTAGAAAGTGACCAAAAAAGGAGCTGTGGTGGAAATTAAGGGGATTAGGATATATATTACTTTGGATTCGGTGGAAAAATTGATGGGCATTCAAGTGGTGGGGAGGGGAGGTCTACAAACCAAATAAGGAATTATCAAAAGAATTGAATCTTTTTCTCAAAGGTAATGAAAGTCTCACCTCCCATTTTTTTGGTTACCTTAGATTATCTTTACCTAATCCGTACGATGAGGTGGATCTCTCTATCATTCAATTTTTTACCCTCGAGGGCCATCACAAGTGTATTTATACCTATCACCTCCCTAGGCTAAATCATTTTAGGCATGGTCATGCTTTTAGTTTCCCCTACTTCCTGTATCATTCCCTATGTGCCTCTATTTCACAGTTTAAAACAAGAAGAATTTTTGTCCCTCTCCATCAAGGCTTTATCCTTGCCCTGGTCAAAAGGGCGGTAGTGGACATTGATAAAAATGGATCCCTTAAGTTAGCTCTGAAACCTTATGCGGATGGCACTGGTTCAGACTCGAAGGTGAAGGAATCGAGTGAAAATTCAGACTCCCGGGATGAGGAATCGGATGATGACTAGGATGAGGTGGAGGTGGTTACGGCCTAGAATCTTAAGGACATGAAATCAAAGCAGACCCCTTGCTCCCTGTCGAACACCAAGGGTTAGTCCAGCAAACAAGATGTCTTGACCCCTATTTACGCTCAACTAGAACAACACTTTGAGGCAATGGGTCACATTGGTTTGATAAAAGGATAAAACTAGTTGGAAAGGATGATGACAGATATAGAGGAACTCAAGGGTGATATGTAGCTCACTAAGATATTGGTCCAATTTTTATTCAATGACTGGCATAAGATGAAAGAGCAGATGGAGGTTGTGGTAAGCTTTGGGCAAGGTGGATAGGTTGAGGTTTTAAAGTCTAACTTTGGTGCCATAACCAAAGAGATGGATCAGGTTAAGGCGATTCTCCATATTTATATGGAATGGAGCATTGTGATGGTGAAATTGACCCTACAACACCTTCAGATTTTAGGGCAGCTTGCCAATACCTATTGTGTCGTGGATAGTTAGGGCAGGAAGAGAAAGGCTGCCCCAGATGGTTTCGACCTGGGATCCTTGGTGGTTAGTATAGAAGCTTTGGCAAAAGAATGGGCTAAGGTGTTCGAGGGGCTTGAAAAATCCTACAAATGACCTGGGATGGGTTGTTTTCTTTTTTCATTGTCTCTATTACTGGTTGTTGCTTTCATCTATGATGTTAGTTTATCTATGTTTTATGTTGTTAGTTTCATTTTATGGGCTCCGGAGAACTCTTATTACTATGAATAGTTATATTATGGTTTTTTGATATTATTGTAATGTTGTTTTCTACTCTCATGTAGAGTGTTCGATGTTCGTGGTAGGGTCCCTCAACCCTTTTTTACCTCTAATAAAAAAATCATAACCTCATACTTTATATATGGTGATCAAATATAATCTAGAAAATTTTCCAAAACACTTAATGATCATATTTATGAAGAGGGTTTCTAGCCACTTCAATAACCAATTTCCTGGGAGCAACAGTTTTCCTATAACCAAACCCTCTAAAATCCACCTCATACTTTGTGCAATGGATCCTGAAAGGTTATTTTGACCATGCATACCTCTTCATTGTTATATGGAAAATTTATCATCATAATTCATTTCACTCAGGGCCGAATCAAGGGTTATGAGTGCCCTAGGCAATACTAGAGAAAAACCCTTTTATAAATAAATAAAATATATAGTAGACAAAATAATTAACCATGACCAAATATCATATTACTTGATACGTTATGCCTCTACCATCCGAGAAAAACTTTCAAATAATTTTTTTGTAACTACTACTTCCTAAAATCCCCATTAAATTCTCTAAAATGTAACATTCCCATTTTAAGACTTTAGAAACAAGGGAATTTTTTTTAACACAATTTTCTTTTTTCTAAATAAAACATAATTTAGAACACACATTCCATGCTAATCAATCTCATAATAGATAACCATATGCAGTTGTAAATGACTCAGTGAATTACCGATCTCTCATTACATGACTTGGTCTCTAGCCGATCTCTCATGCTTGTCTCTAAGTATTGAATACTTTTACGTATACTTGGTTTTCTTACCCTAATCTGGGTACATAGTGACCTGTTTAAAGAACCTATCTAAATATGTGTTACCAATATTCATCTGAAATCATGTTCCTTAAACTAGGTGACATCGGACAATGCAACCAGCAGTTTGCGATACTTTGGCCAAAGATTTCCAACATATTGTTCATGTTACTATTCCTAGACGGCATACTCGTCAAATCAGAATATGTCCTACACCTCACTCTTCTATTATCTAGAATGGTATTCATTGACTTCTTTCAGTCCACTTGCCCAAGGTTTGACCCTAACCTAGGTTAGCAACATAATTTTTTATAGGGAGACGCTCATGATTAGGCTATATGGGCATACTCATCCAACCTAAGTCGACTGAATGTGCCAAGATACCCTGAGTCATAAAAAGCTACTTCCTATTCTAATTCATGCTACTAGCTTGGCCTAGAGAGAAACTAAGTTCAAGTCCATATGTGTGTAGATCTAGATGAACTAATGTAGAAGGGTGTTGCAACATGTCAACTGCAACACTGTATCCTTGTGAATATCTTAGTCGTCACGCAGGTATAGTTTTGCAGTTGGTGTGTACCAACATCCGATAAAACTACTTCATCATGATGTACATACCCCTAGGATATCATTAACTCTTAATTAATTTTGGATTAAGATTCAACCTACGGTAACCTTTCCCAACTCTAAATCCAACACCCCTTAAGTTCATCCATATTTGATTTAATTAATATTAAATAATTTCATTAACTCATGATTGCTTTATATTCGGTAACTATGACATGTCGAACAATTATCCAAAAATAGAACAACATACATCACAAGTTTAAATGAATGTAACTCAATTATTCAAATAAGGTGCACCAACCACTCAGGTTCAACTAGAGCAGGCTTTATAGAAAATGAAGTCAGAGTGATGAACAATCATAAACACCATTATTTACATTTTTGAGGGAGGAAGAGTCTTCCTCTCTACATGATTATGTGTTAGGGTTTATCAAACCTTTTATATCTTTCACACTTTATATAGTTTAATTTTATATTCAATACACATCCCATTATCATTATATATTATTTAGATAAATAATGTAATCTTATGCAACTTAACAAGTTGCTTTCAATTAAGAGAGAGATTGAACTATTTCTCTTCGTCTAACCTATCAAATGACAACAGAAATAAGAATACAAACAGATATGCCAAATATCAACAAGATAGTATTCCAACTACCTTCATAAATGTACAAGAGAAATTACACTAAAGTCCTTACTTAAACTCAAGAAAAAAACTACTTAAACTCTTTTTCGAGTAGATAGCCCAGTATATATATTTCCATCAAAACATTAAAGTCCTGATAGTTACAAATGCATTTCATCATTTTAACTCATTCAGAGAAAAAAGTCAAAAACAACATTATCATGCCAGGGTCCCAAAGCATAAGCACAAATATTCTTTCAACAAGAAAGCAAATAACTAGAATAAAAATAGAAAACATTTATCTCATGAGAGCAAAATTGTTTTAATGAAACATTTAGAGAAAAGCAAGAAATCTTAATGGATAGAGCCTATCATACTTGATAGTGCTTCTGCCAATTCAAAGAATACTTTTAGCTAAGCTTCCAACACTTCTTCTCTACGCAAGATCAACAACCAAAAATATATTTCCCCAATGCCTCATATACTTTCCTTGAATCGAAAATAGACCAAGGGAATCAAAAATAGCCATAAATTGAAAATAGAACTGCTGGTTCAAAGAACCAGATAGCTCCGTGTAGAGTAAAAATTGAAGAGCATGAATGACCAAACAACCTCCAACAAATCTACCCGCATAGTTTCCTAGGCATTTTTCTCACCAAAAATGAGGCTCATTAATGCCATTAACTCTCATATTCCCACCTATCTCTCTTCACCACCGCCATCCAAAATTGGTGAGACCCAATTCAACTTCTGCATGCATCACTAAACCTTAGTGATGACTCCACGTGGATTCCACAAAATTTCATGCTTCTACCTAAACTGGCAGTTCACTGTCATTTAATACTAAAAATCAAATCACATTAATAGCTTAGGAACCATCGCTAGATTACCACTTTCCATATGACCCTTAGGTCCCCTTTCCACATTTCATTAGTTTAGGGTAGATTCCATTAGTTTAGGATATGACCATAGGATAGTTTAGAAGTATTTACCTTAGGTTTAAAAACATTTCTATAGGTAAATTTCCACCTTAGGTTAGGTTATAGCCCATAGCTATTTAGTATTAGGTATAGGTTATAAATAAGCCTAACATCACCTTAGGTTATTCCCCCCCCCCCCATACTCCAATTTAGAACATGCAACCTAGGTTAGGATGTTATCCTAGATGAAATAGGCATAGATAAATGATAGGTACATTTACCTTAGTTTAGAATCCCGTTAGGATAGATCTCACAAGCCTAGGACTTAGTTTTATTTTTCCTCCATAGTCCTGAAGTAGGTCTCATGCCACTTGATGATGTTAGCGTCTCGAAGAGATCAATTAATAAGATCTGAGCACCTAACATACAACGAAATGCAATCACAATCTTACAAGAAAAATAAAAGAATTTGTAAACATACAAAATTTTAGTCCATTATGTCCTTCAACCTCTGAATGTCAATTTACCATTCAGATCAGGTAAGAAGATTTAAAACATACCTTGGATCAATGGAATTGATCCAAGGATGCGTTAATTAAATAGAGATAAGTTTGTAACATCATTACCAGATTACAAATCATCTATCTTAAGTGAAAGGGGATTCTTTGCAAGCAACAACATTTCAGCCTAATGAAATCAAGAGCAGAAATGACTTATCCATGGCAAGCATGATTTCTGACAATCAAGGGAACACATCTTATCAAGAAAATCACATGTCAACGCTTGCAATGCAAAAGAGGAAAGATAAAAAAATTTCAAAGGTGTTACATAACATATAGTCTATCATAATCCTCCTTTTCTCATATATTTTCCAATTATTTTTTCCCACGTTCTTTATATATTTAGCTTTCTAGATCTATTGTACAATTTATTTTTCAAGATTTCAAAAATATACAAATATGAAAAATACATAAGTATGAATTAAATTTAAAAATTGCACAAATATTTGAGACCTCCTAAATATCATATTCTTAATACAATTATGTAATTTTAATTTTATTTTATATGAAGTGAATCTAATTGGTATGTAATGTTGAACACTAGCTGCTACTACCATATATGGAACTAATAATTAATCTACTCTTCATAAAAACTATAGTAACATAAAATATATTAGCACCCTAGGCAGTTTCCTAGTTTTCCTTGGCCTTAATACCCATTTGATTTCACTCATTACCCACAAAAATTATTTTTATGCATTCATCTCAGAGGCCACTTGGCTTAATTTGATGGTGAGCAAATTGTAGTTTTGAGCTAACTAGCTCAAAAAGTCCATTACAGTTTGAGCCTTGGTTACCATTTTTTTAATTTTCTATATTTTTGGTGATTATCTGTATAGAATGGAATATGGTAGATTTTGTCTACATTCTATTTAGGATCCCCACACCATTTTTACAGGCCCATTTTGTGGTCACTTTGGCTAGTTTATGCAATGGTGCAACAAGGGCATGTGGACTTGTGATGACTCTCTAAGGTTCATATAATGTTTAAAACTCATGTTATGTTTGGGGATACATATGTTGAATAGAAATAAGAGGTTGGGTAATTGAAAATATGATTGCAAATGGAATATTGGACTCATGTAATTTGGCACATTCATCTAGCCATCTATAGTAATAATGGAAAACTAAAAACTTTCTAGAGATCATAAAATCTTGGTGTTACTTTGAAAATACTTTGAAATTTGGTTTTAATGAATCATTGATTGGTTTTTTTTATCTCTTCCCTTATTTCAATATGGTAATGTTTTGGTTTAATTTATTATAAAAATAATTAGTTTTCTATCTCTCTAACTTCTCTCTAAAACTTGAAAATAATTTTTTTAATTAAATAAGTATAGAAAACATATATTTTACATTCTCACTAACTCTAATTTTATTAGGGAGTTTTTTTAGATCATTAGATGGGAGGTGTGTGATGTGGATGTCAATATGGAGAATAGATGTTACCTAAATCTCTCAGTATAGGCACAATGTAGAAGTTGACTTCGAGAGCTTTCTGCTAACTATTTGAACATCGAAAACGGAGTCTATACGTGCAAACAGTGGCTGGTCAAATTTGAAATCAACCCTAGGTCAGATGGGGTCAAATGAAAAGCTAAGACATGGCAAAAAAATATCTTGTGCTTGGGTTTATACCTCCGGTCTTTGACACACAATATCGATCGTCTTTTTCAGGGATCGATAAAAACAATATGCCACTTGGTGGGTCCTCAAACCACCATGTGGCCTTCCACCACTTTGCCCCAAATCAACTCAAGTGAGTTGATAGAGTAGCCATCAAGCTATATGATGAGTTATGAGTGAGTTGTGTTATTTCTATTAGATTAAGTATTTACCTTAGCTCATGTTCACCTATGTACTTTATTTACTTTTATTGTATTTATCCTCACCCACTTATGTGTGTGGATATTTCTTTTATCTTATCTAGATATTATGAGATATTATCTAGTTGTTAGGTATAGTTCTTTCCTTGATCTATGGTATTGACTAGTTCTTTCCTATATATATGGTATTGACTAGATCTTTGATGTTTAGTTCTCTCCTAAATCTATGGTCTTGACTAGTTCTTTGATGACTAGTTATTTCCTTGATTTATGGCTTGATCTACGACCTTGGCTGGCTCTTAGATTGTTATTTCTTGCCTATTTAAACAAGGCCCATTCTCAATGTATTACATTGAGTTCCATTATAATATATGATATTCCTGCTCATTTGTTTGCAAAGGTTTTATGTAAAGCTATTCTGGTGAATTACTTTCATCTTATTGATCGTGGTGTTTGATTAGCATCTGTATTCTTGGCTTGGTACAATCTGGTTATTGTTCCTTTCATGGTATCAGAGCTATAGATGATGTAGACATACATTTGTAAGTTTTTCTTTGCAAGTAAGGGTTTATTTTTTCATGTATTCAGATTTTGTTAACAATTTTTTGTAGAGTGCATTTTTATGCAAAAAGGAGTGTGGCATTGGATTTCGAAGGTGCCAAAACCCTAGAATTGACTGTAAACTTGACCATGTTTTGAGAAATTCAAATATGGATGTAGATCTGTACCCTATGGGTGCATTATTTTATCCATTAGATATAAGTGTGTACCTTCCAGATGCATTCTTTTACCCTCTGGTTATTTTGGTTTTGGATGCAGTCTTTTATCCACTGGATGCATATCTGTACCCTCTAGGTGCATTCTTTTATCCATTGGATATAAGTGTGTACCTTCTGGATGCATTCTTTTACCCTCTGGATATTTCAGTTTTGGATGCAATCTTTTATCCACTAGATGCCGATCTGTACCCTCTGGGTGCATTCTTTAATCCATTGGATAGAAGTGTGTACCTTCTGGATGCATTCTTTTACCCTCTGGATATTTCGGTTTTGGATGCAGTCTTTTATCCACTAGACACAGATCGGTACCATTTAGGTGCATTCTTTTATCCATTGGATATAAGCATGTACCTTCTGGATACATTCTTTTACCCTCTGGAGATTTCAGTTTTGGATGCAGTCTTTTATCCACTGGATACAGATCTGTACTCTCTGGGTGCATTCTTTTATCAATTGGATATTAATGTGTACCCTCTTAATGCAATGATTTACCCTCTAGGCATTTAGGTTTTGGGAGAAGGATTTTATCCTTTGGTCACAAGCATGTATTGTGTGGATGCACTATTTTACCCTTTGGACATTTGGGTGTCACGTGTACCTTTTAAAAAGATTAGCATTAAAATATTTTTTTAATAGCAAAACCTTGTAGAGCTCATAACTTTTGATCCGTAGCTCGGATTAAGGTGATCATTTTTTTGAAATTGTGTATTTTTTCGAGATCTACGCATTGGTGAAATTTTTATACACATATTTCAAATGTAAAAATTATTGTTACTCAATGTAATATTTACATGCACTCGATTATAAAGTGCCAAATTTGGGATAGTGTTATGATCACTTTTAGACACAATTTCAGTTGAGCCTGACGTCCTAAACTTTTGGGTGTTGCATTCTTATATCTATGAGTGTATACATTTATATCTCTCTTGTTTGTTAAGATATTTTGGATCTGTATTTTTGACCCTTTTTTGGCATTTTGATAGTCTCTCTTGTGGGGGAGCTATTCTGGTGAAGCCCAATGTTAGTTTGTCAGTGTTCAAGTAGTTGATTTTGGCAACTCATATAGATCTTTGATATCACTCTACTTATTCATCATTATGGGAGGGTGTGGTGTTGATACTGCTTCTTCAGGTTTTATGTCCTTGCCTTGTTACCTTGGCTTTTCTTAGATCGTGGCACTCCTATTTATTTTTATCTCATCTCCTTGCCTTGTTTCCTTGGTTTTTCTTGGATCATGGCACACCTATTTGTAGCAGTTGATCAAATTATGTTTGGTGTCTTTTTACTTTTTTGACATCACTCCATTGATAGTCTCCTTGCATGGAGCTATTCTGGTGAAGCCCAGTGTCAATTGTTTTTTATTTATATGATCAAGCAGTGGATTTAGACCACAGTTTGCACCACACTTCTTCAGCATTGTATGAGTTTTTGGAGCTGAGTTTCTAAGGATATCTTGCAGGAGGGATTTTCTCTCTACTTTGTTATTACTAGTTTTGGGTACTTTACGGTGTCCATTTTTCCCAGTTGTTGTACATAGGTACCTCATTAGGCCTTGTTGCTGAGACCCACCTTCTTTTCCACCCACCTAAACTATTCTTACGAGAGGGTGTTAGTGTAGGTTATTATTTATCCTTTTATTTATTTACCAGGATAATTCTTACACTTGTGTTAGCCCTACACTTGTTGGGTTAGCTTACTAGTCTTATGGAGTTAACTTAACTACCAATATCAGTTAGTGGGATTTCTTCACCATTGATTTAGGTAGTAGTTGCACTTCCCTCCTCCTATATGTACATCTTTCTTATTGAATAATTCAATTCATTCTATTGTAATGTATCGAGAATTATTGATTATGATGCATTTCCATATATGGTATTTTAGCTCTTCTATTTTACAAATCTAATGTGGTGTGCTATTATCATCTAATATCACGGCTTGGAACAATATTCTTATCGTTCCTCTCTTGTATCTTTCAAAAAACAAGAGAGATATAAGAGAGATACTGTCAACATGCCAAAAGTGTCAAAAATATAGATACAAAATATCTCAACAAACAAGAGAGATACACTACACTTGCTAAAGAAAAATGCTCAAAACAAGAAGTATCACAATGTAGAAGGTATAGAAAGTGGAGCAAGAGGTGGAATGGTGGAGGAGCCATGCCTATAGAGTCCTCTCAATGAATGCCTATGTCACCTCTACGAGTGATAAGATATCCACCCCAAATCAACACAGATGGATGAAGAAGATGCCTACATATGACTTGGTGCACCAGAATAGATCCCCTAGAGATAATTTCAACATGCCAAAAGTGTCAAAAATACAGATACAAAATCTCTCAACAAACAAGAGAGATACACTACACCTGCTAATGAAAAATCCTCAAAACAAGAAGCATCACAATGCAGAAGGTATAGAAAGTGGAGCAAGACGTCAAATGGTGGAGGAGCCATGCCTGTAGAGTCCTCTCAATCAATGCCTATGTCGACACCACGAGTGATCAGATATCCACCCCAAATCAACACAGATGGATGAAGAAGATGCCTGCATATGACTTGGTGTAAAATGCACAATGGGTGCATTCAAAATAACATCAAAATATGTGTCAGGTTGATCATCTCTGACACCTGAAATCTCAGGTTTCTCAAGCCTGAGTGAGGATACAGAACTCATGTGTTTCTCATGATCCTTAGAAAGAGTCGAGTGAACAAAAAAAGGAGCTCTGTAAATGTGTGATCCCAATGAAGTATCTACTCGAAAACCAATGTCATGATAAGAATTCCACTTAACATATGGAATAGAGAAAACAATACCCTGTGAGTGTCTACCAATACCTCTGCTAGTGAAACCCATAAAGCAGAGCATGCAAGAACTGAAGTCATTCATATGCTTTTCAAAAAGGCCATGTAGTTGAGCAGAAATAGGATACACAACATCTGGTACTATAATAGGCACAGATGTGGAAGAGCATGCAATAACAAGCTTCAGAGGTTTAAAAGAATCAAGAGCAGGAACATGCTCAAAGACTAATAGATCAATGTCAGTGGGTACAAGAGAAATAGCTACAAGTGGACTAGGTGCATGGATATGGTTGTCCACAATATCATGGTGATTTTGTAGGCTAGCAATTTGTTGTTGTAGGGAGTGGATTATTGTATCCTTATCATGAATGAGTGATTGTAGAAGAGAATTTCACTTCTTTAGCGATCTATTTTCTTCCACATATTTTACAATATCCTCTTGAATTTCACGTACTTCATAGAAAAGCATATCATTCTCATAATCCATGATAGAGAAGAATGTAACTCCAAAATTTTTAGGACATCAGGCTCAGTCAAAATTGCATCCACAATTAATTACAACACTCCTCCATATGTGGTACTTTATATTTATAGTGAAAGTGTCAAAATAAATATTTCCAGTGGAAAGAGCACAAAAAAAAAGCACTTTTACAAAAAAATGACACTCAAAACCGAGTTACCAATCAAAATTTACAAGCTTTTTAATATTTTTCTCCGTTATTTATTTTAGTTGCCACTAAAACAAAATAAATTACTATTGCCTTCACCACACAAATAAAATTGAAGGGGGCTGAATTTAAGCACCTACTAGTAGGAATCACAAGCTTTAAGCCCTCATATGACCATACCATATGACCAAGGGCTAAGGATTTTGATGGGTGTTCAGAACCAGTCAAGGTCGTAGATCAAGCCATAACCATATATTTATGAGAGAACTAGACATCAAGGATCTAGAGATAACATCTCATAATATCTAAATAAAATAAAATAAATATCCACAAACATAAGTGGGTGAGGATAAATACAATAAAGGTAAATAAAGTACCTAGGTGAACATGAGCTAAGGTAAATACCTACTCTAACAATTTCATTGTAAGGGTGAGTTGAGTTCATACTTGGGCAAGCTGCGAAGAGTCAAGTTTACCATTGAACTCGGCAAGCTAAACCTTTTGCATTGGCTGGTTAAATGTTTTCTCTTGTGGCCCAAGCCACACATTGTATGGTTGGTGAAGGATATTTTAGACTTATCCTCTCTAATTCCCAATTTATATGGGATAATCCTCTCACCTTGAAAAAATAATTAGCTGATCTGGTGGGAAAAACAACTCCCCCCAACCATTTGGTGACATGGATAGTGGGAGTGTTGGCAGACAGTGAAGGTCCGAAATACTCTGTGAGTATGTGGATAGTGAAGGGATCATAGCACATGATGTAGTGGGGTCATAGACCCTATGGAAAGGCATAGGATGGGCATGTGAATGGAGAAAACTCACACACAACGAGCTTGACAGTATGCTCGGAGGTTATTTTGACCGAGAAAAATGGGAAACAATTGGAGCGGGATTTTCACCGCTACCTATCACCTCCGAACCAGTCACTCCAAACAACTCGGTCTCATTGAGTTAGTTATAATAATGGCAATAATCCATTTAAACTGGTTTTTCAAACCTCCTTTGGCTATAAAATCCAACCTCTCCTTCCTCCCAACACACAATCTCAATTTTAGCCTAGGGTAAAGCTCCTTGTGAACTATTCTTTAATTTGATGAGGTGAAGAAATGTTGAGGCCTTAGTATTGTTTTAGGCATTATATATAATGTGCCATATATTTTATACACCATTATTTGGGAGGAAAATTTAAGACATGTATTATTATATAGCATTATTATTTTAAACTCATATATTTACTATAGGCATATTGTTGTAGCTAAGGCCTATATAGGCATGTAATATGTAAGTCATATTATTATAGGCATTATCATTATTCTTAATTCCTATTATATTATTTAATAGGTAATTATTATGAAAAATAAGCTTTGAATTCTCTCCGAGAAGTACTCTAAGCTCGAGCTGATAAGGATGACTGGTGAAGTTTGATGGCGATCATGGTGACGTCATGGAGATGGAAGACCTATTTTAATATAGGCATTATGGAGAGATACTAAGAACTATATCATATAGGCACCATATTTATTAAGGATTGATATTATTTGTTATTGGAAAGATGAAGATAAGACCTATTATTTTTAATAGGCAACATTGTGATTGGGAGTTATTCCAACTACCCAATAGGCAACATTTGAGCCACACTTCAGAATGCAGAGCTTGGAGAATCGACTAGGGTGCCATCTAGAAGACCAATTGATATACCAAAGGAATTTTTGCCTGAAGGAGAATACTGGATCGAATATATCAGTCGGGGTCACTACTTGGTATAAAGATTCTTGTTCTTATGTATTCAGTATTAGCATGCTTAGATTGTATTATTTTTTATAGTCATTAAAGTAGATGATATATCAATTCTATTAATGAACCCGGAGACGTAGGCATTCTACCGAACTCTGTTATCAACCTATGTGTAGTGTTTTTTTAATTTTTGCATTGCTTTAAGTTGATTTTAATGTGGTAAGTTCAGAAAATAATTTAATGCTTATAGGGATTTGTGATCGAGTTAGAAATTTTTGGTCAATTTTCGGATCAGTGTGTTTATGCCAGTGTGTGTCACTAAACCATGATTACATGATTTTACTGGTTATAGGTGGCATGATTATATTATTTGGTTGATACAAAATGAATGTTAGTGATGTACATGGTCCTCTAAAATTTTATCTTTCAAGTGAGAATAATGTAATATTTTCTTATTTTTATGTATTCTTTCATGTTGTTAAAGTGAAAGAAATTGAATTAATTGTAAATTTAATGGATAACCAATGTTATAGTGCTTAAATAATCATAAAAAGATGCATTTAAAGATTTTTTTATTAACTATTTTTTTTTTCATATGATTATAGGAAGAAAGGTAAAATGTTTTCATGATTGTGTGGAAATTATTGAGGTGAAAAATACTTACATTTCATTTAGCAAAAATCCATCACATCGGAAAAAATCATTTTGTTAGTTACGATAACTCCTAGTAATTTGTTTGATTGTGTGTTAGTGACATTAAATGAAAAGGATGCTTGTATCATAAGCATGTAAATAAATAATGATTTTTTTGATGGTATAACATGCACCAACCCTTAAAACCCTTTAACCTCCTTTCTACTGAGTAACTTAAGTCATGTGTTCCTTGTTTATTATAATTGCATTTTTTATCAATTTTCTTGGTACTCACAATGGAAATTTAAAAATGGAAAAGTGCTTAATCAAGTTGATAAGGTGTTATAACACCATTTAAAATAGGATTAAACTTATATTATGCTGATTTTAATATTACCAAATTCCTTTGACATAAAGGTTAGGGAAAATCTCAGATTAAATTATGATACCTTATGTTTAAACTAGTAGTTATTGGGTATCTCATTATAAAGGCGACCCTTGGTGGCATCATCTTTGTAAATCCCTTCTTAGATAATGGAATTATAAGACTTATTGGGTGGTACCTCAAAATCATTATATTTTTCTAACCCAAGAATTGGTAGATAATGTTTTTATTCATGAGTGGGGGTAAATATTATGGTTTAGGAAGAAACTCTAAGTTTATTAGGACTAGGGAATTCATCCTAACCCAAAATGTCATGATAATTCTGATGGTGTATCATAGTGCTTTGGAGAAATAGTGGAATCATAGATAATGATAATGGACACTCCTCCACACATATGTGGTTTCTTATCTCTATGATGTGAAACTTGTACTAGTATAATGGCTCATGTGATCCTCTTATATAATATAATTTTCAAATATGGAATTTTTGGTCTACTAAACCAGCTAGATTATAGAGATCATTTAAGATTGTTTTATGCATCATTTTTTACTCAAATAGTTATCTCTCTTACCTTTAGGTGTTGTTCTTCCATGGGCTTAGTGTATAGTACATGGAGATCGATGTGTATAATTTTATGCATCAAGGGTATTAGTGTTTATCCTAGGTAGGCCCTTATGTATAATACAAGAGATATTTACTTGAAGCAAAGAGTTAGGTTAATTGTTAATAGTATCCTCTTCATATTAAAATCTCTCTCTTCATTCCCATGAGCCTAGATTTTAGACACGCCAATGGTAAATGTGAAAAAGGGCTCCTGGGATGTCTCATAGATATGAATTTATTAGAATGTCTCTCAAATCTAGTGTTGATTACATCATAGGCAGAAATCCTCTTGAGGATGAAATGGATTAAGTGAACTTAGGACCACCTAAGAGTTTTTTGTAGATATTGTTTGTGTTTTAATTAAATGTTTACTATTGATACAACTAGGAGGTTACTAGAAGAAAGAAAGTTTACTTGAACTTTCTTATTAACTTGTAGTTAAATATCCCACATTTGAAGTTAAAGTGATCAAAAGAATTTTCTTATGAAGAATCACGTGCCATGAACATGAGTCTCATGAAAATAGTACTTTCGTTAATAATCTAAACTAATAATAGAGATATACGAGTTATTAATGTTAGAGTTTAAAAATACCTTGATTTTCTTCTAGAAAGTATGTATTATTAATGAAGTGATAAAAATGTAAATAGGAAGTATGTATGTCCTTGGTATTAATTGATTATTGATTGATCATCTAGGTAAAACTTGTAGAACTTTACTGCTATTTAATTGTTTCTGAAATGTTGAGTTTACAGCTTAAAAAGAATCTTGACTTATATCTTGTAATGGGAGATGAAACTTTAAAATTTTCACAATAGTTTTATGACTCATTCCCATAGTGATTCATGTCTCTTTGGAAAATTATTTTCCTACTTTTCATGAGTGCGGTCAAACTTGTGAGGTCTTAAAATGATATCAAATTGGTTATTATGCTTAGTATGATGGAATTTTTTTTGAAGGGAGATGAATGTTTACATTAGGATGAAACTTTAAGAATAGGAGAATATTCATTCTTGATAGACATTAACATAGGATTATTACGCACTACATGTGAGCAAAAATATGAATGAATGTAATTCCCCTTAAATCTAAAACCCAAAAAGTCCTCTTAAACCATGCTAATTTTTTTTGTTACATCAATAATTATTATGTTGTGTATTTGTTATAACACCTTAATAATATTAAGAATCAATTGTATCCAAGATTCCACACCAATATACAATTATCTCTATTTCGAAAACATAAATATCCCATACTCACTCAAACAAGAATTACACACAAACAACACAGTTCTCTCATGAGGAAACAATTAGAGTTCTAATCAATCATTTCCATAGGTCCCATTGATTTGTATTTTCCTTGAATCTTAATATAACCTTGGATTCCATTCATCATATTTTCCTATATGTAATATTTAATAGTTCTGTGTTTTCCTCTATAGAGCATGATTAATCTCTTTTTCTTAAAGTTTCATTGCAACGGAAAACACTAATATTCTTTTGTATATATTACCATCATGTTAAGCATAATAACCCATTGGATATCATTTTAGGATCACACGAGTCTTACAAAACTCACGCAAAGTACGGAAATAATGTTCCCAAGAGGATTGAATCCTTATAGGAATTAGTAGTATAACTATTTTTGATAAGTTAGAAGTTTCATATCTCATGATAAGAAATAACGTAAAAATTCATTTTACACTTCAATCTCAATGAATTAAGAATAATTAGTTAATGGTAAAGGATGACATGATTTACCTAGATGATCAAGTAATAATCAATGAACCCCAAGGTCATACATATTCTTACCCAATTACATTTATATCACTTCAGTAATGATGCGTACTGTTGGCAAGAAAGTTTATCAAGGACAAATTAGTGGTTATCTTGCCAACGCTCTAGGAGTCTAAGTCCCTCTACTTAATTGTAGCAGATGTCGTATGTGCATGCACGACTAAAAATGAGTTTTCTTTTGGTGGCCTTACGTTTAGGGATCCAAAAGGGACACTCAACTGACCATGCGGAAAAATATTATAGATATTTGCAAGGGAATAATTTGCTAGGAGAGTTGGAAAGGGTGTGAGAAAATTAGAAAATATAAACTAATGTTGCAATTAGAAAATCAGAGACTTGTATACACCAGCCAAAAACTTTATTACATGCACTAGAATTTAGAAGAAAACAAATCCGCGTAACAGAAATAAGACCAAATAGAATTTGATGAACACAAAGTACCACTAAACCCCTCAGTCAAAAAAGGCTAAAATTACTTCTTCCTTTATTGAAGCTCAAACAGAAATTGTACATATCATAGAAATGGAAGATATTTTGAGTAGGGAAAATAGAAGAAATTTACTATCTCTTTGCTCTCTTCACAAGGATATCTCTCTCATGAATTTAAAAAAATGGCTCTAATATATAATAAGTTTAAGAAGATTTTAAAATTTGTATAAGAAGAAGATCCAATGAGGAGCTAGTTACAATTTATAGAAGAGGATGCAACTCTTCATCTTCCCGGTGACTTTTCAAATACTTTAATTTGACTTTAAAATGTTCATATTCCACTTAAATATTTAAGTCTCTTTTATAAAATCAAGGCACTTAAATTTTCATTATGTTTCTAAACTCACTTAAATTAATATTAAAAATTTTAAACCTCAATGAAAAAATATAACATTTATGAGAGAGAGTGTTGGGTGAGAAGAGAAGAAGAAGAAGAAAGAAGAAGAATCATGTGGAAGAATGAGTTTCTGTAGTGGACTTGGCTCCGCTCTCTGACTACTCTCCACTTCACATTCCTGAGAAGACTTATGTCTTTCCAAGCTCCTTGTTGAAATGAGCCACGACAGGTTCTACTTTGTCGGCATGAGGGATGTGAACGGAGCTCAAGGTTTTGGTACATCCATCGGCCACACTGTTGATGTCCTTACACTTCCTGAACTATGATGAATGCTTTTCTGCGATAAGTGACATGGAGGATCATATCTTTGAGAGGAATTTGAGAGTATAATTAGTGAAGGAAAATGGGTTACCCACCTCTTTCTTGACATCGTCTTCGAAAGGGGTGATTAAATCATCAACAATTGTGTGTTCTCTCATTGTAATTACTCCAAGTTTATAAAAAAAATTATTTATACTACCCTGCATATTATATATTTGTTATTATTTATCCTCTCACTCTGTGAAGGCCCAATTGATTTCCTCAAACCTGATTTTGAAGGCCCTCACCCATACACGTGTTAAGTCTTCTGAAGGAGTTTCAAAAACCTTCTTTTTGATCAACTCCTGATGATGGGTGTTGCTCATCTCACTCACTACTAGTCCCAGAGGTTCCCAGTAATCTCTTTCTTTCTCCACATCCTCTTTGAGTACTCGTGTTTTGTTGGTTATTGTGCACATGTACGCAAAGAGCTTGACTTCCTCTTAGAGTGTTGGCTTCCCTTTTTTAGAGATTGAGTAAATCCATTCATTATTTTCTCACCCTTGCATCATTATATCATGCATTCTTTTGATGGATTCTGGATCGAAGCTACTGATGGGCACCATTTTCTCAATAAGAAGTGTTTTAGTGCTTGGTTCCACTAGATGTTGCACATAAGATGAAAGAGTTTGTACTTGTTCCTCTAGTACCTCAATCTTCTCTTTTTATTCTTTATTCCTTACCACTATATGAGAAGAAGATTGTTGATATATGTGAAAATATCCCTCATGAGTAGCTAGTCCCAATTGAATCGTGTTCATCTTGTAGTCAGTAAGTGTCATCTCATCCACTGGCTTGATTACCTTTGGCCAAGATACTTCGATGTAATAATTATATGTCTCCCCACTGTGGAATCATGAGGATGTATGTGTGATCTTTCTTGACCTTTTTTCTTTATCCAATGAGAAAATCACTAATAGATCAGGGAAACTACTTGTTGCATAATGTGAGTATCAAGGATGACCATTTCCTGCATCCATGGAAACATCTCGTCGGATTAAGGCTTGATGATGGGTACACCAACCATTCCTTGTTTTGGAGGATGCAGAAATTCATGTATGAGAGGAGTGTTGGTGTTAACAAGAGGCAAGACCTCTTGTAGTGGTTCAAAGACTAGATCATGAACCATGTACTCCTCATTTTCCTATTCTTTGGTTGTTAGATTTTTTGTTTGCATTACTGAGATAAAGTCTTCCTCCTATAACGACGCTAATGAGACTTCTTCTACCCTTACTTTCTTGGGTGTCTTTTCATGGGGAGAAGTTTCCAATTTTGTGGCCTTTCTTTTTGAACTCTTTCTAGAGTGTTTAGAAATGGAAGTCACCTAGTAGATCTTGCTCGAAGCCAACGACTTGTAGGTAGGAGAAGGTTGAGAATTGTATGAATTATGAGCCATATTCCTTGATCAGGGATGTCACTTGTGGTGACACACTAGCTTTAAGATCCTCCTCTAAGCTTTCGACCATGTACATGGTGAATGCATCATTCACTCGAGTGAAATTCATGTTGCTCTCCTCCATTACCAACTGTGGAAGTTTCTTGAACGCAGGAACCTTGGAAGTAATGTTTTGTGCAAGAGACAATCCTTTGAATGATCTCAAGCTTGTAAGGAGATAGACTAGGTAAGAATTCATATGGAACTTATTTTTCACGAGAACTTGGAGTAGTTGTAGATGGATATTTTCACTGATGATCTACTCCCAGTCAATTCTTTTCTTTCCTTATATTAATCTAAGGATGAAAATGCCCATCCTATCCTGTAAGTCTCTCGTTCTTGCTTCACCCATAACTCTACTAAGGAGAGTGATGGAATTTGATTATCCTTCTCGAATCTCACATCTTGGGCATCCTAGAAGGCTTTCTTCTTATTTTTAACCATGTGCCAATCGCTACTCCTTGGACATATGAATCAATTGTTTCCCAATCATGCAAGGCCATGTCCTTTGAGATGACACCATGTTGGGGGGTGTCGGTATCTACAGAGAGATTGAAATGGTCCTAGGGCTAATGACCACCATTGTTGTACCATTTTCAGCTTAGATGGTTCTTGTCTTGGGATAATAGTGGAAAGAGCAGGCTAGAACTAACTCGAGACTTTGCAAATATGTTAGGTGTTCTGCAGCAGTGAACGAGCCACTTGTTAATATATGGTCTTCAATCCTTTTTTGGTCCTTAGAGGCCATGTGAGTCTTAAGGTCATTCAAGTACATGTACAATACATCGTTGTCTTTCATGTCATACTCACAGGTGAAGGGTTGTGTCATCTTCTAACCTCTCCACTTCAATTTCATGTTTAGCCTAGAAAGAACAACTTACTAGTTTTATTAAGTGTGAAAAATCAAGTCCCCAATCCTCAATTGGATGGTGCGGCTCTATTTTCCTCTTTTCCCTATGTTTCTCTCTCCTTATGGGTCAAATTTCTATTTTTAGCAGGTGCTTATATGACCACTCACTATTTTTAGTAAGTTTTAAAATGCTCATTCTAGTGAATTCTCAGTTGCAATGCACCTCTGATGTCTTCGTCTCTTTACACATACTTTTGTTGATGAATTTCCCAAAATAACAGCCTCATATGCATAAGACTTGTTATTTTTAGAAAGTGGGTTTCGGGAGGTCGGATTGATGTGGAAAAAAAAAATTATATGGTTTTTTCCCAATATCACCCCTCTTAAATTTCAGAACTATCCACTTAATAGTCTAGGAGATTTTAAAGTTTCAAATGTTGGACCTGGTAGTGCTTCTAGATGTGGCATCCATTAAGGGAACTCAAAATTATAGGTCTAGTTTTCTTCTCCATTTGAACAAAAAATATGTTTTTTATATGGGTTTCTTCTTTTGATGCTTCACATGCAATTCTACTTCGTTTCACCCAATGGTTTGACAGGAAATTGGATTTTTTCTTTGTTGAGCCAGAAGTGGAATTTCTTCATTGTGGATGGTCTGTTACATGCGAGGAGATTTTGAAGGTTTATTTTTGATGGTCTTGGGTATAGGAATGAACAAAATACTATGGCTTGTTGTTTCATGCATCCTTTTGAGATATTTCTTTAACCTTTTGTTTCATGGCCATTGAGTTTTCTTTGTTTTCTCCATCTTCGTTTTGTGCCTCTCCTTCTGTGTTTTCTCAAATTTCCTTCTGGAACCTACATGATTTCGTGGAGTGAAGGGAAGTATCTCTTTAGCTGGTATGGTTTAAGGTTCATCAATTTCAAATGATGGTGAGAAGTTACAAAGGATCATGAAGGAAAAAATTGTGCACAGGGATGTAAGAAGTTAAGAGGAAAAGTGGTAGTTGGAATTTTTAAAAAAATCCAAAAAATGTGCACAGGTAGGGCTAGGGTGCATTTTTCATGTCTCGATTTCCCTGACCTTAGGTATGTGAGCAACACTGAATTCCATGGAGTTCTTGGAGCTGACATGTGGCAGTGATCAGACAATAGGGAATGGAGGTGAAAAAAAAAGACTTTAAAGAACTGGGGGCTGAAAGCCAATCACGTCGATGCCCAAAGGATTCCCCATAGGGGTTGGATGATTTTTTTCATGTCTAATTTCCATTACCTCAGGGATGTTTGAGTTACTTCAAATTCCTTAGTGATCAAGAGGATGACACGTTTCTTTGATTCGATGTTAGGGAATTTCAGCTCCAAAAATGTACTTAGGGGCTGAATTTATCAAACCTAAAGGTCAAATGAGGGTTCCTAAAGGTCACATGGGGGTTGGGAACATTTTTCCAAGGTTTATGTACCTAGACCTCAAGGAGATCAGGGGACAAAAAATCCTTCCATGATCCTAGTTTCTGACACATTGTCCTCCCAAAAATTGACTAACTCCCGAATTGTCACCACGAGGGTAACTTGGAATGATGATAACTTGAGCTTCTGGTCAATTTTAGTTGGTCACATTGTATATAATCATCACTTGGAAATGGAGTTTTGAATCCAATAGTTGGTTGGGGTATCATGTCTTTATTATTGCATCTGATCTCTGAAAAAATGGATTTTTGATTTGGTACTCCACCTGTACCTAAGAAAAACTTCTTGCAAACCCTATTCTCCAAGGTGTTGTGAAAAATATAATTTCTTCATCTTGTATGGCTTGTAATTATCTTTCCTGTAGATGTTTTTTCTTACCCCTATCTCCATCCAAATCTCTCTGAAATATTTTTTTGAATCTCTAGTAATTGTTTTAAGCATGTGTCTTGCCTAGGCTTGAGAACCCTATTTTTTATTTAGACCATTCCAAGTATTTCAAAACTTCCCCTAACTTTCCAAAATCATTTCCATGATCTTTTGAGGTTTTCAATTTACCTCCATGTTGAAATTTTTCCTTCCATTCTGATCCAGGGGGGTTTATCCAGTCCTAGGAAGGCCAGCGACGACCCTTCCCAATACTACTAGAAGATAGCATCTTTTCAGAACTTCCTAAAATCACCTGGAGGATTAAATTGAATTTCCTAAATCACCTAGGGGACCAATTTGACATCAAATATGGGGTCACCAGACTGATGAATTTGAGTTGGGGTGACTAGGAATGATAAAAATATTAAAATTTTAGCATAGGGGTATAGTTTTCATGTTTGGAAACTTCCAATTTCCCTATCACACATTTACACAAAAAGAGTTGGCTCTAGCTTGGGGACATGACATGGAAATCCAGAATCTCAATTTTAGACCATATAATTTGTTGACCAGTGCCTTATCCATTGGGCCCCATGGAGTCATGTACAATTTATGATAGAGAAGGAATGGAAGAAGGAAACACACAAACAAAATTTGGGAAGGAAAAAAACATGATACACAACGAAATGGGAAACACACCTAGCAATCACCTATGGTACAAGGCGGGGGACAACCCACTTTCACTGATGATATAATTTTAGGTATTTCCCACTGCGAGGAAATTCCAGAGGCATTCCATCCAAATATGAGAGTAGAAAAACATTCTTCACCACCAGCTTCACGAATTAGGAATGGGTCGAGCCATAGTGAATCAAAATTTCCATTACTGCCTTTTAGTTCCCTTCTCTTGTCCCATATCAATTAGAAGTCTCCAACTTTGAATTATCTCACTTTGGCCTTCTTATCAAAAATATTCTTTACTTTCAACTGGTGTTATTTAATATGGTCTACCACTCGAAGTCTAATTTATTCTAGCTTCTCAAGAAAGAGGATCCTCTTGTCAATGGAATCCTTGTACTGACAATATTCTATTTCCTGTAGAAACTTGAGACTGGTATCTTGATCATGAGGAGAATTTTTTCTTCAACCCCATACAACAGTTGGAATGGTGACATACCTATTGCCTTTTTAGGATTGATCTTGTCCACCCATAATGCATAATACAACTTTTTGTGCCAATTCCTTTGGTTTTCACCTACGATTTTGCGGATGATGGTCACAATGTTCTAGTTGCTTGATTCAGCCTGTACATTCCCCTTTAGATAGTAGTCAGATGAGCGAGATATAATATTCTGTAGCCATAGAAAAACTCAGTCAAATCCCTTGAAAATAAATAGGTAGCATTATCTGCTACAATCTTCTGTGGTACTCTGAAACGTACTATGATATTCTCATTGATGAAGTTGTATATCATTTCAGTGTTTTCTTGGTTGGACGGAATGACCTCCACCTATTTTATGAATTAATTTATCACCATGAAAACATAGGTGTTCCCCACGCTTGATTGAGGATTCAAAACACCAATGAAGTCTATTCGCCATTGCTGAAATGGTTCTTTAATGACAATTGATCTGAGCGGTAGTGCAGCAAGTTGTGGTCTCTGAACGGATTTTTTTCATGCTTCACATTTGGAAACCCATTCTTGTCTGCAAATATGGTGGGCCAATAATATCTTCCTCATAGGATCTTATTTGTAATGAACATCACTAAAAAATGTCCACCACATGTTTGGTTGCGGTATGCTTTAAGAAATTTTTATTTATTGCTCTTTATCTACGCACCTGAAGAAGCATCCATCCATACCTCTCTTGTAAAGTTTGTGATTCCGAATTATAAAAAAAAATCCTTTAGCTTGAGTGTTCTCCTTTACTTGTAATCAATATGGGGAGGAAATCCTCCATAATTTAATTAATAGGAAATAGCATCATACCACACATTAGTAGTGGTTACAAAGAGAACATGTGGATTGTTTTTGGAACAAGTTGAGTAAGCAAAATTTTCTTCACTGTGTTGATTTTTGAGTGTTTCATATTCAACAATCAACCTACACAAGCCATTTCCCATTACCAGGTTGGAGGGTCGAATCTCCAAGTCATATTATTGAGTCTTTACAATCCAATTTTCTCTTTTAGCTTTGGGATCTTGTTGTGTCAAGATGTACTTGATTGCACTGCTAGAGACCATCACCACCATATGAGAATTAACAATATAAAACCTAAAAAAAATTACATCCTTAACCACTGCATAGGAATGCTTCTCCAATTAGATGTAGTTTATTTTTTGATTTTTCAATGGACAACCCATGAAAGCAATAGGTTATTCCACTCCATCATTATTTTGAACAAGAACGATAGAGAGGGTATGTTCTGATGCATAAAAATACATGATGAATTCTTTATTAAAATCTGGAGACACAAGAGTCAGAGCCTTGGTGATGGATTTTTTGATATCTTTAAATGTTGCCTTCCCTTAATTGTTCCATTTTAATTTTTCCTTTTCTTTCATCATGGTGGTGATGTGCTTTTTCAATTCAACAAACTCAAGAACAAAGTGACGAAGAAAATTCACCTTTCCAAATAATGAATGAACTTCTTTCTTGCTGGTTGGAAGAGATAATGCTTGAATGGCTCATTCTCTCTCATGATCAATGTGTGCTCCATGTTTGTTCAAAATGTGCCCCAGTAACTTGCCTTCCGTGACTCCAAAAATGCACTTTTTTGGATTTAGTGATATGTCATGTTTTCTACACCTTGCAAGTACTTGTTCTAAGTGATGGATATGATTTCCCCTCTTCTTATTGTCAAGATATATGACAATGAAATGTTTTAAATAATTTAATGCCAAACCCACAAACCTTTGAAATGTAGCTCCCACAGTGATTATGCCGAAAGGAATTCTGTTGTAGGAAAAAGTTCCCTAAGGCATTGTGAAGGTTATCTTGGTGCGATCCTCTTCTGCCACTTTTATTTGATTATACCCTGAGAATCAATTAATCAATGAAATAATTTAAAATCTAGTGAATGCTTGCAAAATGTGGTCCATGATAGGGAGAGGATTATTTTCTTTCAATGATGCCTTGTTCAAGTTATAGAAATCTATGCATATTCTTATTTCAGCATTCTTCTTCCACACAGGCACAATGTTGGCCACCCATGTTGAATGATGGATGGGAAAGATAATCCTTGTATTGATAATCTTCATTACCTCCTCTTTGATGGTATAAGAAATATTTTGGTTATATGGCCTTTGTTTTTTATTGAATGGCTTGGCATCTTGCTTCAAGGGGATTGAGTGATCCATTTCCTTCAGTTGGAAGGATTTGAGTTCATCATAGGAGTAGGCCAAAACATCTGAATATTTCTTGAGTAACAAAACAAACCTTCTCTTTTTCTTAGATGATCAAAGTTTTTCCAATATTGAGCATCCTTGGCTCCTTCGGGGTGCCGATTTTTTCCTTATCAAAATCAGCTGGGCACCGAGAATATATTTTTTATTTCTCTTGAATGAATCTATCGTGTTTGTCAAAGAGGTTTTCCAAAGAAACTAGGCCTTTGGGAATCTTGTTCCCTTTCAATACGATCACTCATTTTTCATCAATCCCTTCAATTCATTCTTTCTCTTCTTCAACTACTACTTCTCAGTGTGGATTTTCACTTCCTTCAAAGAATAGATTATTGAAATTATCCCTTTGTTATAAAAATGCTAGAATTTGGTTATCATCATTAAAGACTTGCTAATGATTTGTATTATCTAGTACAATAGGCTTGAATACCATTTCAATGGTCACCTTGTCTTTACCAAAAGAAGGATGAGGTGTCACTGGGGAAATTGATAATTCAATAGAATCATCATTTTCATTCTTTTCTCCTAGGATAGCTTTAATGGAAAATACATCAAAAGATTCAATGCAGTACCATACTTTGTCTATATATTGTCAAAGTCTTAGATTTTTCACCTGATATTGTTATCATAATTTCTTTACTATAACCTCCACATCACCCCAACATCTCATGTTATTGATTCCCATGTATTCTTCCATGCCCAAGCCTAATAGGAGAGCTGCATATTCCATTGTGTTATTTGTATTATCAAATTGCAACTTGTAGGAAAATGTGTATAATTCATCGGAAGGAGAGTATAACACCACGCCTCCTCTCAAACCTGAACTAGAATGAATACCATCAAATTCCATCATCCAAACTTGATATTCTTCCTATTCCATAAGAAGTGGTAAGTTCTCATCTTTTTCTGATTTGAGGAAGTAGTTTCCTAGCCCGTTATCTTGAAAAATAATGTCTACCTTTGGATCATCATACTTTTGTACTGTTAACTTCATCTTTCTTACTAGAAAAAAATTCTTCATCTTTCCTTTCACTAGAATAGTTACAGATGACCAATCCATTTTTTATTTCTCCACCCAAGTCTCTGTAAAAGCTTCAACTCAATATAATTACAAAGGATGTTGGGATGTCCACCACGAGGATGGTTAGAAGCACCTTCTTGTCTAGAAAATTAGCTAATGCTACCTATGTATCTTTGATTCTTCCTACCAATGGAACTTGTTTGGATTCCACTGAATAGAAGGTGTCATTTTCCTAGGTCAAGGTGAGGCCTAGATCATTTGTAAATTTGATGGGCATCACATTATTTGAGGCTCTGGAATCTATGATACAATTATTATCTAGAAGCCTTTAATGAGGATTGACAAGTAGAAAGGTTCAACCTTGTTGGTTTTAAAGGCACTAAGGGCTAGCATGTTTTGAGAAGGTGGTGTGGATGGTGTGGGGGGGTAAGACTTTGGAACTTGGAATTGAGGTTATAGGGTTACCACCATGAACTACATCAATGAACCTATCAAATTAGGCAGGATGCGTTTGTAGGTATTCTATTTCTGAGAGCTGGAATTTATTTTTTCTTGTGTGTTCCACAAAGTCAAATGGGGTTATGGTCAGTGAGGAAGAGGTTCCAAAAAAGATATAAGATTTACATGGTGAAGGTTTTGTTGTTTTGGGGGTTGAATTTTATGCCACGGGTGTAGTAACTGAATTAGAAGAAGATGGGGATGAGGGTTTTGATGGAACCTTAGATGTTTTTGTAGGAACAACATTCAAAAGAGGATTATTTATAGTAACCTTTAAACTGGGAGAAGGACTAGAAGACTTACTTGGTATGGTAGCATGATCCTTGCTAACCATTGGGTCTATTTTTCTTTAGCCGACTCCATCAAAGGTGGTAGTGGTGATCCTTTTTTGATGATTTTATTTTGTGGAACCTCCATAGGAGAATATTATTTATTCTTCTTGTCCTTTACTGCAACCGTTGAAGATGGAACTCCTTTCTTGGATTTTGCATGAGTGAAAACTATGCATGAGAAACGTGGAGCATCATCATCATCTTCTTCATCATCAACGTACTCAATTAGTCCGTTGTGCATATTGTCATCAACTTCCTCGACCTCAAGCTATTTTTCATCATCCCCCACATTTTCTTCTTTAGGTTCTTCAGTTTCAACTTGCTCCTCTGGTTCTTTGGTGTCAAAGATGACATTGACTGGTGGTGCTTCAAGAGTGAGCCAATGAGGAGGTGGAGAAATCCTTGGTCTATTGGGAGGATTTGGTTTCCTTGGAGTATTCCGCATTGTGATCTGGGAGAGTTGTTTCTTCAAGGAAAGTAAGCCATTTTCCATTTTTTGGAACATTAAATCCATGGTTACGGATCTTGAATTTTGGATGTTTTGCTTTCCATTTGGGCTTTTCACTTTACTGGATAGGATTAAATCATCATCAGTTTCTATTGCGTGGTCACAAGATTCCCTTAATTTTCTTGGTTGGGTTTTTCCAAGAAAGAAACCTACTTTTGATGGCAAAGCACTGATGAAGAATCTCTTCAAATTATTTTTAAGAGGCACCGCATCTTCAAGGATTCTTATTATCACTCTATTATATCTTGCTATGAAGTATCTCCTTGATTCAGAGGTTTTTTTCTTCATTTGTACCAATTGGACGAAGAGATTCTAACAATCTTCCATGTTCTTGAACCTGTGTTCGAATTCACTTCTTATATCTTCTCAACAGGTGATATACCTCAGGGTTAGAATGTAGAACCATTCATAAGCTTTTTCTCGAAGTGACTCCATGAAGATTTGGACTGACACATCTTCATCCTCAATTCCCAATACACCGCAAGCGGTGATAAATGTTGTTACATGTTCTTCAAGGAGTTGAGAACCATCCCCTCTAGATTTTGGAAAGTTTTTTCTTGAGCCTCTTGGTAGCTCATGGAGTGGTTGAGTAATGGTGAGTGGGCCAGTGTCCCCCCCATGGTACGTTAGGCATACGAACCTCACGATCATGATCACGATCCCCCATTCTATTTCTATTTCTAGCTTCTAACCTCTCTAAGGCTGTGGATTTTACTACTTCTCTTGCATCCACCTTGGCTTGAAGTATTTCACTTTATTCAAGTTGAACTCTTATTTCCTCTTCCGCTCTTGCTTATCTTTCTCTAGCTTCTTCTTTGGTCTCTATGTAAGTGAAATCTTCAAGGTTATTTTTTATGTATGGAAATTCACTATCCAAAGGATTGGAAACACTCAAGTTCCCAACATGACCAGTTGCTTGACAAAAGGGAGACCTCTAAATATTGAGTAACTCTTGTCTTCTTTGAAGCTTTTCACAAGTGGGTTTGGTTTGATCTCTTTTTCTCTGTTATCAAGTGTATCTTCTATCCACTAGCTTGGAAACCTATGCTCTTATTTGTGGTGTCAAAATTTGTCTTTTCCTTTCCATTTCATTAGTGAGTTCCTCTTCAAGGTCAAGAATTCTTGTGGTAATGAATTAGTGATTGACACTTTTCCTGTTATGTTAGATAACTTCTCTTAAATTTGAAGCAATATCCTCTTGGATGTGAAAGAGAAATTTGGGTATTTCAACAGGAGGATTTCCCGGAATAGACATGGTTTGTAGACATGAGGCTCATATAACTATTTGAATTCCATAAATTTTCCTTTTTTGAATTTTGATTTTTTTTTTTTTTTTTTTGTATTTTTTTGACCTTCTGGTCATATTCGGGTGCAAATGTTTCTAAATCTTCCCCAAGGTGGGCACAAAAAATTGTTGGTGAGAAAATTATTTGCGGATAAATTTTTGGTTATCTTGCTAATGCTCTGGGAGTCTAAGTTCCTCTACTTAACCGGTGCAACTATCGTATGTGCATGCACAAGTAAAAAAGAGTTCTCCTAGTGGCCTTACATCCATGGATCCAATAGGGACACTCCAATGACCCTACGAAAAAAGTTTGCAGATATCTACAGGGGAAGATTTTTCTAGAAGAGTGGGAAAGGGAGTGAGAAACTTAGAAAAGATAAACTAATGCTGAAGTAGAAAATTAGAGACTTGCATACACCAACCAGAAACTTCATTACATATACTTGAATTTATTAGAAAACAAATCTGTGTAACAACAACAAGACCAAATAGATTTTGATGAATACAAATTACCACTAAACCCCTCAGTCAAAAATGGCTAAAAGTCCTTCTTCTTTTATTGAAGCTCAAGTAGAAATTGTACATATCATAGAAATGGAAGACATTTTTAGTAGGGAAAATACAAGAAATTTTGTATCTATTTTCTCTCTTCACAAGGATATGTCTCTCATGAATTCACAAAAAATATCTCCAATATCTAATAATTAGAAGTTTTATAAGAAGAAGATAAAATGAGGCGCTAGTTACAATTTATAGAAGAGGGTGTAACTCTTCATCTTCGCGGTGACTTGTCAAATACTTTAAACTATTCATATTACACTTAAATATTTAATTCCCTTATATAAAATTAAGGAAATTTAAAGTTTACATTATGTTTCTAAAGTCACTTGAAGTAATATTAAAAAGTGTAAACCTCAATGCAAAAATATAACATTGATGAGAGAGAGCATTGGGTAAGAAGAGAAGAAGAAGAAGAAAGACGAAGAATCATGTGAAAGAATGAGTTGCTGCAGTGGACTTGGCTCCGCTCTCTAAATTCTCTCCACTTAATGTTCATGAGAATACTTTTTTATTTCCAAGATCCTTGTTGAAATGAGCTGATTTAGGTTCTACTTTGTTAGCATGAGGGATGCGAATGCAGCCCAAGGTTTCGGTCCATTCATCGGTCATATTCTTAATGTCCTTGCACTTCCTGAACCATGATGAATGATTTTATGGGATAAGTGCAATGGAGGCTTGAATCTCTGAGAGGAAGTCAAAGTATTATTAGTGAAGGACAATGAATTTCCCACCTTTTACTTGAAATATTATTTGAAAGGGCCAATCAACTCATCAGCAGTTATGTGTTCACTCATTATAGGTACTCCAAGTTTCTAAACTTTATAATTTATACTATCCCGAAGCTTTTACATTTTTTCTTCTTTATCCTCTAGCTCTGTGAAGGCCCAATTTATTTCCTCATACCTAATTACCAAGGCCATCTCCCATACATATGTCAAGTATTCTACAGGAGTTTCAAAAACCTTCTTGTCAATCAACTCCTGATGATGCATGTTTCTCATCTCACTCACTACTGGTCCTAGAGGTTCTCAGTAATCTATTTCTTTCTCCACATCCTCTTTGAGTGCTCGCATTCTATTTGTTGTTGTGCACATGTACACAAAGAGCTTGACTGACTCTAGGAGTGTAGGCTTCCATTTTTTGGAGATTGAATTGATCCATTCGTTGTTTTCTCTATTCTACATTGTCAGCTCATACATTCTTCTAATGGATTCTAGATCAAAGTTACTTATGGGCACCACTTTCTCAATAGGAAATTTTGTAGTGCTTGGTTCCACCAGGTGTTGCACATAAGATGAAATATTTCGTACTTGTTCCTCTAATACCTCAATATTCTCTTTATATTCTTTATTCCTTGCCACCATATGAGAAGAAAACTATTGATATATGTGCAAATATCCCTCATGAGTAGTTGGTCCCAATTGGATCGTGCTCATCTCTTAGTTGGCCAATGTCATCTCATGAACTGGCTTGATTACCTTTAGCTGAGATACTTCAATGTATTGATTACATGTCTCCCCACTATAGAATCATGAGGTTGTATGTGCGATCTTTCTTGACATTTTTTATTTAGCCAATGGGATAATCATTAATAGATCAGAGACTGCTACTTATTTCACATTAAGAGTGTTAGGGATGACCGTTTCCCGCATCCATGGAAAATTCTCATTGGATTTAGGCTTAATGATGGGTGCACCAGCCATTCCTTATTCTGGAGGAGGAAAGTTTTGAATGAGAGAGGGCGTTGGTGTTAACAAGAGGTGAGACCTCTTGTAGTGGTTTGAAGACTGGATCATGAACCATGTACTCCTCATTTTCTTGTGATTTTGCTATTGGATTTTTTGTTTACATTACTGAGATAAAGTCTTCCTCCTACAGTGATGCCAATGAGCCTTTATCTACCCTGAATTTCTTGGGTGTCTTCTTGCGGGGAGAATTTTCCAATTCTGTGGCCTTCCTTTTTGAAATCACTCTAGAGTGTTTAGAACAAGATATCACCTCAACCACTTTTGAAGATGAATGATGTGAATATTTCTTCTAGCTTGGAGAAATTCCTTGAGACAGGATTACTATAGTATTCTTCTGAAACCAGTTCATCATTCTCCTCACCACCTTTTCAGTCCACTCCAATATATCTCCTGATTCACGAACATGCTAGTTGATTTAAGGGAATTGGGGACATCTTGACTGTTATGTACTTAGGATTGTACATCTTTATCCCATCATCATGAAAGATGTATTCATACCAAGATAATTTGAATTTCTTCATCTCATTGATTGTCATCCTCATGTGGTCCTTTTCATATACTTTGAACTTGTCAGTATAATTAGCCTAGTAGTCCTTGAATTATGGTTCATGTTGCAATTATGTGACATATAATAAGTCACGATATTCTTGAATGTCAAAGTTAGGCCTGAAAATGTAGGAATGTAAAGTCAGATGTGTGAAAGTAACCTCTAGGTGAGATGCATCATTTGAGATTTTGCATGTGAACACCCCTAGAGATATAGGGAATGAAATGAACTTATTTCTCTTGCTTATGAGATTTTTATTCACTTGATTGATCTTCCTGTAGAGCTCGAACAACACAATCTAGTCATTGAGGTACTTAGGTAGTCTCAGCAGTGCTTGATTGAAGTCAGTGACTTGTAGGTAGCAGAAGGTTGAGAATTATATAAAGTATGAGCTGTATTCCTTGATCAGGGAAGTTTTTTGTGGAAAATACTAGATTCAAGATCCCCTTCTAAGATTTGGACCATATACATGGTGAATGCATCGTTCAAGTGATCAAAATGCCTATTTCTCTCCTCCATTACTAATTTTGAAAGTTTCTCGAATGCAGACACCTTGACAATAATGTTTTGCGTGAGAGCCAATCCTTTGAATGATCTCAAGCTTGTAAGGAGATAGACTAGGTAAGAATTTATGTGGAAATTATTTTTCACCAATACTTGGAGAAGTTATAGATGGATTTTATGACTGGTGATCTACCCCCAATCAATTCTCTTCTTTCCTTCTGTCAATGTTAGGATGAAAAGGTCCCATCCAGTCTTATAAGTATCTCCTACTTGCTTCACCCATAACTCTACTAAGGAGAGTGATGGCATCTTAGTATCCTTATTGGAACTCACACGTTGGGATATTCTTGGGCATCTTATAAGTATTTCTTCATATTTTCAAACATGAGCCGATCGCTACTCCTTGGACATATGAATCCTTTCTTTCCCAATCATGCAAGACCCTGTCCTTTGAGATGACAACCATGTTAGGGGATGTCGTTATCTGTAGAGAGAGTGAAATGTTCCTAGGGCTAATGACTGCCATCATTGTACCATTTTCATCTCAGATGGTTCTTGTCGTGGGCTTGCAGTGGAAAGAGAAAGTTAGGACTAAATCAAGACTCTACATGGACACAGGGTGTCCTGTAATGGTGAACAAGCCACTTATGAATATTTATTCTTCAATCCTCTTTTGGTCCTTAGAGGCCATGCGAGTCTTAAGGTCATTTAGGTCCATGTACAAGAAATCATTTTCTTCCATGTCACACTCACAGGTGAAGGGATGTGTTGGCTTCTAACCCATCCACTTAAACTTCATGTTTAGCCCAGAAATAAAAACTTACTATTTTTAGTAAATGTGAAAAATCAAGTCCCCAATCCTCAATTGGATGTTGCAGCTCTATTTTCCCCTTTTCACTACGTTTCTTTCTCCTTCAGGGTCAACTTTCTATTTTTGGCAGATGCTTCTATGACCACTTAATATATTTAGTAAGTTTTGAAATTCCTGTTCTAGTGAATTCTCAGTTGCAGTGTACCTCCAATGTCTTCATCTCTTTGCACATCCTTCTATAAATGACTTTCCCAAAATAGCAGTCCCTTATGCATAATACTTGCTATTTTTAGAAAGTGGGCTTCGGGAGGTTGTATTGATGTAGAAAAAAAATTGATATGTGTTTTTTCCCAATATCGCCCCTATGAAATTTTAGAACTATCTACGTAATAGTCAAGGAGATTTTAAAGTTTCAAATTTTGGACCTGACAGTGCTTCTAGATGTGGCGGCCATTAATGGACCTCAAAATTGTAGGTATGGTTTTTTAATCCATTTGCAAAAAAAATTATATTTTTGATATGGGTTTCCTCTTTTCATACTTCATGTATAATTCTACTTTGTTTCTCCCAACGATTTTATGTGAAATTGGATTTTTTCTTCGTTGAGCTAGAAGTGGGATTTCTTCATTGTGGATGATCTGTTGCACAAGAGGATAGTTTGAAGTTGTATTTTTGATATTCTTGGGTAGAGGAATGAACATAAAAAATATGGATTTTTTTTTCATGCATCCATTTGAGAGATTTCTTTAACCTCTCATTTCATGGCCATGGAGTTTTCTCTATTTCCTCCTTCGTTTTGTACCTCTCCTTCTGTGTTTGCTCAAATTTAATTTCGGGGCCTATGCATTTTCATGAAGGGAAGGTAAGTACCTCTATGGGAGGTATGGTTTTAGGTTCAACAATGGATGAATGATGGTGAGAATTTACATAGGATCATGGAGGAAAAAACTGTGCATAGGGATGTTAGAAGTTAGAAGCAGGAAAAGCAACAGTTGGAGTTTTTTTTTAATCCAAAAACTGTGCATAGGTAGGGCTTGGGAACATTTTTCTTGTCTTGATGTACCTGAAATTAAGGATGTGAGGGACATCAAATTCCATGGCATTCTTGGAGCTGACACGTGGTGGAAATTAGATGACAGTGAATGGAGGTGAAAAAAAGTGGCTTTAAAGCACTAGGGACTGAAAGCGGGTCACGTGGATGACCAAAGGACTCCCCATAGGGGCTGGGTGAATTTTTCCATGTCTACTTTCCTTGACCTTAGGGATTTGAGGTACATCAAATTCCATGGTGAGCAAGAGGATGACACATGTCTTCGATCTGATGGTAGGGAATTTGAGCTCCAAAAATGCACTTAGGGGTTGAACTGTCAAATCTGAAGGTCACATGAGGGTCCAAAGGTCACATAGGGGTTGGGAAAATTTTTACAAGGTTGATGTACCTAGCCTTAGGGACATCAGGGATATAATTTCCCACCGTGCTCCTGGTGTTGACATGTGTCCTCCTGAAAAATGACCAACTCTCGAACTGTCTCCAAGAGGGTAACTTGGAATGATGATATCTTGAGCTCCCAGTGGAATTTATTGGTTAAATTTTATATGATCCTAAATGGAAATGGAATTTTGAATCCATTGGTATGGTTTTAATGTATTTATTCTTCCATAAAATCCTTGAAAAAAATGACTTTGGATTTGGTACTCTCCTTATGCCTGAGAAAACTTTCCTGTAAACCCTATGTGCCAAGGTGTTGTGAAAAATATGATTTCATCATCTTGTGGGGATTGTAATTATATTTCTGGATATGTTTAGTTTTACTCCTAACTCCATCTAGGGCTCCCAAAATCTTCTTCTGAATCTCAGTAGTTATTTTAGGCATGTGTACTACCTAGGCTTGTGAACCCTATTTTTTATTCAGACTGCTCTAAGTCTTTCAAACCTTACCCAAACCTTCCAAAATCATTTCCATGATGTTCTAAGTTCTTTACTTCACCTCCATTTTGAATTTTTCCCTTCCATTCCACTCCAGGGGGGTTGATCTAGTCTTGGGAAGGCCAACGATAACCCTTCCCAATACTGCTAAAAGATAACATCTTTTTAGAACTTCCTAAAATCACCTGGGGGATTAAATTAACTTTCCTAAATCACATAGGGGACCAATTTGACATCAAATAGGGGCTGAAAAGAGTGATGGATTTGACATGGGGTGCCTAGGAATGATAAAACATGAAAAATTTGGCACAGGGGTATAGTTTTCGTGCTTGGAAACTTCCAATTTCCCTGTCGCACATTTTCACAAAAACACAGACATTCAATTAGAAAATCAAAGTATTTTCAAACCCCAATCCAAATAACTTTTACAACTTGAATAATAGTATATATTAATGTCTATCTCAATATTTACATATGACTGGTGGTATATCTAGGATCTCGTGTGCTTATAGAACATTTCTACATAGGAAAATAATTCACATCAAGAGTTTTAACTACAAGTTAACAAGATAGATCAAAAGAACTTATTTTATTCCAAAATCCTCCTAGAAACACAACTTAGGTGATGTAAGTGGACCACAATCACTATCCACATTGATCTCTTAATAGGTCCTAATATTAAATTAATCTCATTTACCCACAATATAATTTCAGCCAGCAATGACATCAACACCAGGTAAGAAAGAAACTCCAATTAATTCATACTTATATATGTATCCTAGGAGCCCTCTTTCACATTCTCCATTGAAGTCTAATAGACATAGGATCATGGGCATAAAGAGAGATAATTGAGTTTTAGGAAGATGCTAACAACCACTAACTCAACTCTTTGATTCAAGTGGATATACCTTGTATTAGAGATAATGTCCTTTCTAGGATAACCACTAATACCCATGATGAATATAATGAAACATAGGGATCTATGTGTGCCAATACCAAGGTTAATGGAAGTGCAATACCCAAAAATTTTAGATTCAACTGGTTGTGTAAGCAAGGATTCATGAAGAATTGCTAAAATAACTCTACGAATAAACTAGTTAGAAGGACATAACTTCCACCTTTGGCTTACATTAGATAAAATATCACATGAGCCACCATAAAATAAATAAATAAATAAGTTTAATGTCAAAATCATAAGACACCACAAATGTACGGAGGAGTGACCATTAGTATTACAGTGCTGATTTCACTAAATATTTACTTATTCCAATTCAAGCAGTAAAACAATATAGCCAATATTGGAATCTAAAACTACTTGTTTTGGATTCCAAAATGTTAAATATTAGAATTATCTTGACTAAAAAATTACACATATTGGATTCCAATATTTTATATATTGGAATGTAGAATTACATATTTTGGAATCCAAAATCACATATATTGGAATCCAAAATCACTTATATTGGAATTTACTGCTCTCCAAAGTCCCATATATTGGAATCCAAAAAGTCAAATATTAGAATCTATTATATGGGCTAGCGTCTGCTAGGCATTATCTATGCTTTGGAATAAACAAAACATGTGTTTTTTTTTATATGGGATAGCAACCACTAGGCATTATTTTCGATTTGTTATGTACATAACATGTTTCTATTTTATAAGGGCTAGTGGCCACCAACCATTATTTATGTTATGTTATATAGAGAAAATGTTTATGTTTTAAATGGGATAGTGGTCGCTAAGCATTATTTATGCTATGTTATAAAAAAAAATGTTTATGTTTTAAATTGGCTAGCAGACACTAAGCATTATTTATGCTTTGTTATATACATATCATGTTTCTGTTTTATACAGTATAGCAAAAGCTAGGAATTATTTATGACATGTTATATACAGAACATGATTATGTTTTATATGGGATAGAAGATGCTAGACATTATTTATGCTTTGTTATAAACACAAAATGTCTCTGTTTTATACAGGGTATCGAATGCTAGGAATTATCAATGTAGCTTAATAAGGTTCTTATCAGTGTTTAAATGTCTTTAAGATTAAACTATGAATATTTGAATAATTAAAAATCCTTATGGCCCAATAGTTTCTAGGCTAATTAAACTCAAGAGATTTGAGGCACTTCTAAGTTTATGCAGTATGATGCAATCGAACCTCAACGTAACCAATGAATTACTAATGATATTCAGAAGAAATTAGAAGAGGGTGATAATTTAGAGTAGGAGAATGTAATTAACTATAAAACCAATCCATATATATTTGTATTCAATTAAGGATATGAAATAAATTTAAATTTCTTTACCAAAGATAGAAATGTAGAAAAACATTTTAAGAATTGTTTGAATTTTATTGTAACACTATTCCTGAAGATCTAGGATTCCAAATTAACAAAATAAATCATAGTGAAGCTCAAAAAATAAGCTCCCTCAAATTCAGTTTTCGATAAAATATCATCTTGAACATCTTCTATTGTCCTTCAATGGTTACAAAAAAGGCCACAATGTGGTGTTAAATTTGACTCCATTTTAGAAGCTTTTTTATCATTTTTATCCATAAAATAGTTACAGATATTTGAAATAACTGTCACATATGACTTTCATATTTTAGATATGACCGTCAATTTTTCTAGAGATTTATTTATATGTTAATTATATTAAAAAATATTAAAAATAATTAAGTATATACTATATAATTTTATATTTATTTTATGAACACTATAAAAAAACTATGTTACAATTTTTCAAGGGAATTTTTTTTGATAATTCACCACATAATTTATTCAATCATACTGTCCTCTTATAATTAGTGAAAATATAAATCCTCCCAACTTATATTTCAAAAATATCAACATATTATATTAGAGTTACATAGTACATTCATAATAATATATGAATGTACATATTATTGACAATGTTAAGCAATACCATCATAAAAACATTCTGAAAAGATAAAGTTATTTAGCATTTTCTTGCTCCAAATATTTAATGCCCTCTACCACATTCAATCCCTGAGACACTATTTGTGATATTTTTTTATACAAATCAGCCATCAATCCTTTATATTTTATACAATCTTTGCATCTTCTTTTTATCCCCACCATAAAATTTTCAGGAGGGTTTCCCTTTGCACCTAATGTAATACAGAAAGTGTTTTCAAAACTGTATGAAAAATCATTCCTAATCCAAACCTTTTCTAGGTCTCTTATTGTTATTCTCTCAACTATATTGCAATGTTCCTTTCCCCAAGTGAGTCTTGGATATAATACAATCGATATTTTTTTTATTAAAGAACCTTGATATCTTTTTAACATCAGGATAAATGATGTTATCATCAAGACTAGAATCATAGTTCACTGTATGGTAATAATAATTTTATAAATTCTGGTAGGCCACCTCATAGGTTGATGGTTTGTATGTCAAACCTAAATGGCATCTTCCTATTATATGTTTTATTTATCCCATATAACAGGTCCTCTATGTCTAAAATAAGTAAATAACTCTTATCTCTACCTGTAGGGAAGTAAACAAATTTTATTATCATTGACCGCATATCAATTATAACCAATTGAAATAAACAACATTTTAGCTTAAGGATAATAGTTACCAATTGAGATTGCATCTTGGATTACACTGCCTTTACATGCTATTGGATCCATTGATGCAAGAGATATTTCAAATAAACATTCATTGTTTCAAATGAAGTTGGGAACAACTGTCTTATTTTGAACTATGCATTTTTTTGATTGTATGAAATGTGAATGTTTCTTGTATGTGATAGAAGCCTTTGTTTCCATGTGTTGATATTAATGCTCCATTTCAATATGGTTGGGGATCGGGGGTGTTTCGTACAGAATTTGGTTCCGGAATAGAGTTTCTTCTATCCTTTCATTCTATTGAGAAACAGATAAGGGTTAGGGCTAGGAGGAATACCTGTTGAGCATTGGGAAGGTGTACGCGTATCGTAGAGAAATCAGATCGATTATGAAGAACTCCTTTTTGTCTAGGAAGGACTACCTGTAAGTAAGAATACAAGACCACCAGATCTTAGTTAGAGAATAAGTGAGGGAACTGCCTTAGGCCCAAGAAATATGAGACTTCCTTTCAAGGTGGTCAGTTCCCCTTTTAATATGAATTAAAGGAAAATGATAACAAAGAACTACAAGATACTACTTACTGGTTCCGGATGAAGATACAGGTCCAAGGAATGTGGTGGCGATAGTAAGGCTTAGTTGGGATGATCTGGTATTGGAAAGCGAGCTGATGAAGCTATCCTCAGTATTTTCCAATGCTTGAACGAGTGTGACAACGATCCAGTTGCTCAGTTACAGTCTTCAGCTCGATCCTCTTCTATGCAACCTCTTCTTCATTTTGTTTCACATCTCTTTTTTTTTCTTGCCAAATGAATTCCCAGGTCCTTTCTTTTTGGTTAGGGGAGGTCATTTACAGGGAACCGATGGCGGTTACGTAACCGATGACGGTTGAGTAGGAACCGATGTCGGTTAGGTCAAAGTGGTTATTTTTAGTAAAATAGCCAACTTTCCCTCCTTTTCTCTTGAGGGATCAGTTATGGGCTTGGTAAAGTCATTATTAGGCTCCATTTTGGTGCGGGTGAGGGGTAATGAGTCATTGGGTGTGGGTCTGGACCAAGTCATAGGTCTTAATTACTTGGTAAAGTCTTGGTTTAGGGTTAGGGCTAGGTCACGGTGAGGTGGTGAGATGAGGTGGCGGGGTTGGAGATGTGGATTTATTAATTATAAGGTAATTAATAAATCATTAGGTGTGTAAGGTTTAGGTGGTGAGGTAGGGCTAGGTTATGGGACGAGATACAGGGTACAGGGCGTCGTAAGACCCAAATTTGGTGTCTACAGGGGGCTAATGGGAAATGATGGATTCTCCTTTCTCATTGGATGTCTTGGTTGGGTGGAGAGTTTTGCCTTTCCCCCTTCCTTGTTGTGATCAAAGTTGCATAAAAGAAGAAACAAGCATGATGTTGTTTGGAGAAATAATTTCAGAGTTTGGAAGTCATTTCCCTTTGAGTAATTCAATATAAATTTTCCCACTTTGAGTAGATGAGTGTATAAATTTTGTAATGTGAAGTTATTGTGTTGAGGATAGAAGATTGAATTCGAATGGAGGAATGTAAAGAATCATATTTGTTCTATGTTGTTGCAAAAGAAAGAGTAAATGATATTCTATACTTTCTATTATGAAATTTGAAACCAAATCAAATTGGAAAGGAGATCCATTGTAAATTTATTTTAATTATCAATAAAGGATGACATTTTTTCTTTTAAATTTGTATGGTAATGTATACTGGATTTTTATTGTTGTCCAAGAATGAGATTCTGTTTTGAAAAAGAATAAGAAATAGAGTTGTATGTTTTATGTACTATATTTGAATACAAATGGAAAGTGATAAGTTGAAAATAATGCATTGTTAATCATCAAAATATTTCATTCATTTATTAAAAGTGTTTTACCTTGTTCATATGATATCTTCTCCATTGGAAATAAGAGTTTTACTTGCAATAAGAAACCTCTGTTTGGAATGTTGAAAGAAGAATGCATATGGAATGAGAGTCAATGTTATTTTCCTTGCAAAATGTATATTAAAACTGAAATTAGAAATGTAGTTTCATTTAGAATTGGATGGATGATTTAATAAAGAAATATATTTGACTAAGTTAGGAATCATATGCACATTTAAATGACAAAATGGAGATTTCAATTTAAAGAAACAGTTCATTGTAATATACTTCATCCTGGCAATTCAAATTTTAATAAAAATGAAAAGTTCATACTTACACTAAACAATAAGTTATGAAACATTGAAAATTAGACTTAGTACTACCTAAGAAACTCAAATTCACTATAACGATAAAAAATGAATCTCCAAAACTTAATGAATTTCAATTCGGAGCTTGCACAGTCATTTTTTCCGTCTATTGCCAGAAAAATTCAACCTTGAACAGATTAGATAGATTGACTTCACTAAAACACTCTAAACCCTCCCTTGACTAATCCTTCATGTTTATTTGACATGTTGAGCGAAGGAGGAGTTCAAATTTTATCAAAATTATAAGTTGGAAATTGCCAGTTTGCCAAATTGAGGCCAACAGATCGTTTTTAAAAAATTGAACCTTAAAAATTCTTTAAATAGTAAATTTTATGTTTCCTGTGCAAAGAGGGCTTCGAGAGATTTTTGAAAAGTCCTTGTTTTCCCAAAACCAAGCTTTCTAGCTCAAGTTATGACACTTTGAAGTTTTTGTGCCTTGGCGGGAAAATTTGGGAAAATTTTCCCTAGCGGTCCCGCAACCCAAAAAAATTCTCATCAAAATTTTTTTTAGATTTGTTTTTGAAATTTTGGGCTTGGAAAATTTTTCACTTTTCCCTCCACCAGCCTGCAGCCAATCAAAGGCTGCCACGTGTCCTCCAAGGGCTGAGGCGGAGGTGCGGATAATTTTTACAACTTAAACTTTTTGAAAATTTTTGGAAAATTTTCAGTTTTCCATCTGTTGGCCCGCAGCTAATCAGAGGGTGCCACGTGTCCCCTTGTGGGTAAAGTGGAGGTGCAGGTTCTTTTAAACCCCTTAGCTTTTAAAAAAATATTGGGACAATTTTCCATGTTGACCCCATCGGCCCGCGGCCAATGAAAGCGTGCCATATGGCACCTTGGGGGTGGCGGCGGGGGTTTAAGAGAAAATTCATTTTTTGGCCTTTGGGAAAAATTCCAAAATTCCTCCTGTATCCCAAAACTCCACCTTCTCCCTTATATTTCCTTCTTTGGTTGGCACGCAGACCCACATGTCCTTTCGTTCTTTTTTTCTCTTTGGGTGCTAAGCGCTAAATTGGTCCTCCACCCAGCCCTTCCCTTTCCCCTTTTTCACCTTGTGCCAGGACCTAACACGTGTCCCCTGGGGACCCACGGTGATGCGGAGCACATTTTGACTTTGAGCCATGTGACAAGAAAATTTTCCAATACCGCCCGACGTCCCACCAACCCACCCAAGGTGCACTCCCCCTCGTGTTGACACGTGTCCCCCTTGGGGAAAATTTGGTCCCCAAACTCCACCCACTCATAATTTGAGTTCTATAAGGAGTTAGGAGGAATTCTTTATATCACCGAAAAGGTGAGAAATTTTTCTATCCATTAGGAATGGTTTAGGGAAATTTTGGAAGCTTTAAGTATGAGAAAATTCTAGTTAAAGTTTCGAGCTTGTTAGAGAGCAGGCATGGGTGTAAGATTACTCCTTGAACCTAACTAAAATAAGTAACCCTAAAATTTAAACCTTGTAAACATGTTATAAGTTCAAAAAGGAAACTTGTTTTTTGGTAAGTAGGTTTTATTCTGGAACTTATTAGTGAAAAATGATGTCTTACAACTTAGTTGTAGACACTTCAATTAAAAAAAAATTATTCCATAATTTTCTAAGCTAACCCTAGGTTTTTCTTGGGTCTCAAGTGGTTGTGGAAATGGGAACTACAATTTCTCTCTTTACCCAACAATACAGATAACTAACGGTAGTGTGATTCATGTAATTTAAAATTTTCAATTACATTAGATTCACTATAGGATTTCAATACAATATTATCTTAATATTTATTTCTCAAATAATGTATAACATTTTCTCTCATTTTGTTGTGTCCTTTTATTCTCTGGAAGTAACAATCAAATGTCTATGCTATTACACCAACCTTACTAAACCCTATTGATTCAGTATTCATTTTCAACCCATGCAATTTTGATTTAGATGGGTCTATCTCTAATTTAGTCAAATGTATTCGCCTCAAAATAGTAAACAACTTGACATGTTTTAGAGGTGAAAGAAAACCTTTTCTATGAAAGAAATGACAATTAGAAGATGTTTTTTCATTTATATACAATTTTTTGAATACTGTAAATAAACCATTGTGAATGTCTTCTACATTTGAACATCCATTTTTATAAAAATCTATTAGAATCCCCAAATTCCAACAATAATATTTAAACAAGAATATGATTCACTATTTATGGAGGCATACATTTCCCATTTCTTGAACAAAAAAACATCAAAATACATATAAAAAATAACACACTTGTTGTTTTCAAAGTCAAATCATTCTACCTAGACACACAGTGTCCCCAAATAAATAACTTCTAATGATATAACAATAGCAACTTCATTGTGATTGTCATCTATAACCAGAAACAACCACCGGTCGATGTGGTAGTTTTTAGGGGAATGGATTTCCACAAACCATTCCTCATCTCTTTTCTTCCAATAAATACCTCATGTGATGAATGGAATTGTTCATAATGGAGTGTGAACAATGGAAGACATTTTACCCATAATTAGAGTAAAATAAATTAATAATTAGGTCATTTTTGAACTTCAAAGTGTTTTTCTCATATTTTCTGATAAGGAATTTAAATACTACCCTACCATACAGAAAAATCTAGAGTTATTTACTATGTATCATATGAGAGTAATTAACTTAATGGTTAGTGACTTCTAGGCTTTGACAAGACATCTTATGTATCATTCAACCGGTTACACTAATTCATATTTTGTGGATAAAATCAATAATAAAACACTTTTTCTAAAAGTTTGAAATTGAATTATGATGCATTGAAAGATACAAAACCCTTTACACCTTTTGAAAGGATTACATATGATTCAAAAAAGATATAACATTATATATATGACATGATAGGAACGTTAAAAATATACACTTTAGTGGTATATAGACTTCTAGTCAAAATATAAAAGAACAATATTATTATTTTTAGCCATTTACACCTATTGAATGGAAAAGTGTAGAGGACATTAAGATCTAATGTTTTATATTTTGAAGAGAGTATTTGAGAAACAAATCACAATAACAGAGTTTGTGGTAGCTCGAGATTTAAGGTTTTAGAAGCTAATGTGATTTATGTGTATATCGGTCATACTGTAGTAGTAAGGATTAACTCCTTATAACAAAACTAAGGAATATGTTTAAATGATAACAGTCAGAAGATTTAATTTTTCGTATTTTGAGGAGAGTATTTGAGCAACAAATCACATTAACGGAGTTAGTGATAAGTCATCATTTTTCTTTATATAAGACAATGTGAAATATATGTATATCGAACATACTTTATTCATTATGTTTAAATGTCTATAACTATTTTTTGTATGATATTTGAAGCAGAACACTTGGTGGATAATTCCATAAAAAGCTATAAAAAACAAATGGGAATGATTACACTTTTCCTAAACATAAGTATGGCTATTGTCACAATAGCCATTTTCGTGGAAACAATGCTCTCTATAAGGTCACGATGGGTTATACCTATTTGAGAAAAGATTTGAATACTAACAATGTTTAATGAGTACCACAAAATAGGTTCTATTCTCTCTTATGATGACTATAAGTTTGATTTACAATACTAATTAAAAAAATTTATTCCAAATTGTACGAGCTTATGTTAACGCATTTAGAGTTTCATTCTTCTTAGGATGTAAACATTTATTGTCTGATACGTTGTATCGATTGAGGGTAAAAAAACTAAGAATTTAAAAATAGTGATAAAATAAAAAATCATGACCTAGCTTAGTGGAAGCTAGGGTCCTACTCTTTCATCTTGTCATTATAATCACTGCTTGTACACTTTTTTCTCACTAGTGATTTTCATTTATTATAATTGTATCATATTTGATAGACTATCCATGGTGGAAACAAGTGCTACTCTATAAATATTTGATAGGGATAAAGCCATATGTATTGTCCATAAAATATATTGTTTATAACATATAATTCACAACGTTTCGTATGGGAATTTTTTTTTACTTAACTCTTAGCTTCATTACTTATCAAAAGTAACAACACATCAGACACTAGTTTCAACAATTTTCTTTTTTGAAAATTATGATAAAATAATAAATCGTGACCTAGATGAGAGACCGTGAGGATCCTACGATTACGGTCACTATAAACACTATCTGTACAACTTTAGATCGCTAGTGTTTTCCATTTACTATAATTTTATTATGTTGGCTGAAATGTACCTGACAGAGATAATAATTTCACTACATACCATATAGAGGGATCCAAGCCTTACATAGTTCCCATAAGTTATATTGTTTGAAACACATAATTCACATCATATCTTATGGGATAAAATGTTTAGAAAACACTAAGCATTCTTTCCTTATCGAAAGTAATGGAATAAAGGACGCTAGGCTCAACAATTTCATAATTTGAAAATAGTGATAAAATATAAGATCATAATCGCCCTAGTTTAGTGGTTTCTAGGAACCTACCATTACTACAAAGAATTATAAATACTATATGTATTGCTTTGGGTCACTACAATGTTTTCATTTATTCTAATTGTAACATATTATTTGTGTCATCCCTAGCGGATCCAAGTGCTGCACTACAAACCCTCAAGAAGGATAATGACTTATGTAGTACTCACAAGACGCATTTTTTTATAACATATAATTCACATTTATTCGTACTAGATAAAATTCTTAGCGACTCCTAATCTTTTGTATGTATTGAATGGAATGACCTAAAGACCTCTAGGATCATCTGTTTCTTATTTCAACACTATGTACATGCTTTTTTAATGATAGTTTTATCCATTTATTTTAAGTGTACCATATTTTATAGGCTATGCATGGTGGAGATAAATTCCTTCATTACATACCCTCGAAATGGATCAATACGTATTATGTGTTTCCCATAGACTAAAAAGTTTCTAAATTTTGAAAATAGCCATAAAATAAAAAATTATGGTATAGCTAAGTGGCCATGCTAGGATCCTACCTTCACCTCTTCTCATTATAAACACTATCTTTACATTTTTGAATCGCTAGCCTTAATATGTAGTTCCCATAAGATACATGGTTTACAACTCATATTTTATATCGTTTACTATCAAATAAAATGCTTAACAACCATTAAGATCCTTTACTTATTGACAGAAATGACATATCAGATCCTAAGATTAAAAGTTTCTTATTTTGAAAATAGCCATAAAATAAAAAATCATATATCTTAGCGGTCGTTAGGCTCAAACCTTTACCTCTTCTCATTATAAACATTATCTGTATAGTATTGGATCCATAGCCTTAGTATATAGTTCCCATGAGATACATGAATTTCAACTAATACACATTTTTTCAAATAATACTTCACATCATTTCCTATAAAACAAAATGCTTAGTGCCCACTAAGATCCTTTACTTATTGACATAAATGACGTATCAGACCCTAGGCTAAAAAGTTTCTTATTTTGAAAATAGCCATAAAATAACAAATCATGATATAACTTAGCAACTGCTAGGCTTGTACGTTTACCTCTTCTCATTATAAACACTATATTCCTTAAAGTTCTATATCAATAGCCTTACTATGTATTTTTCATGAGATACATGGTTTTCAACTCATACTTAACATCGTTTATTATCAAAGAAAATGCTTAGCGCCCACTAAGCTCCTTTACTTATTGACAAAAGTGACATATCAAACCCTAGGCTCATAATTTTATTATTTTTAAAATAGCCCTACAATAATAAATCATGATATATCTTATCGGCCATTAGGATCCTACCTTTACCTCTTCTCATTATAAATACTATCTATAAATTTGTGGATTACTAGGCTTAGTATGTAGTTTTCATAAGATACACGGTTTTCAAAACATATTTCACATCCTTTACTAATAAAGAAAATGATTAGCGCCCTCTAAGCTCCTTATGAACAAAACTGATATATCAAACCGTAGGCTCAAATGTTTCTTATTTTGAAAATATCCATACAGTAACACTATCTTAGCGGTACAATCTTGGACCACTAGCCTTATTATGTATTCCAAATAGCTTGTTCAAAATTACCACATGAAACATTTTAATTGGAGAATTAATTTAAATTAGTGCACACTATATCTAACAATTTAGAAATCACTTTTTTTATAAAGAATGGAATGTAAATGTCTATATATTATTATAATAAACTTCAAAACTATGTTTGGGATTTATTTCTTCTATTTTCTTATAATATATATTTTTAGTATGTTTGCTTTAATATATGTTATATAATATATATGTTATTATGTTTATATTATTATAGGCTATAGACAATGAAAAATTGCATTTTTTAAATTTATGTTTAGTTTTAATTTTTAAACCATGGAAAAATAAAAATAGGGAAATTCAAATTCCCCCGCATTTTTAGATATTTGAAATTTCAATAGCCCACCCTTTTCTTTAAGAGGGGGAAATTTAAAATTTAAAATTTTTATATCTTTCTCTTTTCCTATTTTGGAATTTTCTTTCGTGGAATGTGCTAAACAAATTATTAAATACCTTAGAGAAATGCTGATTAGGGTTTCTTATTTTTTTGGTCACGTAGAAAATCATGTCTTCAAAATAAAAAAATACTCACAATCCCTAGATTGTAGGGCCAAGTGTTTGAATTCCATTTATTTTATGCATATGATTATAATATTGTTTGTAGAAAAGGCACACAAAAGATGCACAGAAAGGATGCACACGAAGGAGGAAAGAAACAGAGGTTATGAATATAATCACAAATATTGGTTTGATTGAAGTAGCGGATGAAGGTTTCACTGGACAACATAAAGCAAAAACTAATCCTAGATATTACTAAATCGGGTATTTATAGTAAAGGTGTACCTTTTTTTATTTTGGTCTCTATTAGTTTCTCAGTAGTCAACTGGTTCATGTGTTTTGCACGGTAGTCCAATTGTGTTCTACACCAACCCTACTTTGTCCTACTGAATCGTGCTCCATAGCCAAGCCTTGCTTTCCAATTGCTTTTCATCTCCATGCCAAACTTCCTTGTTCTTCATAAAAAAACTATTTTTTTGTGCGTTAATGAAAGAAAATTTAATCCATTTTCTACTCTAGTATTTATATTTTTTTAATGCTCTCCCATTTCCATCATTCTATGTCTCTCTTTGGGTATTTTCATTTTGAATTTTTTGTTTTTGTTCCTACAATTGTTTGATAAGGATAATGATGGCTTGTGGCACAGTCACTTTTTTTTAAAAATTATTTTGGTTGGGAGAACCAAAATAGTTTAGAGTTGTTTATTGACATGATGTAAAGAAACATTGATAATTAATTCATATTACATTTTTACATGGTTGTTTCTTAGACATTTTAGGAAAATATATGAGGTTAAAATTTTACTTTAAAATTGTAAACCATATTTTTTTATTATTATTGGTAAATAGTTTTGGCACGGGACTATACCCAATTACAAGGAAGGCTCACCATCCAGATATAACAAAGAGAATACATCAACAAAAGAGAAAAAACCAGAAGAAACATCGTTACCCAAGGTAACAAAAAATGGGGAACAGCAAGGAACAAAAGAAGGACGTAGCCCGCAGCTAGACCGCAAAAAAGTAACAACTATACATCAAAAGGAAAGCGCAAGAAACAAAACTTTGGATGGTAAACACTTTTATTATACCATAGCTATGAATTGGAGTGGTGGTTTTGGAGTAGAACTTTCTATAAGTGAGACATTGAGGTGGGCTTGGGGTCCTTAATGTCCGCTGAGCGATCCGCATTTAGAGCCACCCCGCTGTATTCCAAGCTTGGTTCACATGGAGAAGTTCAACCCCTACCTCAAGGTGTCTCCATGGCTACTTATTGAAAGTGTCCAATGGCCTCAGTGGGAATGGAACTTGGGTTGATGATTACAAACTACTTGTAACTTACCAATAGACCAATACCTTGAGTCAAAAAACTTTGGACGGTAAACACTTTTATTATACCGGAGCTATGAACTGGAGTGGTGGTTTTGGAGGAGCACTTTCTATAAGTGAGACATGGAGGTGGGCTTGGGTCCCTTAATGTCCAATGAGTGATCCGCATTCGAAGCACCCCATTGTGTTTCGCTTGGTAACACATGGATAATATATGACCCCTACACGTCATATTTGTCTGTATGGCTACTTATATGAAAGTGTCATATTTATTTGCCTCATTGTTTATAGAACTTGGGTTCAATATGATTTCTCCTATATGAATACTACTTGTACATTGAAACAACCATTCATAAACTAACGCCCGATATGCTATAATTATTATTTAGAGAAACCATTTATATATGTGTTTCCATGTAGAATTAACCAATTTTGTAATGTCTTCAGTCTATTTTATGTTATATACATTGAAAAGATTAAACAATTTATATTTGCATAACATAGCTTCATTAAGGACATGATATACTTACCTTTACGAATCAGCTATAGCGATTGCTAGGGTGCAACGAGTAAATTATTCATGTTGTGCCTGCTAAAAAACTTGTTCTATAAATTCTACGTCACTAGTCCAAGTTTCTTTTCTTGTTATAAATCTAAAAATATTCTGAATCCAAAAAATCATAAGAAATAGAGAAATCTATACATATACTTGTCAAACACATGAAATACATGATTCTAAACGTATATTTATGTATCCGTTATATAAACTCCAAATTTATTTGTTATCACTTACATACTTTTCAATATGATTTATTTTGTATGAATACACTCTACCATGAAAAAAAATGTACGTACACTAGCGTCCTGCCAGGCTAATTATTATTGTTTGAAGAAAAACATTCATTTACCTTTGGTGGCCTCACGGATCAGGTGTTTGTTATATAGGAAACACACCATTATTTGCTGCTAGCAATCACTTTTGTTGTTTGTCCACTTGTTATAGTACGCAAAGATTAACAATTTTATATTTATAACACAACTTAATTATGAACATAATATATTTTAACTTTAAGAATAGATTATCGGCCGCTAGGGTACAACGAGTAGATGACGTCATATGTAAAAACTTGTTTTATAACTTCTCAGTCACAATTCTGAGTTTCTATGACTTTCATAAATGTAAAATATTTCACTCCAAAATCTCATAAGAAATAGAGAAATCTATACGTATACCTGATATATCACATAAAATAAAAAATTCTACAGGTATATTTTTGTATCAATTATATAAACTTACCATATTTATTTATCGTTTACAGCTTTTCAATATAAAATCCTCCTGTATGAATACACTCTACATGAAAAAATTTGCATACACTAGGGCATGCTAGGCTATAATTACTATTTAGAGAAACTATTTATTTATCTTTTGCAACCTTGCAGAGAATTTTTTTATATATAGGCAACACGTTGTTATTTGGTGCTAGCAATCGCTTTTGTTGTTTTTCGGTTGTTATATATGCAAAGATTAAGAATTTAGATTTACAACATAGCTTCATGATGAACATGATATATTTACCTTTAGGAATAGCTTATCAGTTGCTAGGGTGCAACGAGTAGATCATGTCATATTTAAAACATTGTTCAATAAATTCTAGGTTGCTAGTCCAAGTTTCTTTTCTTGTCCTAAATGTAAAAATATTCTACCAAAATCTCATAAGAAATAGAGAAATGTATACATATACCTATGTAACACATAAAATACATGATTCTAATTGTATACTTATGTATCCATTATATACACTCCATATTTATTTGTTATTACTTACAACTTGTCAATATGATTTCTCATGTATGAATACACTCTACGTGAAAAAACTTACGTACACTAGCATCCACTAGGAAATAATTCTTATTTGGAGAAAACATTCATTTGCCTTTGGCGGCCTCACGGAGCAGGTTTTTTTATATAGGCAACACATTGTTATTTGGTGCTAGCAATCACTTTTTTTGTTTGTCTCCTATTATATGCGCAAATACTGAAAATTTAGATTTATAACACAACTTCATTAAGAACATGATATATTTACCTTTGAGAATAGCTTAACGGCTTCTAGGGTACAACGAGGTAGATCGTGTCGTATTTAAAAAAATGTTATATAACTTCTCGGTCACTAGTCCAAGTCTATAGGTACTGTTAGTGCAAATCAGCAGCACCCCTGGATGTTGATCAGATTTCTAGTTTGACATTTTGGACATCCAGTGTGATCGCACAACATTGAATCTTTTCCCCAAGTGTGGGACTTGTAAAATGGGGAAAGAATCTCTAGTTTAAAGGCTAGTTCCTCAACTCCTCTGATTAGGTGTATTACTTGCAAGTTATAAAGAGGTTTCAAACTCAAAATCCTACTCTAAATTCCAAGGGGGCAGAGATAGAGAATACAAAAAACTGAAACTAATGCTAATAAGGTGATGTACCAAAGGAGTGGTGAGCATTTTTTCTTCTGCAGATTGACACAGATCATGGAAATGCAAAAAAAAAAACATGCACAAACTGATGACATGTAATGAAAGATCAGAAAGGAAACAAACAACATAAGTAGAGGATTGAAACTCATTCACAGAGCTTCCATTGTCATTTCCAATATCAAAATACATACATTACAGTATCTGGGAGGTAGAAAACATGTTACAGTCCTGGAAGAGGTCTAATTTTTCCACAAAATCACTTTTAAGGTGGAAGAGGGGAGCCTGCAATACATGAAAAATGTTCAACCCTCTTAAAATGAGCCAAATCTGGCTTTTACAATGCCAGAAACGACCCCAGGAGAGAGAAACGTGGGAAAATGTGGGAGAGCTCCAACCACTGACCAAAAATGCAATAAAACAGCATGGGAATCCTTACAGGTCCATTCCCTAACATTTTTTTCCATGCTGGGAGAGAATGTGACCCATTCTTCATTAAAAATGGTGGTTGAAACATCATTTCTATCCATTACCACGTGCCAGAGGCGTTTCTTAATTTTATCTCTCTAAAATCCATCAAAATACAAAATTGACCCCAGAAAACTGTAGATAATTTCACCATCTTTCCATTGATATAAAGAATGTGAAAAACCAAGCTCTGGATCGAAAGTTATGGCCATTTGAAAATTTAGGGCAAAACATGGGCCAAAAACGGATTAGCAGGTGAAAAATTTAAAATTTTCCACTTTTTGCATTTGGGAAAATTTCCCAAAAAATCCCCACGCTCCACCAGTTTGGGTGCCACGTGGCATGTTCTGATTGGACGCAGGCCCTCTGCGCTTCATTTTCCATCCTTTTGACCATTGGAAAAAAATTCAAAAAATCTCCATCAAGCTGATGATCTGAGGACACGTGGCACGTTATGATTAGCTACGGGCATCTCCTTTTAAATTTTCCATCGTTGTTTGACCATTTTTCCTCATTGGACATGTGGCATGAGGCCATTGGATGCGGGCTTTTCCCTTCGAATTTTTTCTGCGGGCCTGCCCTGTATTTTTTACCGCCACCAGACACGTGGTAAGATTCCATTGGCTCACATTTGAAGGGCAGACTTTTCCTTTCAAAATTTCCTTCATTTTGCTTTGGGAAAATTTCCAACTTTCCCCTACGCTCTGCCGCTCTTGGTGCCACGTGGCATGTTCTGATTGGATGCGGGGCCTGGGGGCAAATATCTCCTTTTGCGCTTACCTTTTGGAAAAATTCCCAGTCTCCCCCCGTGCTCCGCCGTTCCGACCCCTAGGGACACATGGCGAGCTCTGATTGGTCGACGGGCTGGCGAGCCAAAAATTTATCCTTTCCTCTCACCAAAACACTTCTCCAAATTTTTAAATCTCCCCCCGCAGTCTGTAGGCCTTGAGACACGTGGCATGAGGCCATTGGATGCGAATCCTGTGGGAAAAAATTGACTTTTCACCCTCGCCAAACATTTCACCAAAACTCTAAATTCATCTCCATGGTCTGTTGTTCCGGCCTAAGGACACATGGTGCAATGTGGTTGGGCACAGGCCTTTCCTGGAGATTTTTCAATGGCACTAACACTTAGTCATTTTTTCAATTTTTTCCCCCTTGGACACATGGCACAATCCAATTCACCGACGGGCCTGTGGGGGTGAAATATTCTTTTTTGAAATTTACCACACACTTGGTAAATAATCCAAGTTTTCCTCTGACCCCCGCCGCTCCTTGGACATGTGGCACCATCTTATTGGCTGTGGGCCTTTTAGGGGAAATTTTCCCACAAAAAATCTACCGAGCCATAACTTCAAAAATACATGGAGTTAGGAGGAAAACTTTACCTCTCTGGAAAGCTGAGAAAAATATCTATCCAATGGTGCCATTTCCAGAAAGTCTTGAGTGCCTAAAAATCAAAAAATTATGACTGAGGTACAAGAGAGGGAAGAACAAAGGGAGAGTTAGCCACAAAATGTGCAAGGGGAACATTTTGGATAACAGGTACACCTGTATATCACATAAAATAAACGATTATACACGTATATGTATGTATCCATTATATAAATTCTAGATTTATTTTTACCATTTATATAAAAGAATGTATGAATACACTCTACATGAAAAATGTTACCTACTCTAGCGACTAGTAGGCTATAATTCTTATTTGGAGGCAGTCTTTGTTTACCTTGGTGGACTCACGAATAAGTGGATTTTTCTATAGGAAACACACATTTTTTGGGTCAAGTGATCACTTTGTTATTTTTCTCATGTTAAATACACAAAGATTAACAATTAAATTCATAACACAGCTTCATTATAAAAATAATATATTTACTTTTAAGAATAGCTTAGCGGTCGCTAGGCTTCATCGAGTATATCGTGTTGTATCTAAAAACTTGTAAATATTGGCAGTCTCTCATCCATTAGGTTATCCCAAGACATAATATTAAGACCTTATGATATATTGGATTAAAAAAAAAATTAAAATAGTTTGAGCTAAGCGAGGCGCTAGGTACTTCCACAATATAATATATCCAGCTTAGTGGGTGCTATAATTTATCAAGTTACTGTATGATATTTTGAGCTTAGTGTCTGCTAGCTTATGACACAACATAATATTTGGATCTTAGTAGTCTCTAGGTTTTAGTAAAAGAAAGTCAATATATTATAAGCTTAGCGGCTCGGTAGGTTACGCCAAAACATAATAATACGATCTTAGTGAATATTGGGATTTAACAAATTAAATCAACATGGTTTGAGCTTAGTGGCCACTAGGTATTTAAACAATATATTATTTTGACAAGAAAGAGTCACTAGCATTTAACAAACTAAAGAAAGACATATTGAAGTTTAGTTTCCACTAGGTTTTGTTTCAACAAATGAAAAAATAGTGTAATCTTCAAAGATGCAAACAAGATATGTATAAATAGTTGAATTTATCGTATGATTTTAAGATTTTAAATTAAGATATTTCAAGCATAATGCACCCACTAGGTTATGCTACCACATAATCGTTGGAGCCTAGCGGTGGTTAGGATTTAATAAACTAAATTAAGGTATTATGAGCTTAGCGGCTGCTAGGTTATGACACAACATATTATTTGGGTATTCCATTCGCTATGGTTTAATAACTTCAATTACGATATTTTACAATATTTAGCGGCCAGTGGGTTACACCAAAACATAATATTTGGATCTTAGTGGTCACTGTGATTTCACAAATTAAATCAACATATGTTTGAGCTTAGCGGCCATTAAGTATTTAAACAATATATTATTTTGACCTAAAGAGTCACTAGCATTTAAAAAACTAAAGAAAGACATATTGAGTTTAGTTTTTGCTAGGTTTTGTTTCAACATAACCAAACAAATGATATTGTACTCTTCGAAGTTGCTAGGGTTTAACAAATTAAGGTAATATTTGGATCTTAGCGGTCTCTGGGTTTCAACAAATAGAAAGTTAGATATTACAAGCTTAGTTTCCGGTAGGTTACGCCAAAACATAATATTTGAATCTTAGTGGTCACTTATGATTTCACAAATTAAATCAACATAGTTTGAGCTTAGCGGCCACTAGGTATTTAAAGAATATATTATTTTGACCTAAAGAGTCACTAACATTTAACAAACTAAAGAAAGACATAATGAGTTTAGTTTCTGCTAGTATATCAAGATATTGTATGATATTTTAAACTTAACGTTATTAGCTTATGACACAACATAATATTTGGATCTTATCAGGTCACTAGGTTTCAACAAAAGAAAGTAATATTTAGATCTTAGTGAATATTGGGATTTAACAAATTATATCAACATAGTTTGGGCTTAGTGGTCACATTAGGTATTTAAAAGTAATATAATATTTCAAGCTGAAAAGTAACTACTATTTAACTAAGTAAAGAAATACATATTGATTTTAGTTTTGACTAGTATATCAAGTTACTGAATGATATTTTGAACTTAGCATCCACTAGCTTGAGTTTAGTTTCTACTAGATTATGTATCCCAAACAAGATATTATATCACAAATAAGATCTATATAATATATAGTTTAATTCATTATATGATTTTAAGATTTTAAACTAAGATATTTTGATGATAAGTCTTCAAAAAATAGTACATGAGGAACCAGTCCATGATAATTCTTCCAACAGTGGACTCCCATGATGATTACAAGAAACTTATCATACTAAATATATGCCAAAATGAATGGGGAAGAGTCTGTAATCAGCTTTACTTCACCCACAAATACTTCCTATATCTATACACTTCGTCTATATAGACAACCATTTTGGCCCTTAATCAAAAACTAAAGACAAATGCATCTAGGAAATATTAGGAATCCTTTGGCCTCTCAGCTCCACCTCACTGATGATCTCGACATCTGAATCCCCTTTACTCTCATAAGAGGAGGAGGACGAATCCACACAACATTCCAACATTTTCACTTTAGCGCCAGCAGGGAGTTCTATACCCTAATTTTTTACAACCACCTCTAGACCACAGCGTAATCACTTGCATCCCCGTATGTCAAGGCATGGATCATGATAATGAAGGCTGACTAGATTCTCTTCCAACTTCTCATGCTCCTTATGCAAGATAAACTTCCCCAAAGAGTTGGACAATATGTTTTCCACACTCAACCCTTGTGCAACATGTCAAAAACATTCCTCTACCCTTTGGAATGGTTCAAGCTCAAGCATCATCTTGCACATGCTCTCACAAATATCACCATCCTCTTCTTCTTCGAAATGCTCCATGACTGAATAGACCTTCTTGAGCCAATTCTACATATTGTGTTCTCATATTTTCCCATCCATACATCCAAGAAGTAAACGATTCCCCAACATCCTTTCCTAGCATAGCTCTGCCTCTTCCTGCTAGGACCACACTCCATACTACCCAAGAAACCACCAACACCCTTTTCACCATCACAGAGAGACATGAAGCACAATGACCAAAAATGAAAAGAGGAAAGGGGTAGTGAAATGTCTAGTCGACCTAGATATATAAATCCACCAATGCAACACATGAATGGAGGCAAGTGTGAGGGTACCAAAGATCATCGATTGGATATCCTAATCATAAATATCATGCACTTCCCATTAAAAATCTTAAATTCCCAATGCCATCTTACATCTCGCGTGTGTATAACCATTAATCAATCTCATCTATCACACGAATGCAATCTATCGATGTCATAAATTCCCATTAAAGCCACACATGTTGTATCCTCTGGTTGTCACCAAAAAAAGGTTACGCCTCAAAATAACCTAACAATTTTTATTAAAATCTTATAAGTTGCTACATTTTGACAAATTAAAGTAAGTTTTTTTGAGCTTATCGACCTCTGAGTTAATCAACCACATTAACTTTGGAGAACTGTATAACAATCAAGATCTGTATAAATTAGTCAACTTTATTGTATGATTTTAAGATTTTAAATTAAGATATTTTGAGCTTTGCGCCAGCTATGTTATGCCACCACATAATATTTGGAGCATATATGTTTTTAGCATTTACTAAGTTAAATTAAGATATTTTGAGCTTAGCGGCCACTAGGTTATGCCACAACATATTATTAGTACTTGCCTCTAGCAGGAATATTATACCTTTCATGCAAATAAATAATTTTTTCCCAACCCACCAATCAAAATAAAAAAAATTCAGTTCACTTCAAACTTTCTAATGTCTATATTTTATTTAAACATTTATCTAATGTAAATAAGTCATTCAAGTATTTCCTTATTGGTCAGTTGGTTTTGATTTGACAAATATAATGCCTTATTCCAGTACTAATTTTTTTTCATTTTAAAAATATTAAATTCTTATTTAAAGACATGTGTCAATAAGTCTTTAAATGATATTTTGATGATAAAAATAAAAAAAATTCTCTTTTAAGGAACGACTTCATGCATTGTGACTTAACGCTAATAAAATTATCAGCCACCACTTTGTGTAACAATTTTTCCCAAGATTTGCAAGGCTTTGGAAAGCATTGGAAATATTTGAAAGTTGAGTCAGAATGAGCATGGATGAACATGGATCCCTCGCTACTACCAATGAACTTCAGTTTATGTTGATCTTTCTCACTTCTCCTTAGTCTTCCTTACAATGGATAATAATACACCAGATCTCTCACCAGGGCATCCTTAAATGTTTTTCCACATCTCCATCATTGTTATCTTTTTTCCAATGAAAAAACATGTATTTTTTGGAAAACTATAGGAAAATTTTGTCATCAAGATTAGAGAGAAAGAGGAATTGGAAGGGCATTAGGTTGTAATGGAGCCACTAGGAATGGGTTTACCTATGTGAGGTGATTGGAAAATCACAGGAAATCTTTAGCAAGCCATGAAACCATGATAACCAGGAACAAACATACTCCACTTATAAGAATACCATAATCTCTCTCAATATGCAAATCGGCGTACATGGTCAAAGGAGGAGTATATTCAATCATCATCATGGTTGTGGTTCTCATGGCCAGAGGAGGAGGTGGATATTATTCGTAAAGCAACTCACAGGTTTACCGCAATTGGACATCAGCTTAGGCACTATTGATTCAGAAATATTCAAGTGAGCATTTAACTCTATATTCTCATGTTACATCTTTGTATTCTCATCTACTCCAAATAAAAACTCAACTCACCACGAGATTCATCCTCGAACTACAAAAATTTTTTGGAGAAAATAAAAATGGAAACACTAGTAATCATTGGAAGACTAGATGTAACCCATGGTTTGATGAAATTTTTAGCTACCATGCTCACTGAAATTTTACTACAATATACGGTAGTGAAATCATGAATCCCTTTGAAGTGTCATATAGTTGAATAGTTGGTAGATATTGGATCCATCAACACATATTATTTCCTACGCTTATCAATGTGATTGTAGCTATAATCAAACCAAGGTAAGAAGAAGGATGTCCATCTTAATTGGATTTGAGTAATCAACAGCTAATGCATTTCCTGATTCATATCAACCATTGTGTCATCATGCCTACATGCTTTGATAATTATAATGTTTTAATATTTATTTCGATCATACACCGCTAGGACTTGTTCCATTTTATTTGGATCCTCACACTTCATTTACCCCCACAGTAATCATCAACTTAAATCAAGTTATTTCTAGTTAATAATATAATATTTCAAGCTAAAAAATCACTAGTATTTAACAAACAAAAGAAAGACATTTTGAGTCCAATGTCCTCTAGGTTATGCTTAAACATAACCTAACAAATTATATTGTAATTTTAGAATTCACTAGGTTTTAACAAATTAAATTACATTGTTTTGAGCTTAGTGACCTCTAAGTTTATCAAGGACATTAACTTGGAGATATTTATAGCAATCAAGACCAGTATAAATTAGTTGAATTTTTTGTATGAATTTAAGATTTGGAATTAAGATATTTCAAGCTTAGCACCCGCTAGGTTATGCCACCACATAATATTTGGAGACTACTGATGGTTTAAGATATTTTGAGCTTAGCAATCCACTAGCTTATGCCACAACATATTATTTAGATATTTTATTCGCTAGGGTTCAATAATTCATAGTTATGATATTTTATAGCAGTTAACAAATTACAGGAAGATATTTTGAACTTAGCTTGTGCACTATTTTAAACAACGACATAATATATGGAGCTTATGGTCGATAGGATTAAACAAATTAAATTAACATATTTTGAACTAAGGAGACTAGGTACTTCCATAATATATTATTTCGAAAAAAAATTAGTGGTTGTTATCATTTAACAAGTTACTGAATGATATTTTGAGCTTAGCATCTACTAGCTTATGACACAACATAATATTTGGAACTTAGCGCTCACTAGGTTTAAACAAAATGAAATAATATATTATTAGCTTAGCTATCAGTGGGTTACGCCAAAACATAATATTTGGATCTTAGTGGTCACTAGGATTTAACAAATTTGAATCAACATAGTTTGAGCTTAGTGGCTGCTAGGTACTTAAACAATATATTATTTTGAGCTCAAAAGACAGTAACATTTAACAAACAAAAGAAATATATTTTGAGCTACGCGGCCACTAGGTTATGCCACAACATGTTATTTGGAGATTTCATTCACTAGGGATTTAATAATTCATAATTATGATATTTTACAACATTTAACAAATTAGAGGAAGATATTTATAACTTTTCTGGTGCTACTCCCACAATATAATATTCCAAGCTTAGTTTTTGTTAGCACCTAACTAGTAAGAGAATTATATTTTGATATTAGGCAACGGTATGTTATGCCACACCATAAATTTTTGGAGCTTAGTGGTCACCAGGTTTTATCAAAATAAAGTAGGATATTGTGATCTGAGAAGCCACTAGGTTATACCAAGACATAATATTTGGAGCATAGCGATCTTAAGGATGTAAGAAAAAAATTAAGATATTAGGAGCTTAGTCCATGGCTACAATATGCCAAAACATAATACTATTTGGAATTAGAGTAAAAGTGGGTTTTTTGAAATGACCCACATACTTGTACAAAAAATCCCTCATGGCCAGATATTACAATGAAACAAGAAGAGAACAATCCTGTATGCAGCAAAAAATAAAAAACCAAAAATTCCCAAACTAGACAAAGCCAAATTACATTTTATGGATATTCATGAGAGTAGTTGCTTCATCCTTAGCATCAGCAGTAGGGCTTCCTTCAACCAGCACATCCACTAACTTAATGTGTTCTAGGAAGTCTTCGTTTATTTTCATCTAGGTCATGTCCATGTGACTTTTCCATTCCTTGATAGTAGATACTAAGTGTAACATAATCTTCAATGGCCTCATGTGGGTTAGGTGAGATCTTCTCTAAATGCTCATGGTGTTCTAAACCTACAGTGGGGGAGCCCATTTTCTCCAAAAGAGGAGAAATAGGGTAAAATGAGGAGAGATCCTGCAACACATCAAGAATTTCTGAGCCTATGTTAACTTCCATGAAAAAAGGAGGGGGGCAGTTGTACATGCTTCTGTGATCAAGGTGAGTTGAGTCGGTTGTAGCCATTACAATGTCTAGGAGATGAGAGGAGAATCCAGAGAAGCATTTGACAAGAGGTGGAGAGGAAGTAGATTTCGGGTCTGAAAGTGGTTCAGAGACCATAGGAGAGTTCTCCAAGGGGTCCAAAGGGTTAAGAGCCACCAGAGAAGATGAGGGAGAGACAAGAGTGAAAGAACAATGTGGGGAGACCACCAGACTCATCTGGATAATGATCATGATGTCTAAATGGAGTCAAAAGGGAGATAAAGGTAGACGACAATGGTGACAGAAAGAGGGAGATAGTTGTGGAGGAGGAGGGGGGACATGATGCTACTTTCCTAGCTTAGAGGGGAAGTGAGATTTATTTTTGGGAAGTCTTCCATTTTAAAGAGAAAATACAAAATGCCTTGGTGGAGGAAAGGACCTTCCTCTTTTCTAGCTAGTTTAAGGGACTTCTCAAGCGATTGAAATAGAAAAGCCATAAATTTTACCTTGTGATCATGTTGAAGATGCATGCAAGAAGAAAAATATGAGGTCCATAGATCAATTTTTAGCATCATTCCAGCATGAAGTACCTCCTCAATTTCTCAGCAACCCTATCCCAAGGTTGTGGAAGTGAGTCCCATTCATATCCCGAGTGATACATTCTCATCTTTTTACCAGGACACAAAGGAACTCATCCATCTCCTCCTAAAGTGAGCATTTAAAATAAATGTCTCCCTTCTGTAGGGAGCCCCATCACAGTCACAATGGACTCTGTCAAAATAAGAAACTTATTCTTGCCCACTTTGACTCTTCCTTTCTTCCAGGTTTCAGACACTGCATTGGTCACTTGGACAGAGTGACCAGACAGTCTTTCCATAAATGACATAACACCACCATCATGAAAAATATTCCATACTTCTAAGTTGGCCTTGACCTCTTCATAGGAAGAAGGCTCAATGTGTTTGATGGTGCCACCCATAGTGAACAGGGATATTGTGACAATGATTCCCAAAGGCCTGATATAGATGATGCTTAAATAGAGATGTCAGCACCTTCATTCCAATCTTCAACACATGTCTCCAAGATTTCTAATTGAAATTTTTCCTAATTAGTAATAGTCATTAATTGATCCCATCCATCACACAAACACAATCTATCAATGTCATAAATGCCCAAAAAATCCACATGTTGTATCCTCTTATCCCTGCCAAAAGAGGTTATGCCTCAACATAACCTAACAAATTTTATTGTAATCTTAGTTAATGTTGAGGACAACCACAACATTAATTAGTTAATGTTCTTGCTATTACTTGCATTTAGTGGAGGTTGAAGGTTTGAATGTTAGTGATATTAGATGTATTTAGTTAAATATATATTATAAAGGAAGAATCTGCAAACAAAATGGAGCAAGGTGATATAACTAACATTGCTAGACATGATTTCATATTGTATAGATTATCAGAAAACAAATCAGAAAGCAATATCTTATTCGAATTTCCTTATTGACACATCTATTTGTTACATTTAGGTTCTCCAAGGTTGTTCATACTACACATGGAAATGAAGAGGGTAAGCATAGAGATGTTACAGGAGCACAAGAAGCACTTCTGATGGGAATTTGTTTGCGAGATTTGGTGAGGTGATTTCACAAAACACTATTTGATTGGAATGAGACTGGGATGGTGTTGTGTTGAAAAAAATTCATCCCCCTGAGTCCTATCTATCTTGGGGTCTAATTTTCTCAACGGATAAGCCGATTTTCAAGTAAACAATGACCATTTCTTCCTTTAACAACCCATATTTTTTCATATTAATTTAGTCCACTCGACACTCGTAAAACAAGATAAAAGTGTGCCTGAATTTTTTTTAAAAGGAAAAATTGGATTTTGGGCATTTTTGGCTCCTTTTCCACTTGCCCAAGAGGAATTTTTTTCGTCAAAAATAAATCAATCCACTACCAATACTAGTAGTAGTACACTATTATGGTAGTGTTTCCTGCTCTAATTGTATAAGGTTCCACAAAGAAAAAGAGTTGAAGCAAGCTCGTGTTGATATAATTTTTGCTAACATTTTTCGCAAAGCAGCATGTGTAGTTCAGACCAAGATAAACTTAAATGTAGATATAATTATAGGTACATTACAAGAATAATATGCTTATTGGGTTTGTGTTCTCTTTAAATGCTTTTCTTGTGAGATCTGAGGTCATGTTGACATGGAAAATCATAAATGTAGGCCCATATTAATCTTGTGATGAACTTCCACCTATTTGGAAAAGCATAAATGTAGGCCCAGTATTAATATTTTAACTAGCCTCGTGGATGTTAAAAGTTCTTCTTATATTTAACTCTTACGTGACTTCAAACTGGTGTGGGTATATATATTAACTTGAATCAAGATTTTTTTTTCAGGTACAGTTAGAAGTTGGTTGTTTATATTATTTCAAGTTTAGTGGTTGCTATCATTTAACAAGTTACTGAATGATATTTTGAACTTAGCGTCTGCTAGCTTATGACACAACATAATATTTGGATCTTTGCAGTCTCTAGGTTTCAAAAAAATAAAGTAAGATATTATTTGGATCTTAGTGGTCACTGGGATTTAACAAATTAAATCAACATAGTTTGAGCTTAGCGGTCGCTATAGTATTTGAAGAATATAATATTTCGATCTAAAGAGTCACTATCATTTAACAAGCTAAAGAAAGACATATTGAGTTTAGTTTCCGCTAGTATCTCCAGTGTTAATCTTGTGATGAACTTCCACCTGGTTGGAGGATTGAACTGATATAAACAAAAAAGGTATAGTAGTTGGGATAAAGTGAAATTTTTAACCTATTTTTTAAATTTGTTACTACTCAAACAGAAGTGCGACTAGCCTCGTGGATGTTAAAAGTTATTCTTATTGGAAGGATTGAAATATTTGTTAATTTCTACAAAATTCCTTTTATGTTGTACTTATAATATGTTGTTGTTTGAATGAAAACTATTGAACATGTTTCTAAAATAGTTTGATGTCTTTTAAACGTCCTAGATAAATTGTTTTCACAAAAACACTTTTCTTACATGCATTAATTGGAGATTAATGACTACAATGCTTGAGTATAACACCTGACGTATCAGTTATTGGACCAAATATATTCATTGTTAGAACATATGTTGTCTTGCAAAGGATTTCTGGAAATTTGCACTAAGGATTCACTCCCCAAGGTTAACAAGTTGAATTATGTCTGCCTTAACTGGTATTGAATTGTAAATATTGGAGGAAAAAAATTGTATTTATTTGAAAGATTTTTTAATTTCTAAAAAATACCTTTTATGTGGTACTTATAATATGTTGTTGTTTGAATGAAAAATATTTAACAAGTTTCTAAAATAGTTTGATGTCTTTTAAACGTCCTAGATCATTTTTTTTTCACAATAATTATTTTTCCTATATGCATTGATTGAGATCAATGACTACAATGCTTAAGTAAAACACTTGATATATCAGTTATTGGACTAAACATATTCATTATAAGAATATATGTTGTCTTGCAAAGGATTTCTAGAGGAAATTTTGGATTAACGATTTACTCCCCAAGGTCAACATGTTTTTTTGGCTAGTTGTTCAAAGCAAGATTTTAACCCTAGAGAATTGTGAAGAAAGGATACAATTCATTATTAGACCTCAAGCAATATCCTTAAATATAATAAATAAAAATTGTTGAAAGATTTTAATAAATGTAATTATTTTTACCCCTAGAAAGGGTAATAAATGTGTGTGGATCATCTTACCAATTTGGTGGCTAAAGGTAGTAATTTTAAAGTGTGTGAGAGGGGAGATGATATCACCAATGTTATTAATATCATTAATAACAATAACTACTAATGTGATGGTGGCTCTTTTCCCTCATTGCTAGGATGTCATCCTTGTTCTTATGATTAACAGGACCCTTCGCACATGTGCAGGATGTATGGTGGGATTTGTATTAATTTTTCTCTTACGATTCATTTTGGTCAATTGTTTCTTCCATTTTCAATCTCAGTTGAACTAAAACCATAGGAGCTGGTCATTTGAGAACTGAGCCCATGATATATGGTGCCCTTAAGGACAATCCCTCCTTGTGGCACATTCTGAAAATTTGGGGGGTTTAGGAATTTCATCTCAAAAATCACGGGGTCTGATCTTTATCTTGCATTAGAGTTTAGTTTGGACATGGAACAATGGACAATATGGTGATTCACGTGACATGAAAATTTAGATTTCTAGATGATATTAATGGTGTAGGCATACTATAATAGAGACAAAGGGATTAAATATATTCAAATACCACATCAGATCGCAAGCATGAAATTGAGACTTTCTATCCGCAGTAAAGAAATGGTTTACCTACTAGTAGATGATATGGCTAGATTATATGCATCCCTTATATTTGGAATATGGTCTTCCTTCACCTTATGAGGTACATTACTCTTGAAGTGAATTATAGAAAGATATTTACTCACCATATTATTATGCTTAATATGTTTAGGCATAATATTTCTATGAGCCTTCCCTTTTTCTTTTTTATCTCACTCTCTGCGTCGGTGAATGGTTTTAAACAGGGAAATATTGATATCCCAATACACCATGGTCTAATTATTTTTCTTTTTAAGAATGGTAAACCGGTGGTGGAAAAGGAATTAGAGCCACAAATATGGGGATTCAGATGATAATTGTACTCTTTCTGACTGTATGAACAAACTAAGTAGAAAGAAGAGTATGACATCGTAGGGGAAGGGAAATCTTCATATTGGGGCTGCAAGTTCATCTGATTGATATGAAAGGGGAGTCGTCTAAAGGGAAAGAGAGAACGAAGCAAGGTTGGGTTAAAAAGTGGATTTTGATAAAATTGCTCTCAGGGTGATTCAAGTGGAATGGCATATGGAGGCCTTAGGAAAATTTGGAATGGATATGAGAAACAGTATCATGCATTGCATCAACACCCTCTAAGAAAATTGTCATCACACCCAAAAATCCATTAGGGAGGATATGGTAGAGATCAAAAGGTTGGTTTTGTAATTACAAGAGTGTGTGGCCAAGATGGAGCAAGGACACAAAGTTGAAATATATAATCTCCACCTCAGTAGTTCTAATGAGGAAGAGAAGCTTGAAGATGACATCCCTATCATAAGAAAACAATATGATCATATGAAAGGATAGGAAGAGCGTCAACTGAAGGAGTATAAACATTTGAAGACTAACTAGTCCCTTGGCTCTTATAGATTTTATTTGACCATTTGTGGACTATATCATTTGGGATGTTTTCTCCTCCATGTTCTACGATTTTTCCTTGTATTGATCTATTGGACTGTAGTTTGGGATAAGTTGTTTTATCCCTTTTTGTCTTGTTTATTTTTTGTTCCTTTTTGGTGATGCTCATGATGCATTCTAATGTAAGGTTTCTAGGTGCCTTAATCCATGTATAAAGTAGTCATTCATTATGTTCATGTATATTTAATAAACCTTGTTAATAGTAATTTTATTAAAGCCATTTTATATTAAACAAGACAGAGCTACAAGCTCATGCCTCAGGGTTGGGAGATGTGCTAGTTGTAGGATTGTTTTAAAAGTTTTCTATAATTTTTTTGCATTACGTGCTTTATATTTTTGAGAATAACCACTTTCAAAATTTTCTAAAAAGTAGAATGTACCAATATTAAATGTATAAAATATGCACATACATTATGCTGACATCCAAAGACTGCTAAAAAATAGAATGCCCCTATGTAATGATTTTAAATGCATAAAATATGTATATATTGTAAGTACCCAATTTAAATGTTACATATAATGTAAATGCCCACGTTAAAATTCAAATAGAAGACACCAAAAAATAAAATTATGCATCAAATATATAATTCTTTGGAAAAACATAGAGTGATCTAGAATCATATTATGATTGAAAATATTGTAGCAATATAGGTGGAATTTTTAAATACATAATATGCTAAATTTTTCAGGTGCAGTAAAAAAACCACCACAATTTTACAAGTTGAACATGCCTACATAAAGATAATTTTTTTCTATTAAATGGAATAGCCAAAATAAATCAGTTAAAATATTTATCACAATAGCAGTAACTAATAATAGTATTGTTTTTATTGTCTTTAACACAATATAATCCATATAAAAAATTTATTGTTAAAAAATTTAATATAATCATAGAAAAATTGTATTTTATAAAATTCAACTTACAAATATAATTTTTATTGCAAATGGGGATAAATCAAAGATTAAAATTTTTGACTTGCAAAAAAAAATAGTAAAAAATATATAAGAAGTGGGATGGGATTTAATTTATAAATTTTTATAATGTGATTTGATAAATAAAATTTATTATTTTTTATGATTAGTGTATTATTTTGGATGTGCCACTTCTCCAAGAGTGTAAATAAATCTTCCTTTTTGGATAAACATTAAATGAAATGAATATTTTATTAACATTTATTTTTATTCTAAATCTCATATCTTATTTAAATATTGGACAAATATATTTCTTCGAATTTTGATTTTTATTAAATAGAATAAATCAATGTTGTAACAAGGCCTCATATTTTTTGAATTTTTTTCCCGCTCTGCAAATTTTTGAATTTTTTTGTTGTGGCTGACTCCTGCTTCGATGGCAGATCTATCTGAGCTAACTCCTGATCCCTCTGTTGATTCCACTGACGTCTTTTTTGGATCCTAGAAGGACGTTTCTGCTATCTCTTCGAAAACTAAGAACCTTGGAAAACTCCATCCTCAAAGCATTTATGGGACTCTGTCTCTTCAAATCCCTTCCTTAATTACTAAAGCTACGTAAGCCTCTAGGAAACTATTGTTGATCAAAAAACTTATGGGTCCCAAACCACCCCTAGAATATATTTGCAAATGGGTTCATATTAAATGGGATTTTTTGGCCTAGTAGACATAGCTACTCTTTCCAATGGTTTTATGCATTTTTATTTCTCACATAAAGAAGATTTCTCCTATGCTCTGCTAGGTGGACCATGGTTATTTGGTAGTAGAGGATTCTACTTACGACACTGGACACCCAGGTTCAACGCTAAAACTGAAACAATGTCCCAAGCCCCAATATGGGTTACGCTTCCTGACCTCCCCTTGGATTTTTGGTATTCTGCTTTCATCAATGACATAGCCTGCTCCATTGGTTCTCTAATAGGATTGGATCAAGCAACCAAGGCAAGCTCTAGATTCATACATAAAATATTTTGGGTCAATGTTGACATAAGATCACCACTGCCATCCTCCATCAATCTTCATTCTGAGTTAGTAACTTGGGTGCAACCCATTGAATATGAATACATTCCTCAAGCATTCTCCAAATGTAAAAGCATAGGTCATAGCGATCAGGCCTGTCCTTCAAAGCCATCCCCAAGCATAAGAGAGAAGACTTGGTCACTGTTGCACAAAGGTAATTTCATTCCCAAAAACACAAATGTTGTTATTACTTCGAATCCTTTTGATGTCCTTTCAGAGGAGTGTGTTCCCTAGCCTACTTCTAATCAGCCCCCCCTCCTCCCTTCGCCTCTTTATTGGTTCCATCTATCTCTGCTCCATTTCCTCCTCTTTTGCAAGCTCCCTCCTTTCTGTCTTCAGCTTCTGCTCTTCCTCCCTCCACCTCCCCCTCTTCATCTCATCCTTCTCCTTCTACTTTTTCCATGTCATCTTCTCCTTCTTTTGACTTTCCTCTTACCTTCCCTATTTTTTATTCCTCCCCTTTGGCCTCCTCTCCCCTTTCCTCCTCTTCCCTTTTTTGATTTTTCAGAGCTTGTTCTTTATCACGTGCCTTATGGTTTGTATTTTTTCCATGTTGCTACTCATTCTCCTCGTCAAGAGAATTCCAACATCTCTTCTTCAGCTCCACTATCTACTAAGAGAATTCCTGCAAAGAACACTAAAAACATTACCAAGTCAAAAATTGATGTGGGAGCTAAGAAAATGAAAGGGAGACAAACAAATCAAGAAAATATTCAGGAGGAAGCATTCCTCAATATATCACAAGGAACACAGGGACTACTTCCCATCCCAAGTGGATGTAAGCCAAAATATAAGAAATGAATATTTTCTCTGAGAATGTTCAGGGATTAAATGCTCCCTGAAAAGAAAAATCCTCAAGGATTTTATACTCAAACATTGCCCTGATATTTTGATGTTATAAGAATATAAATTGAAAGAGAAGAATATGCTGCATAAATTCTATCCCAATACCTCAGTGGTTTCTTAGGTGTCTACTGGTAATACTAGTAACTTGTGCACCTTTTGGAATCTGAAGAATCTCTTTGGGGAATGTATCATTAAAAACCCCCATTTTTCTGGGAATGTTCTTCCAAGATATAGGTTTGAATCTGGGTTGTATTGTTGTAAATATCTATGCTCCTAATATTAAAACACAGAGAGAAAGTTTTTGGAAAGACTTGTTAGATTTTTGATACTCTTGTAAACACCTTCCATGGTTGATAGCTATAGATTTCAATACTCCTTTATATTTGTCTGAGAAACAAGGAGGAACCACTGTCGGAAACAACAACAATGAAGCCTTTGTTGACTTTATCATAATGGGGGAATTTTTTAATATTGATCTTCACAAAGATACTTATACCCAATCCAATAGACATCTTGGAAGCAACCACATTCAAATTAAATTAGATAGATTTTTGTTTTCCATGGACTGGATTGATTATTACCATGATTTATACTTACAGGCTTTATCTAAGATAGCCCTCAGGATCTATCAAGACGAGGGGTGAAAAGGTATATTTACCAACTAAACTAAATGTTAGGTTAACATACATTAATAAGTGGAAATATAAATGTGCACACCATAATAAAAGTAAATAAAAACATAAAAAAAAATTACACAGTGACACTATATGTAATGTGGAAAACCCGTAAATGGGTAAAAAACCCACAGAAGAATAATCCACTATAGAGAAACATTTTACAACCCAGTCCAGTAACTCCTCTCTCACTTCTACTCCATGTATTTACTCGTAATCCAAATGATTCATGTAATTTAATGAATATGACCTACAGTCATATTTAAATAATCCGAAGGGTTATGTCCATATTAAGTGACGGGGCACACCACGATTTAATAAATAGTTAGTTAATTAATAACTAACAAACCTAATCTAAATTTTATATTTAAATAATAAGAATATAAACTATTCTATAATATTTAACTATAAACTAAACATTATGATGCACTTAATATTATAGTTCTAACACTCCCCCTTAATATTAAGTGGGGATCCATATGCCAACATTACCTGTTTGTAAAACAGGGTTTACAAATCCATAAACCCTAAAGGTTTAGGCTAGCACATGTACTTTTGAAGGAATTATAACACCTTCGTCATGCTCAACTTACCTTTTAGTACAAAAGGATTTGGAATCCATAAATTAGACATATGATTTAGTCTAAGCTTGATTTGTGAGACTACATCTCACCATTTCTCATGGATAATATTCTTATACCCGCATCTCTAGGAGCCTTTTATAACACACAGACCTCCTTTACAAACAGATGCACACTGGACTGTATTTTTCCTGTAAACTCTACCAGTTTACATGTAAACTCTATCAGTTTACTTTAGATCATACAAGATCTTTTACAATTCTTTTAAACTAGAGTAGAAGTATAGAGGAGGAGTCAACAACTGGCCAACCATTAGGAGGTGACATTGCACACACATTCCGCCTCGATGGAAACTTTAAAATGCCAAGCATTGCACACACTTATAGTATTTTACAACACACAATGACTCATAAAAATAACTGCAATCATAATCTTCAGTCCGGTAGAACTGGAGATCTATATCACCACAGAGAACCTTCTCTCGGATAACACATATATGAACTTCAATATGCTTCATTATCTGATGTTGAACTGGATTCTTTATCAAGAGTAATGCCACTTTAACTACCACATAGAATGGGAATACCTCCTTCAACTTCCATGTGTATCTCTTCCAACAGCCGCTTCAGCCATATGGCTTCTTCGTTGCTTCCATTATACTTCTCTACCTTAGTATAATAAATGGAGACTATTGGTTGCTTTTAGTTGTTCCAAGTAATGGTTCCTACACCAAAAAACTTGAACACATATCCAATTATATTTTATATCTATCACAACATCAACATGGTTAGAGTCACAATATCCATATAAGCGTATAAATAATTATTAATTTCACTTTTAACCAACTGTAAAAGTTAAACACAAGTTGTAAAACAACTAAAATAACAATATGCTTAACAACTAACCATGTTAGAATATGTTGAAAAAATTCAACATATTACTCTTGAAAATATATATGAGATGCAATCAGTATTAGATGTCTCCAATACAAATGCAAGGGCATCCCCAAGTGTTATTTGATATGCATATAATAATATTTTAGTTTTTTATACTAAGAAATATCTTCATTATCTTATTATAAACCTTTACAAATGAGATAAGAATTGATAACATATCAGATAATCAATATACAAGAATAATCATAATATTCACTGAAAACATAAGCCACTAACTATGAATACTTCTCATAGAGTTTGCTTCAAAAGATGACATGTAAGCACCTTTCAATACATTCCATAAGCTTATATATGTCATAAATGATCATTTTTTCATGCAAAAATATGAACACAGTTCTATTTTTTAATAAACTATCAAAAAATGAAGCAAAATTTTAAAATACATATAATCTATTTTGTGTACGTTTTCAGTTGTAGATATTTTATATTATTTTTACTAACTCGTCTGAGTTAAATATGGAAAAAAGAAAAAGAAAAAAAAAACAACTCCTTTTTCCAACAGTTTAGAAAATATACTTTTTATTAAAAAATAATTTATAAAGCTATTATATTAGCACTATAATTATTCTCATTATCATCATCATTATCTTGATTTTGATATGATTTATTCCATTTCTGATTTTTGAAATTTGACTTATTTTTAAATTTACAATCCTCTTTTTTATGTCCAAAAATTCCCACAATTATGACATTTACCATCAAAACTGACTTTTAAGTTTCCTGGTTTCTTGTTTTTATTTGGAGTTTTAAAAGTTGATTTTTGATTCTTATTAAACCTAGAAGGTTTACCTTTTTATTTTTGAGCAAGAAGTGCCTGTGTGGCATTTTCTTTTGAATCAAAATTAGTCATAACCTACTCTTCATGAACAAGGAGACTATTAAGGGTTTGAAATTTTGGAATGTCTTGTTCAGATTGATACTTTGAATTCAAAATTGAAATGAAATTTCTAAATTTTTCATAAATATTTAATTAGATAATAAATAAAGCAATTTATCATGAATCAAATTACTGCCAGATCCATCTAATTGTGACTTAATATTTTTTATTTTTGCTAAATAATTAATCACTTTTTCATCTCCCTTCATGGGAGTTGTCATAAGCTCTAAAACCAATTTAATATTGTTTTATAAATGGGTACCTTCATGCATCGACTCCAATTGTGTAAGGATCTAAAGTGTCCAATATTAAAAATGAGCCCAACACTTACATTTATAGATGAATCCATGGAAGAAGAAGAGAAGAAGGATGGAAAACCTTATTTTGAAATACAACCACCAACAAAAAGCATTCAATGCATACAAATTTTCCTACAAATCTATCAAATACATTTCCCCAATTTTGTTTGGCGTGTTAGAGAAGGAAATATGGAGGATAAAAAAAATTGGGTAGTTGGAGCAATCAGATCTACTCATTAATGCCTACAAAGACTTTTTCCCCATTTTTTCACCAACCAGAACTGCCAAGAATTTGAATTTGAATATCTAGCACTATATCCTACATCAACATCTATCAATTGAGACTATGTGTGCACCGATTAGAGCTCTGTACAAAAATATATGGTTGTTAGAAGATTGTTAGGGCCTCCTGCATACACAAGACACGTGGTACACACTGATTAACTAAAAATTATGGTCAACTATGCAAAAGTGTTTGTCATTTCTACCATGTTTCACTCACTCATTTTCTACAAGGAATCAATTCCCTGTTGACACGCGTTCATAGGTTATGTGTGGCACACTCAAGCATATAAGATAATGAAATGGCATGGAATGGCATAGAGAAGGGAATAAAGGTATGCATGTGGAAGAATGAGGCATGGGAAAAAGGTAGAAGAAAGGCACACACAATCATAATGTGTGTTGATGAAAAGGGTAAAACCAATGAGCAAAGAATGTATGGTCAAGGAACAACTATTACAAGGTAATGTGTGAGGTGCATGAGAGGGCTAGGGACTTGGCTAATTGAATCAAGTGCATTGAGTGCACATAGGATGAATAATTACTAGGAAGAAGGTGAATGTGTATAAGATGCCCACAAGGTAAGAGTAGAACAAAGAGGAAAAGTAAAATGGAAAGGGGAGAAGGGGAAGTACACAAGGGTGCACAAGGAAGAAATGAGTAAGTGAATGTGCCAAGGAGACAACTGAGTTATGCACTACTTGTAATGAATATCTCTAAGCTAGAATATGTATATAATTTTCCCAAATAACTAGGAGAGTTATTTGGATAATAGTTATGGAGAATTTTTGGGCCATCTTCCTACTAGATGAAGGAGATCAGTAGCCTGTAGCATCCATTGGGCATGGATTTTGCTGTGTAATCATGAAATTCTGATCTTCAGCTTTGAACAACTACCTCTGAAGTCACTTAAAGGATTATTTCTTGAGTCTATTCCAAATCCTGCAAACTGCTAAAATATTGTCACGCTGGAAGAAAAGAAGAGCACACATAGGAAGCACGCAAGAAGAAATAATTTATATACAAAATAATAGTGTGTGCACAACGCACTTAGAGGAATTGAAACTAATCTAATATATACAAAATGATGCAGCAAATTTAATGGAAGGGTTTGAGATAGATACCCTTTACTGGGATTTGCAACATTCCTCTATCAAGATGAGTTAATTCGAAATAATTAGCCTGCTTACATGAATGGATGATGTATGGGCCATTCCAAAGTGCATCAAAGTTTGAATCGTGCCCTAGTTTAGCTTTTTTAGCATCCCACTTCAAGACCAAGTCCCCAAATTTGAAATACTAAGGCCTATCCTTTTTGTCAAACCATTTCTTTATTACTGGATCGTGTACTTCTAGCTTGATCATGACAGAGTTCCTTGATTCTTCAAGATTAACCAACTCCACCATTTTGATTTCTCTCTGGTCTACACCTTCAAGCTCAAGCTATTGGGAAAGCAACAAAGACTTCAATTCAAGTGTTAAAGGAATTATAGCCTCCTTTCCATAGATAATATTATAAGGAGAAGTACTTATTACTTTCTTAACTGTGATTCTATCTACCCAGAGCATGTGTGATACCTTTGTATGCCACTATGTTTGGATGATGTTCATTGCGCGCTTCATGATCCTAATCAGGTTATTGTTTATTGAATCTTCTAGATCATTGCCTTAAGGGTAATAGTTAGAAGAAGTGTTTAGATAGATTCCCAAATTTAGAGCCCAATCAATGATTTTAGTGCCAAAGAAGGATTTCTCATTATCAGAGATAATGGTTTGAGGAATGCCAAACCTTATGACTATACTTTCGAGAAAGTCAAGGATGACTGACTCGGTTGATTCCTTGAGTGAAATAAATTTTTTCCATATGGTAAGGTATCCCATATATGTCAGCACCCATCTATGTCAAGTGATTGAAGATGGATTGATCATGCCTATAAAGTCAAGACCCCATTACGCAAAAGGATGATACGTTTGGATTGGTCAGAGGGGAAGTGCTGCCAATTTCTTCTTTCCTATAAATAAAGTGCATTGCTTACATTTTGTGACCCAACTTGTGTGTATCTAAAAACAAATTAGGCCAAAAGATACCTACCATTATGATCTTCATTGTTGTAGTCTTGGTAGAGAAGTGTCCACCAGAGAATCCATCATGAAATTCTACTAACACTTTTTCATTCTGCACACTATTGATACACCTTAAAATCACACCATCAAGATTATTCTTGAAGAGAAGTCTGTCAATAAAAACATAAGGGAAAGATTGTAACCTCAAATGTATTATCTTTTCCTTGTTTAATCCAGGAGGGTATGCACCCTCAAAAATGAATGTGATCATGTCCTTCATTTAATCGTGTGCACCAACAAGATCTATATTCTTCTCAAGTTTCTACACATGGGAGAGCTTCATCAAGAAAAAATGAAGTCTTAGATTCATTATGTGCATCCTCAGTAATTTTCTTCTAGAGCGCACTACCTCTTACCCATTTTATGACTTTGATGGTCACATCATACTCCATGATTTTGGTCACCCATTGTGCTCTCTTTTCACTAATTTCTACTCCCATGATGAAGTCTCTAACATAAGGGTGGGAGACTAACACCTTGATATGATTTGTGGTGAGCATAATTTTGAACATCTTGAGCATGCACATGATGGCAAAGACATGTTTCTCTATGTGATTGTATTTTAATTCATAATCCTTCATCATCTGGCTGAAGAAAGACACTAGTTATTCCAGCCCTTATTCATTTTCTTGTTTTAGGACACCAACAACACTCACATCAGCACCATAAGCATAAAGGATAGAATACTTTGATTAATTCAATTTGATGAGTGTTGGCATGAAATAAATATGTTGATTGATTTTTTTGAATATTTCCTTTCCTTCTATTGTCCATTTGAAAGCTATGTCCTTCTTGAGCATCAGGGAGATTGGCCTTACTATTAATGCAAAGTTAGGAATAAAGTTCCTAACAAAGTTGATTTTTCCAAGGAAATACTGCAAGGCTTTCTTATGTGCTAGCATGGAAAGATATATGATGGTTGAAACACACTCAAGATCAATTATAATGCCATCATTTGAAACCACATGGCCCAAGAAAATTTCCTTGTGCCACTGTAAAATTACACTTCTTGGGGTCAAGAGATACCCCATACCTTTTACATCTTTCAAATACTTTCTCCAGTTGCGCCATATGATCCATGTACTAATTTGAGAAGACTGTAATTTCATCAAGGTAAACCAAGATGAACTCACTGATGTAACCTTTAAAGACAATGTCCATAGTGTACTGAAATTTTACACACCCACATTTGATAGACCAAAGGGCTTATTATGATATGCATGTATTCCCCACTTAGTTGTAAACACTGTTTTGAATTGATCTTCTTCCTTGACCAGCATCTGATTGAAACCTAAATAGCCATCCAATATTGAGAATCTTTACGTGTTGGCCACAGTCTGTAGAATCTGCTCCATTAAGGGAAAAGGATAATGATCCTTTAGATATGCCTTGTTCAAATCTCTGAAATCAACACAGAGTCTGATTTCACCACTCTTCTTGCTTTACTGGAACTAGATTTGTGACCCAAGTAGAGTATTTGATAGGAAAAATAATTTTTTCCCTCGATGAGTTTATATAATTATTTCCTCATGAGAGGATTTATCCTTGGATTGACTGGCATTTTATTTTATGTTATGGTCTAGATATTGGGATCAAGGTAAATGGAGTGTTGAGAAACACTTGGATCAAAACCTTTGAGGTCTTCATAATCCCATGAAAATATATCACTTTATTTTTGACAAAGAGAGATGAAGGTCTTATTTTCATCGTGCACGCAATCTTTACTAAGAAACAACTCTTTTCCATGCACAATAGTGACTGGGGAGTAGTTTTCTCATGTCCCACTCACATAACTTTCTTCACCCTTGAACTCATCATCAGGGCCAAACATTTTTTCTAAGGTTACCAGCACCTTTAGGCAACTTGTTTTTCTTCATCTTTATTACTTGGTCACCATAGCTTTCATGCAAGTCAGCTTGTATGCTTCACAAGAACTCAACTTCATTTTTAATGAACTGGACGATCTATACATCACTATCAAACACTTTCCATCTGGTGTTGTTATCTATAATGGATGTTCTAATCACCATCTTAATGTGTTGAGTGTTTCCTTTAAAAAATTTCTCAGTGGGAGAGAACTGTGAACCAAGTGCGGTCATCTGGTCAACTTCCTTATTCATTTTGTGTGGCACCACCTGCAGATTTAGAACATCAAAGCTCTCAAGGAGGTCCCAAAATCTATTTCTATAAGCTTTGAGAAGAATATTCTTCACCACATACTTTTGGGTGACCTGGTGGATAACCAATTATGTGTCCCCAAATATCTGCAACACCTTAATCTTCTTGTTTTTAGTAATAAGCAGACCATGTACTAGTGCCTCATATTCTACCACATTGTTGGAACATATCAACTATAACCTGTGCACGAAGAATAATTTCTCATCCTTAGGGGAAATGAAAATTAATCCTACTCCCACACCATTTTTGCTTCTGGATCCATCAAATTATAACTTCCATAGACAAGGGTTCTCTTGACTTTATTTGAATGCACGCGGAAAACACTTCTTCTTCTTCAAGAATGTAGTAGGTACCAAGCCCAGTTTTATAACCTTCCACCTCTTCATCATATGGGTCAAATTTATGGTGCCTCTCCACCCACTCATCAAGTACTAGATCAGGAATAGAAAGTGGAGGGAGGCTACTCTTCAGAAACATAATCTTGTTCTTCTTGGATTAAATAGTTGGCTTGGAGAAAGGATAAGACATACGAATCTACATTATAGGAAAATAATGGTTCATCTTGTAAGGTAAAATGGGTACCATACCTTGTCTTGAGTAACATATGGGTCCAATCAGAAGAAAAGTAACCACCCACTTTAGCAGTAAAATCTCTTGACAAACATAAGGAAAATAAAGGGGGGAAATCAATGATTGACACATATTGAGTTATTGTTAGACTTAGATATGCGTGGAGGGTTAACTCAAGATCCCTAATGATCCTAGGGTAGTGACAACTGAACCATCGAGTTACAAGACTCCTTTTTTCAAGGGGGCTATACTTAAAACCTAAGACATCAACAATCTTCTTAGGTGTGATAGAAGTACTAACACCTGAGTTAATCATATAGTTCCTATAGAAAATATGTTTTCTTATTATCAAAGGCATATAGAAGGGTGGGGTTTTAACAATTTTACTTACTTTTTTCTTCTCTTTTCAGAAGATATTGACAGAAGAGTGTGGATTTTACATACATGGATCAGTGCGTTGGAATTTTTCCAGAGCTTCATGCAACAAGTTTCATTGGGATGGAAGAGTCAGGGCATCCCACATTGTAAGATTTATATTTGTCTTCTTCATTTGGTCAACAATTTTGAATGAAAAACCCACTAACTTGCGCATTTGAGGAACTATAAAATAATTTATTGGCTACTCAGGTACAGAGGCAGGAACCTTAGTTGGCGTAGAGGCTTGACCTACCAAAGGAGGGGTGCACGACACTTCTGGAGGAGCTTTGAGCGGAGCCTTGCATGTAATAACTTGAGCAATTTTACAATTGGATGCCTTAGCTGAATATTTTTTCTTCTGAGGTTCAACCTGTGTTGCTGTAATTGTGACCTATGCACCAGTATCAAGCATTCTCTTCTTGTATCTTATGTTTTTCACAACTTAGGTGTGTGATCTACTTGCATCATATATAATTTGATTGATTACATAGAAGTCCTCAGCACCAAAGAACATCAAATTTGCCTCTGAAGGAGCTTCTAGCCTTTTTTGGTTATCTACTTTAGGTACACTTGTTGAAGGCTCACTGTTGGAAGCGTTCTGGATCATATAAGCTTGTGCACACGTAACATTGGCATAATGATATTGACTATGAGGCATATTACAAGGAAAAAACCATTTAGACTCTTGCATCATGTTGTTCTGGATTGGGACAAGTTCTTGACTTGTATTGGATGTTGGTAGAGGAGGCGTGGGAGGAACAACTTGTAAGGACAGATGTGCATTAACATGTCATCTATCATTTTTTTGGTTATGTGTGTACCTTTAGTTTGTATATTGATTTCACCAGGGTTGATTACTCTAGATTTGCACTTGATTAAAACTATCTTTGTAGGCTTACACATGTTTCTTCTCTAATGATATGACCTTATTGGATAAGTTTCTAATTAGTTCCTTCAATTCACCATCTTATTTTTATTATACTAGAGAGTAGGATGTAGATTCAACTTGTTGTGAACTCTGCACTAGAACTAGAGCAATAGAAGATTGGGGTGCTGGAGACATATCTGAGAACAAGGTCACAAGAGGCCTAGGCACCAACTTACCAGCCTGAATGAGACTATTTTCTACCCTTATTGCAATGTTGCATGCAACATGTAAGGTTCTACCTCCCATGGATTGAATCATGACTGAAATTTCACTATTCAAATCCCTTAGATAGTAGAAGAAAACATGATGGGTTGTAGGCCTTACCACTTGAGGAATTCTATCCCAAGTCTTCTAGAATATGATGTTGAAATCAGTCATTTGCTTGTTGGGCATGTGTTTTTTTGTAGTCAACTAATCCACAAGTGATAGATGATTTGATTTATCTTCAAAGAAAATTCATAGATCCATTCCCAGCTCGTACCAGGTAGAAATAGATGTAGGTCTCAGGCCATGGTACTATTGGAGTGCTTTACCCTTGAAAGAGTCTGCAAGCAACCTGACAACAATATCATCATGTGTAATCAAATAGACAAAGCATACATTAGATACATCTTGAATGTGTTTAACAGGGGTAACTTGATTCTCTCTTGTAAAGTATGGAATACTCTTGAGCACGCCTATTGGCATATCATGTTGGGAATTGAGATTGAGCGAGCTTCTGCCAGTGAAACCGACGAAGTTCCTTGGAGGAGGAGGATGTTGAAGTGCCATGGTAGGGTGGTTTTTTCTATTTTGAGAAGGATTAGAGAGCGTACAACATACTGGAGATGGGTATGCACACACAGAGGATCTGTTGTGTGTTCTTCTCGACGAAAGCTAGAGATATTCAAAGGATCCTTTAGCTACAACACTCTGTCTGGTATGCACTCTTCTCATAAAAGGCTCTCAGGACTACAAAATAGGAGCTTTGGAAATGTTAGGATTCATTAGATGTGTTGAAATAATCCTCCAAAGGCTGGAACTAAGTTCACACACTAGAACTTAGCAATATAAAATTTAATCTTTCACTACTCATCTTGTCAGGCATGCCAGAAAATGTTGGTGGTCAAACTTGTACCTGTTTCTTAAGTCTCAAAGATATTCATTATAGACAATAATGGAACCATCTCCAATTTGTGGGACCTTACGTGCTTGAGACAAATCCCCAGAGAAGGTCAGTTCTCTATCTATTTCTACTATTATTGTTACTCCTAATGGTGAAAGGGACAACTAAGCTAACAATTCCAAGAGGACAAGGATAGAAGGATAAAAAAAAGGAAAACTAATCTAAGGAAGGTGATAACACTAGAAAAAGAGGGATGAACACTATTTTTGTTGATAAAAAATGAAGGGAAAGATGTCAAAGGAGGTTAGGCACATGTAGCACAACTAAAATGCATTTTCCAGATCAGTTTCATGAAACACAACTAAAATTGGAGCTACAAGGGATGTAGAATGACATAGCATGCACACAATGTAAAAATAAATGCAAGAAGAAATAATAAAAGCACGCTTAGGATAAATAATAGTCACAAAACAATACTTCCATTATTTCAAGAAATGCACAGAACTGTTAAAATGGTGAAAGAGGTCGATATCCACATGCACGAGCCAGATATAGATGTTTGCAACTCAGAATATATAAATATGAATTCCTTAGCCAAGTGCGTAAGGATCCAAAGTTTCCAACATTAATAATGATCCCAACTCTTACATTTAGAGATGAATCTATGGAAGAAGAAGAGAAGAATGAGGGAAAACCAATTTTGAAATACAACCACCAACAAAAAGCATTCAATTCCTGCAAATCCACTTGAAAATATATCAAATACATTTACCCAAGTCCATTTGGCATATTAGATAAGGAAAAAAAGTGGATCAAATCAAATCGGGTGATTGGAGTAATTAAATCTTCTCATTAATGCCCAAAAAGACATTTTCCCATTTCTCACCTACCATAACTACCAAGAATTTGAATTTGAATATCTAGAAATGTAACCTACATCAACAACTATCGATTGAGACTAGGCGTGCACTTATAAGAGCTCTATAGCAAAAGATATGGCTATCAGAATATTTTTAGGGCCACCTGCGTACACAAGACATGTGGTGCACGCTGATTGACTGAAAATATTGTCAATTATGTAAAAGTGTTTGTCAATTCTGCCACGTTTCAATTACTAGTTTACTGCAAGGATTCAGCTCCCTATTGGCATGCTTTGATAGGTTGCATGTGGCACACTCAAGTGTATCATAGAATTATATGGCACAGAATGAATAAAAGGAGCGTGCAAAGGTATGCACATGAAATAATGAGGTGCGGGAAGAAGGTAGAAGGAAGGCAATTTCAATTGTAACATGCATGGAGGAAAAGGGTAAAACTGGTGAGCAAAGAACGTATGGTCAAGGCGCTGCTATTTCAAGGTAATTTGTGGGGTGCGTGAGAGGGTCGAGGACTTGGTTGATTGAAGAAAGTGTAAGGTGTGTGTACATGATGAATAACTGCTAGGAAGAAGGAGAATGTGTAGAAGATGCACGCAAGGTAAGAGTGGAACAAAAAGGGAAAAAAATGGAAAGGGGAGAATTCGAAGCGTGCAAGGACATGTGAGGAAACAATGATCAAGTGAATGTTCCAAGGAGACAACTAAAGTGTGTGCCACTTGTAATCAAGATCCATGAGCCAGAATATGTATGTAAGTTTTCCAAATAACTAGGAGAGTTATTTGGATAACAATTACTTCCTATCTAGTCATGAAATCATGAAAGGGGATCTCCTATCTCCCTTATTTTTTATCCTCATGGCTTACAATATTAGCAAATATTTGGAAGCATCTAAAAGTGATGGAAAAATCAAAGGTATCACTACTACCTCTAGAACTCTAGCAGCTTCAAATAGCCAATTTGTTGATGACACTCTTCTACTGGGTATAGCTTCTATAGAGGAAGCTAAGGTTTTTAAACATATTCTAGATTGCTATCAAGAGGCTTTTGGTCAAAAGATAAATTTTGAGAAGAGCAGTATTGCATTTATGAATACCCCTATAAACAGATAAGAAAATTGTTGACATCTTTGGTTGCAGCATTATGGATCTCCCCTCTTCCTATCTTAGACTCCCAATCTTTCTAGGTAGACAAAATAAGAGACTCTAGAACACAGTTATTAATAGATTAAAAAAAAAACTTGTTGGATGGAAAGGATATTTCCTCACCCATGCAGGAAAGCTTCAGCTAGTTAAAGCTACCTTACAGAATCTACCGATTTATTTTATGTCTCTTCTGAAAATATCTATTTTAGTGGTTATTATTGAAAAAATTCAAAAAAAAATTCTCTAGTTCGGATCTAAAGAAATATATTATCTGGTGCTCTATAATCTCTTCCATGAAACCCGAAAGTGTTTGAGGAAATGTACCACCCCCTGGATCTGGTAGTCCATTACGTGATATAGTCAACATAATAATCGACATCAAATGGTTGCCTGAAATATTTACATTATAATTCGAATCAATATGGAAGCCCCCTATTCTACACCCTATCTCCCCAGCATCATCACCATCATATCAAGACAGACCTCTTGGGTGATAGGTACTACCTACTCACCCTAAATAGGTAACCTGGGGATATTGTATACATCCTCTAGTGTAATTGTTCTCACCAATCAGGAACAAAAATGTCTTAATGTTTTGATCTCATCTATCAATCAAGGCTATCGTAAACCTTGAGTCCCAAGGAACCTACTGGTAGTGGCAAAATCCTCCTAATCCAATAGCTTCCATATAATTCTACTCCATGTCAGTCACATCAAATCAGATCTTTTCAAACATATATGGAACCCTAACTTGGAGATAGATGGTCTCCCTCACCTGTAAAAAAACCAAAAAAACATCAGTTAGCAATTTTTTCCAAAATTGCACTAATTTCCACTGACAATTACACTAACGTAATTTTTGACAACCTACTTGACAGTCATTGATTATAAAATCAGTGTCAATCTGACATTCCCACCCCATTTTCAAAAAAAAAGCACAAAAAATATAAAAACACAAAATCAAGCTTACTTACCCATCTCCTAGCCCTCTACCTCTTCCTACCATTTCCGCTAGCCTCCATCTCTCCAATAACACTCAAAAATCACAATTGAAATATCCCAAATCGTACTCAAACACGTCACAAATGAACTATTTTTGTAACCTCTTGGCTTATATATTTACCATTTTAGGAATCATTGATGACCACTAATCACCATTGATTTTCTTTCCAAATGCCAATGATTTACAATCGCCACCAATTGTATACCTTTTTACACAAACACATTAATTTTTGTCACCTAGACCTCTCTTATCACATCAAAACTTTATCAAAATCTTCATGCAATTGCTTTGATGCTCAGCTAACTATTAAAACCCTATTTTTTGACCATATATCAAAATTTTCACATCCTACAAAAGTTTCCTTTGACCCTTTGGTCCCATGGCTCAACACATCCTCACGAGAGTGCTCTCATTAAACCCTCTCCATATAGTAGCCTTTCCACAACATGCGTCTGTAGGGGGTTCACATTACATGTCCCCTACCAAGTTTTTTCCAAGATTACTACCATCATTGAAAAATCCTCTAGCTTGATCATTTCAGACTACAATCAAGATCTTGAAGCATCTTAAAGAAAACCTATCCATAACAATCAAATTTCTTCAATCTAATGACCAAAATAGTTTATCATTGGCTTGATGGTGGAACAATATCACAACATTATTATCAAAAATTGGGGCATCCTCATACTATGTTTTGTCTCACAACATGTGCCTATATGCAGCTCAACAAAAAGGGGAAAATATAGACTCCCCTTTTTCACCCCTAGGTGATCCGACACACATCAATAAAATATCATTACCTATCTTATTATCTCTATCCCAAGAATCATGTAATTTACCTCTGTAAATCCTTTTAACCTATGTAAAAACTCATTTACCCTCCCATAACCAATCAAAAACATGTAAACCTATCTTACCACACTTATCCCAACCTCTTAACCTCTTACAACTTGAATCCCCAACTTCCCACCATTTCCTAAATACCTAATATCTCATATGGCAAGTAGTTTTAACCATTTTACATTCTTCTTCTTATTGGTTTTAACCTCTGCTATCAAATCGATGATGATCTATGATCACCTATGATCATTGTGGAAGACATTGATTCTATTTATCCAACCTCTTTCTCCCTTCTCTATTTAATTAGAATCTGTGTGTGAGGACGAATTACTACACCTTTAAACAATATGAAGACATTTTAGAATCATCAATACATTACTTCCAAAGCCTATTCATTGCATTAGACATTCTCTTGGGATCTTCATAACTTTCAAATTATTATTTAAGGTTAGTACCCCTTGTTTATCATTTTATCAATCTATTTTATATCATTTGTATTTTACACATTGTCATCTCTATCATCATGTATTCCTTTTTGGGTTATATCTCTTATTTCCTTCAGTTATACCCATTTGGCCTCATAAACACATTTGTCCATAGCACTTTGATTTATCTTTTAGCCTCACAAACACATTTGAATATCTATTTATGAGCTTCACAGACTCCTAGACTTTTCATAGTTTACCTATGTAGCATCACTTTCCTTCTTGCATTCATTTATATCTATTGTATTGGTGCTTTATCAAAACAAACATTTTATCTCTAATCATGATCAATCTATGTCATTTATAATCATTTTAGCATATATCATATTTTTATCAATCTGATTTTGATCAAGCAAGGTATTTGTAAGAATAGATATTTTGTGGATGATTATTCTAGGTCTATCTCATCCTATCACTAGTATATATGATCTTTTGATCATCCAAAATTCGTTCATGTGGGAGAATTTTGACATCCTCCACATACTCACCTTATTTTCCATCACATTCACACCAAAATTTGAAGACATTGAAGAGTAGTTCAACATCCTTTAAGAAGTGCGATAAGTAATTGAGGAGTTCTGGTACGATTATTTTGAGGACTTCAAGATTTCCACAACTCTTACCTAGGACACGTACAAAGCTAGACAGGATCTTCCTATCCATATTGAATTATGAACTATCTTTATTATTATTTGTCTTATTATCATTCTCAAATCCACTTAATCGTATCAAATGAATTCACACCCTTCAAATAAGTACCTTTGGATTCCTTGGATTGGCACTTACTGAGCAACTCATTATCAAATTTATCTAATATCTCTTTGTTTATATGTCTTTCTCTACAGGTCATCTCACTTGAAAAGGAGGATTATTTTCACATTTTTCACATTCCATCATCCCTAAATTGTGATTTTCAGTGCAAGTATTGGTAAACCCTTCTTATTTGATTTTAGGTAATTTTTGCATTTGCTAGCACTAACCGAAAACTACCTTAAACAGCTATTCCCATTAGTCCATTATATAACAATAAACACTATTTATGTAAATAAACATAATGACGAAGGTATAAACTAATATATAATGAAACAAAGGCACGTGTAAACTATGAGGGATGCCTTGAAGAGAGTAGTGTAAGGAAACTAGCTATCTCATATCATTATGTAACAATAAATGAGTCTTGTACATAAAGATCAATAGACCTTGTGAACATATGTGTGTAAATAATAGATGTGTTATGTATCAAATCAAAGTAACCATCAAGGCTATCCAAATAAAGCAGAACATGTCATGATTTTTTATTTTTCTCATATTTGGATGTTTTTATTATGTAAATATTTGAATTTTTTTTGTAGTATTTTGAAAATATCTATAAATTATAAGGGTGATATCGCAAGATCTATCTAATAAGGTCCTTATGAAGAAGCATGTCATATTGGGGATGGGTCTATGTGGAAACATTTACAACTATAGAATATCAAATCCAAAACATGCAAATACAAATCTAACAATCCCCACAAAATCTACAGCATTGGAAGTATAAACAAGAATAATCCAAATCACACAAAAGTACACACACATAACACATCATGTACCATGGTTCACCCAATGTGGGATACGTCCACCAAAGATAGAGATCTCATATGTATAATATAACAAGATATTACAAACCAACTCTTCTGCATAAGAGTACATGTATCTCTACAAGAGTATCTCTTCCACCATATCTCAAACTGGAACTTCCTGAGTACACTATATTATGCCTCCAAACCACCACTTGTGTCTCCTCTAGATCTCTAACTAGATCTACCTAAGTACACTACAACCCTGCCTCTGAAACACCACCAGATCTCACATACTTGAAGCTACCCTGCATTTGTCACTATGTAACCAAGCTCTCATTATAATTTAAATCTGTAAACAAGACCTCTAGAAGGGTCTACCAATGTGCAACCATAACCATGCACCAAGAAATAAGTCTCTCCATCATCACGGCATCAACCTGTGCAAACATGAAGACAAATCTCTCTACAATACTATATTATTATAAATCAACAAGACATCATGATCTCATGGATCTTTAATACAAGATCTCACAATATGTGGATCTACAAGAATGAGAAATAACAATATCTCATAACAACTTGTGGATGTAACAAGAAGAAACATTAAGTGCTTTGCATACTATGCAAGCCATTACATGAGACTAAATAATACAAAGGAAATACAGTAGAAGATGATACCATCTTCTCACCAACAATGTACCTGTATTTTCCTTTTGTTCAACTTCTCTCCATGAAATCTCATGTCTTCATGCAATCTTCTTTTTCTTCTTCTTCTTCTTCTTCTTCTTCATAATTTCAACCAAGGATAGCTCAATTCTTCTCTTTTCTCATTACTTATGTTCTAACCCGATTTTTTCTAGATTATATAATCTTGGAAAAACTTAGGGCCCCTTATCTATGCATTTACAACCTTTAAATCAGCTTTAAAACAAAATCTAGATTAAATTCTTGTGAGTTAAATAAAACATTCCACTCATAGGTAGTCGTGTCAGTTACCATGATGTTAAATGGATCTGGTTACCCTGAACAACACTAGTTACCCTCTAATCAGCACCAGTTACTGAGTCAACCAGTCAGGTGTAAATCATGCTAACTATGAAGCAATTCAACTCCATAATCCTAACAATCTCCCACTTGGAGATAAATTGTTGAACATGTACCAGAACCTGTACAGCACCGTCCTCTACATATTGTGAAAACCATCTATTCTTTATATTAATAATTATCTCAAATGAATTAGTAAGATTAAACCATTTTCTAAAACCAAGTAGATAACAAAGTCATGACTGACCATAGACCTACACGAAGCTACTATGGATCCATTATAACTGAGTTATCCATACATCAAGCTCCCACCGAATCATAATATGAAGCCTCTCATGAAACTTAGCCACCATAGCTAACACACCTGCAATATCTCCCACTACTGAGCCTTTATCACATCCATATCCATACCTATAAAACCAACCATGTTCTCCATCCATCTATCCATGTCTCCATACAACAACTAATGCAACTGACCAAGACAAGTCAAACTAGAATATGTGAAACAAAAACAAGATCCTGGGTAAAGAAATCCTAGATGAGTTCTACCTGCAATAGTGGGTGATCAATCCACAGACCTGCATAACTCAAAGAATCCAACCACTGCAATCTGTAAATCCAATCTTGCATAAATAACTAGCATATCCAATACAATCATCTATAGATAACATATCAATGGAGTAACATAGTAACAAGAGGAAATCTAAACATCCCCTGCTCATGCTCAAGTAATCCATGTGCAAATCAAATATCTGCATCATCATAGACTCACAAAATAAAATCTATCTATATGTACAAACTCACCATGTACATCCATCCATATCTCCAGGCTCTCCAAAAGATCCAACTCTACCACTGACTAAATCCAAAGTTGAATATGAATCATGTGCTCATCAATGTCAATAACAAACATCCATGCTAAATCATGCCACTAATACCAAGTGTAAATACCAGTAAACATGTCATCAACATACTCTACACAATCAACCAAGATGAAAGAAAAATAAGGGTGCCATCTAAAAATAGTAATTAAACACTGATGTCAAACCTGTGACCAAACCGACCCTGCTCACTACCTGATCGACCACGGTTATCAAATGACTAACCACGGTTAACCCTAACTGATATCGGTCTCTATAACTAGTAGATTTTCTCCTTTTTCACCCTTCAAACTCTGAAAATTGCTTTAACATCTAAAACCAGCTAAATAAACCATCAACTACAATCCCATAATAATATCCAAGTAATATAACATAAACCGGAAGTGACATCACCATGAAATAAACTCAAAATACCTACAAAATCATGATTGTCCTCCAAAACCACTTTTTGCCTCATGTTACTCTGAATAGTAGCATACTCCTCTCACTCTGCACGTGCACCATGTATCCAATCCTGTAATGCCAACAACCATGGCTTGTTCCCACTGAACATGAAATCCCTTGCATTGCTTCTAACACCAAGCTTGAAAGCTAATATGTCAATGATAAATAAAACCAAATGAAAGAACTATAAAATTGATTCTCTTTCTTATCTGATAATACTTCTATATCACATAAATTTGGACTTCTTGTGAAGTAGGTGAATCACCTTCTTTCCATCCATGTGTACTCAACATCTCTCATTACATGTAACTATGTCTAATCATAGATTTTTATTGAGGATATCATATTTAGACTAGAAACCCTTTTCCTCAAGATTCCACACTATCAGGAAATAAAATTCAAATAACACCAAAAACATTGTGTAAATCTATGCACACTATTCAAACATAATATCATTTTCTCCAAATGAAATAAATAAAACATGAATCATATAGAGATACTTAGCTCAAAATCTCAATAGACTAACCGAGCCAACTCCGTCCTCTTTCCAATCTAAACCATGAAGTGATCTACATTGTTTATGCCATGTACACTCTGTGCAAGAAATTTGATCCTCCAAACCAGGACAAAAAAAATCATATGCCCTCACCTGTTACAAAAAACCCTATACATATAAGTTACCATAGAGACTAACCACGGTTATTTGACTGATAATGTTTCCTCTGTGACTGACCTCAGTTCTCAAACTGATGTCAATATTGCTAGAATGAACCCAATGCCACACAATTTGGTATAGAACACCACACCATGTTCCTACTTCGACCGAAGCCAATAGTTGAGCTAAGCCAATCATTTCAAAAAGTATCCAAATTGTACAAAACCACTACAACAATAAACCATGCGATAAATTACATCAAGGTAAAATGCATCACCTTATCAGCACCAAGATACTCAACCACATCTTCAAATGATTTGAATTACATGCTTCTATGATGGAAGCCCCATCTTTGTTTTGTGCTACAACCTCTCTACTAAAGCCCCGTGCATCTAATTGCACCAAGGATGCATACCTGTTCCTTTTCTCTATCTAGATCTGCAATCTAAAACCATGCATGTGCTATTAAATTACATAGCACTACAAAACCATACCTCAATAACCAGATCTGTAATCTGACCACCATGTTTGTGCTTCCAAGAACCAGGGACACCTCAACAAATAAGATATATTCCATGCATCTCTACATTTCTTTGGATCTGTAGTTTTTCTATTTAAAACTAGGCTTCCTAGTAACTGACCACAGTCACCTTGTAACCAACCGCGGTCACCCTACCAACATCAGTTGCCACTTAACCGGTGCTAGTCACTATATTCTCCAGCAACCTTACTCTTCCAGCTCCCACTTGAGATTTAATCTATTCATGTTATTTTCACATCAAGCAAAACAAACCCTAATATCATACACCTATCAGTAAACCACTAACAAAAACCATGAAGCAAACCCTTTCTCTGAAAACTAAATCCATTTCTCTATCAAACAACTCTCTGATACGAGTTGTTGGGGATGGGTCTATCCATAAACATTTGCAACTATAGAATATCAAATCCAAAACATGCAAATACAAATCTAACAATCCCCACAAAATCTACAGCAGTGGAAGTATAAACAAGAATAATCCAAATCACACAAAATTACACACACATAGCAAAGCATGTACTGTAGTTCACCAAATTTGGGCTACGTCCACCAAAGATAGAGATCTCACATATATAATATAACAAGAGATTACAAACCAACTCTTCTACACAATATTACATGTATCTCTATAAGAGTATCTCTTCCACCATATCCCTAACTAGATCTTCCTGAGTACACTATAGTGTGCCTCCATACCACCACTTGTGTCTCCTCCAGATCTACCTGAGTGCACTATAACCATGCCTCTGAATAACAACTAGATCTCACATATCTGAAGCTACCCTGCATCTGTCACTATGTAACTAAGCTCTCACTATACTGTGAATCTGTAAACAATACCTCTATAAGGGTCTACAAATGTACAACCATAATTGTGCACAAAGAAATAATTCTCTCCATCATCACTGCATCAACTTGTGTAAACATGAAGACAACTCTCTCTACAATACTATATTCTTATGGATCAACAATACATCATGATATCATGGATCTTTAATACAAGATCTCACAATATGTGGATCTACAAGAATGAGAAATAACAAGATCTCACAACACCCTATGGATCTAACAAGAAGAAACACTAAGTGTTTTGCATATTATGCAAGCCATTACATGAGACTAAATAATACAAAGGAAATATAGTAGAAGATAATACCATCTTCTCACCAATAGTGTACCTGCACTTTCCTTCTATTCATATTCTCTCCATGAAATCTCATGTCTTCATGCAATATTTTTTTTCTTCTTCTTCTTATTCATCCTTTCAACCAAGGATAGCTCAATTTCTCTTTTCTCATTCATTATGTTCTAACCCTAATTTTCTAACTTATATAAGCTTAGACAAACTTAGGGCACCTTATCTATGCATTTACAAGCTTTAAATATTCTTTAAAATAAAAGCTATATTAAATTCTTATGTGTTAAATAAAACATTCCATACATAGGTAACCAGTGCCAGTTACCCTGATGTTGACCGACACTGATTACCCTCTGACCAGCACTGGTTCCTGAGTAAACCAACAAGGTGTAAATAATTCTAACTATGAAGTAATTCAGCTCCACAATCCTAACATGTCATTTTTGGTTGGTGTTTCACCAATAAGTTTACACTTTCTAGGATAAAATAGATAGAAGGTAAATAGTTAAGGAGGAAAATATGTGATATCTAAGTCAAAGGTTAGATGCGTGCATTAGTGACTTTTGATCCAAGTTGGCCATGAAGATCTTCCCTTTGGCTAGGAGGAACAACCTATCTAAGAAACATAACAAGACCACCAAATAGTATTAATAATATATGTTAGTGGATTGCCTAACGAGTTCTAGATCCGGGAAGTGAGGTGCTTCCTAAAAGGTTGTCAATCCACCTTCAAATACAATTTAATCAAAATATCATGAAGGAAATCCCACTATAGTTATACAATTTAGGTATCTCATGTAAATACAATAAGCAAATCTAATCTAACACGTAAGGTTATGATTAAATATGGATGTTTGGTAGGTTATTCTTGGTTTTACAGGTCTGACAGTGATCTGGGATTTATCACTTTATGTTTGGGTTAGGTTTAGTTGATCGAGAGGCTTGCTGGTTAAAAGGAATGAAATGACACAAATATGGATATCATTCAGGTGACTGATGTTAGTATGGAGGTCAAACCGATGGTGGTTAGGTAATCGGTGTCAGTAGGGGAAATTGACAATAATTTGATAAAAATAGTTTTGGGGCTTCTCTCTGATTGCAAAGAGAGTAAGAAGGGTGTGGTTAGGTTCATAATATTACTGAGAAGACTCGAGGATATAGAGGGGGAAGTCACAGAAGGAAAAAATGCTATAGGTGGTTGGGTTGGTAGATTGATGAAGAGGTGGAGATAAAGGAATACACACAAAAATAAAGTATAATGAAAGAGGTAAGGAATTTATACTTTAAGTAAGCACAATATGATTGAAATCATGTATACTTACTTGCATTTATAGATCTGGTAAGTGAAGGTGGATGGTAGTTGATCCATGAAGAGATTATGGAGTCACTATTGTGGCAGTACTCCCATAGTGTTCACGTGAGTATTCCAGTACTCTAGAAGGAGAACCGGATGCTCGCTTTGGCCTATGGTTGAGTTTTTTTTCATCTGGATGTTGAGAGGCTTTGGATTCATGCTTGAATGTAATAGTTCTCTCAAAACTAAAAATTACTAACCTGGGTAAAAGGTTGTAAAATTTTATATAAAGTAATCGATGGTGGTTAGGTGACCGACTCTTATTGAGGTATAACTGGCATCGATTAAGGCAGATAAGTCTAGGTTTTCTGAAAATGGCCTAATCTTTGTTATTTTTGGCATGATTTATATCCTTAATTGGGGTCTCAAGTGATAGATTTCACCCAGATAAGTATGAGTTCTTCTAGGAGAGGTAGTGGGAGTTAATGTTAGGTTTAGAATAAGTCTTAGTTGGTTAGGATTGTTATAGAATTAGTCTTAATTAATTAATAGGTTGTGAATGGGTCTTTGAGTGAGGTGGATAGGTGAGTTTGTTGTAGGTGAGGTAGATGGATGAGGTGATTAATTATTTTGATTATTGTAATGAAATTAATTAACATGTGTGCCCTAGGGACATGAGTGGGTATAGTATGAATTTATTTAATTGACGGGGGTTAAGGGAATTTGTCCCGATTTTCAATGTCTACATTTTCACATTTTTATCACGTAGCTTGTATTTGGTAAGCGATGCTAAAAAAAACATAATTGGTTGCCCCAAATATAGGTGAGATCGTGGTTGGCCCAGTTAGGAGTGAAGGTGATCCCCCTCAAGCCAAGAACTATTGAAGTTGTAGGCAGAAGTGGTGAGTGGTTATAAATAGGTTGTTAATAAAAACAAGGGTGGATGGATTGCAAGTAAGGGTAATGGTCAAGCTAGGTAATAGGTAATGGAAATCAAACACACGCATACATATAGATTTTGATATGGTACCAAGTTGAAGAGCTTACAAACTCTATTTCGTCAAAGGTTGATAGGTTTATCCAAACAATGTTGAATTGGTTTAGGTATCCAAGGTATAGGATATGCTCCTGAATCACAACTAGGAAAGGTGTAGGAATGGGTAATACGTTTCATTTTAGGGCACCAAAGGTATGGTCGAGATAAACATCACGATATTAGGAAAAGTAAGGTCATTGCGCTGAATAACATGGGTAGCAACATATAAATTGGACCAAAGGGTAGGTATGGAAACTGGGTGAAGGGTAGGTATGATTGATGGTTTTAGGTATAATTTTGCTGAAAAAAATGACTAAGGATGAATTTAATTGAGGTGTGAGGAATAGGTGATGTGATAAGGTCTTGACTTAACAGTGTTGGGTTGGATGATGTAGGCAAGAGATCAAATGACTATGAGAGACATAGTAGCACCTCTATTAGTACATATATGGCCAAGACAGACTGCGTGGGAGTGGGAGCACATAGCAGATGTGGGACTTAGTTTGATTATGTGCTATAGGCATATAGGCCGAGATCCTAGCTTGATGGTTGCTCTCATCGACATATGGGACACTGTGACCAATACCTTTCATTTACCAACTGCTGAGATGACTGTCACATTGGAGGACATGTATAGCATCCTATGGCTTCCTGTTGTTGGTGAGCTAGTGTATTCGATTTATTCGAAGGTAATTGTGGAACCCATAGTGGCAATATTTGGTGAGGTGATGGGCATGCTAAGTTATCACAGCATGATTCTGAGCTATGGGGATATGTTTTTGGCATATCCATAAGAGACCAGGCTACCTGTTTTGATGATGGTGGTAGTAGGCTAGTTTTCTCTTCCAAATTCTGAGGGTGGGATATTTCCATGAGCACAGATGGGGGTGCTACAGGACATGATCAAGGAATGGGTATGTTTTTTCTTGGGCACCATCTTTTCTAGTCCAGTTGTATAGGGAGTTATGGGCCTATGGTAGGTATAAGAGATTTGGTGTGTGTTATACATTCTTGTTACATTGTTGGGCTTATGAGCACATTGTGTGTGTGCATCCAGTTGGGTTACCAAGATAGGACTGTTTCAGGGGTGGTTTATATAGAGTGGGTTTCAGAAAATGGGTACCAGTTGGGGCATAACCAAGAGTGGCCAGGGCCACATATGATGTTATATACTACAGGCAGATATTGGAGTGCCTATCAGCAGTGGATATCATGTAGCGGCCATATGTTGATTTTCTATCATATAAAGGCATGGCTGAGGAGTTAGATGAGCTTCAGTTATTGAGATGGATACAGGGGTGACGTTCCTGAGCACGATATAATACCTATGGAAAGGGTCAAACGATAATTTAGATTATGACAGGATGTGCCCCCACCTTTCCCATAGTACCGTAGATGTCTCCACAACATTTGAGTGATCCCACAAAGCATGCGGAGCAAGTTATAGATCGATGGATTTATGATGCGGGTGTTACCAATAGATATAGGTAGTGGTGGGTGGCATAGCTACGGGAGGCACCACCGAGGCTAGGGTATCCTGATTTAGCGACAGTCATAGTACATATGGATATATTACAGGGGTAGGTGGCTGCCCTACAAGCACAGATTACAGGATTTCAGGGATAGTTGATAGGGGCACAGGCACAGGTTATTGCTTTACAAGCACAGGTGATGGCCCTACAAGCCCAGGTAGGATAGGTGCATGCTCTCAAGCAGGATGGAGATTGGGATGGAGGGAAGGTAGTTTCCTTATAGGAACAGGTGGTTGGATTACATGGCTAGTTGGATATAGCACATGCATATTTTGTGGCCCTACAGGCCCAGGTAATTACACAGGTGCCACAACAGGCACAAGGATAGGGTCCCATAGTATAGGCACCTAAACTAGGACATGGTACACTTTTAGTCAGATAGATTTCATAGGGGGTAGTGAGGAAGATGGCACCACCATAGACCATATCCATGACAAGGTTCAGGGATTACCTGAATGAGTTTCACTATTATCAAGACCATCTATCCACCACATGGATTGATGTACCTTCACATACAGAGTATCGATTCCATTAGGTAGATAGTGAGTGGACTAGATCCAAGACTCATAGTTCTGGTAAAAGAGAGGGTTGTTGGCCCCAGAGATAGGGTCAGGGTAAGGTTACTAGTTCTCAGAGACCGGGCCTAGCATAGGGCCATGAGGGGGAGGTGGAGGTCAGGTAGGGACCAACATAGGGTGGAGAGATGTTGGAAGGGTGATTATTAGGGAGAGAGGAGGAGATATTTGAGATTAGAGAGGAGGGAATTAGGTGGGAGTGATTGATATCCATAGCATGAGATAGTATACAATCATTTTTATTTTTTAATATATTTTAGCCTATGTGCCGAAGATGTGAGATTATACATGATATATTTTGAGATACTAAGACTTATTTTAAATTTATATCTGTGTGTATATGTATTGATTCATACACACTCCCATTATATAGTTGGTGATGTTTGTTTAATGGATGATGTAGTTTTTTTAATTTCCATTACTATTATGTATTATGGAAACTAGTTGAGTTAGGAATGATTGATTCAAGGTCATGTAGGCATGATGGAGTCAGATATAGGCATGGTTGAGTTAGGTAGATGCATGATGGAGTCTAGGTCATATAGGCATGGTGGAGTTAGGTATAGGCATGGTGGAGTTAGGTAGAGGCATGGTGGAGTCTATGTCATCTAGGCATGATGGAGTTGGGTGTAGGCATGGTGGAGTTAGGTATAGGCATGGTGGAGTCAAGTATATGCATGGTGGAGTTAGGTACATGCATGCTTGAGTTAGGTATAGGCATGGTGGAGTTTAGGTAATTTCCAAGTTATTGATCTTATGGAAAATAATGGATTGTATGTATGTTGTGGTTAGATTTCCAATTAATTGATATCATGAAAATGCTAAATGATTGATGTATGATATGGTTGATGTTATAAAACAGTAGGTATGTATATTTTTATGATTATTTAATTTCCAAGTTTTGTTTAAAATGGAAACTAACTAGGGTAAAATGTGAATATAAAGGGAGAAAATTGGTTAGGGGAAAAAGTGGATGAGCTAATCTCCAAGGGTCCCATGCCATCAGAGTGTTGCCTACATAGCCCTTGGGCCTCAAGTTGATGTAGTTCTCCCATAAGATAGGGAAGAATATGATATGAGGATAGATGAATGGGTTGGTAGGCATGGTTGAGTCTAGGTCATTTCAGGCATGGTTGAGTCTAGGTCATTTTAGGCATGGTTTAGTTTAGGCCAGTTTAGGCATGGTTGAGTTAGGTCATTTAGGCATGGTTGAGTTTAGGTCATTTTAGGCATGGTTGATAGGTTGAATAGGCATGGGTGGTTTAATAGGCATGGGTGAGTTTAGTGGAAAATTAATTCCCAGAATGTAGGTGTCGAAGGTCTAAACTTGTGAAGGAGGATTAATAAGTAAGAAAATAGGTGAATGGTAAGAGTAGACAAAAAATCCACCTAACTGGTAAGAACCATTATGAGTCTATCATACCAAAGAATGGCTTATGAACATAAAATCCTAAAGGTCATTACATGATTGAATATTCTAAGGGAGAAGAAGGTCACATGATCATGAAATGTTACATTTTTGGCACATCCCTTAAGGAGGTAGAAGATTAGAAAGGAAAAACGGTGAGGTGAAAGAGGTTGTTTTATCATAGAACATGCCTCTTCTAGTAAGATACCCAAGATCAAAACAGGTGAGTCCATGACAAAAAATTTATTTGCCTCTTTTGTTTTAATAGACTGATTGATATGGGAAGCCTATGTGGGTTGAATAAAATATCTGTTTCAAGTATTTTTGAAGTTGATCGATGTGTGGGAAGCTTCAAAATGTTTTTTTTTCATTTTTACAGTAATCCTCTTTTTGTGATAGATTATGTACAATATGGCCAAATTTGTATAATTGTTCCTTCGAGGGAGAATTCTATTTATAACAATGAGATAGAAAGGTAGATGCCCTTTTTCAGGGAGTCATCTATTTACTAGAATTTTGACTCAAGGAGTTTTAATTTTAAAATCCTGTATATTAATTTTGAATTTTTTTTTGGACTTTTAGGTCATGGACAAGACTATAAATAAGTATAGGATTATTTTATGAGGATAAAACCATAGCACATAAGAGTTAGCTCTGAAAGAGAGGTTTTAAGTGACGAATGACCATGTGATTCCATCTTGAAAAGGATGAAAATTATCCATGAGAATCATTCCATGAGTAGAGCCATGGTACTCATATTTAAGATAAGGATGAAAGGCAATGGGTAATCACATGATTCTTGTTTAGTCATTGATCCTTAAAATAGGTAAGTGGAAGGTGAATGTTTCTCAAGAGACGAGCATTTAATAGATAGAAGATGATATAGGACTTGATTCAATAATAGAATGGTTGAAGATGCAAGGAATTGAGGGGCTCAAGGTTTGGGTTTACCTTCGAGTGAAGATAAATGATAAACACCCGATCCATAGGCATGAGTAACAATATAGGGTCCAAGCCAATTAGGAGCAAACTTGCCCCATTTACTTTTCTCCGCTTTTGTTACATGTTGATTTTCCTTCAGGACGAGGTCACCAACCTAGAAGGTTCATTCTTGGACACATTTTATCATAGGCACATTTGATACGTTTTTGGTATATTTGGAGGTGATCGAGAGATTTAGACGGTGTTTGTCTAATAACTCAAGTTGTGCCAAACGGTCCTAGAAAAAATCATCATCGTTGAGCATATCTTTGAGTGAGATAAAAAGAGATGGAATTTGGAATTTGAGAGGTAAGACAACCTTTGTACCATAGACCAAAGAGAAAGGTGTGGCAGTAGTTGAGGTGTGAATACTAGTGCGGTAAGCCCATAAGGCGAAAGGAATGTGCGTATGCCAATCCTTGCTAGTATCATCAACCACTTTCATAATAATTTTGTTTAAGGTTTTTATTGGTTGATTTAGCTTGGTCATTTGTTTGAGGATAATAAGGTGAAGAGAAAACTGAGTTGAATGCCGAAGGCATCATAGAGTTTCCTTAGGGTTTTTTTTTAATTTTTTTTCCATTATCAGTTATGAGGTGGTGAGGAACACCAAAGTGACAACTAATGATGATGATAGATGAATTCACAGTATTTTCTCATCTTTTGTAGAAATAAGAGGTATGGTTTCCACCCATTTAGTGTAATATTCAGTAGTGGTAATAATCCATTGATGACATTGGGAAGAATGAGGGTTGATCTCTCTGACAAGATCCAAACCCCATTGAGAGAAAGGCCAAAGGTCTCATGTGAAATCTGTAAGGCATGACTAGGGGTGTGATGAAGATTAGCATGTTGCTGACACTTCACACAATGCTTGACATAGTCACAAAAATCATGGTTTATGGTTGGCTAGTAATAGCCCAGGCAAAGGATGCACTTAGTGAAAACTAAGCCACTGAAGTGACCCCTACAAATCCCATGTCATGAACTTCCTTGATGGTGTATGGAATTTCAAAACTCGTAAGACATCGTAAGAGGATAGCGTCAAATCTACATTTATAGAGAAGACCACCCATGATGACATAATGAGAGACACTTTTGAGAAAGGCTCATTGTCCATTACGAGTAAGATCTAGAGGTAGAATTGAAAGGGAAATATAGTTCGCAAACTACTTATACCAAAGGTCATGTGGGTCAGTTTCAATGTTTCCTACAAGTTTGACATCTCAAATTAGATAAGAAGGTGATTTCAACCTTTGTACTATGATAAAATATTTTTAAGTCAAAGGGTGAAGCATGGGGATTTGAGAAGAAAGACAGGCCATGGTGTCCATAAATTTATTAGTGGAACATGGGTGGTTTGAAGTTCATAATGGTCAAAGGTAGTCAAAAATTATGTCAACATGATGCTTATACTTTTGAATTATCTCATTATGACACTGGTATATACAATTAACTTGGTTCACAACCAATTGAGAGTCTCCAAATATATTAATTGATTTAATGTCTAAGGCTATGGTAGTTTGAAGACCTAACACGAGTGCTTCATATTCAATGATATTATTAGTACAATCAAAATATAGTTTAAAAGATAATGGCATAGGCTCACCAATCAAGAGGAATGAGGATAACTCAGCACCACCCCCACATTGACATTTGGAACCATCAAAGAATAAGGTCATCTGGTAAACGGTATCATCCAAGGAGAGGGTAGTGATGGATTCATCAGGGAAATTAAAGTTAGAGGATTGGTTTCTATGAGAGAGGTGCATCTGTGAGTTGGTCAAACAATTGTTTTCCTTTGACAAATTTTTTATGGATGAATTCGAGATCTAGGTCTGTAAGAAGAATGATCCAACATGTAACACATTGATTTTGGTAGGGCTTAGCATACATGTAATGTAAGGGGTCAGTATTGCTGATAACAAAGGTTTTTTGGTTGAGTAGGTAATGGTGACAGTTTAGTGGCGACAAAAATAAAGATAAGAATAGTTTTTTTGGCCTGAGTATATCTAGTTTTGTAGTCTAAAAGTGTACAAGATTATATAATAAACTGATTTCTCCCTGTGTTTCTCATCATGATGAGACGAGCACGACACCCAGGGAATGATCAGTAGTAGAAATGTAAAGGTAAAATGGTTGGTCATCCTTAGGGGGAATGAGCACATGTGGTTAGAGGAGGAATATTTTTTAAGGAATCAAAGTTATTTGTGGTATTCATCATCCCATTTGAAGGAGGACATCCTTTTTGAGAAGATGATGAAATGGATGGCAACGGTCAAAAAGATGAGAAATAAAGTAAATAAATAGATTGCAACTTTCCTTGCAAACTAAGAATTTGACGAAGGTTAGTAGGTGGAGGCATTTTGTGAATAGCCTTGATTTTAGTGGGATCAAATTCAATGCCACATAAAGAAATAATAAAACTAAGGAGCTTGCTGGAGAGAACAACAAAGACACACTTCTTAGGTTGAAGGAAAACATAGTATTTGATGAGACTATCAAAGACAAATTTAAGGACAACAAGGTGCTTGGCCCGATGTTTATATTTGGCAAGAATATCATCAACGTAATCTTCCAATATGTTATGCATGATGTCATGAAAAATATTTCATAGCCCGTTGATATGTAGCACCTCGTTTTTTAAGGCCAAAGGGCATGACATGATAACAGAAGGTCCCCCAAGGAGTGATGAAGGTGGTTTTGTGTTGATATTCTGGGGTGAGTAATATTTGGTTATAACCTGAGAAACCGTCCATGAGTGATAGCATCTCATGGCCGGTGTGAGATCAACTAGTTGGTCAATACTAGGTAGAGGAAAATTGTCTTTAGAGGAAAGCTAAGTTAAGGTCATGGAAATCCATGGAAATGCAGGAATCCCCTATCACTTTTGTGATAGGAATGATGTTAGAGATCCATTGGGGATAATCAATGGGTAGGATGAAGGAAACTGAAAGAAGGTGATTGGATTTCTTCTTTGACAAGAAGGGAAATGCATGGATGCATTTTTCACAGCTTCTTGTTTCATGGGTTTGGCATCAATAATGGTTACGATATTGTGGACCACAATATTTGGGTCAATACTAGGCATATCAGCGTAGGACCAAGAAAAAGTGTTGTTATGATCCTAGAGGAAAGAAGTGAAAGCTTCCTATGCTCAGGAACATCTAAAGATTGGCCTATTTTTAGAATGTGTGGGTCATCCCTGAGTGTGAATATTGATTTTGATGGTTGATTCATTCAACATGGTTTGCATCTCAAGAAGGTAATGACCGGTGAATATAAAAATATTCTACACCAAGGTAGGTGAGAATAGACTCATCAGTCATGACATTGAACAAAATTTAATAGAAGGGGTATCATTCATTGATCATGTTAGGATACAGGAAGGGAAGAGAAGAGGGAGCCTCACCATCACATTGATAAGTTAGAGGTCCCAAGGAAACAATGTTCATGAAAAAAAAAGTTAGGAGGAATGGATTCTCAGATCCATAGACTCTATAGGTGAAGGTGGTGAAGTTGGTGAATGGGGTGGGGAATGTTTATCATCCTCAATGAGTTTGACTCGGGCCTTCCTAGAAGGTGGTTTGGAAAATCCAATACCACTATAGTATTTATGCTTACAAGATGGTGTAAGGAATGACATTATGGTGGCCTTGTTCATAGAAAACCAAATCCAAAGCCCTTCCAAGCATAACAATGGAGGAAGGTGTGGGTGAAGTGCAGGTTGGTGAGAGATTGAAGGTCAGAGGAAAATGGTCGAGTTTTGGAAGGTGGCTTGGGCGAGTAGGTAGAAGCATCAAGTCCCCCATATGTTAAGTTGGTGCAAAGATGGGGAGGACCATAGAGGAAAAACCTCACCTATGTGGTGATCATAGTGGGGATTTTGGTGAAGTTTACCATACTCTTGAGGAGTAAGGAATGTTTCAATGTTATAAATTCGGTACTCTCCCAGAGTGAGGGATTGAAAAACACCCTCTAAGGGATTAATATTTGATATGTGGGTAGTGGGAATGGATGAATCACTTGAAAGTTGGGAAGAAGAAGAATTTTTTGTTTGAGAAGTAGATGGGTTGGCTAATGGGTCAATTTTAGAAGTTGTGGCAGCAGTGGGAATCAAGGATTTAGTTATGGAAGATGTAGCAGCATTAGTGGTGGATGAGGTAGAGATGACGAAAGAAGAAGTGGTAGTGGTGGTAGATGCCTTAACTAGTATAAGGACATCATTGGGTCAATAGAACATGTTACATGTCTTGAATGGTGAAGGGTCAGCTGGAATGGTATAGTTGTGCCCTTCATGTTTGAATTTTAAATAACGATGTAAGGTTGAAGGAACACAACCCATGGCGCGAATCCAGGGTTGACAAGTAGCATGTTGTACTATAATTCCCCCTCTAAGACAGAATAATTCAGGAATGGTACGGGGGCCTACATGAATGTGGAGAATGATGGTGCCAAGGGTGGAAGTCATGGAATCGTTAATTGAATGAGCACATAACTAGGGTATTATGCATGTAATTGGTAGGGATGTAATTTTTGGTTGTATGCATGGGAAGAAATGATGTTAACACTTGGCACCATCATCGATCATAACGCACCACCATTGTCAAATTTTTGAACACGTATATTATTAATGTAGACGGAAATAAATATGGTGGGTCAGGATCATCTAATTGGAGAGGTATAATCTTGTCATCAAAGAAACTAAGAGCAGCTACTTGATGAGTGGTAGCTGGGAGTAGATGAAGGGGGTGAAGTGGTGAGAGAGGCCACATGGTGAGGAGTGATAATGGATGTAATAGCAAGTAGGGTCATTAGGTAGAACCTCAATGGATTGCAAAACCTCAATGAGGGCCTGTCGATGAGACTCAGAGGTTTAGATGAAGGTCGTACAAAAACATTTTGAGAGGATACTTGTGAAACTATTTAAGAATTGTACGATGGGAAACCCCATCAGAAATAGGGTATGTGGGTCCACGGATGGTGATTTTTGGTGCAAGTGTAGATGGAATATTAGATAAAAGAGTAGTGGATGACCTGTTGCTTTCTCCTTTCCTTTTTCCTTCTGGGCTTGAGTGACAATTTGAACCATATTAATATTTGGTAAAGGATAAAGTGACTCATGATAGGTGTAGCGACAGGCCGTGGAGAAAAAATATGGTGAGGGCATATACTGGTTTTGTGGAAATAATGCAGCACATTGGCATTTTGGAAGAGGTTTGGCTAGCTCTCTTATGTGGACCATATTGATCTCAAATGTTTGGAGGAGGATAAAAGGTTTGTGGAGGGGGAGATGAAGGTTTCATAATAGGTACGGGATGAGGATGTGTGGTGATAGGTAAAGGTGGAATAAGGTCCTCATCTAAAATATCATCATCATCAAAGTTTTATTCGGTAGGACATAGTTAGAGAAGAATAGTCTTAAGAGCCTTATAGTTTTCCACATCATGCCTTGGCACACAATGGTAAGCACAAATTTTGGTATCGTCAAACCCTTCATGGTTTAGGTTTGAGTGGGTCGTAAGGTCTAAGTTTTGGTAATGTGATGACATAGGTTTCCAAAAGGTTAGCTAAGATGTTGGCGTAAGACCCTGCCAATGGATCACAATGTGAAGTAAGTGTGGGTCTAGATGGAAGTGTGGGGGACTTTGGTCAGAGAGGCACCACCGAAGGTGGAATCAAATCTTGAGTAAGTTTGACCACCTGTTTGGTAAATAGTATGGTTTTAGGTTTGGATTACACCTTCTTGGGTAAAGATGTAGCAGGTGAACTAGTTGTTGAAGGTGATGTAGGTTTAACTACCTCTTTGGAGGGTAGGGGGTTCTTGGGCTTTGGTTGCACCTTCTTGGGTAAAGGTGAAGAAGAAGTGTGTGATGTAGAAGGGAAGGAAGATGGTGGAAGGGGATAGGTTATCCAAGGTGATAATGAAGTTGCGGTGAAGGTTCTAGTAAGAGGCAGTGTGGAAGGTATTGGTTGAAGAGAAGGGAATGGCATAGGTAATGATTAGGATACTGGAATTGGTGTAGGTATAGGAGGTAGAATAAGATGTAGGTGACGGCGAGGGCATAAGCTGTGTAGGTAATTTTGGTGTAACAGAGGATCGTGACAAGAGGTGGGTTGTTGTGTTTTTGTTTACTCTAGGTAGGAGGATTGTTTGGACAAGGTTGATGGGTGGGGACCTAGGATAGATGGAAGTAGTGAAGGTGACAGATGGGTAGTGGGAGAAGATCTAGTGTATGTAGCCTAAGAGGTTGGGTCTTCCTCTTAGGTGGGGGAATATTCTTTGTGATAGCTTGTGAGGACGTGGCTAAATCTAAGTTTGACAGGAGGATAGATTAGGCTTGATGTCAGCATGACTCCTTATGTGGCAATGGTTCTGGACATGGAGGAAGATATAGGTGTAGGTAAGGTTTTAGGCATAGGAAAAATTTCATTTGATGGTAGAGGTTTAGGTGTGGGAAAGGGTGATGAAGAAGGGGTCGCTACAACTAGCATGGGCATAGTGGGTTTGGTTGTCTGAAACACATTTGGATAGATCATGGAAGTATCAGCAAACAACATTTGCATTTGAGTTGAGAAATGTATTCAAAGACATCCCCAAAACATGGAATTGTCAATATAATCCAAGTGGTCGGCCAAACATGAGAATGAACACCGATGTAGGGGGGATGATGTTTATTTGGTAGTAATCCCTATAAATAATGTCTGTGAGATAGGGAAATGGTTAGCTTCATACTCTGTGGGTAAAAGAGATGAGAGAAAATCAACATGATCCTTGAAATCCAATGGATAATTGTCACCAATAGGAAGGGATGCTACTAATGGATCCCCTATGGGTAGGGGAGATGAAAAGTTAGATGAGGTAAGTTCATCTTTTGGTGAAGAAGAAGGTAAGCATGACTCTCACAACGGTAGAAGAGTAAGTATTGCTAGGTTGTTCATCGGGTTGAGAGGTGAGTGGGGAAACTACATCAATGGATATGGTGCACTCCTCCATGGGTGAAGGAGGAAATAAGGGAGACTCCTCTTGTGGGTAAAGGAGCAGATGAAACAAGTCCCTCCATGGATGAAGTATCTCATGCAAGAATCTCCTCAATAGATGGAGTAGGAGGAAATTGAGCAGGAAGAGCTAGTATGATGTCAAAACAACATGAACCTCATGAACGATTACTATCATTGGTTGAGGTTTTGTCGGTTTGGTTAGATAACCAAGTGTGATTTGGGAATGGCTTCTTGAAAATGTGAAGGTTTTGATTAGCTGGTGTGTTAGGATTATCCAAGATGAGATCTCCATTATCTAACATTTCTTGGATAATAGTTTTGAAAGTTATACAATTACTGTCGATATGACCTCTAACGCAATGATAGTTGTAGTAATCATTTTCTTTACACCATGTAGGCATAGGATGAGAGGGGTCAAAACTAGTATGTGGTTTGATGAGTGGAAGAGTGACTACTCCATCTTTTAGAAGTTTTTCTAAAACTGGAGAGTAGGTTTCTCCTATGGGAGTATATTTTCGTTGCTCCCACTTGAACTGAAAATCCTGAAAAGGAGAAAGATTGGAAGAAGGCTTTGATTGGTTGGATGGGTGAGATGGGTTGGCTTTCAAAACTACTACATTAGTAGATCCTTTTGCTTTAGAGTAATTATTTTGTAATTTTGAAGAATAATAAGGTATCATTTGATTTAAATGCAACGTTCTTGTTACATAATTATATCTTCTTCTCTTCAATGACACAAATTTCAAGTTTTCAGTCCATGGTGAAATGCATCATCAAAATGTGTAGAAGGTTTGAACTTGAAGAGTTAGAAATATGTGTCTAGCACAAGCCTTGGTGAACAACTCTATTAAAATCAGTTTGAGGGAGTTGGAATGTGAGCTGGTTGATCAGGCTTTGCCAATGAGCGACAAAATCTATGATAGATTCATCTTCATATTGGTGTGTTACATACAAGTTAGTCATGGTGACCTTCTTGACAATGTTGATAGAAAAGTGGTCTAGGAAAGCTTGAGCTACTTGGTTGAATGAGAAAATGGAGTGCCTAGGTAGATCACTATACCAATCCAAAGCAGGTCCTGTCAAAGACATTGGGAATGTTTGCAAGATCAAATCATCATCATGAGCGATAAAATAACACACATGTTAAAAAGCCCGCAAGTGTTATTGTAGGTCTTCCTTGTTTTTAAATTATATGAATTTAGGTATTTCCCAATGGGGAGAATATGGATGAATCGGAATGGACGGGTGAATGGGCTCATTACAAATCTCATCATATGTCAAAGATTTATATGAGATGGAGATAGATATTTCCAATGTCTACATCTTGTCCATCATCATTTTAATACGATCATTATTAGGTTGTGATGATTGTGCACCCCCTAAAATATAAGGAGGTAGATGAGGAGGGTATGACGTTGGTGACATCCTTGTTATTGCCAAATCATTACACCCCCTGAATGGCCTGAAGGTGAATACAACATTCGGTGTGATTGGGTAACATGGGATCACCTCTCAAGCTATGGAACTTGGGATCAAGGTGAACCTCTAGAGAAGGCCGGCTTCCTCTTCCTAAACTAAGCACAACACTACTCCTAATACAAGAAAAATGTCTAGCTAGACCTATGATAATATTTTCATGGGGTTAATGGAGAGAGATTTTCAAGAAATAAAACCTATACTGTAAGTGGTGATGCACCAAAAAGGGGTTTTGCTAAACAAAATTCCTACTTTCCAATGAAGAGAGATGATCAAGAGAAATAATGAACATGCATTACAAGCTCAATTTACATACAGTACTTCACTCCTTGATAAGCACAATGACTTCCAAAACTTGCAAAAGAAACCTTGGTTGCACAGTTCACCTACAAACATAAGAGAGGTAAATAGAAGCAACAAAATCATGAAAGGATATATAACTGATCACAAAACATAATTCTCATTACTTCAAGCACTAGCACAGTGCATCATTATAGTGGGGAAAGGTATAGGTTGCCATTACACTTTTAGAAGAAAGGCTTGAGAGCCTACAAATTCACAATAGCTCTGCTTGTGGACAGAAGGGAAGCTTTAGAAGAATGTCTAACTCCTTGGAATAAGCACCCCTTTACATTTTATATCACTTTCTGAGTGGTGAGAGGAAGAAGGAGAAACCCTAGAATCTAGGCCAGAATGTAGGAAATAATCAACCACTGTTGTTGGCCATGTTTTCCTTATTAACTGCGACTCCCCTTTCGAGGCACCATCCAAGGAATGAGGAAATATTGCAATTTTGGAATGAAAAAACTTCATAAAATCCATATTTGGATGACTCCAGGGTGTATCTCTCATTCTCCTGATTCCATCGACTATACTTTTGTGAAAAATGGACAAACGGGGAGGAAGTTGTGGTCTCCTGAGTGAAAGTTGTTTTTAGGGTATCCAAGGAGGTGTGCTCCATTAGCTCTATGGTAATGTATTTGTAATGTTCGAATAAATTCAAATATTTATTTTCTCCATTTGATTAAAATATAATATTTTAATAATTTTTAAATATAGACCATTCTCTGCATTGGTGGAATCCCTGGTAAAAAATGCATTGTGGGTGTTATTATTCTCCATCAAGCTTTTGATTTTATGTTTTTCCTTTCATTTGGTTGGCCACCTCGACATAATTTGGCAAGCTATTAAAATTGGTCAGTTCCTCAACTTCCATGCACCATTATATGTTCTTTGGCTTCTCAAGGCTTATCAAACTCTACGTGGCAAATCCCACAGGTGACACAATTACATTATACCGGTTTGCCTTAATCCAATACTCACCATGTACTTACATTGAATGACACCTAACCATTGTCCCTTGTTTGAGTATTTTACATTAGATGGGTATTCATTTGCATTACGTTGGCTCATTACTGTCCACTTTCCAAACACTCGAGCACTCAACTCAGTATTTAACCCCATGTATCATGTCTCGCATTACTCGGTCAGTTTCACCACCTCTTTACATTCAATTACAGAGCAACTTGGCATCAAAACTGATAACCACCTGCAAAAATATGTTGACCGAGCTAATTTGGTATTTAGGGATTTAAGCCCCTGAACATGTGATCTTCTCCTGCCTTTAACTCTCCGAACCCCAAAAATCTAAAACTCCAAAATTTCAAATTTTTGGTTTTTTGAGCTTCAAATTTTTCCAACTCATTCGGGATCAATCGAACCACCTCCAACTCTGAAATGCTTCCACACCAAAATCCAAAATTGTCCAAGCTCCAAAACATCAAATTCAATCCAATTATACAACTCAATCACCAATCTTCCTAGGTGTTACGCTTGAAGCTTCTTGAAAACATGTCTCTTCGTATTATGGCTTGGGATGGATGCACAAACCACGACATCCAGGTTCAAGCTCTAAATTTTACATGCTGAGCTACCTCTTACGAACAATGTGACTCAAACGAGAAACTTGATTAATTATGAGCTCTTGCATCCATGTTCCAGTGAACATTATTCACTTCACTTTCCAACACCACCCAAACTATGCAAGCTCGCCCTCTCGAGCAACTTTTCATCTATACCACAGCTTGACCATGTCATCTAATTCTCAAGCTCATCAGAAACACCTCCACATCATGCACAAACTAAGACATCATCCACCTGCCCCATCGAGCCACACTTCAAATTCCTTTGTCCTCACAAACTTGGCCAACCTGTGAATTTACCACTTGTGATTTTGATTCCCAACCTCGTGCCATCTTGTGACTCGCCTCACCAGTTGAGTTCAATCTCGAGCTCAAATGAGCTCCACAAGCTCTGAAAACACATGTTTGCTGAGTGATTAGGCCTCAACACATTTCTGACAAGTCAGTCCATTGAACCTCCCTACTCAAACCTCTGAAACTATACTCGAAGTCAAATCCTTCAAATCATTCATAAAACTTAACTTTTAGAATAGCCTGAGTTCTCTTATGAGCCATCCATTGAGTTCCACATTTCAAGGTTGCTTTGCACTTTTCTAACCGAGTTGAACTCGCTACTTGCTACCAAGCTCAACCCGGGCTTATCATACCATGTCGTCAAACCATTTCTGAAACTCACCTCCTCTTTTCTTATTTTCTTAGCAAGCTCTACCTGAACGGCTCCCATGTTTACATGTACCTGGCCTTAATCGAGCTTCTTACTATAATGTTTCCTATATTTAATCCACTAAACCCCGTAGGCACTCCTTTGGTCTTTAAATTGACTCAGCTCAGTAAGCATGAGTTCTCTTTGTTATTACCTATAAATCAATTACTGATGCCTCAAACCTCCATATCACAATGGGTTGCTCACCACTAGTTTCCCAGGCTTAGCCTCTCCTGCATGAGCCAACTTGAATGTCAGTTCCTGTGAGTCACTTAACTTGGCATACCTATGTTATGACCCATGTTCAATCCTATTTGCTAATGTCCTATACATCTCCTTTGATCTCTTTTCCATCATATTAGATTGAACCATTCAAAGTATTTGATCATTTCCTAGATCATGCTAGACTATCGAGCTTATGAAATGAGCTAATCATGAACCTCTTCATTGCCTTTCATGAGCTAGTTTTAGTTTAAGATATTTCTCTCAAATTCAAACATGAAGAGATAGTCTTCGTATAAGCTTTGTGTTAATGAACCTATGACTCGACCTCTCAGCTCGATGGCTCCAAAACAACTCGAACACATAATTCATCATTTGAACTAGATACTTGAGCTCAGACCTCCACTATCACCTCTAATTTATTTTGGACGATTGAGATAACTTACTTATTTTGATCGTATCTCCCATTAATGTAACTTTCTCGAGCTAAATTATCTCATTTATTACATTTTTTATAGCTCAGTCCATTTGTTTGTAGACCCGGTCCTTCTTAATCCATGCATATACCTTCCTCGACAAGCACGTTCACAAATATTCATGACACCAAGTCATCCTTGTGTACATTTCATCTTGCAAGCTCCGTGTGCAACAATTATCACCTACTAGATGCCATGACAAAGTGAATTTTGCATGATGAGTTGTTGAATCATCTATTCCATGAGCCACTAATCATTATCTCACCCATTCAACTCAATCAAACTATAAAGGAACTCGGTGCTCATTAACATGCATTGCCAATATAGAACCCAAGTTTCTAGCTCAACTAATTGAGCCACCTTATTTGCATGACAACTTGATGCTCTGCGAGTTATTTGTGCTTAGAGCCAATAACCCTCATTTAATTGATTTTTAACCTGATTTTAATTAGCTTGGGATTTTCCTCAAATTAGAGAGAAGAAAAATAAGAGGTAGTAGATATATGATCGATTCATAAGAAAAATGGAATTTTTCCATTAACAAGTAGTGTATGTCCTATGTGACTTTGAATTATGCCTATATAAGGGTGTATGACAAGATATAACACGATAAGTATTAGATTTAGTAGGTAAGTCTATAAATGTACTATAGGGAGCATATGTGCATATAGGGCCAAGCCATGGTGATGGAGGAGTGGTGAATTTTATCCACTTAATTGTTACCACTTGATTATTATAAATGAACTTGACACATTGATGCAATATATAAGGGATAGTTACAAAGGTGAAAAGACAATAATAACCTAGTCTCATATCACATGAAGTGAGAGAAGAGGCCACTAAAAATGTGAGAGAAAATGTGGTCGGTCCAACCACGAGGGGTAAGAGAATGTGTCCAATGTTTTTCACAGGATCAATGGTAACATTGTTCTTAGTATACCCAAGAGAGCATAGAAATTAAAAAGTATACATATTGTAGGGGTAGTGATATCAACCAAAACATTGAGTATATGGTGTTGACCAGTTGAAGCAGGGATGTATATTGTATTAGAGATAAATTCAATTTCCATATAGGTATGATCAAATATTATGACTGTAAAAGAGGTTGTGGTGAAAATAATTCTAATCATTGCACCAAACATGTTATCAAAAGATGGAGGAGGTTGGACATCATGATAATAATTGTGAAGTTTTGAGGTAGATTTCCTAGTCTCACATTTCGAAGGTGGATCGCTAAAGACTTTTAGTTTTGTATTGTCATTATTAGGCTTCATTTTAGGTGTAGTCTCATATTCAATAGTACTAGCATCGAGTTAATTTTTAATAGTGTCACACAACTTAAAGCAATAATTAATAAAATGACCAATACACTAGTAGTATTAATAGTGAGCAATGGAATCAAACTTCTTACCATGAGCTACACTTGGATCAACCTTAAGAAGTAGAGGGAGAGATACAAGGTTACACTCAAGTAATTGTTGAAGAAAATTATGAGGTGAGTAGGGAAAATAATTTAAATTCCGTTAAGAATATTGTAATTTTATCTTTTAGGGTTGTGACACGATGTTGACCATAGGTTGGGAAATGGTTTTATCATTAATAGGTTTCTTGAAGGTATTCTCGGATTGAAACTTGTGATTAAAGGTACTTAGAGGATGAGAAATAATCTTGTTTATTCTGAGGAGCTTACCCACATACTCCTTTAAAGTATATAATAAGTGATTGAATGAATGGAACTCGTCAAACATCAATAAATCTTATAAGGGAACTAGGAGGATTTGAGTTAAAATATCTTATAACTCGTTATTAGCTAGTAAATTTTTCATCTTAGAAAGTGTAGTCTCATGATACAATACATAATATCTAATGGGATTATTGGAACCCTATCACATCTTATCCATTTGGGCATAGGATATTATGTTATGAATGTTGATATAAAATTGCGCAAGGATTTTATTAGCTAAAGGAGTAAATGTTCTCACAGAATATAGGGGTAGGTAAAAATACCATTGTAAGAAAAAATATTTTAGAGTTTGAGGAAAAATCTTGGTAAGTAATGTATCATTGGAATAATAGTTCAAGAAAGTGGCATAAAATACATGTAAGTGTTCCTCAGGATCCCCTTTACCATCGTAGATATCTAGTTCATGGAAACAAAACCAATATACAAAAGATATGAAGCCACTTTATGTTCAAAAGGGTTATGAAGCAACTGAGAAAAAATTATTGTATAGGAGGAAGTGGGTGCACCTTGTTGCAATTGTAAGATTTGAGCTTATAGAGTATGAACAAGGGATTCAAGAATATGAATATTAGAAGATGAAGGATCTGAAGTAATATGAGTTTAAAGGGTTGATGTGGGGATAGTAGTGGTCATAAGTATAGTCATAGTAATATTAAAAAGTGGAGGATTAGATGCCCCCAATTTTATAAGCATTATCAAAGTGGGGATATTTTATTTATGCATAGTAGATGAACATGAGGGATTATAATTGACTAAATAGGATGTAATAGTATGTTTGAGTTGATCATGGGTAGTATAAATAAAAATATAAATGTTATTAGGATTCTCTTGTAGATAGTTTGTAAAATGTTGTATTGTGTCATCTAAAAAAATATGATTATTATTCATTTCATGGCCCCCCACCTTAGGTGGTATTAGTGAAAAATGTGAAGACAAAATTAGCAAACATATTAGTATGTACTTGAGCACAATAACTATGAATAACATCATCAAAAGGTGGTATATGAGTAGCATGAGTGATGTAGGGGGAGCCTTTGGGTAGGCTATAGAGATAGTGATAATGATCCATGATAGTCAACATCCTGAGGCACATCAACTAATAGGATCCCTAGGGACACTAGAGTTTAAACAATAATTTTGATTCAAGAGTCAAGTTCACCAAATTTTTACACACTTTTTATATTTCCTAATGAAGGAGGATGTAAAAATATGTAACAGGTAGACTATTCTGATATAATTAACTTCCAAAATGTATTATATATGAAAATAATAATGCATTCTAACTTTAAATGAGATAATAAAATGATAAGTAATGTGTTCAAAATACAAGAGGAGGGAGATGTATAGCTTGTTCAAGAAGATTATATAATGATTTAGATGTGTTAGGTGGTGGAACAAGAGAATTTGAGCCGTTGGATTCTACACAAAAAAATCTAGAACTAGAAAACTTGCAGGTGCAAGACCGTATAAAATCAATATGGTCTATCGAAGAGTTATACGGCCCAAGAAAAGGCTAATAGGTTTTCATACCAGGATATAGTTGAGCTCTAAAATTTTATAGGTGATTCAATTGTCTATAAATGATGCTCATCATGTGTCGCTCTTATTTTCAAAACCTCTAGATTACCTATAATGATATGCAAAAAAGTAGAAACCCTAACAACATGTAGAACACTTCATCGGAGCATAGAAAACACAAACGAGAATAACATGTGTGTGTGTTGACATTGCACCACCCTGGGCGGTCAAAATCCTAACTATTGAACCAATCCCATTACTGAATTAATATATTTGATACAGAATCAAGCTTCCTGTAGTTCTCTTAGCTGCTTTTGTAATAATGGAGAGATCCAAACCTTTCCATGCATTCACATACTATCAACATTAAATTACTTTCAATTGGACCAGTTCCTTCTTTTGGAAGACCTAATTCCTAGATTCAAGACTAGCTCAAATAGAAAATTTTGAACTTTGAAGTAATGTACTACTCTACCCAAACCATACTCTATCCTGTAAACATTATACAATAAAAATTCAACTATATAAATTCCTGACAATGTGAATGTTACTCACCCATTTTCCTATTTTTGTTCATTAGTCTTCTTGTAGTCTTAGCTCCCATTAGTACACCTTGTCATTTTTCCTTTAATACACCTTCACCCCACAATACCCTGCACAAATCATGTTCATTTTCACATAATATCAACCATCAATTAGGTTAGAATCCATACAAGCCATCATTTTGACTCGTTCCTAAACTACCTTAATGAGTTCTTAAGCCCAATGTGTTTCCACCACTCATATTTTAAATGGATTAGAGACATTCAGGTCATGTTAAGCACATGTACAAGTATCTTTAAGGGTCATCATAATGTGAGATAAATTGGATAGATCACTTCCTTGATATTTACCTTCAAAACTCACTTTTGCCTTCTTATGACTAAGATCTTTTGCTAGGTTTGGTTCTTCACTTTGTCAAACTTATAAGCATTTTTCTAGGGTTACAAAACTCAATAAAGTTAATTTTAACCACCCATTATCTTTTTATAATAGTGTACAAGGACTCGTAATCAATACCCAATCAAAATCCTTGGTTCCTTTGTTATTGTGCCTTTCATATTAGGCCTAGACTATGTTAAATGTCCTTAGGTGGAAACTGTCAAGAAAATAACCTTATTCGACCTATGAAAAGCTAAAATGTTTTTAGATTCTCTTCAGGGACCTTTTCAACATGATTTCTACACATGTTTGATCTCAAACTCATTATTTTACTCCCTCTACTTTAAAACCTTGGTGTAATCTTGTCTGTGGACTACAATACAGCCTGAGGAGCTTCACAGGCTTATATGTTTCTTGTTAATGAGATTAAATATATCCAGCCCCTTGTGAATTTCTTTCATATTATTCTCTTTATTCATGTTCTAATAGCAAGTTGAGAATACAAAGCATCTTGGGTCAATAATCGGAAGCTACCTTTTTTATACGTTATAGATAGGGTATGCAAACCCTCAACCCTGAAAATTGAAAGAATAAGACTTTGGTCATTTTATAACCTCCATTCATGATCCAATGTCAACTTTTTCAACTCCCTTTATTCATTTTTTCCTTGTACAAGCATACCATTTCCTAATATGTTAACTGTTAACCTTGCTCCTATGGCAATACACAGTCACAATTTGAAATCATGAAGACACCTCAAACATGCAATAAGATAACTGAGGCTTGAACCACAAGTCATATAATGGCATTCAAGGACATAAAAGAAGACTTCATTCACATGTTTATCTTGGGAATAATCTTATCACTGAGACCACATTTTACACACCTCAGAATCTTGTAAAACTCAAACCTACTATTGCACAGTCCAACATTCTTGCATGCATATAATAAAAGACACCAAGATGTTTTTTCTCCACCTTTGAAATGGTACACAAAGAAAATTATAGTTTTATTTCATCTTGATCATACAACTCTCCAAATAATCCATCCAAAAATCTGAAGGAAACACAGTCAAGGCCCGAGTTCACTCATTAGGAACATAGCATACAATTCAAACCTCTATAGACTATTCAGTGAACATCCAAACACTCTATAAAGGCTCTTAATTAGTATTTTTCATGCCAAAGTATAATAAATCACAAGTTCATATAGTATATACATCAAACTCAGAATAATGCACATTCAAGACAAGAAATTTAGGTTCCACAACAGAGTTATCATATTAAAATGTATATACTTTTAAAAAATGTCATACTTCTTAGAATTTCTCCTCTCCCTTTACTCAGGATATGATGTCTCTAACTGATTCTCCCACTTTTTAAACTCATTATCTCTCTTTTATTCCATACCCTAACTAACTCTTCAAGACCTTTCATTTTTTTTTACATAGCCAAAATAGAATTTTTACATGAGTTTTCAACATTTTACTAACTCCTACCCCCTAATATTCATAACTTACCCCTAGAATCCTTCTTATGATACTACACTTATTTTATTTAATTGAGATCTAATTAGTCTCCTTTGCAATATGAAATTCATTTTCCTTTACTAAGCATTTTGAATTTGAAATGAGAGTGAAATTCACAAATTTAAATTTTTCCTCCTAAACCATTTAAAATCCCTACCATAACTTGAACATTCACTTTCACACTCAAATTGACCCCTCACTGATGAATATTGGAAATTTGGATATTCTCTTGCTGATGCTCTTGCATCATGTGCGCATGTAAAGATAACCAACCTATTAGGGATTACCTTGTGTATCTTAATGCCAAGAAAGTGGGATAACTACATAGTGTAGAATGTACCCAACACGATAGTAGTGAGATGTGGTGTGACTCAACTATGTGACATAACCCTTATGTTGATTGAAAACCTTATGCATTTCTTGGATTTATTGTTCTCTTTCTTAGGACATGTCTCTACAATCTTTTCATGCATGTAAATAGGTGAAGCTAGACTCCTTAGCCTAGTTGAGTGCTTCAAACTAGTAATAGAGACTTCCCTAGATGATGTGTAGATGATTTGAGAAGATTAAGGAAAAAACATTCACCTGAGATTGCACCAATCATTGAGACCAATCCCAGTATCTCGTTAAAACATGTAATGACTGTAAAAGTGTGGGACAATGTTTCCTTTAAGGTAAATCTTTAGATAATGTTGGTTCTTGCTACTCTAGATTACTGTAGCTAAATCTAACCAACACTAAAACCTACTACTAAATAGTTCTAACCTAAGTTTTCCAAGGGACTAGTGTTTACAAGAATAAATTTTGAAACAAAGAAAGGTGATGCACTAATCTAAAATAGGGTTCAATTTTGTTCTAAAGAGACACAAATATAACTTAGCATATGAAGTTCCAAAAGAAAGCACATAGAAATCCCACATAGAATGATCACAACAAGATTTAAATATTGCAAGAGGGATGGGATATTCAAATTAAAACATGTGCATTCAAAGGAAAAATATCACACTTGCAAACTTCAAGAACTTAGTCGTTTATAATCCCATGAGATAGAAGTGCATGAACTTCACAAACACATTACAAAGGTACATGAGAAAAATCTTACTGCTCAAAAGGTAATAGCTTTAGAAATTAACATAAAATACCATTTTCTTGTGATCATACACTTATATTTATAGAAAATGGATAAGGAAGAAGATAGAATCAGATTGTGCTTAGTAATGAATAATACCAACCACTCTTCCAACCATTAAGTACCAATTGACATTAGGTTTTATAGACTGAGTATGGGCACCTGAGGTTTCTCAAATTACTCTCTATTAGATCATTTGGAAAAGAGGGAAGTGCACTTTAGGATTTTATGTTGGTTGTTGGGGGTATTGAATATTTAAATTAAGTTGGGAGAAAATTTTCTTCATTTGGTGGATTTTTTATGATCTATGATTTTATAATTTTCTTTTGTAGCTTTTAGGATTATTTGGCATATTTTAAGTGATCCATAATTTTATTTTGGATTTTTATAGTCTTCCCCAACATTTTATGGCTCTTACAAAATATGTAAACTCATTTTCTTTCCTTTATGGATCCACGACCATACTTTACTTTCTGTCGCTTTGTTCTTTGTCCCGTGGATCTCCTTCTTGAAGATTTTCTCTTATTTAACACTTTTCCACCCTCTCTGTAGTGTTTGAACCTTTTGCATAACTCCTTTATTACATGGATTTATTCTCTACTACCTACCATGTCATATATGTGGGTCTTTACTTTCTTCCACAATATTCCCTTTATCATGTGACCTTGTCTCACTCCATCTGCCCTCTACTTCTTTCATTTTACTCTACAATATTATGTATCTTTACTATTTCTTCCATAAGACACACCCCACGGCCTTGCACCTTGGTTTTACAAATTTTCTAATTTTTGTAGTACACTATATTTCTTCATTTCATGACTTTTACTTCCTAAATCCACTTAAGTCTAGAATTTGAATCAAGTTATCAAAATAAACATGATTACTTATTTGAAAATAGTTTGGTGAATTTCATGGGACATTTTCATGCTAGATTAGTGAACTAGTGACCTTCATGTATCCATTGGGAATGGATTCAGCATATAATTTGAAATTTGGTCTTGAAATCTCTAAAACTCGCCTTGAACTTATCTGATTTGTTGAACTTGTCCCGATCTGAAATATTTACCAATAATTCCTACCTGTAACCCTATGGTTGACTCTACCTCAAATCCAAAACATAGCCTTCCAAAATGTCTCCAAAAAATTATCCAAAGTGGCCCAACAAACTTATATACAAAACCAAAAATCATACATGTTTTAAGTGAAAACATGCAGAGTATGTATGAACATTGATTTTTTTAAAGGTAAAAGTACCCTACTCCTACTATAACCATGCTTAAAAAATACTAAACAAAAATAGATACTGGTTGGGAAAATTAACTTCCCTTCTTGATAAAACACAGCCATAGGATCAATTTTTCAGCAAGGCCAAGTGATAAGAGCGCAAAAATGATCTACACCACTTCTTCCTTTAAAAATTTCAGCCTCGAGAGAAAAATACACCTTTGTTTAATCTAAACCTTGTTTTTGGAGGTGGTTAGGCTAAATTTTGATATATTGAAGAACTTATTCATGTTCAAAAGTGAACATGACAGTGGAAACTCCAATCTTAGACATGATCTAGCTAGATATTTTATTGGACACCCAACTCTCATAAAGTAATGGTTATTTTTTCTGATTTTCCCATTTCCTTCACATTCAACTTTATAATCAGAGCTATCATATGTTTCATCTTTCCTTCCAAAATTTGATAAGTCCATGATTTCTTCCCATGGAGACCCAAAAAATGAAGGGTGAAATTGATCCCTAATAGAGGCCATGAATTTTTTGAATATCCTATAACCTCTCTTCCTCTCCTTTCTCCTCAACAAGTAACTCTTTCTCTAAGCTTTTGGTCCCCTCTACTTCAGACTGAAACATAGTGCTTCCCAAACCCAAGGTTTCCTCTAAGTATAATTCAATGAGTGAAAGAAAATATTGATCAAAACATCCACCTTTTAAAAAGAGAAAAAATATCTCAATGATCCCTTCATTACCCTTTGGATCTGATTTCACTTCTATTTGATCAGGAACACATTCCATAGGGAAATCAACAAACATTTAGTTCATATTATAATTCCAAAAGATCTTATTTGGTGTCGGAAATTTCATCATCTTCCACTTTCTACTCAAAAACTTCATATTTTATTATAGATTTGTCAAAATAAATAATAGGAAGCTCTCAAAATAATTGAGCTAAGCTTTCATCCACAATTTTAGATTCAATCAAATCTCAAACAAATATCTCCTAATTTTCAAAAAAAATGGAGCTTACCTTAAATAATTTTAATTCACTTGAAGGAGGAGTGTTAGATGATAGTTTTAATTTCTCAAGTGTTTGAACATGAGGCTCATACACACAATAATTTGGATACGTGGAATAGGGGAAGGATTGAGTTGTCAACTAATTTTAGAGTGTTTGTAATGGTAGAGGAGGTACATTATTTTTGGAGGATAATAACTCTTAAGAGGAGCTAAAAAGAAAGATAGGTACATGGACCTTAGGCTAAGAAGGATGTAAGGCTTCAAATGAATGAGTAGGAAAGCTATATGGGTGATGTACAGGATTTCCCCATCGACATGGTTCCTTAAAACCAAATTTCACAACTTTTGTCTCATCAATCAAATTTAGTATCTTATTAAAGATCTCATCCATTACCTCTCACTCTTGATGAGGGTTGTACTAACTTGGTAGAGGACTACCCCATAGACAACTCTAGGACTAGGTATTTCATCTATCATGATTTTAAACAAATCCTTGGCTCTATGCATGCTCTCATGAAAGTATTGAATTTACAAATGAAAATCATCATCAGAGATTAATTTATATCTCTTATAAGCATATTATTTTTTTTGAAAACCATCATAGTCATAAGAATAACCTTATGAATTTGTAGACACAAAATCATGCACTTTAGACATTATTTAGTCCCGGTATCATACTACTATTTAGAAAGTTTTTGAGTGAAGAAAGTACTAATTAAACCCTGTATTTTGGCCATCTTCTCTAATTTTATTTCATCATTCCCGACATTTTACACCTACATGCCTAGTCAACTTTCATCACTTTTCATTATGTTAGCCTTGACTGGTATGCCCAAGATAGTAATGGGGCACCCATGGGTGTCCTAGTCCCACCAGGGGCACCCCAATCCTTTTCACACTTTCCTACCACTTTTTGGGCTATTTTTAGCAATTTTAGGTCTTTATATTTTTGGTGGTTGGCCATTTCGGGGTTAATTACAAAAATAAATTGAGATAACCCTATAAATATAAATTTATGAGACCATAATGAGGAACCAAACACTATTCATTATTATCATCCATGTAGATTTGCATCAATCTATTGCATTGGAGATCACTTACATCCATATAGCTCCATCACAAGGCACAAGGATAGTTCATCTACATCACACACAACATAGGGAGAGGATTCTATTCTATTCCATGCACACATTCTATTACATTTTCTACATCTAGTTATTTTTTGCTACTTCACAAAGTGCAACTAGCACAAGAGAACCTATGGCACATTGTTCACACACACACACACACACACACACACACACACACACACACCAAAACTATATTTGCGTCTGAAATGTAGTGCATCACTCAATTAGTAATCCCACTGTTGTGGCGGTTGAGGTCAGCTTGACTCATTCATATGCATTTTACTTTTTTAGGGATTGATGCATGTTTAGGATAATGCAGGTCTTTTTATTCATCTTCAGATATCAGCAACATTTAGAGAAGTACAATGGATTTTATGTGAAACATAGCGAGGGTTTCAGACCACCTACTAGACCTATGAAACTTAGATCCAGATCTTTTTCACATACTAAGGTGCCCATTTTGGAGACTAGAGAGCCCGTAGGTGCCCTAGTCCCTCTCCAGGTGCTCCAGTCTAGCGAATCAGCCCATCTCCATCATTTTTGGGGCTTCTGTATAGTCGTTCCTACTTAGAAATTCTCCAGTCAGCTCTATGACATAGTCCTGTAAGCATCTCCTATTCAGTTGATTTTTTTCCTCTTCTCTCTTGCACATTAGGGTTTCTATTTTCATTATATTATTTTTTTGGGTCATCTTTACATTTATTTACAACATCTATTTACTTTATTTAGAGTTTTTCATAGCTTAGATTAAGTAGTGCATATTACATTTCCACATTTTAGTGAACCCAACTCGATCATTCATTCTTCTAGGTTTTTAATTCATTGTTTGTCATCCTCAGATTTGGTCATCATGAGTATCTTAACCAATGATTATTTTCTTATAAATCTTAATTTACTACATACAGTCCAAAATTTTCTTGCTACTACTTACATTCGTGTTGACATGTATCTAGACTCGGTTTATCAAGCCTTTGTTGATGCTTTCTCTTCACACATAGTATTCAAGTCTGACCTTCTTGTTGATGTTCACACTTTTGATAATGACCCTCCTCTACATAGCATATGGTGTATTCATAATGTAGTTGTTAAGCACACTTTGATTGATAATGGTTCTAAACTTAACTTGTGTCCTATGTCATTCCTTCAAGTTTTAGGTCTTTCGTTCGTGACGTTAGTCCCTCTAGTGTTTCATTGTGTGCTTATGATGGTTTTGTCCATCCATGTTTTGGTCATGTTACATTTCATATCACTGTCGGTCCTAAGATTGTTCACATTTTCTTTTTCATTGTTGATTTCCCAGTTTCCTACAACTGTCTACTCGGTAGGTCGTGGCTTCATGCCTTGCAAGCTATTGCCTCTACTATCCATAATTGTGTCAATTTCTTACATGAGAGCATTGAGTATATTATTTTTCATGATCGCGATCCATTTCAGTATTGAGACTAGGCTCTTAATACTAGTCTTCCTATTCCACATGCAGGTATTACAGATGAGCCCCAACTTATCGAAGAACCACCGCACTTACCATTGCGTGATGGTACCATTTGTGTGATAGATGTAGTTCCTTTTGTTTCACCTGCTATGATTCCATATCAAGGACATGTCCAATCCATGGACGTCACTCTATCACCTACACCTTCACCTATACCATCTACATTAGCATGCCCACCATTCATTTGCACCCTTTTCATGAATGAATCCTATTGGCAACATATTCCATTTTACCTACAAGCGACATCACTATATGTTCCCATGATGGTATAGCTCGTCTTGGTTTCACTTTTGAGGACCTCCATCCTTCTACTTGTGATCCTCATCTCTACTATGGCTTTATCAATATTATTGCTACTTATGGTTTGCGTGTATTTCATCTTACAATCTACTTATAATTTACCCCTCATTCTTATCCACTCACATTAGGGTAATCTTGGCTTACTTATATTGGGGGAACATTAGATCCTAGTCATATAGACATTTCATTTCTTTTGCCCTTTGGTCATGTTTTTATCTTGTTGGCTCAAAAATCTATCGAGTGGATAGATCTATGGACAGACGAGCCAAAAGTGTGCAGGGCATAGCCCCTCTTTGAGTCAGTAAAGCAAAACTGGTTTATTGCTATTCTACCAGCAAGAATCTTGTGCAAGTCTCACAATATTCTACCTTTAAGGGTTGGGATCTCATCCCAGTAGAGGTATTTCCAACTGTAAAAGAAGGGAAAGAAACGAGGTGGGGAGATAGGAAAGATCTGAAGGGAGAAAAGAAATGAATTCCAAAGCAGAAAGGTCAGAAGGTCTATGATTTAGGTTGGTAATAAACAGAGCCAAACCTACTTGCATAGATGAATAAAGCAATACTGATGAATAAATGACAAAAAAGTAGAAGTAGATTCAACATAACAATCATGCAAATCTGACATAAGAAAGGTCTGATATAAAACATAGGTATTCAGCACAAAGTCTAAATATTGTATTAATATTTGTTTCTGTTACAAAAAGTTCAAAGTCTTTTCTTCTTACTTCTATTTCTCATCTGAAAAGTATCCACCCTGAATACAACAAGTATTCAAGTATTTATAGAAGAAGAGAAGAAAAGAAGGCAAAAACAAACCAACCACTTAATTACAAAAATATCTTACAAAATATCCTAAAGTCATTTGTTGACTTTTGACAACTTGGTGGATGACATCATCCCATGGTGCAACATGGATGATGTCATCATTTGTGTCAACATACTTTAGATGTTTACAAAGAGAAGGTCGAGAAGAATGAAACTATTCATCATCGTCCCACAGCTAAAAGGGGGTATCCTGCTTTTGCTGCTGCTCAGGAGACGTGATGTGGAACTGGGCACGATATTCTAGGAACTTGCTGATCATGGGCTGAAGTTGATCCTAGGAAGGATCCTTGTGACGATCACTGATAGCCTCGCAAGTCTCTCGCTCATCTATGAGCTTTTTCGGGAGCTTGGAATATTTTTTTTCTTCATCTATCAAGTACCCTATGAAGTCACGATAGGCCAGTAGGTTGTTGATGGATTCAGCGTCGAAAGTGACTTCTGGTCCCAGCCCTTGCAAAATGATCTCCTTGAAGATCTGAATAGTTTCATCAACCTTTCTCAAGGAGAAAGAAGGAGTGAGCAAGCCTGAAGACATTCTCAGGACAATCTGCTCCATTTGATGCATTGCATCTAGGGCTTCCTCCTTGATTTTGTCAATCTTTTCTAGAACAAACTCTAGCTAATCGACCCGGTAGTCCAGAGTAGAAAGGATTTTGTTGAGGGCCCTAGGGTGACCGAAGATGCCGAACTTGACCAGATCTTTGACTGAACAGTCGAGCATTTTTTGGAAGGTCTCGTGTTGCATCCTAGCATGGTCCAACTCTTCAGAAATAGGTCTAGCTATCACCTGGAGCTCTTTGTTTTCCAACTGATATTCTGATACAATCTAGTGAACTTGGTGATTACTCCCTCACTTTCTTTGAGGATTTGGCTCCTCCAAGTGGAAACTGCCATACCCTGCTCGCCAATTTTGGCGTATTCATTTATCCTATCTTGGCTCAGAGGCTGAGGAGTTTCAGCTATAGTTGTAGGAGGTGCACTACCCATTTTCTACAAGGCGTGGAGAAGATGTTTATTTTGCTCCTTTAACAGCCTCTTTTCTTCCTTTACTTCCTGGAGCTTCTTGCAAAGGGTGTCAACTGCAGATAGGGCCTCTCCCTGAAGGCTTTCTGAAGATGTCCCCATTGTGACTTGGGTCACCGTATAATCTATCGAAGACAGATCCTTTTTATCCTTTAAAGGATTAGGATATGCTATCTCCATTACTCTCTCTCCTGACGCACTCTGAGAGAAGCGGGTTATGGGATTTTTCTTCTTGCCCCCCTTTGATGGGATGATGGAGAAGTCCATTGGTGTGATGGGAACTTTCCTCTTTTGTTGGCTCAGGTGCTGAGAGATCCATGCTGGACTTATGGGAGAGGGGCCGGAAGTAGAAAAGGGAGCAGCTGCAGCAGTAGAGGGAAAGTGCGTTGAGACACTTGGAGGCAGCATTGAGAGGGAGCCAAGAAAGTGCTAATGGGAGGAAGAGATATTGTAGGGGAGGTAGACATGGGAATGGAAGGGAGCTGATAGATGAGGGAAGAAATGGTGGGGGATAGCTCCGCGAGAGAAGAGAAGATGGATGACGAGGAAGGGGGAACAGTAAAAGATGGGGGAGAGGATATGACTAAAGGAATGGTCACTTGGGTCACGCGAGGAGGGGAAGGAGGAGAGGGAGAAGGGATAGAAAGGACCTCAACAGTTGTAGTAGTGGAAAAATCCAGAGTGGATGTGCCCATCAGAACATCTTCGACCGCTTCTTTCTCTGGAGAAGCCAGAGTTACAACTTGTTCTCGTGCGGCAAAAGGGGGACTCTCAAGAGCCTCTTCTTAGGCAGAGCTTGACTCACCCTCTTTGTCTTTACCTCTACCCTTTGGTAGATGTTTTGGCCTAGAAGGTGCGTTGCCCAATGGAGATGTGGTGAAATCAACTCTGAGGTAGATGAGGCCATTCATCCTACACCAGTGCTCTGTTTTCTGCAAAGTTTCTTTAACCCTTTCTTCAATGGTTTAGGTGCTTTAGTTCTGTTAATTAACGCAAATGGCCAATTGTCCCCATCCATGTCAAGATATACCTAATCAACTTCTTGATCAGTAGTTTGATAACCCTTTGGGACAATGGCCACACCATACTGAATGATTTCAGCCAAAGCCAAGTGGGAGTGATCTTTCCTTCTGAGCTCGACCTCATGATACAGGTCGATATAAATATCCTCGATCTGTGGAATGTGGATTGGATCGAGTTTGGCCCTGGGAAGGTAATTCCTTGGGTCAAAAGTGGGCCTTACCAGGAAGTTGTGCTTTAAATTGAGCAGTTCCAGCTCTGTAAACATCTCCTGGGATTTGTGGTGGGAAAGACAAGTGTACCTACCCACTGTGAGGGGGAAAGGAGTTCCACCCTTCTTTCTCTTCAAACACTTTTCATGGTAGGTTATGAGCTTTCTGGATAGCTCCAACAGGATCAGCTTGGGGCCAGCATATCTTGGTAATTTGGTGGGTTCCCCCAAGAATTTGGCTGCCCTTAGATAGGTGAAGCTGGGAAATTACGTGAATAAGGTTCCCCACTTCTTCGTTGCTATAACGATACTCTCGGTCGTATGACCGTGAGTCATGTTTGGCCTCAAAAGGCAGACGATGTTGTAGAAGAAAGCGTCGTTGATCTTTGTAAACTGTGAAATACTGTTTTCCAGCTTTAGCTCTAGGTAGTATTCATATATTTTCACTTGGGGCCAAACCCCACATCGTATCAATGTTGGATAATCCCTCTCTGATGCTGCAGCATAAACTATGTAGGAGTTCATGTAGAACCTCCCCGTTGTGGTGAGTTGTTGGAGCTGCTTGGATATAGTGCTGCTTATGATCTCCGCCCACTCGAAGCGTTGATCTAGCACGTTCTTGTTCATTGTCTCCAGGTACCTAAGCATCCATTTATGAAAGTAGTGGGCGTTAGGAAGCCCAAATACCCTACTTAGGAACGTGATGGTATCACTTAGTTCCTCGGAGAAATCACTGCGATGAATGACCTATGGCCATCTGGTTACCACCTTCTTGTTTTTCAGGTACACTTCATTCATCAATTGCATACACTAGTCTTCGTTGTCCTCCCAAGCCTTGTTGCAGTCTTCTTGGCTTACGGCCACAAAGTGCCAGTGGTGAGGAATGCCAAGCATAATTTCAAAGTGCTAGGCAGTGAGGTTGATCATGACCTCACCCTTCTCATTTTGGACACACCTCATGTCTTTGTTGTGGCAGCGGGCCACTACCATCATGAATTCGTTGTTCACTGCACTGATTGGGATCCCCCCAGCAAAATGCAGGCCATTTCCTACTAGTTTGTCCATCCAGGGACTTCCTGTGACCCTCCTGGTTCTGGCCCAGAAATATTCCATATCAATGTGACCGAGCTCAGAGTCTCTTATGTCTAGGTCAAATTCTACCTGGGATTCGGGCAATCCTGACCCTCTGATATTTATACTTCATCTCTTCCTCCGTAAGCTTGGCTTTACCTTTAGACTTGGTTGGTCTCTTGCTTAATGTAGACATATGTAGTTCTGAACTCAGTTGCTGATCTGCAAGAAGGAGAAGTGAAACCCAACGTAGAAGAGTCATGTTAGCTATTTGATCTCCCATTAAAGCATTGACAAAAGGAAGAGTTAGCAATTTTAAGGCATCAAGGCGCAGGGCGCATGAACACTGCAAGCTGCAGGGTTAAATAATATGGCGCACAGAAAAAGGGTGTTACAAGGGATAAATCATCGCCAAAGGGTGCAAGGCACATGGATACTACACATGACATTGTTGTTTTTGCAAGCGGAAGTGTGCATGTGCCATTTACATGCGTTTTATAACAGGTGTAGATATTTTTCATGTTACATGGATACAAGATGCGCCAAAGGGTGCAGGTTTAGTGTGTGTAGCGTCATCTTTTCGTGCGCAACAAAGGAACTTGGCACGGTGCATGAAAGGTTTGCATGGAAATGTGTTACTGTAACAGGGGATGCGCCTGTGTCGTTTTAACATAGTTTTATACTTGGCGCGAGTAAGGTTGGTGTTGCATGGTTGTAGGGTATGCCAATGGCGCAGGTCTTTGCAATGTTACATAGGAGTTCGGTATGCCAAGAGGGCAAAGGGATTTCAGGTTTTGTAGGAAAGGAAAGTGTGCTTTGAGGGCGCAACTATTTTTTATGCAGCAAGCATGGCGGATGTGCCAAGAGGAAAAGCACAGTCTACCAACTTTTAAGTCTTGTTTCTTTCTCTGGAGGGGTTTGCATGGGTTTTAAGCCTCTTGTGCAGGGTTTATAGATGGTGAAGAGGGCATAACAAAAAGATCCAAGTGATTTTAAGGCAGAGCTCTCCTTACCAGCAGATCTAGAAAGAGGAGGAAGAGCATGAGAGAAGGGCAGAAAGAACAGTAAAAGAGGGTTTTGACAAATCCATGCCACCTACTACACAAACAAACAACAACCAAAAAAAACACAAGAGGAAAAAGACCACCTACCCGGATTAAATATAACATGAGATACGAAGCGGGGTCCACGAATGTGATACGAGGATGACAGGAGCGTTGACAGATGCAGAGTAATAAAATCTATCACGTGCTTTTTTAATTGTGAAAGTGATAGGGCAGATGCACCTATATATAGGCAAGGGTGCAATAAATGTGCCAACCACTTTTTGAAGAGGCACATCAAAACACCTGTCGACAATTCAAACCATGTGCCCTTTGGTGCACCAAAACGTGTGTTAACACGTTGTTATGTGTTCCTTTGGCGCAGCAAAAATATTATCAACACGGAAATACGTGTGCCTTTGGCGCAACAAAAATGTTGTTGGCATGAAGGCGCATGCACCTCGGCGCATGCAAGAAAGGCGCATCACGGGGAGGTGCACCAAAATGCATGTTGACACTTCGAAGGGTGCGCCAAAGGAAATGAAGGGGGTGCACAGTTACTTTGTGTTGCACAGACAAAAGGTGCACCCAACTAAAAAGGACCAAAAATGGCTAAGTTCAAAAAACTAGATTTCTCGGGAAAGGACTTTGCAACGTTTCGAATGCAAAGGGGTCCCTGGCAAGGGACCAGAACAAAATTTTTATTGGGTTACCCACAAAATTGCCCTTGTCAATTTTATAGGATAACATATCTCCAAAAGTTATTTTCTTAGATATTTGAAAATTTTCACTCACTGATATGCACATGGTTATCCTCTTCCTCCATTTACTGATGTGGAGTATGTTATAGGTATGTACAACTTACTCCTTAATGGCTCATTATGTGATCAAATAGAAACTACTGCTTATCAAGTTACTAATGCTTATCCATTCGATTATGACTCAGAGGATAACAATCTTCTCGATGAATTTACATGATCTTCTTGCACATGCACTTAGGGTACATATCATTTAACACACCCCCGTCATTCTATAATACTTACATAGTCCTACATCACACTCTTAGAATTCACACATACCTCATTTCAGCATCATCTCAACTTACATAGTCATACATACATTATAGCATCGTCATTACCCAGTGACACACTCTTGTGCTTCGGTTCACACTTGACTATTGAGGGCTTACTACACATGAACCCCACACACTACACATATTGCATTACATATTATACATTTCATATCACACATCCTACACATCATATGGTCGTCTATTATTATCATACATACTACATTGTCTTCTATGTGTTGCACTCACTACCCTATGATGCACTTTAGATCCTCATTCCATACTTTATTATCGAGGGTTTATAAATCAAATGAACCTTCTCTTCATCATGAATTCATCACTCAACCATTCAGCATGCAACATTTATAGGTTAGTGATATATGATTTAGGCTAAATTTTCACCCGCCTATCATCTGGTAGTCGTATACGCCTTCGGTTACATCACCACTCATTTACCATTCATCTCATAGTGATATATTCTTAGGCTAAATCATCACTCATCCATTCCTCTTATAGTGATATACATTTAGGATAAATCATCACTTATACATTCATCTCATCATGATATACGCTTTGGCTATAGGATACACACACACACATCATTGCTAGGTCACATCTCATCACTACACCTACACATTCATCACAGCGCATTAGACACAACACACACTTTGACCATTTCCTGATGACTCACTCTCATTTATAGTTCATTCTTGACTATTGAGGGGTAAAACTAAATAAACCTCACTTCATATAATTCCATTCACTTGGGGGGCATGTGGCTCCTATCACTCCATTTTACATTTCATTCCATCCATCCACAACATACTGCATATTATGGTTGTTCTTATTATTCCTTACTTTTTCTTGTTCATGGTCACTTTATTGCACATGCTAGTTAGATTATTGGTATGTCATTTATATATATCATCCACACATGGACATTCATGTCTTTCTCTAGTTGTGATCACAGATACAAGTCTCTTACACACAGCATGAATTCTCAATTTCTATCCTTCCTACACTGGTCACTGGGGGCATCCACATTCATCTCTTCTAGGTGTTATTGTTAAATTTTGTACTTATCACTTTACATTACTTGGTTCTATGTACTTTTAACATATTGGTTATCTTTTTAAATTGTTAATGGGTGCTTCATGTGCAACATTTGTTATGCAAGGATATTTTCTTCCATACTTGTTTGTTACATTATCTACTATTGTTTACTTTTGTATGTGGGCCTTGCCCTATGTTTGGTGTGCACACTTTTTTATTTGTATGCAAACATGATGGCCTTGCATGTCTTGCGACATCGTGAGTGATGTTCCTGTTGTTGCAGACTCACAGCACCCCTGGATGCAAATCAGGCTTCAAGGTTGATGTTCAGGCATCCATTGTGATTGCACAACATGGAATCCTTTCTCCAAGTGTGGGACTTGTAAAGATGAGAAAAGATTATCTAGAGAAGGCTGGTTCCTATTCCTCTGTTCAGATGCACACACAAAAATGTAGAGGGTTTGCTAAAACCTAATCTAACTTGCCAAGGAGACAGGGTAAGAAAATGCATAGAATAAAACATAAACTACAAAGGTGATGCACCGAGGAATGTTAGACACTCATTTTGCAAATTTAACACAGACCACATAGATGCAATACAAACACCATGCATAGGTAACCAAACTACAATAAGAGATCAAAATGACAGCAATGAATACATGAGAGGGTCGAGAGTCAATCACAACACATATATTATTGCTCAAGAGTCGATACAGTACATTGCAGTGGCCAAGAGGCAAAAAAGACTGGCATTACAACCCATATGGGAGGTTTGAAAGCTCCACAATTTCTCTTGCAAGTGAGGGAAGAAGGGAGGATGCAAAACAAGAATGTCTGACCACTTAAAGGAGCTCTTCTTTACAATATATATCAAGAAATGAGAGAGGGAAGAGAGAGGAAATCCAGAATCTGCCCCAACCACTTCTTGGTAGCATTTAAAATCATCTCATTATGATAGAAGTGGCGGATCCTAGCAAAATGGTGGGCTGTCTAACAAGAGCGGCGAGCTGTCTACTGCATTAAAGTTGGTTGTTGAAGCATTACTTCTGTCTATCACCACGCATTAGAGACGTTTTCTTAATTTTCTCCCTCCAAACTACACCAAAATGCAAGATTAACCCCAGAATCATGTAGATAACTTCAACAGCTTTCCGTTGATATAAAGAACGTGTAAATCCGAGCTCTGGATCGAAAGATATGATGATCTGAAGATTTAGGGCACAAAACAGGCGAAAACGGATTTTTAAATTTCTTTTCCCGCACTCTACCATCTGGACGACACGTGGCAAGCTCTGGTTCACTGAGCAATTTTCTCTCTCCACATTTTTGCGGGCTTTTCTTGTGGGCACCTTAAACTTGGACACGTGGCACTATTTCATTGGTTTGGATCAGTGCTCGAAAACTTGCCCCTTTGACTTTTTGGACCTTTTTCCTTGGCGACACATGTCATGTTGTGATTTGTCCACGAGCCTGCCGGATTTTCACGTCCACCGCATCTTTTTGTCCCAGATGTCCCAGTACTTCGCGGGATAGAATCCTCCAATCCATCCGAAATGGGCTTCCTCGTCCCTTTTCTTCCAGTGACACGTGGCATGATCTGATTGGCTTTCAGCCCCTTCGGCTATCCGCGTCCCACGTGTCCCTTTGTCCCACTTGTCCTTGTGCTGAAGTTTCCTGTTTCGGCCAAACCGGCTGGTTCGGGTCCTTCGCGTACTCTTGTCCCGCTTGCTCTCGATAAAGGACTTGGACAAATTTTCTTTCTTCCGGCCAATTCGGGCATTTCGCGTCCATTTGTCCCAGATGTCCCTTTGTTGTTTGGGCTGCCTGTAGGCTTTTCGGCCGATCCGCGCCTTTTCATCCCAAATGTCCCAACTGTCGTTTGGACTAGGACTTAGCCGATTTTCACAATTTTTTCTGGCCCAAGCTTATTTTCTGCAACTTTCTCACATTTTCTCAGAGCTTGTTCTTTTCAACCTGGGTAGGAGAGTTAGAAAAAATTCTAAAGGGACCCTAGAAACGTGATTTTTGCCCTAGATAAATCAATTTACCTGGGATTTGAGAATCCTAATGTATGTTATCAATTCAACTCTGGGGGGTGAAATTAGATAACAATTTGGTGACTCAGCGGGGTCATCTGCCTGCTAGATGAAAGGACCAGTTGCCTGAAGCAGTCCATTAGGCATGGAGTCATCAAATATTCTGTTTAGAATCTCAACTGACTCAGAATGTGCAAGGAGGAAGATGGAATGCCACCTAATGAAAGTAATAGACTGCAAAACATCTAAATGAATAGCAAGCTGTGCCAAAGCACTTAGGGAAAACAAAACTAACCTACAGCAAAACAATGTGCACAAGCACTTGGTGGAAGGAAAATCTAATCTAATATTTACATAGGTAGTGAACCTCCCTCTAGAAGCAATGCTTGAGATAGATTCCATTGACTGGAATTTGCAGTTCTTCACCATCTAATGAGGCTAATTAGAAAGCATTGTTGTTCTTGCACTTTGTGACCATGTATGGGCCACTCCAAATGGCATCAAATTTTGAATGCCTTCCCGGTTTTGCTCTGTCCACATCCCATTTCAACACTAGATCTCCAACTTGAAAAGATCTATCTTTGGCCTTCCTATCAAAGGTCTTCTTGATCAAAGCTTGATCCTTTTCCATTGCTTAGGATGCCTGATTTCTGATCTCTTGCAGCTCCATCAACTCTGCATACCTCACCTCCATGGGCTCAAATTCAAGTAACTCCAGCTGCTTCATGAGTTCCAATGTTGGCAACTCAAGTGACATGGGCAAGATTGCCTCTCTTCCATAGACAAGCTCGAATGGAGAGTTACCTGTGGATCTTTTGGGAGTGATCCTATCAGCCCATAAGGCTGATTTTAGCTTTGTATGCCAAGACCTCTGATTCTCATCAAGAGTTCTCCTAATGATCCTCAACAAGTTCTTGTTTGTAGACTCGGCCTGGCCATTACCCTGAGGGTAATAGTTCGATGAAGTGCTTAGGTAAATATCATTCTTGACAGCCCACTCAGTCACCTTAGATCCAATGAATGCCAATGCATTATCAGAGATTATTATGGCAGGTACACCAAATCTGGTTGTTATTCCCTCATAAAAGTCTAAGATGCTAGACTCATTTGCCTCTTTGAGTGCTACTGCTTCTATCCATTTGGTGAAGTAGTCGGTGGCTGTCAAAATCCATTTATGCCCTTGGCTTGAATTGGGGTTAATGACTCCAATGAAGTCCAGACCCCATTGCATGAATGGCTGGTCAACTGAGATTGGATGCAATGGAAGGGCAGCAAACTTCTCTTTTCCTGTGAAGAATGCACAATTCTTACACCTCTTGATCCATGCATAGCAATCACTGAAGATTTTAGGCCAATAATAACCAGCCTTCATGATTTTTAGAGCTATCACTCTTGGCACAAAATGGCCACTAGCTGGTCCACCATGAAACTCTTCCAATACCCTTTGAATCTGACCCGTGCTAATGCATCTCAGCAACACTCCATTTACATCTTTCTTGAACAAAACTCCATCAATAGTGGCATACGGGATAGCCTGTAATCTGAAGTGTCTCCTTTGGGTCTTGTTCATCTCTGGGGGGCACTGGCTTGTACCTAGGGAGTGCATAATACCTTGGGTCCAGCAAGGAATGGGGGAAGCATTGTCTTCTTCATGATTGCCGCTTGGCTCATGGCTGTCCTGGACTATCAAAACAACCTCTTCTTCGTTGCATACTTCCTTTTGCTTCCCTAAAACCAGCTGCTCACACAGTCCTTTCCCTCTTACCAGCTTGGTGATCTTGATCTCAATGTCATACTCCATGACACGGGTGATCCAACCTACCCTTTTCTCATTCAAATCCTTGTTGAGGAGGAAGTCCTTAACTCCAACATGTGAGACCAGCAACTGGACCTTGTTATTTAAGACTAAATGTTTGAATTTCTTCAAGCTTCTGATTACTGCAAGTACATGTTTTTCAATAAAAGAGTACCTCACCTCGCAGTCATCTAGGCTCTGGCTAAAAAAGGCAATCGACTGCTCATCATTATCTTTGTTCTGTTGTACCAGAATGGCAGAAATAGTGTCATCACCTCCAAATGCGTAGAAGATGAAATCCTTGGAGAAGTCTGGGTTGATGAGAGTTGGTGCTTGAGAGATAGCTTCTTTGATTGCTTCAAAACCCTCCTTGCCTTCTGCTGTCCACTTAAAATCCATGCTCTTCTTTAACATTTTGGTGATGGGCTTGACAAGGGCTACAAAATCTGGGATAAACCTGTGGACAAAATTGATCCTTCCCAAGAAACTTTGAAGAGCCTTCTTGTGACTTGGCAATGGTAGTGCTCTTATGGCTTCAAACCCTCTCTGGATCAATTTCCAGTCCCTCTTTCGAGACAACATGGCCAAGGAGCTTTCCTTCATGTGCAAGAAAGATGCACTTCTTGGGGTTCAAAGATACTCTGAACTTTCTACACCTCTAAAACACTTGCCTGAGGTGAAAGAGATGGTTTGCTACATTCTTTGAGAAGACAGTGATATCATCTAGATATATCAGCACTATCTTGTTGATCAAGCCTTTGAATGCCATGTCCATTGCCCTTTGAAAGGTAGCACCAGCGTTGGACAGCCCAAATGGCATCTTCTTGTAAGCATATGTGCCCCATTTATTTGTGAAGGTTGTCTTGAATTGGTCTTCTTCTTTCACCATCACCTGATTATACCCAGGTGAGTAGCCATCTAGGAGAGAGAATCTCTCTTAACCGGATACTACTTGCAATATTTGTTCCATTGAAGGAAGCGGGTAATGATCTTTAAGAGATGCCCTATTGAGGTCTCGGAAGTCCACACACAACCTGATTTCTCCGCTCTTCTTCCTGACCGGAACCAAGTTAGCAACCCAGCTTGAGTGCTTGATCGGGAATATAATGCTTGCCTCTATTAGCTTATTTAGCTCTTTCTTCATTAGAGGCTCAATGTGAGGGTTAACAAGTCTCTACTTCTACCTAATGGGCTTAGCATCTGGATCCAATTCTATGGTATGTTGTGCCAAATTTAGGTTGAATCCTCTCAAGTCTTCATAGCTCCAAGCGAAGACATCTGGAAATTCTTGGAAAAGCTATATGAAATCTGATTTCTCTTGCTCAGTGGCCACTTTACCAATTTGAAGTGTTTTGCCTTCCCCAACCGGAATTGGCTCTGAATCTTCTCTCTTGACCTGTATGTTAGCCTTTTCCTTACGGAACTGGTCGTTAGGGTTGAAGATAGACTCCAACGTTACCAAACCCTTGGGAAGCTTGTTTGTCCGCAGCTTGCACTACTTGATCCCCATACTGCTGCTCTAGTCTGTCCTGATTCCTAGCTAAGAATTCAGCGTCTTCTTGTAACAAATTGACGATCTGTTGATCGTTTTCAAACACCTGCCAGCTGGTGTTATTATCTAGAACTGCTGGCCTCACAATCACATGGATATGTGGCTATGTTTTTTCCCTTTTGATGTTGTCAACCACATCAAACGTTGCTCCAACTGCTGCGAGCTTATCTGCGGCTTCATTTTTCTTCCTGGGTATGGACACAATGTTAAAAGCTTTGAAATCCTCAATGAGGTCCCATACCCTATTCTTGTAGCTCCTCAGCAAGTCGTTCTTCGTAGCATGTTGTCCTCTAATCTGGTTGACGATTAGCTCGCTATCCCCAAACACCTGCAAGTTATTGATGCCTTTCTTCATTGCCCAGTGCAGTCCATGAATTAAGGCTTCATACTCAACTGTGTTGTTTGAGCAAGAAAACTGAAAATGGAAGGCTGAGTAATACTTTATACCTTGCGGTGAAATGAGGATAGCTCCTCCTCCTACACCTTGTCTACTCCTTGACCCATCAAAGAATAATTGCCATACTTCATTCTTGTCTTTATGACTTGGCTTAGTGACTCTAGGAATAGGTTGATTTTCTTCGTGTATATAATAGACTCCCAGCTCAGATTCTTCTACTTCTTGATAGGGATCAAAAGCATGTATCTTGTTTGCCCATTCATCAAGAGTTAGGTTTGGGATGCTTCCAACCTTAGTGTCAGCCTCATCTGTGTTTGGATAATCTTCTTGATCAAATGCTGAACAGTTGGCATTGATTTGGCTTGGAGTATGAGGCTCAATATGAAAGTTTGCAATTGGCTCGGATCTGATTGTGACCTTAGTGCCATATCTAGTTCTGAACAACATGTGTGACCAGTCAGCAGATAAGTAGCCTCCAATTTTGGCTGTGAAATCCCTTGATAAACAAAGGGCAAAGAGTGGTGGCAAATCTATGACTGATACATCTTGTAAAACAACAACATTTGGACATGCATGTAAGGTAAGACTCAAATTTCTAATCACTCCAACTGTTGCTATTGATGTCCCCTCTAGCTACACTACCCCTTTGGATGTTGTTTCATACTGGAGCCCTAGTTGATCAGCTATTTGCTTGGGCATCACTGAGCTACTTGCCCCGGAATCAATCATGCAATTATGTACTAGTTTATCCCTAATGATTAATGAAACATAGAAAGGAGGGGTTTTCAACATTTTACCTTGTTGTGCTCCATGACTTCCTTCAGGCTGGGCAGCATTTGTAAGCACTTTGTCTTGCATCTGAACCCGCTGATTCAAAGTTGACCACTCCTTCATGGCAGCTTGCAGCAGATCTCTTTGGCCTGGGATGGATAGGGATTCCCACATTAATATATTGGCGTTAGTATTCTTCATCTGATCAATGATACTGAATAGGGATGAAGTATCCTTTTTTTGTCCCTTGGTTTGCACATTCACCCCTTACACGTGGGCAGCAACAGCTGGCGTTTGAGTTGGCCTAGGGGTTGTTCTTGGCTATCCTTGTGCACTTGAAACTGGACTTTTCTTGCCAATCATTTGTGGAGCCGTGGAAGGTTGTGGATTGGCTGGGGCTAATGGCTGTTCTTCACCCAAATTTCTCCTCCTTGTGTTGGCTGCAACACCTTGAGAGACTGCTTGATTCATGCCACAGAAATCTTCCGCTTGCCAGTTCACCAATGTGATGTCTTTTGGGGCTGATTGTTGTTGGAATGTTTCTGGTTGTTGGCTGTTTCCTTCACTGCCCTCACCCTCCACACTAGTAGTTGTCACCATTAGTGCTTGATTGAGAGCACCATTAAAACACATGGATTGGTTATGAGGCTTGTTGCATGGAAAGCACCAATCATATTCCTGAGCAATGTTGTTCTGTGTTGGCACTAATGCCTTAGAGGCAGATATGGCATTTGGATTATAGGGCTAGAATGGTCTATTGGCAGGAGGCCTTGTTTGATTCATATTTGCAGCTGGATTAGGTGGTCTTTTTGGTTGGTATGGCTGCCTATTAGGCTGAGCTTGGGGTTGATAAGAAGGTCTGAAACCTTGGGCTTGCTGCCTCTTTAGAGTAACCAGCTCATTGCCTAGGTTTTGCAACTGTTTCATGACCTCCTGGAGTTCATTTGAAGCACTAGAGGATGAAGTAGAAGTTTCACTTGAACTTTGGTTTCTAGGGGTGGGAACAGGAGCCAAAGTGGGTGCTTGACTAGTGCTTGGATTTTCTAAGTTTGGATACAAGGGCATGGGAGGCCTAGGAGCCAGTTTACCAGCTTGAATAAGATAGTTTTCGACTCTAATGGCAATGCTATAATCCATAGGGATTGTTGTGCCTCCCATGGACTGAATTAACATAGAAATATCAGAATTCAAAGCTTTGAGGTAATATAGAAAAGCACCTTCTACTGTTGGCCTGACTGCCACTGGAATCCTATCCCAAGACCTTTGAAATCTAAAGTTGAAATCAGCTAGCTGCTCATTGGGAGCTCTCTTGATAGTCGTCAGCTGCTCCAAAAGAGACAAGTTGTCTCCCTTCTCTCCAAATTGCTCATGAAGTGCAATACACAGCTGATTCTAGTTTTTGATGGAACCAGCTCCAAGGCTCCTAAACCATTGCAATGCTTTACCCTTGAATGAAGATGCCAGTAATTTGACAACCACTTGCATTTCATTGATTTCATGGATTGCACAAAGGTTAGCAATATCTTTAACATGATCACCTGGAGTAGTCTGATTTTCTCCAGTGAAGTAGGGAATGTTCTTCAAGGCTGCAATAGGAACTGGATGTTGTGCATTGAGAGCAAGTGGGCTGCTTCCTGTGAAGTTGACGTAGGGATTGTTCTAAGCCATTCTAATCGGTCTTAAAACCCTTGTATACTGAATGAAAGGCCTATCAGGTGGAGGAGTTGAGAGTGTTCTATTTGGTGGAGATGGAGACCTTTGAATCCTTCTTCCTCTTTTCCTTCTTCTTGGAGATAACTGCAGGTATTCAAACAGCGCTTATTCTTCTCCAACTCTTGACCTTGTGGTGATTCTTCTCATGAGTTTTCAGGCCTGCACTGCTGAAACCAGTTGATTCTCCCCAGTGGAGTCACTAGATATGCAAATAATAGCTTTTATAAGCAAGAAAACTACAGCAGATGCATATCAACTTTGCTGCAAATAAAAATGAGACCTCCAGGTCCCACTGAGCGTGCCAAAACTATTGTTGCAGACTCACAGCACCCCCGGATGCAAATCAGGCTTCTAGGTTGATGTTCAGGCATCCATTGTGATTGCACAACATGGAATCCTTTCTCCAAGCGTGGGACTTGTAAAGATGAGAAAAGATTCTCCAGAGAAGGATGATTCCTATTCCTCTATTTAGATGCACACACAAAAATGCAGAGGGTTTGCTAAAACCTAATCTAACTTGCCAAGGAGACAGGGTAAGAAAATGCATAGAATAAAACCTAAACTACAAAGGTGATGCACCGAGGAATGTTAGACACTCGTTTTGCAAATTTGACATAGACCACATAGATGCAATACAAACACCATGCACAGGTAACCAAACTGCAATAAGAGATCAAAATGACAGCAATGAATACATGAGAGGGTCGAGAGTCAATCACAACACATATATTATTGCTCAAGAGTCGATACAGTACATTGCAGTGGCCAAGAGGCAAAAAAGACTGGCATTACAACCCATATGGGAGGTTTGAAAGCTCCACAATTTCTCTTACAAGCGAGGGAAGAAGGGAGGATGCAAAACAAGAATGTCTGACCACTTAAAGGAGCTCTTCTTTACAATATATATCAAGAAATGAGAGAAGGAAGAGAGAGGAAATCCAGAATCTACCCCAACCACTTCTTGGTAGCATTTAAAATCATCTCATTATGACAGAAGCGGTAGATCCTAGCAAAATGGGGGGCTGTCTAACAGGAGCAGCGAGTTGTCTGCTGCATTAAAGTTGGTTGTTGAAGCATTACTTCTATCTATCACCACGCATCAGAGACATTTTCTTAATTTTCTCCCTCCAAACTACACCAAAATGCAATATTGACCCTAGAATCATGTATAGAACTTCAACAGCTTTCCGTTGATATAAAGAACATGCAAATCTGAGCTCTGGATCGAAAGATATGATGATCTGAAGATTTAGGGCACAAAACAGGCGAAAATGGATTTTTAAATTTCTTTTCCCACGCTCTGCCATCTGGACGACACGTGGCAGGCTCTGGTTCACTGAGTAATTTTCTCTCTCCACCTTTTCATGGGTTTTTCTTGTGGGCCCCTTAAACTTGGACACGTGGCACTATTTCATTGGTTCGGATCAGTGCTAGAAAACTCGCCCCTTTGACTTTTTGGACCTTTTTCCTTGGCGACACGTGTCATGCTGTGATTTGTCCACGAGCCTGCCGGCTTTTCACGTCCACCGCGTCTTTTTGTCCTGGATGTCCTAGTGCTTCACGAGACAGAATCCTCCGATCCGCCTGAAATGGGCTTCCTCGTCCCTTTTCTGCCGATGACACGTGGCGTGATCTGATTGGCTTTCAGTCCCTTCAACTATCCGCGTCCCGCGCGTCCCTTTGTCCCACTTGTCCTTGTGCTGAAGTTTCCTGTTTCGGCCAAACCGGCCGATTCGGGTCCTTCGCGTACTCTTGTCCCGCTTGCTCCTGATAAAGGACTTGGACAAATTTTCTTTCTTCCAGCCGATTCAGGCATTTCGCGTCCATTTGTCCCAGATGTCCCTTTGTTGTTTGGGCTACCTGTAGGCTTTTCAGCCGATCCACGCCTTTTCATCCCAAATGTCCCGATTGTCGTTTGGACTAGGACTTAGCTGATTTTCATAATTTTTTCTGGCCCAAGCTTATTTTCTACAACTTTCTTGCATTTTCTCAGAGCTTGTTCTTTTCAACCTAGGCGGGAGAGTTAGAAAAAATTCTGAAGGGACCCTAGAAACATGATTTTTGCCCTAGATCAATCAATTTTCCTGGGATTTGAGAATCCTAATGTATGTTATCAATTCAACCCTGGGGGTGAAATTAGATAACAGTTCCATGTTTGTAACTAGTTTTGTGTGGCTTATTTTGTCTTCTTGCATGTTTACATTAATTTTCTTTGTATCCTTTACATTGTTTGTGTAGCTTACACACTGTCTTTTACATGCATGTTTTTTCATACTAACACTTGTTTTTGGATAGCCATCCTCGTTTGTGCATGCCCTGGTTTCTACCAAGCGCATTCCCTTCCCCCTATAGGGCATAGTTTCAGAGTTCATGCAATTTTTCCTCTTTTGGGGCCGCATTATCCTATCATTGACGTTGTATGTGCCCCAAAAGAGGGGGGCATCATTTGGGGTTTTTCTACATACTACATAGATATTTTACACCAGTTTGATTCAATTATACACATCAAGTGGTTTCATACTATTCTACGAACCCCATACATAGCGGATTATACAGGATATGGTTTTCCTTAGAATTCTAGGAAGCAGTTACACGCTTGGAGGTTACAATGGGTGTTCCTCCCTACACTACTTTGGCCAGTGGCATTGGATCACCCAAAAAAATAGGATGTATAGAGATATTTTCACACTCATTCAGAGAAAAAATTACAGTAAGGATAATAATGCATCTTTCTCGCTACACTTCTTTTAGGGTGGCATGAGATCACCCAAAAAAAAGTCGAACAGGATATCCTTCTACACTCTCTTCCTCAACATGGATCAGGTGCACATGTTCCATTTACATTTTTCATTTGCGTATTTTACATTTACATAATTTTACATGCATCTTTTACTTTGTGTTTTTACACAAACATACATACATATTTTACTACTTGATCATTTTCTCCATGCAGGTTCAATTGTATGAGAAATAAGCAGTCAATGGGGGTAATAACAACAACAGTGTCAACAACAACACTTCCCAACAACACACACTATACTATCCATATAGGTACATCACACACATTAGTAACTACACACACATTTCCACCCTAGGCTCACTCTCATCACTTTTTTACGCATTTTCATCTATAGTTTCTACGCTTCATCATATTTTTGTCATTTCACACTTTATCTAGTCCTTCAGCGCATTTTCTACTATAATATTCATGGGCATAAGGTACGCATCTCTATTTAATTTATGTTACTGAGATTTTCACTCACCAACATAAAGTGGGGGCAAACGTAGACACAAAATCATGCACTTTAAACATTATTTTGTCTTGGTCTCATACTTCTATTTAGAAGTTTTTTTTAGTGAAGAAAGTACTAATTAACCCCCATCTTTTGGCCATCTTCTCTTATTTTATTTCTTCATTCCCAACCTTTTACACCTACATGCCTAGTCAACTTCTGTCACTTTGCATTATTTTAACCTCAACTGGGGCAACCCAGGATAGTATTGGGGTGCCCATTGGTGCCCTAGTCCCACAAGGGGTGCCCCAATCCTTTTCACACTTTCCCATCACTTTTTGGGCACTTTCTAGCCATTTGAGGTCTTTATCTTTTTGGTGGTCAGCTATTTTAGGGTTAAGTATGAAATTAGATCAAGAGAACCCTATAAATATAAAGTTATGAGACCATAATGAGGGACCAAACTAGTCATTACTATCATCCATCTAGAGTTGCATCCATCTATTACATTGAAGATCACTTACATCCACATAGGTCCATCACAAGGCACAAAACTAGGTCATTTGCATCACACACAACATAGGGGGAGGATTCTATTCTATTCCATGCACACATTCTATTAAATTTTATAAATCTATTTATCATTCGCTAGTTCACAAAGTGCAACTGGCACAAGAAAACCTAGGGCACATTATGCGAACACACACCAGAACTACATTTGGGTCTAAAATGTAGTGCAATGCTCAATTAGTAAGCCCATTATTGTGGCGTATGAGATCAGCCTGACCCATTCATATGTATTTTCTTTTTTAGGGATCAATGTGTGTTTAGGGTTTTGCAGGTCTTTTTAGTCATCTTGAGATATCAGTGACATCTAGAGTAGTACAACGGATTTGATACGACACATAGCGAGGGTTTTGAACCACCTTCTAGACCTATGAAACTCATATCTGGATCTTTTGTAAACTAAGGTGCCCATTTTGTAAACCAGAGCACCCATAGGTTCCCCAATCCCTCTCCAGGTGCTTCAGTCCAGCTAATCATCCCATATCCATCCTTTTCAAGGCTTCTGCATAGTCATTCCTGCTTACAGATTCTCTAGTCACCTATGTGACACAGTCCCGCAAGCATCTCCTATTCAGCTAAGTTCTTTCCTCTTCTCTCTTGCACATTAGGGTTTCTATTTTCATTAGATTATTTACTTGGGTCATCATTATATTTATTTACAACATCTATTTACTTTATTTATAGTTGTTCATAGCTTAGATTAACTAGTGCATATTACATTTCCACATTTTTGCTAATCAGTATTATTAGGCTTCGGGAACATGTGAAATCATCATAATAAGGTTCATGTGTATGAGTTTGAGGGTATATTTGGATGAATGAAGCTGAAGGGGTGATACTATAACTGTGCATGAGTATTCCAACATGGAAAATCGGAAGCTATGCTTATAAAAATTCATGAATGAGGAAAAAAATATGGAAATGATTTGCAGATGAGAGAAGTGGGTATTTTAAAACTAATGGAATCACCAATTGTGTTGAGATAATGCCTCTAAAGGATAGATACCACTAAAATACACCAATCTTAGTGAAATGAGCTGTAAATGACTCAAGAGTCCCACTAGGCGTGCCAAAAACTATTGTCACATGAGATTTCATCCCTTGTTGAGACTAAGCCCAACATCTTATAAAAACATGGAATGACCTTTAAAGTGTAGGGCAATGACACCTTTAAGGTCAATCCCTAGATATGGTTGGTTTCTTCTATTCTAACTTACTACAAATGAATCTAACCAATACTAAAACCTATAACTAACTATTTTTAACCTAAGTTTTCCAATGGACATGGTTTATAAGAAGAACTACCGAAATAAAGAAAGGTGATGCACCAAAGTAAAATAGGGTTCAATTCTGACCCAAAGAGACAAAAATATAACTTGACATGTGAAGTTCTAGAAGAAAGCACATAGAATGATCACAACAAGATTGAAATATTACAAGAGAACTGAGGTATTCACATTAAACACGTGGATTCAAAGGAAAAGTATCACACTTGTAAACTATCAAGAACTTAGGCATTTACAATCCCACATAATATAGGCATGTAAACTTCACAAACATGTTACATAGGTCTGTGAGTAAAATCTTAGTACTCAAAAGGGTAGAGCTCTAGAACTTAGCAGAAAAGATTATTTTCTTGTGCACATACACGTATATTTATAAGAAATGGAAAAACAAGGAGAGAGAATCATATTATTCCTAGAAATGAATAAAACTAACCACTAAGGACCAATCAACATTTGTTTTTGCAAACTAGGTCTAGGCATTGAGGTTATTTGAATCAAAGTTTATCAAGCGACGTTGTTCAAGATTTAATGTTGGTTATTGGGGGTGATTGGAAATTTAAATTAAGTTAAGCATAAATTTTCTTCATTTGGAATATTTTTGACAATCCATGATTTTATAATTGTCTTCCATGACTCTTGGTAGGTTTTAAGTGATCCATGATTTATTTTTGGCTTTTATAGCCTTATGTGACATTTGACATCTCTTACGCGATCCGTAGACTTGTTTTCTTTCATGTATGGATCCAAAACCATACTTTGATTTTTGTAGCTTTGTTCCCTATCCTCTAGATATCCTTATTGAAGAATTTATCCTATTTCACACTCTGGAACCCTCTCTGTAGTGTTCAAACCTTTCTCATAACTTCTTTGTTACATGAATTTATTCTCTACTTCCTTCCATGTCTAACTGTGGGTCTTTACTTTCCTTTGCAATATTCCATTTATCACGCTAACTTGTCTTGTTCCTTTGGCACTCTATTTATTTCCTTTCACTCTATGATATTGTGTGCCTTTACCATTTCTTCTGTGGCATACACCCCACATCATTGCTTCTTTGTTTCATAAATTTTCTAATTTTTGCAGTATACTATATTTCTTCATTCCACAACTTTTACTTCCTGAACTTTATTAAGCCTAGAATTTGAATCAAGTTGTCCATGTAAACACCATAAAATTACACACTACCCTTTACACATTTTTATTTGAATCAATATTCACCCACATCTCACTGGAATTAATTTAATTAATTTTATCATACATAAACAATACACTTACATTCCTTAAATAAATTAATTAGCTATTTAAATAAAATAAAATCTAAATATCCACTCACCTTCCACCGATCTCCACTTCACTAGCTCACTCACTCAAGTTCTAGAACCCTACAAAAGAGGAATCTAAATTGCACATACAATTGAAGAATTCAAGATCTAATTATTCAAATTAAAGCCTCTTAAATTCTTATTCAAACTTGACTAGCTTCACAAACTGAATCTACATGCTAAATCAAGAAAATTCATTCATTAACGTACAACTTATTAAAAGCTTGATCCTCAATTCATAGCCTCTCCTTCATCTATAAATAAGAGGCTTATCTCCTCAAAAATTATCTTTGGGAATCCTAAGGCATTTGCAGTATTACTCTGTCAAATTTCCACTTGAATTCATACGTCTTTAGGCTTCCCATTTGATTAACATGATCATAATCAAGCCCATCATTCTTCCTCATTTCTCGTAGCACGAATACACTTCCATTCAGATTCTATTTGGAGCATCCACATTCAATCCATTAAAAATATTCAATAATTTTGGTACTTCATTCCACGCTTCAACCATCTCATCCAAAGTTACAAGGAGAGACAAAGGAAGGGATCAAGTTTGCTCTCGTGTTTATTATTTCTTCGATTATTAGTTTTTCTCTTGTCTATAGTCCAAATAAGCATGAGTTCTTATTTGACAACATAACCCTTTGATTTCTTTCTTTGAATGATGTTTTCAATAGGATCTTATAATAATTCCATGTGAGTTTTAATGTGATAATGAATTGCTTATATATTTTTCTATATGCAATATATAATGATAAGGATGACCTTAGGAAGATGAAATGATGCAAATAATGATTTAGCATCAAAAGTGTAATTAATTATGGAGAGGGGGAAGGACCATATAGGTCATCTGATACCATACCCCACATTGTAATCCTTCCATGCAGTTTTGGATAAGAGGGAGAAAATCCTAAACTGAAAGTTGTGCAATGAATATTACATGTTTTTTGCCTCTTTGGTTGAATAATATTTCCAAATTTTTTGATAAATGATGATGTAAATATAAGAGTGTTACATAATGGATAGAGAGATGATGATATTGTATTCTGAATGTGAACATTTATCTTGACAATAATATAAGGTCAAACTTGGTGTTGCACAAGGACAAGTTACTAGGTTTTAGTGTATATATTATGTCTTTTGTACCTTCAGTTTACTATCATAATCAAGTTAGGTATTCTTTTACTCATTCTAATATTCCCTTTTCATTTTCCATTGGTTAGACTACCCAAAAGTTCTTGTTTTTTAGTATATTTCATATTTAATTAGGACCGCCTTTTCTTTCTTTTCTGAAACATACATAATCTTAATTATTTAGGCACTGTAAAATTTAAATAATTAAAACATGGGCATTAAAACTTTCAATTAACTCTTAAAAAATTAACACATTTATTATAACTTTGAATTAAATTTTAAAATATGTTTTACTTTGATATGTAATTTCATAGCACTCACCTTTTAATTTGACATATATCTATGTTTTATTTATTTTCTAATTAAGAGGTAAATGATTTTAATCGAAACTACGAATCGACCTAGGATGCAAATAGGGGTCCAATTTCCAAAGGAATGACATAACACAAAGTGAAACAGACCTAAAACTCACAACCATAGAATTAGAGACCATCACCAAAAAGACAAGAAGATAACAACAAAAAATCAACAACCACTCCAACAAGAATAATCTCAAAGAAGGAAAAACCAATCCAACCCCACCTATAAATGGGGATATCCTTTGATATTTTTTCCTAAATGGGAAAACATGTCTTCTAACATCCTTTATGATATGATATTCACCATTTTCTCAACTTCAATTTCAACATTTCTTCCTCAAATCTACACTCATTCCTATTGGATTTAGCACCAAGTTTCTCCATGGTTAGTTTATAACATGACAAAAAGATGGGATGATCCCTTCTCTAAAACACAAAGGCCAACCTCCATTAACTTTGGACTCCCTGCTCTTCGATTCCACCCCCTTTGAAAGGGGGTGTTTTGGAACGATCCTCTCCATTCGATAGGGTATCACTTTACCCTCGCATGTCTTCTTACTAATTAAAGAGTGATCGAGATAGTATCCACTCTTATAAAACTTCTTATGGTTTCACCAAAAAAAATTGGGTTCTAGGGATTCTCTTTTTTTCTCCATACATTCCTCTCATGGAGGAGATCTGTGTTGCAATAAGATCATGAAGTAACCTTGTTTCCAACCCTATTACAAGAAAAATATATAATTAATATCCCTTCATAGTTAATATGATGATTCCAAAATTTATGGGGTGAAACTATTTTGATCAAATGAAGAAGTGGTTTGGATAGGCTGACCATTGGAAAAACTCTAACAAGTTTTCCTTTGATAGAGCTAGTGTCTATGTTAATAAAGGATCGAATCCTTCTTATCAATAACTTGATGTGGTCCTCATTACGCAGGATAGGAAAAATATTTTATAGTCTTAACAATGGAGTGGCAAATGTAATTTATACCTTTTCAATGTTAAAAAGTTGACCAAGGAGTGAAAAAGAACCCAAATCTTCCATAAAACCAAGGACCTACGGTCCATATGGCTGCTAAAACTAACCTAGAAGAACCTTGTTCCAAGTGGGGAGAAGGAAGGAGCCTCAATAGAACTTCAAACAATCGTAACCCACTTAGAGAGATCTTCCATAGAAAGATACAAACCTACCCATTTACTAAACAATGTCTTTCTATCAATGTTTGTTTTTATGTCTAGGATAAGGGCCTCTGTTGACTCCACCTTAAGAACCTCCTTTAAGAAACATAAAACAACATCACTAAGCTTGGGGGCTAGTAGGGAATCCCCAATAAACTCATTTTCAACTTCCATGGAGCTAGTGGGTTGGATCAATGAATCATTAATCACTAAAGGATCAATTGCATTAACAAGAGAGATGGAATTGTAAAAGTTATCACATTCATGAAATTGGGTAATTGTTCTTCTACACCCCTTAAAATTCCTACGATCCATTAGATTCATCTCTTTATATGTCCATCAATCCTCAAGGGGCCTAATCAAAGCCTCAATGACATGTACCTTGTTAGCCACCATATATTCCTTCACCTTTGGACCCAACGCAAAAACTTCATCAATTACAAGCTAAGAACATCTTCTTGCATTATCATATATCACAGTTTGGATAAAAACTAATAGCTCCATGGGATAAATAAGGCACAAACTAGTCACTACCAATTTTCTATCCATACCCACTTATACCTCACACAAGTTAGCTTTGATGGGACAACGATAATTAGATGGTCTACCTCCCCTGGTCAACTTTTTTATTCATTCAAATTACACACAAAAGCACCATTCTAAGCCTTTCGTTTTCCCTAGTTCATCCTCAATGGAAACTAAGGCTTGTTTAGAACCCTCTTTTCCAAGTGTTGGATTCAGAGCCACTACACTAGATGCATCATTCTAGGATTTCCTAATAATGCCTTTTGGACTCCTTTCATGGGTTTCGGGCACAAGGAACCCATGTCCCAACTTAAATATCATGTTAGGACTTTCCCAGTGACATCTCAACTTTCCCTCAAATTTCACATGACTAAGAAGCTTCCACTCCCCCCTCTCCACAACTCTATTAGACCATTTACCCATCCACCTCCTTATCCTTAAAAAGGGTCTCAGACATCAAGGATCCTGATTTTTTGCATAGGCCATAAGCTAAATGTTGGGGATTTTAATTTGATTTTAATATTACCTCCCATTTTGGGGTTTTATATGAATTTATGCTTTATTTATTACACCGAAGGTGTTTCTGCATTGCGACAGATCCTTGACGATGATACTCTCTAGTTTGAGCAGGTTTTGCTACTATGCATCTTTGACTTCTCAAACAAATCCAGTTGTTGTATGGTTTCCAAATTTTGTTTCTTATGACATTTGTACAAAGAATCACTTAAATAAAACCTTTCCAAACCTTTTGGTTCCAATTATTAATGTATGATGAACATGTCTTGCATAAACTCTGGGTATTTTTACTTGATATTCTAACATGATGTGTAACATTCCCATTTTAAGACTTTAGAAACAAGGGGAAATTTATTTATTTACTTTTTTTGCATGAATAATGTTCTCTGTTCTAAATACATAATTTAGAACACACATTCTTTAACAAACCATTCTTATAATAGATAACCATATGAGCTGTAATGTTGGTGAATACCGATCTATTCATTTCATGACTCGGTGAACTACCGATCTATTCATGTTTAACATTAAGTATTGAATACTTTTCCATATACTACATATACTTGGTTCTCTTTCCCTATTCTGGGTATTGAGTGATCTATCTAAGGAACCTATCTGAATATTTGTTATCAATATTCATCTGCATCATGAACCTTAGACTAGGTGACATAGGACAACGTAGCCAACAGCTTGTGATACTTTGGCCAAATATTTCTAACATACTGTTAGTATTACTATTCCTTGACGGCATACTCGTCAATACGGAATACGTCCTTCACCCCACTCTATTGTTATCTAGAATTTCCTTTACTAACTTTTTTCAGTCCACTTGCCCAAGGTTTAACCCTAGTTCGAGTTAACAACCATATGTTATGATAGGAAGAGGCTCACAAAGACTTAGGGTAAGTTGGCATACTGGGTCAACCTAAGTCAACCCCATGTGTACAGAGGTACCCTGAGTTTTAGAGGGCTACTCCTTATCTTAAACATCCTACTAACCAGACCTAGAGAGAAACTAAGTTCAAGTCCAATGTGTGTAGATCTAGATGATCAATGCAGAAGGGTGTTGCCACATGTCAACTGCATCGATTGTATCCTCGAGAAGATCCTAATCTTCTTGAAGGTACAGCCCTACAGTTGGCATGTGTCCATCATCCTACAGAATAGCCTCATCGAGATGTACATACCCCTAGGAGCTTATTATAATTTAATTATTTTGGATTATTAATAACAGATTTCAGCAACCTTGCCAAGTCCTAATCCAACACTCCTTAAGTTCTTTTCTATACCAGATTCAATTGATCGTTAAAGAACTTCTTTGACTTAAGATTTCCTTTAATGTTCATTTAATGGGCTTAATAAGTCGTTAACCAAAATAGGACAGCAACATTATAAGTTCCATTTAATGTGACTTAACCGTTCAAGGAAGTGTAGCAACCACCTAGGTTGTAACTATGTAGACTTTATTAAAATGAAGTCTAATGATTAGGAATCATATCTTCCTTTTCATTTGCATTCTTATGAGAGAGGAAGAGTCTTCCTTTACATGGGTAAGTGCTAGGGTTTAGTACCCCTTTATATCATTTACAAATTCTATATTTTTATTGAATGTTCCTTTCACATCATATTACTATGTTGAATTGTTTAGATATGACCATCAAATTCTGAAACTTAGCAATCTGCATCTTATTTAGGGAGAATATTCAAAATCTCATTATCAAACTTATCCAAGAATACCCAATTAAGCATATAAATAATATGGAGAATATCAACAAGATAGGATTCCATCTCTGTTATAAAGTACAAGTTAATTTACACATCCAATGCAAGTAAATTCTTAACTTTCAATTCATCTTTAAAACTTATACATTTACAAAAATTATGCATTTTAGGCATACTACCTAACAACAACCTTCTTTCTAAAAAGAATATAACTTTTATTTTTCAATACAACTCAAGAACGAATCAGAATTCTCAACAAAGAATCAGACTTAAATCAGCCCATGCATCATATAAATTTTTTCCTTCTTTTATCACTTACAACGTCCATCTACAAAAATTGCTAGCACGGGTCAGTTCAATGAATTGAGCATGATAAGCACTAAGCCTTAAAACGAAGTGCATTCCACTAATTGTTCCATTAAAAACAACCCTGCTTTAATGAAACAATTAGTATATCATACTATAAGCATAAGTAATAACAATCAGAGAAGGAGTACGTTAATAAATCTGAATTCGCTTCTAAGAGAGAAGAGCAAAATATATAACATTTTCCTTACAAATTAAAGTTTAATTGATCCTAACAATTACCTTTATCAAACAACAGATCTTATCATCTCATTGTTCCCAATTCTACAATAATAGAATACAACACTTATCTTTACTATAAGACAAAAGAAGTGTTTACAGCATGGTTCTCAGTAGGGTGATTAACCTAAATTTTAAGCAAAGGAAGAAGAGAAACCATTTCAACTATGCCCAAAACACATAACATCCACAAAGCAAAAATAGGTTCATGTCATGACTTAAACTGTTTCATTTAAAGGTCAACTACCTTAAAATTCAACATTTTAGATATTTATCATAACAGAATCACATATTAATCCAAGAGGAAAATAAAGGATCAACAGTCAATCAACAAGTTTACATTTTCCGTTCAACAAACCAATCATCGATCTCTTTCTACTTTATTTCAGTCAAATGTTATGTACAACAAGACTAAACAACGTAATAATCTTCTTTTCCTATAAGAATAATTAACAGGTGGTTCCAATCAAATGAACTTAACCCAACAGCCTTAGAAAAGGAATCTTAACAGGATATGATTCAGGGTATGATTCAACAATTCCTTTTTCTAATAAGTTCATAAATCTATTCCCAAAGGAGAGATCAAGATCAACTTTAGAATAAGAAGAAAACGTATTGAAACCTTCCCTAAAATCTTTATCATAAAAAGGCCTGAGTTCCCTTTTAGCTCGAATCAGTATAACAGTGAAGTTTAAAACAGCACTACATCCCTAAGAAATCATAATTTCCTCTATCCTTAAAGACTCAAGCATTCATTTATTGGACCCAACAAGAAGTGTCAACCCGAATAGGAAACTAACAACTCCAAAATTACCCATATGCTCAGTCAAGATAGAAACTAACTTGCAATAAATTTCAACTTCTTAATACAAGAGCAAACAGATTGGGGTTCCAAGAAGAAAACTTAACCAACAATATATTCCAAACAAGATCTCGAAGAGGTTACCCAACAACCCATTTAAACCATGCTTCAATTTTTCTCCTTGCGCATGTAGTTGGTCTCATAAAAGAGTTTCTGAGTTATTAAACCATTTAATCAAGTAATAAACCCAATTTCAAAGCCAAGACCCAATCGAACATATTTGTAATACAACCAGTTCAGGACTTGTAATACAATTCTGAGCACAATGTTGAACATAAGCTCCCACAAAGGTTTGGTACCACTCAAGTGAATATACACAAGTTCAGGACAACAACATATTCTCTTTTTAGTTTACATCTTAAACAAAGAAAACCCAAAATAATACCATAAGCAGAACCGACACCTTGCTCAGGTTACAATTTCCAAACACATTAGTAACAATTAAATTATACAGTGTCGCATCACGGAATCTCATACATGAGTTCGAATATACACCAGCATCTTAAAACAAGGTAGTATACAAATACCTATTAATAATTCAGAAAAGCAGAGAGCTTCCATTTCCTGTTAACATCTCATCAAACCCTATTTTCCAATTCAAACAAAATATAAGTTTCTTACTGGGGTTCAGACCTATACCAACAGCAAAATACAAGTGTCATGTACTTAATGAACTTTCAATAATAGTTCAAATGGTCACTAGAAAATAAACACAAGCTCTAAGCCATATACGGACTTCAACAATATTCCAAGTCATCACAAGAATCAAAACATGATTCCTTAGTACAAGAACCTCTATCAACAGTTCAAATTGAACATGAAACCAAAACAAGATCTAAACAAAAATACGAGCTTAAACAAGTACAGAGAGCTCAATACAAGCTCAAGATCAAACATGAATTCCCATAGTAATAGACGGAAGTCAAGGTTCCCAAATAACTCAGCACAATAATCATTAGCAATGAAGGTCATCAAAACAGAACCCTTCAATTACCAGATACAAAAATGTCAAGCAGAGTTACAAAATACGTTTTTGCATGCATGTATCATGTTTTTAAACAAACACAATGTAAGTTTCCAACATAACCGTATTTACCATGGATTCATGATCAAGAACACAAGATTTATTAAACCTAGCAAGAAAATAACCAGATAAAATATGCAATCCACAAATCTTAATAGAGCAGAGTTGTTTTCATGAAAACATTTAGAAGAAAGCAAGAGATTTTAATGGTTAGAGCCTATCATGCCTGATAGTGCTTCTGCCAAATCAAAGGAGACCTCCAGCTGAGCTCACAACTTCTCCTCTTCCCCACAAAAGATCAAACAACCATATTCTTTTTCCACAATGCTTCTTATACATCCCACGAACCGAAAATAGGTCTAAGACTTCAAAAATAGCCATTAAGTGCAGTTCAATCTGCTGGTTTGAAAAACCAGAGAGCATGCAGAGCAAAAATTGTGAAACATGCAAAGTGAAACAACCCCAGACAAACCCACTTGCATGCCTTCCAAGATGGTTCATGCACAAAAACTGAAAATAATAAATTTCATTAATTCCAATTTTCCTGCCTATCCTTCCTTGCCACCACCTTCCAAGTTCTGGCGAATGCCAAATCAAAATTAACATGAAATTCCATTTTAGTGACACTTCCACATAAGCCTCTGCCAAGTCAACTAGCCCCTGCCAAAACTGGCAGTACCCTATGCATTCAAAACCTTATCAATAACATAAATGCCATAGGAACCTCACCCTTAATGCATGCGACCACCTAATTCCCCTTTCATACCCATTAGTTTAGGATAGATCAAATTGAGGTTAGACCTTAGTAGTTTATAATATATACCTTAGGATATAACCCTAACAACAAATTTCCACCATAGGTCTTAACACATAGCCTTAGGTAGTTTCCACATAGGTTAGATTAATTCACAACATAATAGTTTTAGGCATTAGGTTAGATCATCATAAAACCTTATAGTATTAGGTTCTAGGTTAATTTTAATAGCCTAGTAACCTTTCCATATCCCTTAGCACAGAGCTTAGGTTAGGATGCCAATCAACCAACAAAGTAGAATAGGAAGCTTTAGGTTAGAATAAGAATTCTATTAAGTGACATAGCTTAGGTAGAAAATATTCTTACCTAGCTTAGGATTCCGTAGGATAGTCCTTTTTAGGATCCTGAATCCCTCCTATGCCATGAACAGGCTATATTTTCATGTTCACTAGTAATGTCCTGCCATGATCGATCTCCAAGGACCCAAGCACAACATACAACTGAATGGAAATACGTTCACACAAAAATCAAAGAACTTGTAACAACAAAGTTCAGTCAATATGTCTCTTAATTCATGGAATGTCAATTTACCATTCGTTCAACAGAGCAGATTTAAAACATTCCTTGGATCACTGAAATTGATCCAAGGATGAGTCAGATTAATAGATAAGTTTACAACTCTTAAACCAGATTGAAACTCACCTACAAAAGTGAAAAATGGATTCAAGGAAGCCATTCCAATTCAATCAAAGGATCTTAAGAACATAAATGATTTATCCATATCAAGCATGATCTCCAACAATCAAAAGAACATATCTTTATAAGGAAAATCACATGTCAACACTTGAAATGCAAAGGAGGAAAATAACAATTGTTAAGGGTGTTACATGCTTCCCTCCTAAAAGAATCATCATCCCAATGATTACCTCTTTTAATAATTTACATCAAGGACAATCAATTCATTCACTTCTCTTATCCTAAGTTAAATATATCAAACCTTATAGTTCCAAAAATCAGCATTAAATAGTTGTTTATTCAAATCAAATAAATATCTGCCCAAAACTGGCATTCTTATTGTCATATAAAGATAAAATCATAAATTTTTATCAATCAACAGAATCAATTCTGTTCAAATAGATATGGAAAATAAGTTTTCATATCCTCTAGATTTTCCCAAGTTGCACTCTCTTCGTTAAACTGGTCCCACTGGACCTTACATTGACTTATTTCTTGATTTCTTAAATGCAACTGGCAAGTTTCCAGCACTCGAATGGGTTTAACCACAATTATTCCTGGGTCTTGGACCTGCAAGGAATCCCAATTTAACACATGTGATAAATCTGAAATGTATTTCTTAAGCAAAGAAATATGGAAAACATCATGCATTCATGACAAAGTAGGTGGTAATGCTAAACAATAAGCTACAGGGTTGATTACTTCAACTATTTCAAAAGGTCCCACATAACGAGGTGATAACTTGGCAGCCTTGCCAAAAGTTATAGAACTCTTTTTCGGTTTAACCCGAAGAAAAACCTTCTCACCAAGTTCAAATTTCTTGTCAATCCACTTTAAGTCAGCATAACTCTTTTTCCTATCTGTTGCTTCTTTCAAGCGTTCACGAATCATTTTAACTTGTTGTTCCATTTCCGTAAGGATTTCAGGTCCAACTACCTCTCTATCCTCAATGATATCCCAACTAACAGGGGTTCTACATTTCCTTCCGTAAAGTGCCTCGAAAGGTGCCATCTTAAGAGAAGCATGATATGTATTATTGTATGCAAATTCAACTAATGGAAGATACTCTTCCCACTTATACTACTGATCCATACAATACATCCGTAACATATCTTCTAAAACTTGATTTACTCTTTCAGTCTATCCATCTGTTTTCTGGGTGATACGCAGAACTGAAATTTAGCTTAGTTCCTAGAGCTGCATTAAGTGTTTGCCAAAATCTCGACGTCATTCTAGGATCTCTATCAGATATGATTAATTCAGGTACTCCATGTAATCTAAAATTTTTGTGTACAAATCTTTTAGCCAAAACAGGAGAATCATCCTTCAGATTTCCAGCAATAAAATGAGCTACTTTTGTTAGTTTATCAACAACTACCAAAATAACATCATGTTTATTTCTTGACATAGGCAACCCTTGTACAAAATCCATGCTTATTACCTGCCATTTATACTGCAGTATGCTATGAGGATACAATAAACGACTGGGTGCATATGTTCCACTTTTACACGTTGACATTCAAGACAATGTGTCACAAAATCAATAACATATTTTTTCATTCCTTTCCAGAAATATTGTTGTTTTATATCAGCAAGCATCTTTATAATGCCAGGGTGTCCAGAAAAAGGTGAATTGTGAAATTCAGCTAACAATTTCTTTCTCAAATCATTAAGCAAAGGTATGTATACTCTGTTTTCATATCATAAGATTCCTTCATTATCAAAGTGAAAACCCTTATATCTTTCATCTTTTGGATTCAACAGCAAGCATTGTTTTTACTTGTTGAAAGTAAGAATCAGATTCCATAACACTTTTTACTTCATCCTTAAACTAAGTTCTTAGTGTTATAAGAGCAGAAATGTGCTTCCTACAACTTAGAGCATCAACAACTCTATTTTCTTTTCCTTTAATGTAACTTATGTCAAAATCATATTGAGACAAAAACTCTAACCACCTTCATTGTCTTACATTCAGATTTGGTTGAGTGAAAATGTACTTCAGCCCAAGATGATCAGTTTTCAACTCAAATGGTTTACCAAGCAGATAATGCCTCCAAACTTGAAGTGCATGAACTATGGTAGAAAGCTCTAAATCATGTGGAGCATAATTCAACTCATGTAACTTAAGTTTTCTACTTTCATAAGCTATGACATGATCATTTTGTAACAAAATACCTCCAAGACCTTCCCCGAATGCATCTGTTACAATACTAAAGTCTCCATTGGGATCAGGTACAGCTAAAATAGGTGTAGAAGTCAACTGACTTTTCAAATTTTTAAAATCAGATTCACATTTATCATTCCAAACAAATTTCTTATCCTTTTTCTGCAATGAAGTTATTGGTGCAGCTACCTTAGAAAAATCCTTTACAAATTTTCTATAATAACCAGCAAGGCCCATGAAGCTTCTAACTTCATGTACATTCTTTGGTGTAGGCCACTCTGGTTATAGCTACAATTTTAGAAGGATCTACAACAATCCCATCTTTACTTATAACATGACCCAAATAGTGAACTTCGGTGTCAAAGAAAGAACACTTGGACAACTTACCAAACAACCGTCTCTTTCTCAAAATTTCCAAAACTATTTTCAAGTGCTCATGATGCTCCTCAATACTTTTGTAGAATATATGAGAATTTCGTCCAAGAATACAAGCACAAAGTTGTCCAAGTATTCTTGAAAGATATTATTCATTAAGTTCATAAAAGTTGCAGGTGCATTTGTTAATCCAAAGGGTAAAACCGTGAATTCATAATGTCCATACCTTGTCCTGAAAGCTATTTTATGAATGTCCTCATCCTTAATCCATAATTGATGATATCCAGATCGAAGATATATCTTAGAATATACCGATGCTCCACGCATCTGATCAAATAGATCATCAATTCTAGGAAGTGGGTATCTATTCTTGATTGTTTCTTTGTTTAACATCCTGTAATCAATGCACAATCTAAGCGTTCCATATTTCTTTTTCACAAAGATCACTGGTGCTCCCCAAGGTGAAACACTTGGTCTAATCAAACCCTTAGAAAAAAGTTCTTGCAACTGAGCCTTAAGCTCTACTAATTCTATAGTAGTCATTCGATAAGGTGCCTTAGAAATAGGTTCAGTACCTGGTTTGATTTCAATCATGAAGTCAAACTCCCTTTTGGGTGGTAGACCCGGTAATTCTTCTGGAAACACATCACCATAGTTCTATAACAGCGGATAACGTTCCATGAAATCATTGTTTTCCTTTGTAGATTCATAAATTTTTACTTCATATAAGGTATAACCCTTATTTTTGGCCTTTTTAAGTTGCATAGCTGACAATTTCCTAACTGAAATTTCTTGTTTTACACCCTGAATCTCTGTTGTTTTCTGCAGATCATCTAAACAACATATATGTTTTTCAAAATAGTCCACTTTTACTTTATGCTCAGCTAACCAATTTACACCTATGACTATGTCATAAGATCCCAAAGGTGCAACATAAAGATCAACTTCAGTGGAAAAGTTAGGTAAGTCAAGGACTGCCCCAAAAAGACACATACTAACTATATGAATAGAATTATTACCATAATGTATAGTCCATGATTTATCCATTTTTCCATCTTTTCTTTTAAGTTTCGAAGTAAGTTTACTAGAAATAAAACATTCAATAGCTCCCGTATCAAAAATAATAGTTACAGGTATGCCAAATAACTTACCAGGAACTTCTATGGGTGTAGCTTGCTTTTCAGCTTGCTTGTCAGCTACTGCAACATGTATCTTGTGCTACTGATTACGATCATCCTTCTTCAAAGGACATTGATTTGCGTAATGATCTTTGCCACAATTATAACAGCCTCCTACGGATCCCTTTCTAGACTCAGAATTATTTCCAGCCTTAAAGTTATCATTCTGACCTCCATAGGACTTCTGTCCATTGTTATTATTCTTGGCAAAATTGTTCCATGCATTTCCAGCAGTCTTATTCGTTGTTGTTTTCTTATTATTATCAGCTGAAAACTTACTTTTATTACCAAACTTCTTCCATGGTCCCTTCTTAGGTGCAAGAAAAGCTGAAGAGGGGTTTGGAACTTTCTTCCTTACTTCCTCCTTATGAGCAGAAATAGCCTTTAATTTCTGTTCCTGCCTTATGGATTTTTCAACAACCCCTTCCATAGTGGTTGGGCTGTGAACGTCAACTTCTCCCCCAATAATGGGATTCAATCCCATAATGAATTTCTGTATCCTAAACTTCTCATCAGTTTGATACTGAGGTACATACTTGAGGAGTTTCGTAAACTGTTCCCAATACTCAGTTACTGTTAACTTTCCTTGAGCTAAGTTCTAAAATTTAGTCATTTTTTTATCATAATAAAGTTGTGGCAGCCAACGTTGCCTAAAATAACTTTTAAATTGATCCCAAGTGATGTTAGTTTCATCAATATTTAACTCAGCCTTACGGTTGTCCCACCATGAAGATGCTTCATGGGAAAGCTGATATGCTCCCCATATAGCCTTGGTTTCCTCTAAGAAGTTCCTTATTACAAAGTACTTCTCCATTTCACTGAGCCAATTCTCAGCTCCATCTCCTAATGTGGTGTCATCAAACTTAGGTGGACTTATCCTTTTTATATCATTAGTGAGTTCAGCTGCCAGCCTTGCCTTTTTGTTTTCTGGCTAGACTGGCACATTGACATTGTTATTATCAACACCCAAATTGGGGTTGTCCTCAGGAGGTGGCTGATTGTTATTACCAACTTCTTCTTCCTCCTCATTACCCATTACTTGTTGTTCAAGTACAGCCAAACGATCTCTTGTGTCCAATAGGGCAGCAAGGATCTCATCAATTTTTTGGGTTGTTGTTGCTCCTTCATCAAGTGGAGCGTTATTTGCAACGTTTCCTCTTGTCCTAACCATTTTCTGTTATAAGAAAATTCAAGTTTTTATCAGATTATGGACACAATAGGTCCAAGAGCTGCAACCTTCAGCTCTGATACCAAGATGTAACATTCCCATTTTAAGACTTTAGAAACAAGGGAAATTTTTTTTTTATTTTTTTGCATGAATAATGTTCTCTGTTCTAAATACATAATTTAGAACACACATTCTTTAACAACCATTCTTATAACAGATAACCATATGCAGCTGTAATGACTCGGTGAACTATCGATCTATTCATTTCATGACTCAATGAACTACCAATCTATTCATGTTTAACATTAAGTATTGAATACTTTTCCGTATACTACGTATACTTGGTTCTCTTTCCCTATTCTGGGTATTGAGTGATCTGTCTAAGGAACCTATCTGAATATTTGTTATCAATATTCATCTGCATCACGAACCTTAGACTAGGTGACATAGGACAATGCAACCAACAGCTTGCGATACTTTGGCCAAAGATTTCTAACATACTATTTGTATTACTATTCCTTGATGGCATACTCGTCAATCTGGAATACATCCTTCACCCCACTCTATTGTTATCTAGAATGTCCTTTACTGACTTCCGTCAGTCCACTTGCCCAAGGTTTAACCCTAGTTCGAGTTAACAACATATGTTATGATAGGAAGAGGCTCACGAAAACTTAGGGTAAGTTGGCATACTGGGTCAACCTAAGTTCAACCCTGTGTGCCAAGGTACCCTGAGTTTTAGAGGGCTACTCCTTATCTTAAACATGCTACTAACCAGACCTAGAGAGAAACTAAGTTCAAGTCCAATGTGTGTAGATCTAGATGATCAATGCAGAAGGGTGTTGCCACATGTCAACTGCATCGTTGTATCCTCGAGAAGATCCTAATACTTCTCGAAGGTACAGCCCTGTAGTTGGCATGTGCTAGCATCCTAAAGAACAACCTCATCGAGATGTACATACCCCTAGGAGCTTATTATAATTTAATTAATTTGGATTATTAAAAACAGATTTCAGCAACCTTGCCAAACCCTAATCCAACACTCCTTAAGTTCTTTTCTATACAAGATTCAATTGATCATTAAAGAACTTCCTTAACTTAAGATTTCCTTTAATGTTCGTTTAATGGGCTTAATAATCCGTTAACCAAAATAGGACCGCAACATTATAAGTTCCATTTAATGTGACTTAACCATTCAAGGAAGTGTAGCAACCACCTAGGTTGTAACTAAGTAGACTTTATTAAAATGAAGTCTAATGATTAGGAATCATATCTTCCTTTTCATTTGCATTCTTATGAGAGAGGAAGAGTCTTCCTTTACATGGGTAAGTGCTAGGGTTTAGCACCCCTTTATATCATTTACAAATTCTATAGTTTTTACTGAATGTTCATTTCACATCATATTACTATGTTGAATTGTTTAGATATGACCATCAAATTCTGCAACTTAGCAAGCTGCATCTTATTTAGGGAGAATATTCTAAATCCCATTATCAAACTTATCCAAGAATACCCAATTAAGCATATAAATAATATGGAAAATATCAACAAGATATGATTCCATCTCTGTTATAAAGTACAAGATAATTTACACATATAATGCAAGTAAATTCTCAACTTTCAATTCATCTTTAAAACTTATACATTTACAAAACTTATGCATTTTAGGCATACTACCTAACAACAACCTTCATTCTAAAAAGAATATAACTTTTCTTTTTCAATACAACTCAAGAATGAATCAGAATTCTCAACCAAGATCAGAGTTAAATCAGCCCATGCATCATATAAGTTTTTGCCTTCTTTTATCACTTATGAAGTCCATCTGCAAAAATTGCTAGCACGGGTCAGTTCAATGAACTGAGCATGATAAGCACTAAGCCTTAAAACAAAGTGCATTCCACTAATTGTTCCATTAAAAACAACCCTGCTTTAATGAAATAATTAGTATATCATACTATAAGCATAAGTAATAACAATCAAGAAGGAGTACATTAATAAATCTAATTCTCTTCTAAGAGAGAAGAGCAAAATATATAACATTTTCCTTACAAATTAAAGTTTAATTGATCCTAACAATTACCTTTATCAAACAACAGATCTTATCATCTCATTGTTCCCAATTCTACAATAATAGAATACAACACTTATCTTTACTATAAGACAAAAGAAGTGTTTACAGCATCACGGTTCTCAGTAGGGTGATTAACCTAACTTTTAAGCAAAGGAAGAAGAGAAACCATTTCAACTATGCCCAAAACACATAACATCCGCAAAGCAGAAATAGGTTCATGTCATGACTTAAACTGTTTCATTTAAAGGTCAACTACCTTAAAATTCAACATTTTATATATTTATCAGAACAAAATCACATATTAATCCAAGAGGAAAATAAAGGATCAACAGTCAATCAACAAGTTTACATTTTCCGTTCAACAAACCAATCATCGATCTCTTTCTACTTTATTTCAGTCAAATGTTATGTACAAGAAGACTAAACAATGTAATAATCTTCTTTTCTTATAAGAATAATTAACAGGTGGTTCCAATCAAATGAACTTAACCCAACAACCTTAGAAAAGGAATCTTATCAGGATATGATTCAATCCTTAATTCATCTCATTATAAACAACAATTCCGAAAATAAGTTCATAAATTTATTCCCAAAGGAGAGATCAAGATCAACTTTAGAATAAGAAGAAAACGTATTGAAACCTTCCCTAAAATATTTACCATAAAAAGGCATGAGTTCCCTTTTTAGCTCGAATCATATAACAGTGAAGTTTAAAACAGCACTACATCCCTAAGAAATCGTAATTTCCTCTATCCTTAAAGACTCAAGCATTCATTTATTGGACCCAACAAGAAGTGTCAACCCGAATAGGAAACTAACAACTCCAAAATTACCCATATGCTCAATCAAGACAGAAACTAACTTGCAATAAATTTCCACTTCTTAATACAAGAGCAAACAGATTGGGGTTCCAAGAAGAACACTTAACCAACAATATATTCCAAACAAGATCTCGAAGAGGTTACCCAACAACCCATTTAAACCATGCTTCAAGTTTTTCTCCTTGTGCATGTAGTTGGTCTATAAAAGATTTCTGAGTTATTAAACCATTTAATCAAGTAATAAACCCAATTTCAAAGCCAAGACCCAATCGATCATATTTTTAATACAACCAGTTCAGGACTCGTAATACAATTATGAGCACAATGTTGAACATAAGCTCCCACAAAGGTTTGGTACCACTCAAGTGAATATACACAAGTTCAGGACAACAACATATTCTCTTTTTAGTTTACATCTTAAACAAAGAAAACCCAAAATAATACCATAATAGAATCGACACCTTGCTCAGGTTACAATTTCCAAACACATTAGTAACAATTAAATTGTACAGTGTCGCATCACAGAATCTCATACATGAGTTCGAATATACACCAGCATCTTAAAACAAGGTAGTATACAATTACCTATTAACAATTCAGAAAAGCAGAGAGCTTCCATTTCCTATTAACATCTCATCAAACCCTATTTTCCAATTCAAATGAAATATAAGTTTCTTACCGGGGTTCAGACCTATACCAACAGCAAAATACAAGTGTCATGTACTTAATGAACTTTCAATAATGGTTCAAATGGTCACTAGAAAATAAACACAAGCTCTAAGCCATATACGGACTTCAACAACAGTCCAGGTCGTCACAAGAATCAAAACATGATTCCTTAGTACTAGAACCTCTATCAACAGTTCAAATCGAACACGAAACCAAAACAAGATCCAAACAAAAATATGAGCTTGAATACAAGTTATAGCAAAATACGAGCTCAATACAAGCTCAAGATCAACAAACATGAATTCACATAGTAATAGACGGAAGTCAAGGTTCCCAAATAACTCAGCATAATAATCATTAGCAACGAAGGTCATCAAAACAAAACCCTTCAATTACCAGATACAAAAATGTCAAGCAGAGTTACAAAATACATTTTTTTACATGCATGTATCATGTTTTTAAACAAACACAACGTAAGTTTCCAAACATAACCATATTTACCATGGATTCATGATCAAGAACACAAGATTTATTAAACCCAGCAAGCAAATAACCAGATAAAATATGTAATCCACAAATCTTAATAGAGCAAAGTTGTTTTAATGAAAACATTTAGAAGAAAGCAAGATATTTTAATGGTTAGAGCCTATCATGCCTGATAGTGCTTGTGCCAAATCGAAGGAGACCTCCAGCCGAGCTCACAACTTCTCCTCTTCCCCACGAAAGATCAAACAACCATATTCTTTTTCCACAATGCTTCTTATACATCCCACGAACCAAAAATAGGTCTAAGACTTCAAAAATAGCCATTAAGTACAGTTCAATCTACTGGTTCGAAAAACCAGAGAGCATGCAGAGAAAAAATTGTGAAACATGCAAAGTGAAACAACCCCAGACAAACCCGCTTGCATGCCTTCCAAGACGGTTCGTTCATGAAAACCAAAAATAATAAATTTCATTAATTCCAATTTTCTCGTCTATCCTTCCTTACCACCGCCTTCCAAGTCTGGCGAACGCCAAATCAAAATTAACATGCAATTCCATTTTAGTGACACTTCCACATAAGCCTCCACCAAGTCAACTAGCCCCTTGCCAAAATTGGCAGTACTCTATGCATTCAAAACCTTATCAATAACATAAATGCCATAAGAACCATCGCCCTTAATGCATGCGACCACCTAATTCCCCTTTCATACCCATTAGTTTAGGATAGATCAAATTACTTAGGTTAGATTAATTCACAACATAATAGTTTTAGGTATTAGGTTAGATCATCATAAAACCTTATAGTATTAGGTTCTAGGTTAATTTTAATAGCCTAGTAACCTTTCCATATCCCTTAGCATAGAGCTTAGGTTAGGATGCCAATCAACCAACAAAGTATAATAAGAAGCTTTAGGTTAGAATAAGAATTCTATTAAGTGACATAGCTTAGGTAGCAAATATTCTTACCTAGCTTAGGATTCCGTAGGATAGTCCTTTTTAGGATCCTGAATCCCTCCTATGCCGTGAACAGGCTGTATTTTTGTGTTCGCCAGCAATGTCCTGCCATGATCGATCTCCAAGGACCCAAGAACAACATACAACTGAATGGAAATACGTTCACACAAAAATCAAAGAACTTGTAACAACAAAGTTCAGTCAATGTTTCTTAATTCATGGAATGTCAATTTACCATTCGTTCAACAAAGTAGATTTAAAACATTCCTTGGATCACTGAAATTGATCCAAGGATGAGTCAGATTAATAAATAAGTTTACAACTCTTAAACCAGATTGAAACTCACCTACAGAAGTGAAAAATAGATTTAAGGAAGCCATTCCAATTTATTCAAAGGATCTTAAGAACAAAATTGATTTATCCATATCAAGCATGATCTCCAACAATCAAAAGAACATATTTTTATAAGGAAAATCACATGTCAACACTTGAAATGCAAAACTGTCAAGGGTGTTACATGATGTAATAACTTGATTATTTTTATGATTTACTTTCCTAAAGTATATTGTAGAGAAATATGATAATATTGTCTGATAGAGATCTATTATCCATCAATCATGGGTTTTGTAGGCTTTTCCATCTAGAGCACTAGCCAACAATGACACCGGTTTCTTAGATTATTCTTAGAATTAATCTTGTGAAGTTTTGATTGTTTGTGCGGGTGTGGAGGCACATTCTGCATAATTCGCGGTAAGCTCAATGTTCAATCATCCATGCTTGTAAATAACATATGACGAGATGATCTTTTAAATCTCGATAAATATTATCTAATTAGGTTAGTGTATACGATATAAATTCCATTGTCCCCTTATTTGTAGCATTATACCATTTCAATGTTTATCAGTTCTCTATGTAGACTTTTGTTATTTAAATTTATGAAAAAACATATCTTAATTTGTAAATGGTACATGTTATGTAGGGGTTTTAGCTACATTATTTATCTTGCCCAAACAAATGAAATTGCCTTCCAATCATGTTTCTTAGTATCCGTTCTAGGGTTTGAAGCATGTTTCCTCCTTTGGAATGCATTTTATTTGAAATCTCACAGTTACAATAGTGTCAAGGTTATGATTGTCATTTCTTAAGATGGATGATTTTGGCAATTTATGTTGATGATATATATGTCAATTGATGTAGAGATCGTAAAAGTTGAGAAAATGCCCGATGATACCTCATATTGAAAATCAGACCCAAATGAGATGTCGTTTCAAACATGTGCAATGTTGTCAAATTTTGAATTAGATGCTTGAGTTTAGGGAAAGATAAATTAAGTGTGTGTGGGTGGGTGGGTGTGTGTCAGAATTAAGTGTGTGTGTGTGTGTGTGTGTGTACACTTTTTTTTTCAAATGTTATTTCCAATTGCCATACATAATAGTAATGATTTGTTATCGAGGTTTACTACTGACCTCAAGTAAATTCCACCATTAGTGTGTGCGTGGTGTGCACGTGTGCACATGCGCGTGATCCATAGATTGCATGACCTATTGATAATATTCTAGGATATGATAAAAATGGTGTCCACTGGCTAAATAAATATTTATTGTAAAATAACATGTATGGCATACTTCATACTAAATTGTATTTAATTTAATGAAAAATACATGTTAGGGCCTGTACTTATCGTAGTTATAAGCAATAAAAATGTGTCAGGTGATATAAAACATAGAATATAATATTACATAATCAGGGTAATGAAAACTTAGTATATGTTTTAAACAAATTTTAATATAAATTTATATAAAGGATTTGTTATTTCAAGAAAAAAAATCTGCTCCATATTTGGATTTAGGGGGAAATTGGAAGCTTTAAATATGAGGAAGTATATAGGGTGTAATATGGGATAATAAGTCTTAATTTTAACTCAAAGTGTTGGAATTTTTATACTATTTGTTCATTACAAAATATGTGACTCACAATTGTTGCTCTTTCTATATGAACAAAAAAACAATTTTCTGGTATTTGAAACTAACTCTGGTTGTCAATTATTGCAATTAATATGATTTTGACCACTAAGAAAAAATCCTTTCAATAATTTCATGAAGATTGTTTCTATGAGATTCTTGAATGAAGAAACTCTTCCTACATGCTCTCTCTTCTAGAAAAATATTATCAAAACAAGAAGGGACTTGGAGAAGGGTTGTACGTGGAAGTTGGGAAATGGGGAAGATATCTTATTCTAGAAGGAAAAATTGGGTGTATTTTCATAACCTTAAGAGAAAAAATTCCTAGGACCAGCTTCAAGATAGCCTCATAGCAAAGTTTGGACACAAATTTAGTGACTACATCACTTGTGAAAATGACAGCTTTCAATAGAAGAATCTTCACATCGGTAGGTCCAATTTTAGAATCCTTATTGATGACATTCAAAAAAATATCACTAACATCCAGATCAGCCACATTCAAGATAGGTATGAATTCATTTGGGTTGAGTCTTTTGATGGATCCTATTTTGTCAAAACAGGTTATCGGTCACTCTCAAGAGACTCTAGTTGTGATTTTGATTGGAGTAGAATCTGGCATAAAGAGATAACCCCCAAAATTAATCTTTTTTATGGTTGGTTATCCACAAAATAATTTTTACCATTGTTAATTTAATCAAGAGAGGATTCACTATGCCTAACAGGTGTTACCTTGTAGGGAAAGAGGTTGAAACTATAAACCATTTGTTCATCCACTGTCCCTATGCCTCGAGCCTTTGGGAACTCATCTTGGCTGGATTTTGGGTTTGATTAGATTTTCCTGGAGGATATTATTCATGTTTGGGATCAGTGGCATCCTCCTTTCAAACATAGTATGCTCAGGAAGCTATGGAGGCTTGCTTTCCCCCATGTCATTTGGAGAATCTAGAAGGCCAAAAACTCCCTCATCTTCAGGAATACGAAAAACAACAGTAAGAGACTTCTGAAGGAGATTACCATAGAAATCAAGGATAACATATTGAAATTCATACCTCCCAAGAATCAAAGCTTCCCTATAAAAGATGAGAGGTTTTTCTTAATTTGAACATTGATTTGGAATACATTCAAGATAGGCCTAGCACTTTAGATTGTTCCCTCGTCCAATGGATCCCTCTACTTGAAAATTGGTACAAACTTTATTTTAATGGTGCCTCTAAGGGAAACCCTGGAGCTGGTACGAGGAGGTGGCATTATCATAAATCATCTTGGTAATCTCATAGTTGTTTATGTGGGTCCTATGGGAACCCATTCCAACCATTATGCAGAGGCTCTTGCTTCCTTATGGGGTCTAAGATATGCTAAAAACTACAAGATCACTAAGGTCATTGTTGAAGGTGACTCCCTTAACATCATTAATCATATCAATGGTGTTAACCCTTAGTTGGACTATAAATGATTTTATACATGAGGCCAAAGGCATATGTTGTGATTTTATAAGTATAAAATTTTGCCCACACTTATAAGGAGAGAAACAAGGCAACGAACTCCTGCGTAACTTTGGTGTGTTTAGCAAACACCCTAAGTTATTGGGGTAATAATTATGAAATCCCTCAAAATTCAAATGAGATCATTCACAAGGACACTTTGGCTAGTTGTCCCAATAATTAGTACAGGCTATTGGAGTAGGAAAATAAGATCTTTCCACCATGATTGTCTCGCATGCTTGGTGTGTGCTTATCCCATGCGGCCTAATGAAGTCATTCACAATTTTATTTTTAGCATTGTTATTTATGTTATCACTCTGCTTACTGGTTTCCTTTCTCTTCCTGTGGGCTCCCTATTTTCCAATGACTCCCATTTTATTTCCATAGGCGGCCCACCTTGTAGAATCGATTCAGTATTTGACCTAGCCTAGCAAGAAAACGAGGATCTTTGGAAAGCTTTGGATGTGGATAGCTTCACAACATTTGTGCAGTGGAATAAGGGTTTTAATTAACACATTTCTATGATGTTTTCCAAGCATTAAAATAACCAAACCATCACATTGAAAGGTAAAGAATTCAAAATCACTAAGAATTTGATTTCTTATGTCACGGGTCTAGGTATGAATGGTTTAAAGTTATTTAGAAATAAGTTCGACAAGAATGCCAAAGAAAGAAAATTTGTTGAGGGATATGAAACCGTCAAGTTCGTTAAAGCGGGACTAGTGTGCTCATCTATCCCAGCCCCCTATGACGACGTAGCTAAAATGGTGGTAAGGTTTGTTACCCTTAAAGGTAGATTCTCTACCCTACCCCTTCACCATTTGGTTCTTTTAAATCATTTCAAAAGATCTCCCAGAGTTAGTCTCGCCTATTACATTTTGCAATCTCTTGAGAAATATATCCTAGAGGTGGATTCTCACTGTAGAGGCCTCCCTTTACACTCATCTTACTCCTTCATTAATATTGTCAAGATGTTGTGGCTAATAACCCCTCCAATTCCATTCTTCCTATTCAACCTTTGTTGCGTTCTAAAAAATAAAAAAAAATCAAGCCTCCCTCTCCCCCACCAGCCAAAAGGGTTCTCAACAGTTTTGCTAAAAGACAATGACTTGGACGTTGTTGAAAGCTTGATGTCAATTAGCCAGACTAGTATGAATCCCCTGGTTAGCATGAATATTAGTACTCAGATATAGGAACATGCGAAGAAATTTAAGGCCATGAGGGAGGATGTGGCTATTCTTCTCGGCGAGGGGAGAAAAAGATAAGAAAGCCCCTGCCAAAAACATCGAGAGAAGGTTTGAAGAAATCAGTCGGAAGAAAAAAGTCATGGAGGACACTTTGGAGAAGATTTTGAGCAAAAAAATTAATCACCTCACTATGGAAAAGGATTTCCTCGACTTTATTAAAGTATAGGTTAAACAAATTTGTGAAATCAGTGGCATTTCCCCTTTGGTATTTGGAAAGGAGGGCAAAGAAACAAAACATATAATCTCCTCTTGCAGCATGGATCCAACAAAACAAACAACTTTTAATCTCTTCAAAGCATTGGAGGAAGTTTTTTTTTTTTTCTAACAAAGCTCTTAAGTAAACGTATATCAGTTCCTTCTGTTTTGTGGTCTTTTTGTTATTTTTGGCGGTTCTGACGCAGTTGTATTGTTGTAGTGTAGTTGTTTTTTGGCTCCATGTTGGCAGGCTTGTCCACTGCATGTGTTTCCTTTTGATTTATCTGGGTGCTAGGCCTTTCTTCTAGGGTGTGGTCCCCACATGTCAAAAAATCATTTTGTATCTCCTATTATATCCCCACATGTCAAAAAATCATTTTGTATCTCCTATTATATCTAACCTTTGGGCTTTTTGTACTTCGGGGTATGGTCCCTTTCAAAACCATTTATCACTAATAATTTTTTTAAGAGGTTATATATACCTAAATATTGGTTTGAATTAAATATTATTGTAAAACATTTATTGTCTTTTGATAAACTTTTATAAGCCATCATTCTTATCATGTTATTCTTCACTTTTAAAGTTTTTCAAAATGCACTTATCTTATTTAGTGACACTAAAAGCTATAATCTAATGTAAAAGTGATAGGTTGCTAGAAATTGCCAACCACATTGAATAATATATTTACATTCAATACCCACTGAGTGATATTTACATGGACTTCCCTTCACAATTTTAATTGGACACTCTTCCCAAGCACGATGGAATTCCACTTTATTGATTCACCACCTCACTGACCTTTTATAAATTCCCATCAATAATTTTCTTAAAACAAATTTAATTTACCTGTAATAGTAGCCAAGTGCATGTTTATAGACTGGATTATAATAGAACAAAAGAATCTAAAGTTTTAGAAATCAAATTAGTATAAAATTTTGTCTTCTACATATCATTCCTACAACTATATTAGACATAATTTTTACTATACCCACTTCTTCGCAAAGGTAACCTTCAAAATAATTATGCCGAAGGTGTTTGTGACTATGGGGTTTTCCATGGCCTGTCTGACATGCGTCGGGAGATTGAGGGCTTGCACTGCGACGCACTTCAATGTCCGTACGGGTGAACAGGGGGTCGTTGATATGTAGCAGGTAGAACGTAGTCTTTATAGGCCAACTCAACTTCACAAATCTGCATCTACGGCAATTTTTTATAGGACGTTTGTGACACGTGGATCATAGATTCCATTGTCACACACAGTCTCTACATCTAGGTTTTTAGGTTCGATTTCATACCTTCATGCACCAGAAACATACCAATAATGCTCACATAGGGCTCTACTCCTTCCTACTCAGGACTGCTGAGGATACAAGCTAGAGTTACACAAGGGGAGGATATACACAACCGTTTTCCTAGTCTGAAAATTATGAGGGCGTTAATAGTATCTCATGGAACAGTCTTACAACTAATTGTTATGTTAACTGACAGGTGATGGATTGTTACCCAATTTTTTGTATATATGCAAATTTTATAGGAGAGATGTTTTTTCTTTGTTTTCAAAACCTTTTTTTATTCACGGTAAATGATGTGCAAATGTAGCAAGTGCGAAATGTTGCTATAATGAATTCTTGCATGTGTAATCTTTCTTTTAATAACTAGTCACTGTTATCACTCTACCAAATTTATTGGGTGTTTGTTCTCACAATTTCCTACCCTTATGCAGCACCTCTGCGTATGGAAGAAACCACATCGATATTTTGTAGTTGGTTGTACATATGGTGTTTCTCCATCCACCCCATTTATGCAATCTTGTGCCTAAGAAGCTTGTAGAGCTCCAAGTAAATATCAATGAAAAAACCAAGGAAACAAAAGGCAAGTTTTAAAGAAATTGATGGAAAAAATGAGTCGTGGCATGTCATTGTTGACCTCTTCGATTTACATCGAGTGTGTGAAGCCAAAGCATTGTATTATTGTCCGTCAAACTCTATCAAGTATGTAACGATTTTTATTTTTTGTATTGCATGAAGCTATATATATATATATATATATATTGGAAGATTCATATGGGGATTTAGGCTAGGACTCGAACTTGGTTCAGCTAATTTTTAGGCCCTAATCCCTACTGTTGCACTCAATCCTAAAGCCCATTAATATGTAACATTTGAAACTAAATGTATAACTGTGATGAATATGAAAAACAATAACTTCTACCGACTGTTGATCAAGGCCGAGGATCAACGGTTGGGACTGCATTCAAGAAAGCACAAAATATGTGTGTTACATCGTGATTGGTCGGCACTTGACATGTGGTACTTCCAAGTGGTAGCTCCATGTGGTAAATACAATGGTTCCTAAGTACTTTCTCTCTAGACTATTTGGATGTCACATTAGCAATGTGAAGTAATTTTTTAACCTATAATAAACACAACCCATTGGTATTCCAACTTAACATTAGTTAGATATCCCTATATCTCCGGGGCGACCTCCCAGTGCCACCAAGGATCCAACGCAGTCGGGCCATTCCAATTTACTGCCACCAAGAGATAGGTTGAGATCCAACGTGCTATGCACATGCACAGATATATAGGTATCGGATCCCCTAGAATTCTCAATTCTCTATATGGAGGGCCCTGAACTATATGGTCTATGGCGACCCCCTCTATTCTCTCGCCGGAGAGAGGGGGGGTTACTTATTTCCTCCGCTTATTACACCGAAAAATGTGAGTAGATCGAGGTTGGCGAGTCATAAAATGTGTCGGTTGTACCTACATCAACATGGTCTCCTATCTAATTGCAGTCGTGCATCTGATTATGCGAACGATGCAGTCATCCGACGAGGGATGTTTGGCGGTGCATTTCGTCCGAAATCATCGATGCCGTTCAATGAAAAAACCTGAAATTTAACCCTAAAACTAAAACGCAAACGATGATGCCTTCTTTGTGATGTGCATGGTTTATGTATTAGCACCGTGAGAAAGAGTTTTTGTTTGTGTTACAGGGCCGTCAGGGTTTTCTAAGCGCATGGTCTGTATAAATGGGGGCAGATACTTGATGCCGCGACCTATAAAAATGGGTACAAATACTTGTTTCCGTGGCCTGCGCTTTCTAGGTTTACATATGTATATGGGGAATATATTTTTTTCCTTGTTGAAACCTCTCTGTTTCTTTCACCTCTAATACAGGATCGATGATATTGATATACTTACATTAACATGCAGTCTTTCATTTTGCACATGCAGGCAAATTCATCAATGGTGATTTGTAAAATTTGCATTATGATACCCCAATATGCATGGCCGATCAAACCATTGGAATTCTCAAAATCCTAAGAGCTGTTGAAATGTATAGTCTATGATCAAAACCCTGAGAAAAAACATTAGTGCCAAAGTATGTGCAACTAAATGCATTGCGAATGTTCAGTTGATATTTCGAAGAAATTTGTGTTTGGTTATTTTTTCATTGTAATTTTCCATTCTGGGTTGTTATCAGGTTGGTAAATGTGGACCTTCCTTGCATGCACAACACCGATGTGGTAATAGTGTTAAAATTGGAAAAATGGCTATGGACTTCTTGGGTTTTAAAATGGGTTTCCATTGTTACATTTTAAACAACTTAGCCAATTGCTTGTGAACCAAATTTAATGTATTTTGTATATGGGAACCCATTTATTTATTTTACACAGAATACCTTTCTTTTATTTTTAACCAAAATACGTGGGTAGAATTTAAAGTTTCAGATTTGGTTACTTTGGTGGGAAGCGCATTAGTTCAAGGACTTGTTTCAATTTAGATTTTTTCCCTATTCTTAGTGGGTGTCGCAAATGGATCGGATCATCCTTAGTAGCTACTTGATGCAAGAATAATCTTAGCTCATTTTGTATATCTTTTACATTGGGTCATCCTCAATCACATCTCTCTATATTACCAGAAGGATATGACCATGCTCAAGGCCTTTATTGACTCTGTTTTCAACCTCCATAGGAGCATAGCAGTTCATCCGGACCAAAAAATATTTAAATTAGACGAGTTTTTTAATTACTCTGTCTCAAACAACTCTTCCATGTAGGCAAAACCTATGTTAGGAAAATAAATAACAGATGCATTATTAGATAAATACTCGCTCATTTAAGATCTTAAGATCGAATACAAATCACACCCCGAATTTTTATAAGAGAAAAAAAATGTTAAGGCAGGTAGCCAGATGTGGTGGAGAACTTATATGTACACTACTTAAAATTAATTGCATTATCGTACCTTTCAAGATCTGTGTGACAAAGGATAGATCTTAGACAAGATTTTCTAAAAATTAAATGCTTTTTATATCTGTCATTTACATAAACACTATCTCTGCAGGACATGTAAACTACCAGTACTCATTTTTCGATGCTTTGAAACATATGAGATATATACAGTAACTCATTTAGTGATCAAAGCTAGCAAGCTACATAAACTTAAACAAAACTTGAAATGCCTTTCGGAAAACCTCGGTTTATATTTAGGTGTTTTTTTTTCATATGAATTGATCCGTTTATTTCCCAATTCGGTGTATTTCATAATTAATACATGTGTAAAGAGTGTTAGATCCTAAATTAGCTCCAACGTTATGGGGCATATTAAGTAGCTCAACACTCTCACTGCGATATTAATTTCCCTCATTCTCATATTCAAATCCCTGTGAAAAAAAAATAGTGGTATCTGCCAAACTTGAAATAAGAGGCTTTGTATTTATGGTTAGCCATGGATGTATTAAAATTGTGTAATAGTTGGTGGGAAATTGGTGCTCCACGTGATGCAATGAAAAATGCCCTGTTCAAAATTTTAAGGTTTGTAACAAAATAAAGGTCCAATGCCACATGCAGACCCAATGTCTTCTATTTCTACATGTGTTTTTTTTGTTCTTTATCTCTCTGTAAACAATTCTTTCAATGATTTTGGCATCATCATTTCCTTTTTCCACATTTTTGACGTTGTTTCTTTATATGTTTAGTATTTTTTTACCCTAATTTTAAGTGCCCTCATTGTTTTAGATTCCAAATTTCCTTGTCAAATATAACCTTTGTATTATCGTCCCTCATATATTTTGGTCCTGAAATCCCCCTTTCTCTTTTAGTAGAAGTAGACAACATCGTGGGCATCTTGTTCTAGCTTAGAAAACCTATTTTCTCTTGATTGTTGTATATTGTATATTTATGCCAAAGGTGTTTCCTATGTTAGACTAAGGGTGGTTGATTCTAACACCATCAAGTCTAATCGTACGAACAACATAATTTTATTTGTTGTGTCATTATTTGTTACATGGTTTATCTACCTTTTATAGTTGTTGTTGTAGTTTTCAATGCCTTCATTTTTTTGGCATTTATTAGGTTGTTTTAGATCCAACATGTTGGATGCCCATCAAAGGGGCTCAATCATCTATGATTTAATGTGCATCGCCTATTTTGTTGCAATTACTTGAGCTTAACACTAAAAGGGGGCTACAAAGTGCTATAATAAACAAACATCGTGGTTTGGTTTCGAAGGTGCAACCTATTTTATTTTCGCACATTTGTTAGCACCCTAGAATTGAGGGACAAGTTAACAGAGCTAATTGAGCGACCCTTCCATATAGCTTAAAAACCACAGTATAATATCATTCTTAAGACCGATACTTATTTTGATTAACTTAAGTCATATTCTTCAATGCTTCTTTCATCATATCCTAGCACTGACCCCTAACGATTCTCTCCTTGTTTTCTCCTCGATATGGAAAATATTTTAATTGGACCTTCTAAAATTATGTTAAAATATCTTTCGAAATTTGTTACCTCTCAAAGAAAAAACGAAACCACCCCATTAATTTAGAATCTTCAAAAGTGTCATTTTTCTACCAATGTTACTAATATGTAACACTTTGCAAACAACCATGCACAAAACATAGGAACAAATTCTGACAATTGGTAGACTGAATTATAATCTTTTAATTGAAATGTTCCCTATTTATAGTCTTTGACGACCTAAAGGATTTAAGGAGCTCACATGTGTACATGTAATTTCCCCCTCTTTCTTATATCGTAAACATTTCTTACGTTGATAGACATTTTCAATTGGGAGTCTAGGTGGATGTTCTTTACACACCTCAAGGAAAATGGAAGGTCAAGGTTTTGTTCAAGTTGTCATTGATGAATGTTGCCATTAGGGTTTCTGTTAAGGGGAAACTGCGGATCGCATGTGCGGATGGAATTGGCGACATAAGGAACCTTAAGCGCAAAGTTTCGGTATCAAACATACGTAGAGTTCAGGATTCAAAGTTATGCAAGTCTCCCTTGGTTGTTTTCATCATTCAAATTATATTGCCTCAATGACATATAAATACTCCCCTTTTCTCTTTCATATCATTGACAAAAACGACACTTGATTCATAGGTTCATCGTCATAAGAAATAATAGTTTCACACAATGGTTCCATCTAATACTTTTCCCACCAATTTACTTATCCCTCAAACCTCTTCTTCATTGCACCTCTTCTAGCTTCGATGTTTCACTCCCTCATGTTTAATTTTTTGTGGAAAATCGTCTTCGACGTTTGCATCGCCCACCTCATGTGTGCTTGCTAGTTATTAAAACTTTCATAGTGTAAACTTGCATCCTTCGTAAATATATATTTCAATTTTAAAAATTGTACGATAAACATTGAATAGTGGAATGGTGACACCTATTGGTTAATGATTGGACACAATTTCGTCAACAAATTTGAAAACAATGTTCTTTTTAAGATTTCTTTGTATTCATTTGTTGTATACAAAATTTTGGGGCAAACACCCACCTTAGTTTATTAGTACTGCCGAGGCATTCTACTATAGTCTTCATATTTGTACTTTTTAACAATTACTAGGGCTCGCGATTATTTTCATAAACAAATAAACACTTCTCACATTAGTAATAAGTATCAGTAAATCTGCATAATTTTTAACAAAATAACTACAAAATTTCATTTATCTTCAATTTAATTGGCCTATAAATTAAGATGTTATTATAGCCTTCAACAATTTGGAGAAAAAGATGATGTCAAAAGACTCCTCACAGATTTTTTGGTTTCTGACTGAACCGACACAACAAGATCACAAGCATTTTTGAGAACAATGCTGAGAGGGATAACAGAAACTCATATGGGATGTACAGCATGATAAAGTTTGAACAATATGAAGACTGTAGTAGCTGTGGACAGAAAAATTCATTCATCCACTCGCAATCTTGCAACATAAAACAAGCGACGTTTTCTCCAGCGCAGAAATGCGACTACGCAGTCTGTTTAAGCACGAGAATTCTGAATGAAGTTTTCTTGTTTCCCGGACTCTGTCCTCCTACACCACACCACACCATCATTTCAATTCAATCTTTTCATTTTCCTAATTCAAAACTGAGTATTATAGAGAAATAATCCACTTAGCTGCCAGACCTACAGCCATTTGTACTGGTACGAACCTGGCCCAAAGTCTGCATAGGAACCCAGCAGCTTCAAAGGAGTAGTACAGATTCGAACCGAACCCGACCTTGCATTGTATGCTCTGAATGTTTGGTCTCGATCTGCTGCTTGCGAGAGGCTCTACCAGCTGCTCTAATTTGTTAGGAAAACATCATGCTCCATCTCTTTCACATGCCACAAAGTCGATTTTCTCCATTTTGTTTGTGCCGGATCACCTAACAAATTCCTCCATTATAAAACAGTGTAGCACAAGGATGGGTAAAACCTAAAAGAATTCCTAAGGTAATATATATGTACTCCTCGCCTACCCTATGGTAGAGGACCTCCAGACGTTTCTACAACGATGTTAAATTTGACGGTCGCTTGGACGTTTTTACTTTTTAAAGTTGTTTTTAGGTTGTTTTTGTCGTTGCTAGAGGATGCAGGGCTAGAAGACCGAGCTCGGTAGTTCAGGGTTTTGGTATTTAGGGTTTTTTTGTTGTGGGTTTTTTTATGAGTGAAGGAAGTCTGTCTTCTGGCGAGGTGCAGACTGCCGTGAAATTGGCGGTTCCCGTGGAGCTTGCGAAGAACGCCGTGTCAGAGGGCACAAAGGCCATCACAAAATTCACTATGCATGGTATATCTCCTCCTAGACAACCTATGATTCATATGAGCGCTGCCCAGGAAACACCTGCTGAAGAACATCTTCCGCAAGAAACAGAGGTAACCATGACGAATCCAACACTGATTCTGGAAGGTCTTTTGCAAGAAACAAAGACCACCATGGAAAATCCAATACTGGTTCTGGAAGGCCCCCTGCAACACACACAGACCACCATGACAAATCCTACCTTGGTCCCAGAAGGTCACTTCCTGGAAACACATAGCACAATAATCAATTCAGTACAACTTCACGAGCAGGAAATCCAAGGACAATTATGTGATCATGAAACTGAAGAACAAAACCACGGTCCAGAGTGGGCTTTGAGTCATCCTGCAAATATTACTACAGACAACTCTTTAACAGCAGATGCAGTATCAGGATTTCATGGTGATAACCTGATACAAGAAGTTGGTAACAGGAATCAAGAAGAATCTGAGCCCAAATCAAGAGCATGCTAGAGCATTTGGAACTGTTTTGCAGTCTTGTCCTCAGAATGAAAACAGTGGAAGTGGCAGAGGAAGCAGTCGTCCCCAACCAAAGAAGGCATCATCTTTAAAGCCACTGATGAAAATGAGGTGAAACATTTCGCTTTGCAGAAATTTTCAGCAAAAATCAATTTTCTGGATATTTTCCAAATATTTTAAATGCTATTGGATTTATGGATTTCTCATTGAGCTTGTATGCTGAATAATTGAGGATGCCTATTAATTTTTCTTCCAGTATGTGAAATTTATTTTATAAGAGAAAGTAGTTATCATGTTTCTTTGGTCAAGTTCATTGACAATGATGAAGTATGCAGATTTGATTGTGAAGCAAAAGTGGGTAAATTGTAGATTGTTTTTCTTGAGATATCTGATTATATGCCAGGCCAACATGCAATTCACTGATTCACGAAACACAGACCTACTCATTGAGATTAAAAAACTATTCCAGAATTTGCTGTAGCCTCATAACCTACTCAACCTGGCTCAAAAATCAGCTGGTGAAATGACTCTTAATTCAGGGATTCGTGATATTCTACCTGGCTCAAAAATCTGTGAATTTGAGTTTGATCCCTGTGGATACTCCATGAATGCAATTGAAGGAGATGTTGTTTCCACTATTCATGTTACTCCTGAAGATGGATTTAGTTATGCAAGTTTTGAGTGGATGGGATATGGTCCTGAAGATATAGAACTTAAGGAACTGGTTGAGAGGGTTTTATTCTGTTTCAAGCCTAAGGTATTCTCCATTGCAGTTCATGTTAGCGCTGCTGTTAGAACCAAGAATTTTGGGATTTGGTGTTGCAGAAGGTGATATTCACTGTGCCGGATGAAGTTGTAGGTAGTGCGCTTGTAGCTATGTATGCCCGAGGCCATAGATTAGAAGGTGCCCTTCGAGTATTTAATAGGGTTTCTCAAAGAGTTGGGGTTTTGTGGGATGCATTTATTTATGCATATTCCCAAAATGGGTGTTCAAATGAGGCCTTGAAATTATTTCGCCAGATGCTTCAGAATCCTGTGAAACCGGGTCTGTTCACCATTGCCAACATTCTTCTTGCATGTGGCGATTCAGCCTCTCTCAAACAGGGCAAGGAGATCCATTGTTACACGCTAAAAAATGAAATTGTACAGAGTGCTCTTATAACCATGTATGGTCAATGCACGAGTTAAGATTGAAGAGGGATTGTGGCCGCCATTACACATTTGATAGGGAACAGCAGAACAGGGGTAAACATCAGGAAAGGTTGTATTTATTGACGATCACTTGTGAAGTAGTGGCAAATGCTGAGCAAAAGGGAGATTTTAAGCGAAGGAACAATAGGTCGGGTATAAAACAGTAGAAGATGTTTCCATTGGTGAGAAATAGTATAGTAAATTTTGAAGAAAAATGGAGATTTTATTGACAGATTAGAGGTTAAAAAGGGTAAAGGTTGTGGGTATCGGAATAGAGAAGAAATTGAATGCATAAGGAGAAGAAAAAAATGTCAATTTAGACTGTGTGGTATTGAACCCTATAATTTACTTCATAACTGTGGGATTTTGTAGGATCTTTTTCAAAAGACGGTAAATTTCTTGGTGAAATTTCTCTAATTGAGTGCTATTACGGCAGTCTCAAAAATTTGACTTATTTTTGGGTATAAATTTGAAACTTCAGGGTTTTCAGCAGCTCTAATGGTGTTATGAACTGGCAGAAGAATTTAAGGATGGCTTTTTTGCTGCATTTCCAAGTTTTTAAAGACTTGCTTTAAATTTTGCCTCCGGTATCTGAGCAATGGGATTGTAGGACTGTGTGCAAGTCAAATTCAACCGAAGAAAATGTTGTCAGGGTTTCACCAGTCCGAGCTTTGTCAGCCTTCAGGCGAGTTGCATCAATTGCATGGGCAGCCAGAGGCAAGGTGAGTTCTTTTTTAAGAGAATATCAAATTTCTTCCTTAGAATTGTTGCTTGCAATGATTGAATTGAATTAGGCTTTGTTCTGCAGTAGAAATTTTTGTTTGGCTCGAATATGATTGAAATAGCAGGTTACCAACTGTCCTTTACTATAGGTTATGGTATTGGGCTACTGACTTGTCTCAGGTTTCCCCCCTCTTGCTATGTTCTCCTGCTTCATAATTGTTATTTGGCCTTAGAGTTGTTGTTTTGGAATAATGTGAGTTTTTAGTACAGCCCATGTGGAAGATAAATTCCGTACCAGTAAGTGGTCAATATCACTAAGTTGTTAATGTTGTCACCATAGTATTGGCTTCTCCTTGTTATCAAATGTGATCTACCTTGGGATCATTTTTAGTGAAAATATTCTTTTGAGACAAAAAACTAAAAAGCATAATGACAAATTGATAGCAAACATCAGTATATGACTTGTATCAACAACTTCCTGATGTTGCATCCATATTAGACGTATTGAATCCGATTTCTAACCTATTGATTTCTGAAACATCATATTGACTAAGGTTACGCTTTAGTTTAGGACTCTACTCTTAGGGTGTGTCCAGACAATCTATTTTCTTATTCAAATACATCTATAAGCTTCAAATACATTGACGTTGTACCTAACTTTTATTCAGCTCGCAACTTCAATGGATTCAATTCTGAAACTTAGATAAGAACCTAACAAGTTTAAAATGTAGTTGAATGTTTGAATTTTAATTAAGCCTGTGTGCACGTGTAAAAACTGTTTAAGGGAAAATATGTTGGAATCAAATGATTTACAATTACTTTATCTGGGTTATAGGCATAAAAGACTGGGGGATCTAAAAAATCCAACGGCTGCAAGTAAGGTCCAGAAAGCAGATCGGGAGAAATTAAGAAGAGACCGCTTAAATGAGCAGTTTGCTGAGTTGGGAAGTGCTCTTGGTAAGAGAATACATACGCTTTCTTAATAGTGACATGTTGCTTGTTTGAGTTGATTGCCAAGATGCAAATACAGATTGACAACAATGATTAATTAAATCTGTTTGACTGTTATCAAAGTTTTGTACTAAAGAAATAGATGACAGAATATAAAAAATGTTGAATTGTGTTCCTGGCTGTAGAATTTTCTAACTTTGGTCGAGCAAGGTGCACATTGAGGGTGTATCTCCTATGCTTGGATTAGTTTTATTTGTCCATGAGGCCTGTTTTAGATTGAACCAGAGTTTGTATATATTTATTTTGTACGCAATTAATATATATGTCTAGGCATTTTTTATGCCTGAGGGCCATGATTCAGCAGTAGGCAGTTGGCTTACACATAACTGGCTCACAGGTTCGAGTCACCCTGGCAAGTCCCCGATAATTGTGGGGCACAAGGGATGGCCATATCCATTTGTTTACCAAGCAAAAAAATAAATATATTTTTGCATTTGTTTTACAATCTACTATTGTTTTTAACTCTTTGTATTGAAATTTATTCTATGGTATTGCTATATCTAACCTTGGTCCAATAAAAGGGTTGCAATGTAGAAGTTACCTTAAATGGAATTAAATTAAGTCAAATTGATGTTCATCTTCCATATGAATAGTAAATTTACTACTTGATGCTATTCCAATTTCCAATACAATTAGATACAATAAGTAGTAGAAAAAACAATATAAAAACTTAGAAGGGTAGAGCAATGATTTTCTCAATGACCAGATAGCAATAAATGCTAAAGGTTCAATTATCTCTTATAGAGAGGATATGGCAGAAGTCCTATGTATAATGTTTAGCATGCTAATTTTTTTCTGAAACAGGCGAAAATGATATTATTATAAAAAGGAAGTGCAAAGCAGCCTTGTTAGAACAAAGTTAGAGGAGAGATACATCACTTGCAATGGGGATCAGGCGATGACTACACAGTTGAATTTTTAGTCCTAATAGCCTATGGAACACTTACAAGATATTATCAAAATACAACTAAGATAGAACATAACCTGGTTTTTTGTATGAGAGCAATAAGAGAGAGAGAGAGAGGGCCCGCACAAACACAGAAACCAAAATTGTGAACAATGATCTACATATGGAAATGAGAGAGACATCAAACCATAGTGTTGCTAGGCCCTTCACCACGTGGGCTATTTTGTTTAAAGCTGCTTCGAATGATAAAGGAGGGACTTGTTTAGCTTGTGTATTATGGATAGGAACCTGATTTCCATGGAAACGAGCTCTAATGTTGACATATCTGTAGGCTTGATGCTGAGGTGGAGACTGAAGATAATGTTGTATGGCCCGTGCTTCTTCATGTCTTTGCTATTTCCTGGCAATATAGCTTCAAATTATAGAGGGAGGGACTGATCGATCAGCTTGTATATTGTGGATAGGAAATTGATTTCCATGGAAATGAGCTCTGATGTTGACAATGTCTGTAGGCTTGATGCTTAGGTGGAGGCTGAAGATAATGTTGTGTGGCAAGATATCCATACACAATCCTTTCAATTACCATAATCCTAATGCTTTGTTGTTGTTGTATATTGGACAAAAGAGTGACGCATTTGTCCATGTTAGTGATTGTCTGATCCAGCATACAGTTTTGAATCCTTTACACTCGAATGTTGTCGCCAATAGTTATCAAACTCTCGTTCATGAACAAATTTGACTTGCTGATAAATTTGACTTGGTGATTCAACGTCTCTCAAACAGGGCAAGAAGATCCATTGTTACATGCTAAAAAATGAAATTGTACAGAGTGCTCTTATAACCATGTATGCTCAATGCACGAGTTCAGGATTTTCACGTCGTGTATTTGATAAAATATCTTAAATAAATGTGGGTTTGTGGACTTCAATGATTTCTGCGTATCATGGGTATCCAAAACATGAAAGAAAATCAACTTGAATCGTAAGCATGACCCATGAAAACAAGGACAAGAATTTACTTGGGAAAACCCCAAGGTCAGGAAAAACCTAGTTGGAAGTAGCATTGGCCAAATTTCTCAATCCTCTTAGGGCCAAAGATGGTGCACAAAGAGTTTGATAGAACAATTACAAGAAGCATTGTGCTATCTTTCTTGTTCAGATCCTCTATGTTCCTATTTCTGCAATCTTTTCTACAACCAATTGAACACTTACAAAATCAATCACACCACTTATCAACATCAGCTACAAAAGTAATAACTATCCCTCTAAATCAAATAACATATACCATTCGGCGTTCACATGGCATTGTACACATGTGATTGCTAGTTTTATAAGGTCTATAGATCTTATTTTTCTCTCTCTCATTCACTCCTTGTCCCTACTTGCGGCAGTACTTCGCAGCATGCTGCCCTTGTTTATCTTATTTGTATACGTGTTGAGCACCAAAACCTTAAAATTTGATTTCATAATCTTAACTTTAATTCCACAAGTAGAAGTGGATTTATTTTCTTCTACACACAATGGATGGCTAGATTATACATGTAAACATTTTATTGGATGTATACACTACTTGTTGAGTCCACATAATTTTAGAATATTGGTTTATAGGCCTATCACACATAAAATTCATTTAATTTTTATTGGGAAACATTTTTAGTATAAATATACAATTTTAATGTCAATATATAAGTAGTTTTTGGTATGGTGATAGGCCTTTAAAACTATTAAGAAATGAATGTATTTTAGTGTTCACTTTTATTTTCAACCTTATTATATCGATAAATTTTCTATAAAGTTAGTAAGGAGCGTGATTTAATGACGCGAGTATATATATATTTTACCTTAAACTTGACATCTATTTGATTGTCATTGCATCTTTAAAATTGACATTTATTTGTATCTCACTTAAATTATTTTTTAATTTGTAGAAATAAATTGAAAAATTAGTAATATTGATTAGCATTGTACTATTATAATTTATTAATAAAAGTGCATTTTTTAATCTAATAATTAGTAATATCTTGGCCATAAGTAAAATTGTCCCCCCGTTCCTACCCCCATTTAGAACTAATCAATGAAATTTTGAGAAAGACTATGATCAACTTTTACATATTGAAGATATCACATAATGTGATTTAAAACATTAATGCTAAAATCTTACATAGTTTTTCCATAAATTGTTGTTGTCATTATAATAAACTTATTAATCAAATCACATTAATTCTAAAATGCTTACATAGTTTTTCCATAAATTGTTGTTATCATTATAATAAACTTATTAATCAATATAATATGTAAAAAATTCAAGATAAGAAATTAATGAACAATTTTAATAACGTTTGAATCCTAAATCTTGACCAAAAATGTTGACTATTTTGACAAATCTTTCCTCTTCAAATAGAGATGTTAGGTTGTCTACTTTCACACTTAATACAAATATCATTATATGTCATGCATTCCATGACATAGTGCCATTCTATTTCCAATAACCTTTGATGCAAAACACACACATCCTCTTTTCCCAATCTTCTTTAGGAAATATCCATCTACAAATACTAGAAATATTTTAAATATCTATATAAGTGAGAGAAAACCCTTCCATATATAAAAATAAAATACAATGTTTTTTTTTTTATTAAGGGTAAAAATAGGGTTGAGGGGACCCTGCCCCATTACAATGAGAGAGTGGAGATAAAAATATAACAATGAGGAACATGAAGGACTGCCTCTTCCAGCGGCACAAAGAAACAAACAACCAGAAGACCAACTAACAACAAAAACAAACACAAAAGAAACACTAACCATGAGACTTCTTCCCACCGAAACGAAGACACATCTTAAGGGAGTCATTAACCTTCCCTTTCTTTCTTCTATTCACAGTAGACCAATCGTCACCAATATTTGGATTAACATTTTCATCTGAGTGAACTGGTATACAAATTTCAAAATTAATTTCCCCCATCTGATTGAGGATCCCCAAAGAAGGAAGAGGGGAAAATGACTCCAAACCGACGCAGGGAGAAGATTCCTTCTCTACAGGAGAAGGGGTTATCTCTTGCACAGGAGCCTCCTCTTCCACATCCTTAGATCCCTCTTCTGACTTTGAATCTAAGTGACTGTAACTTACAACCAAATGGCTAGAATTAGCATTCTTCCACCATGAAGATTGATTATTGGTATTTTTCTTCCCAAACTTACAATCCGCTGCTAAATGGCCAAGGGAAAAGCAAATCCGACATCTGAAGGGGAAGCCTTCATAGTCAATGTTTTGAGTCCATATCCTATCCTCAACATGTAGGCAACAGAAACAGGGAAATCCTTTGAGATGTTCATAATCAATGTTTTTTTTTTTGACATTAAAACATATTCTCAAATAATTATAAAGATATAAATTTTTATAATCAACCTACAATTGGTTAATTGGTGAAATTAGTTTACTAAAAATATCTACCCGAAATCAATTCTTACCGGGTGGAAAACCCCAACATCATGACCAAAATTCTATATAGATTATCGACACAATAGTTGTAGGAAAGATTAGGACATTTACCCTTCAATTAATAAACACCTTTCCCATATATTTAATTATGGGCTCAGGCTATGCACATGGTGGAGCATTATTATAGAGAGAGGCGAAAGCAATGCATGTGGTAGGCAATTAAAAGGGTGGTTCATCAACATTTCTTACCATCTCTTAGATCCAAGTGCGGTCTGCAACAGAAGAAAGCACAGGAGGCGATCCGACTCATGGCTCTCAAGGTAACTAACTAATAGCGTCTAGTGCCCTCCAAGTCAATTCATTTCATCACCTGGTTTTTTTTTAATAAAATCTCTCCCTCTCTCGCATTTCTGCTACAGTAGCGATTATGTTTTATGGATCTCCAAGATTCCTAATTTGGCAAACCCTGTACAGCAATGGCTGCAAAGCAATCCCCTGTCGTTAACGATCATAGTGTTTTCTTATCCATGCCGCTCATCAAGATTCTTAGAAAGTAAATAATTTTCCTCATGCAACATTTATCTTGTAGTCAAATAAGACGATGGTTGGATCCCAATAAATCTACAATTCGTCTCTTGAGCAGCTTAGATTGATTTGCCGTCTTGCAATATTGTTGGATCTAGATCCTAAATTGGACTCTCTTTTAAATGTGCTTTTAGAACCGTCTGATCTGTATTTGTCCTTTGTTCTTCTGCCGTCTCAATTTATGCTTTCATGCCAGAGTGTTTGAGGAAAAAGAGTTTCCCATAGTCAGGGCTTGATATAGATAGTACCGATTTGGAGGGGAGACTGTGCCCCTGCAGTTGTACAGCTTGAATTGCAACTGCAGATGACAATAATCTACAGATATTGTAGATATTAGATCGTAGTAGAGATCTTGCTCTCCCAAACTATTTTTTTGCAAAAGGCTCCCTGAATGATAGGGTAAACATTAGAGCAGATCTACCCAAAGGGTTGCGATGTGTAATGGTAAATGAGGAAATTGATAAGCCTGGATCTACAAGTTCAGTACCCCGTGCGTAGCTTGCCTTGGAAATGGGCCCCGTTTTTGTACCAGATGGTTGTGGTTACCTCTCATGAACCCACATTGATCAACCATAAAACAAATATAGAACCGATGGTAGAGAGACCATAAAAGATATTGTCGTAGAGCTTTATCTGATTTTAACCCCACTTTTATGAGGAAATTAAGCCGATTTTAATCTTTTTCATGCAAAGCTATGATTAATGTAACCGTAAACCTTTTTACCATTGTATCTCTTTTTCATTTAATTGCACTCCTTTGATCTGATGATTAGGCTAGCTTGTTAGTCGAAACAGAATTTGGAGCTTGCTTTGTAAAAGATTTCAAACCAATGTATGAAAGTTTTGGTATTTTCCCTTTAAAAACCTAGGCAGTATCTTTACAGATTCAAAAGGTTTCCCACTTAATTCATGAGGATAGGCAATTTATGTGGAAGTATAGGATCTCAGTGGAAAGGCCCTTACCCTGGTTTCAACATTTTGTCATTTTAGGCTTTATCATATGGGACTGGCGCTTGACTAACTGAGGATCTTAGCATTCCTTAATCTGTTGTGTATATATATATATATGTTTATATATTCCTGGATTTGAACAAATCACATTTGAAAACAGATAAATATTAGGATGAATACCCACAGCTTTCTGAAATGTTATTTATTTGAGCTTTTTAGATATTCCATTAAATGCTTGCCAACAAGCTTAGCTTGATGAATTATATAGTTTAGTGCAATTATTCTGTTGATTCTAAAGTGAATCATGGAATGGACTGGACGCTTGGCTACATTGGTTTGATATCTATGGCATTTGTTTAACATTGGAAATAAATGTCCCTGAATAGATGATATGGCACAGGGTAAAGAGAGAACACAGCGAGATTTAAAATCAAGCGTTAATTCCTTTTCCATCCTCAAATTTGTGGAAAGCAATTGGAAGTAGCAGATAATTAAAAACAAAATTCAGGGCCCTTTATCTGATATTGGATAGCTTTCATTTTACTTGTCCGTTTTCTTGTTTGGTGCTTAAATCAATTCAACTTTTCATTTTGCAGGAGGAGTTTGAGGAGCAGGCAGAGAAGGCCAAGACATTGCCTTCGAGTACCTCTGACAGTGACAAGCTCATTCTATATGGCCTTTACAAGCAGGCAACTGTTGGGAAGTGCAATACTTGTAAGTTTTAAGTTGTAAAATTCTGTTTTACCTTTTATTTATTTTTTCCCCTTTATTTAGAAACGGTTCAAACTCCTAAGATCACAATATTAATGCACATTGATGATGAACTAGAAATAGAGATTTCAGAAGCTGATGTAAGTGTTGGAGTTGAAAATGCTATGACAGAGGTTATGGAAGAAATAATTACTTATGTTTTTACAGTGCTTCAGGCACAGTTTAAAAAATTGGTAAATGCATTTGTTTTAAACAATAATCTTATTGGACAGCTGTTCTTAATGAATCATTAAAAATGCCCATGCCAAACATGGAAAATTTGCTTGTAATTTCTAATAATGGAATTCAAGTTGATTTGTTTTTAAATTAAAAAAAGTAAAAAATAATCATTTTATGCCTATTAGTACTGTGGGCTTTGCTTGGCTCTTACCTGGGCACCTCCCGACCGCCTTGGGTATGCCTGGGTCCATCCTTGGATTGACTTGGATTGGCTGGAACGTACTCAAGCAGGACCAGAGGCAGTATTGAACTGACACTAGTACCTTTTACATGCCGTACCAGGATTGACCATGCTGGGGTGCAGGACCCAGCTACTTGTTATAACATACGAGGTCCTCTTGTTTTGTTGCCTGGTTCATGTTATTGCTGAACTCTAACTTGAACTATTACTATGCCAAGAGGTGTTTTACAATGGCAGCTAGGGAAGGTGGTGATGGATTTTAATGTCCGTGAGATATTAACAATTATAGGCTGACCTTAAGTTTTATGTCACTTTGACTGTCACAGAGAAGTTTCAACCTTAAATTTGACGTCCATTTGACCGTCATTTGGAATTTTGTTTTTTGGAGATGTTGATTGAAAAATCATAATATGTTGGCCCTTGGCCCTATGGTGGAGTTTGGAGCCTGTTTTTTTCCCCGAAATATTGTTTCAAGCCCAACAGAACGGTGCAGCTAAATTGAGGCCATCCTTCACCAGTAGGTGGGAAATTCATGGAGAAGGGAATGGAGTTATTAATCAATTTATTGTTTGACAACTCCAAGATAGACGCCTTGAGATCGATATATCTCGGCAATTTACGTAAAAATGTGTTTAAGATATCTGTACTGGTTTTATAGACAGTAGCCGTAGCCCTTACTGATGAGACATTTTACACACTTGGCTAAAACTGCATATCACATACCTGTTAATCTAATACTTGACCAAAATCCAGAACCTATTTTCCTCTTTTTAAAATAGCTAATATAATACACATCTCTTTACAGCTCGCCCAGGCATGTTCAGCTTGAAGGAGAGAGCCAAGTGGGATGCATGGAAGGCAGTTGAAGGTTAGATCATTATGTTTCTTTAGTGTTGTACGCAACGTGTTCATTGAAATTCTCTGCAATTTCTATGTGCTGAAGCATGTTAACTGAAGTTCTCTGCAACCTCTGTGTTCAGCAATGTTTCAAGATGTGGCTGCTAAACCTATTTTTTTATAAGCTCACTCATTTTCATGGTGTTATTGACAGATAAATCGCAGGAGGCTGCCATGGAGGATTACATCACTAAGGTTAAACAGTTACTAGAAACAGCTCACTCAAGCTGAATTGCTTCCAGAATCGGGGCAAGTAGAATAAATTATCTGCATCCTTGTGGATCAATAGTGTGAAATGCAAGCAATTGTTTACCCGTGCTGTTAGATTGACCATATATCTATTGTAATCATGTTTGTTATATCCATATACAGTTTGATTGATTATGTAAGGAAATGTTTGTGATAAAGGTCTACTGAAATGGAGTGCTATCTGTGGCTCGGTTGGAGAGGGTCTTTTAGAGTAACTGCTGTATGAATGAATTTGCTTAATTGTGCCATGTGCATTAGAGAATACCCTAACTAGCTTTTGTAACTTTCATTTGCTGGATTTTTAAAAAGATAGTGTTCACAAACCTATACTCTACTTCTACAGTTTATTTCCCCATATTGTGATTAATATAAGATTTAGGTTAGATTTATAATACGTCTTCTATATTCACCCATGTCACATGAGCCCTAAAAGTTTCTACATACTGGCATTAAAATAGCTTAACACACTACGGAGCCTAAACTGCAATAGAAACTCATTTTTTTATATTTTATAAATTATATTCAATCCCGTTATGAAGGAAGTATGCTTGGCACAATCAGGGAGGATGAGTCTGGCATTGCACCTGTCGGTTGCCATTACTTAAAAATCATTGAATCAACGAGCTCCATTATGTGCATGCCCAAAAATGATTGCAGTTTATAATGCTTGCTGAAGCATTTTCTCAAACAAAACAAGTGCCATCTGTTGACTGCCACACACTTAGTATTCATGTCTACCATAAAAGTCACAACAACATGAATCAGAGATCCCCACTCAAATAATTTTTGATGGACCAAAAGGCCCTGTTCCATGTCTCAGGAATGGCACAAGCTGGCAGGATGCAAGCAAAGGATGATGAATATGGCATTTTGTCAAACAAAACAAGTGCCATCTGCTGGGAGAATGCAAGCAAAGGATGATGAATATGGCATTTTGTCAAACAAAACATGTGCCATCTGTAAACTGCCACACACTTAGCATTCATGCCTACCATAACAGTCACAACCTCATCAATCAGAGATCCCCACTCAAAGAATTTTTGATGGACCAGCAGGCCTGTTCCATGTCTCTGGAATGGCACAAGTTGGGAGGATGCAAGCGAAGGATATGATGAATGTGGCAAGAAACCTGCCAATTGCTTTGGTTTTTTATAAATCTCCAAAGCTTAATCATTGAGGCCGATTGTGCATATGCAGCAGAGATTGCAGGTCAGGAGACTTCATTTAGATTCATTGTGAACATCTTAGCGTGCACAACCACATGGGTTTTCGCAATTTACCAAACTATCTGCAGGTCTACTGTGCACAACCACAAATGTGTTTTGGCACTTTACTAATCTATTTGTAGGTCTACTGTGTACATACACATTTAGCATATATGTCTAGCTGGGCAGTGACAACTGCCCTACAACAGAAACAGCTTTGGCTATCATATTTATCTTCCAGAGCTCTCATTTTAGCCCATGCTAGACACAGGTTGCTGAGGTTTCTTTAAACGTCTAGATTACAATGGTTTCTCGACAATATGTTAATGCACTGAAATGTCTGATCAAAAGCTACCCGCAGTTCAGGCATAACATGGAATTTACCGTAGTTGGGGACACCTATCTCGATTCTCAAGTACATTCACCGTAGTAGGCTGGTTCCTTCTATCATATTGTTAGTCTAAAACTTCCTCCACTTGATTACACCACAAGAAAACTAAAACATGCAGAACTTAGTGTTTAATTGACACAATGAGATAATAGAACAAATGAAAGATTTAATTCCGAATACTAAAATGAACCCAGATGACATGAGAAGAATGCTGAAGGGAAAGTTCACATCAACACCTTTTTAAAATTACACCAAAAACACATTTGCTCACTATTAATTCATATGTATTAGACGAGATGCTGTGGTGCATGAATTTGAAACCTACACTATATGGTATTAATAAAATAAGATTAGGAATTCAAGCGAATTCAAGGAAATATGTTGAATAGAAAGAGACTATCTATTTATTAAGATTCAGACATGAAAGGAAAGGAAAGGTTCTTTTACAGTGCGCTATTTGCTAGGAGACTTAGTTTTTGGGTGGACAAGGGGTTTGTAGCCTATGGAAATGCCTTGTATTCCTAGTATATAGGTGGCACCTAACCATGTCTCAAATGTAAGATGCACATTAGGGGAGAGGACCCGGTTGTGGTGCAGGGTCCATTAGTGGAGATAGTAGGTGAAAAGACATTCACCTTTTAAATAACATATTTTGAATGATATGTGAAGTTAATATTACCTAACTGTATTGTATTGTATCATTATTATTTAAACATGGAAGCATGAAATGTTGAATAAGACAATTTTTAAATTGGTCAATATTCTCTTATTCATTGATAGAACTAAAAATATATATTAATTTATATACAAGTGTACAAAAACCAAGTCTATACAGTCAACTATTCATTAAGTAATATTTTCATTGTATGTACATCATATCTATTACAGTCACTTCAACAAGTCATTTTGCAAGACTTTCCAAACCAGATCTCAAATATAATGCACTATTTTTGATGTAAGAGTCTTCAATCCCAAGTAAACACCTGCATAACAATAAATGAAATTATGGTCAGACTCACCTTTCACAGTGTTTAAAAACTCAGTACCATATGAACAATAAATTGTGTAACCAGCTGCATAAAATAATAAAAATGACCAACTAAAATATTATCCATTGGATTAAATCCCAATAAATCTCAACCATTTGATTGAACTATCATATTGAATCCATGTCAACTAACATCAACCAATCAGAATTTAGGATGATAGAATAAAAGCTGAAGGATGGATTACAATTCCATTTGTTCATGCAGTTTTCATCTCTCAAAGTTGAAGAAGTGAGGAGCAGTGCAGTTCAGGTAAGACACTTATGAATTACAAACTATTTCATAACTCAAGCCCTCTATTTATTTTTTTAGTGTTTGCATATTGCAGCAGAGTTGTATATGCCAATTGCATTTGCTTTAAAGTTTCTGAAGTCTTTTCAACAAATCTAATTTGTGCATATCCTGCCATCATGGCATTCTATGAGACCACGTTTCTTTGAGGAATTCTATCAAACAGTTCACCTACGTTTCCAACAAACGCATTTTCTGCATATCCTACAGTCATTGGGGTCCAGAAGAACATATTTCTTTGTGGTATTCCATCAAACAACAAAATTTCTTTGTCCATGTTCCTGCATTTTGAATACATGTTTACCAGGGCAGTTGCAACTCCAGCATCTGACACAATTTAGACATTTCTTTTTGCTTTAATGAATGTTCATACCTTGTTTCAAACCCCCCATTTTGCACAGGCTGGAAGTACTCTGCCAAATGTAAACTGATCGGGTTGGGGACCAGTTTGTTGTTCCCGGTGAAACAGTGGGACTGCCTAATCAGGATACCCATATCTTCTGTACGTTGCAAAATCATAAAGTTTTTTAACCCGAGAAAAAAGCCTCTACAAGCCACCATTTGTGTCACAGTTCTAAAATTGAAAGTAGAAACAATTTAAAAGCAATAAACTTCAAGTAACTGTCTATAAGGTGTTCAAGAACCCAAGGCTAGACTGTTAGAGTTAAGATGGTTAAAAATAAATGAAAGAATTATAACGTTTTCATCAAGGAGCTAATTAGCAATATCAAGGACCTACTCAAAATTTTTGAAAAACAACCTTATCAGTAACATACACAGAAAATTAAGTAGGCTAGTTGGTAAAATGCCTCATACCAAAGGAGACAGAGTATCAAATCAAGAGCAGCCAGCTATGGAGTAGGTAAGTTTAATAAAGTTGAAAATGCAAATAACTAGAAAGCTAAAAATTATGCTTGGAGAATAGTCCTTTTTGGTCCCAATTATCTGTAGGATTGAAATTACCATATAAAGAATGTCTTCAGATGGGATGACATGTCTTAGTTAATTATCCTTAAAGGATGAGCCGTGAGTCATCATATTCACAAGCCACTTCAATTGCCATCAAAATCACAAAATGTAGAAATCCATTCTCTTAATAATAAATTATCATGCAATTTATTAGGCAATTTATAGTCAACACAATAAAGTCAATCTAGGGTGAATGAACTTGTGATTTTTTATAGAAAAAAAAAACATAAATTCAAACAACAATATCTTTCTCCTTACACATGGGGGTATTTTATTAGATTTGTAGAGAAAGCCAGGGAGACAGCTGATCAGAATAATGGAGGTACACCTCCACAAAGGAAACAAAGCGAATGTAACCTATAGTAAGTTGAAGAAAAATCCTATGTAACATCTCCAACCTGCAATAATGAGTTGATGACTGTTGGCATCTGGTAGGTGGTAGTTAAAATGAACCAAGAAAATAATCTCACCTGAGAGAATTCTCTGGCATGCCATGCAGTGTGTGGCCTCATGACAAATGAAGACTACCTAGTTTCGTGAGTTGCTATGACCTTAAACCAAAATAGAGCATGATATTATGTCAATATAAGATTAGAAGATAATTAGACCCCACCAATAAGATCAAGATCAGCATGGCACCATTAGTGCTAGGAGTTAACCAGTGTTTGTAATGAACAAGAATATTTTTGTAGATAATTTAACAGGTTTGTCAAATGTAAACTGACAAATGTAAACTGATCGGGTTGGGGACCAGTTTGTTGTTCCCAGCGAAACAGTGGGACTGCCTAGTCAGGATACCCATATCTTCTGTACGTTGCAAAATCATATGCCATGATAGTGCGTGCAAACAACAAATACACTTCTTTGGGAACATATATTCTTCTTCTCTAGTGTATAGTCATCACTGCTATATAGGCATAAGTTTAATTGTATACATAAAAAGATGGAAAGTATTCTAATTACATGTGCAAAATTTATATTGAAAACATAACTTTAAATTGAAAACAGTGTTGTCTATTCCATCAGTGTTGTATGTGCACACTATAGTAAATTCTTTTTATGCTAAGTAAATTCTGAAATACAATATGCAACATAGCTAGGAAGTACAACACTACTAGAATATACAACTCTGTCGGAATATGACCACAACAACGTTCTATAGTCCAGTAGTGTTGTATATTGCATTTCTGAATTCACTGTATTGTTCATTTTTTTCAAATATCTCATTCTCCAGTGGAAAAGTATTTTTTCCAATCATCACTGTGATATTAACATAAGTTTTATTGTATACATAGAAATTTGGAAAGTATTATGATCATATGTGAAAATTTTATATTGAAAACATAACTTTAAAAACTACATAGGAAGAGTCCGACGAATACAGTAGTTTGTCAAGTTTTCGTTAGAAATATGGAAGGAAAATTTTTAGTTCTATCAATGAATAAGAGAATATTGACCAATTTAAAAACTGTCTTATTCAACATTTCATGCTTCCATGTTTACATAATAATAATACAATACAATACAGTTAATGTCTTTCACCTACTATCTCCATTATTGGACCCTGCACCACAACCGGTGCCTATCCCCTAGCAATGCTCACCCACTAGCCGTTGATGTTTTCATTATAAATTTTCCCTTCCATATTTCTAACAACTTAGCTTTAACAACTAGGGGAGAGGACCCGGTTGTGGTGCACCCTATCTTTGCACAGTCACCGTGCCACGTCACTACCACCTAGGCGAGTAAAAACACTATAGATATAGGTATGTACTCTATAGATATAGGTAAAAGAGTAAATAAATGAATAGAAGGATTGTCAAACTCTATAGATATAGGTATGTACCATAATATCTCTTGCATTCATCATACAGAGTGGTAAAATTCTTATCTTCTTTGCAAAATATACATGTCTAACCATTTAAACAACTAGATAAAAAAAAATCTACCATAAAATCTTCATAAAAACCATCATATTTACATGTTTATCTAGCTACTTTTTTTATGTTACCAATCCTCTCGACAAATCCTTTTCAAAAAAAATCTAATGTGACTTGATGAAACCAATCCTTTGCTGAATTGTCGTTAGAAATATGGAAGGGAAAATTTATAGAGTTTAAAGCTAAGTTGTTACCAATCCTCTCGACAAATCCTTTTCAAAAAAATCTAATGTGACTTGATGAAACCAATCCTTTGCTGAATTGTCGTTAGAAATATGGAAGGGAAAATTTATAGAGTTTAAAGCTAAGTTGTTACCAATCGTTAGAAATATGGAAGGGAAAATTTGTAGAGTAAAAACACCACCAATGGATGCAGCACTAAATTCTTGACCTCCAACATTGCACCACCACCTCACTGCCACCTCAGCGCCACGTGGATGATCCGCGTTTGTGGAGATGTCAAAAAAGTTGGTTTTTTTTGCATGGGACCAAGTGTTGTCCACTCGCCGCGCCAGATGTTGTCCGGGCTACCGCCATGCATTGAATGCTCACCCACCAGCCGTTAATGTTTTCATTATAAATTTTCCCTTCCATATTTCTAACGACAACTTAGCTTTAACAACTACATAGGAAGAGTCCAACGAATACAGAATGAGAATGGTATGGCAGCAAAACCATGGAAAAGTCCACTACAGGCAATGATATTTATGCCATGGCAGCAAAAAACTACATAGGAAGAGTCCAACGAATACACGTGAGAATGGTCTATCATGAAAAAAGAACAATATAGTGAATTCTGAAATGCAATATACAACATTGTTGAACTATACAACATTGTGCTCATTTAGTCAAATATACATTGTCTATCCAAGCACTTTCTGTATTCAACATATTCCATACAAGTTTCATTGTCATAATGAAAACTACAAGTCAATTAATTCCTAAAAATGAAACAAAATCATTCATATTCTAGCAATCCTCTTTCCTTCAACAATTCCAAAATCATATTCCAACATTCATTTTTGGTATATTTATAGTTTCTTTTCCAACAATCATCTTTCATGTTGTGAATCAGGTATTTCATTTACACCATGAGAAAAGGTGCTATTGCTAGAAGATCAAGGAGGCCCAAAGTGAGAGGTGTACAATTATCACATAATTTAAGTGATGAAGAGGATAATTCAACACCAACTGGTAATGAACCAGAATGTAGAAACCCACCCACTGTCTCAGTTCAAAGAACATCTGCAACAAAGAAGCTTAGTGTCATCCGAGGTTGGACAAAAGAAGATATGGAAAAGGCGATAGATGATGTTGAGTTTAATGGGTTCTCAGTTAGAGCAGCAACAAAGAAGTATTCCATTCCACCCACATCATTACACTATTGGCTAAATGGTCTCACCCACACAAAGAGGAGGGGTCCTCCAACAGTTCTAACTGAAGAAGAAGAAGAGGAAATTGTTGAATGGTGCAAAGAAATGGCTGATATGGGTCATGGCTTGGAGTTAATGCAGCTAAAGGCAAATGTTGCTCAGATTTGTGAAACAAGACAAAACCCCTTCAGAGATGGGTTTCCTGGTAAATCATGGTGGGCTAGATTCAGAAAACGTCATCCAGACCTTGCAATCCGAACCACTGAGGGACTTGACAGGGATAGAGCTTTAAACTTGCGCCCTGCAATAGTAACCAAATTTTATGATAATTTGGCCAAATGCTATGGAACCTATTCATACGGCGCTCATAAAATCTGGAATTGTGATGAGACTGGTTTGCAGGCTGGAAGAAATTGTGGAGTTCGTGTAATTGCAAAGAGGGGCAGTCGTAATGTCCCAAAGGTAATACCAAAAAGCAGGGAGTGGATCACTATATTGTGTTGTGTCAATGTAGCAGGTTTGTCAATCCCAGGATTTTATTTGTTCAAGGGAAAGAGAATGATAAAATCATTATATTAAAAATTGTGAACCTGGAGCATGTATGGCTGCACATCCAAATGCATGGATGACAAAGGAATTGTTTTTAAATTGGCTATGTCATTTTGCACGTTCAGTACCAGGCGGTGTTTCTCCAAATAATAGACACCTATTGATATTTGATGGCCATGACAGCCATGTAGCATTACAAACTGTGGAGGAGGCAAACAAATTGGGCATTGATTTGATAACACTACCAACACATACTAGTCATAAGTTGCAACCTCTTGACGTGAGTGTGTTCAGCCCTTTCAAGACATATTTTAGAGCTGAGAGGTCCAAATGGATGGCAGAGAACAAATGTGCAGATGTGAAAAGGAGTGACATTGCTGAGCTTGCAAGTAGAGCCTTAAAAAAGGCACAAACACCATCTAACATAATTGCAGGTTTCAAAAGAACTGGTATTTGGCCATTGAATTATGATGCTCTCCTAAATGACATGGCATGCAGCCAGGAATTTGACATACAAGGTGAGGAAGATGTTGATGCTGTCACAAACATTTTGAGCCTATCTCAACGAATAAATCCTGAATTAAATAACAGTGAAGAGGTGGTACCTGAAACTCAATTCATGTAAAATGTTGACTCTAGAGATGATATGAAAGCAACTGCAACACATGGAGTGGAGCTAAACGGTGCTCTTGGAAACCCAAGTAACATCATCAACAATAAGGAGGGGTCTTCAGATTTTGTAAGTAACAATGATTTGTCCTTGCCAAGTCAAGTTAATCCGCCACAATGGTTAGAGGATGCCATGAAAAACTTGGGTTACAAGCTACCATCCAACACAGAAGATCAAAGCTTAAATCTGCCTTCCTTTCCTGAAGGACTAGAACAAAAAGCAATAATTCATTACTATGCAGATGTTGGAGATGAGGATGAACAAGACGAAGTCGAATTTCAAGAGGATGCTCAAGAAAATGAAATTAACTTAGAAGTTATGCAACATGAACCTCAATACCCTGAAGAGACTGAAAACCAAGATGGACGCGGTACGTTACTTTCCCATTTTCTACGACTTCCAAGGGAGATCATAAACAAATCATATGGTTCTATTAGACTGAGTAGGCATTCACAAATTTTGACTGCACCTGAGTACATGGAGCTATTGGTTGATGTGGAAAGAAAAAAGGAGGAACAAGCAAAACTAAAGTTACGGAAAAAAGAAGTGGCACAAGAAAAAAAGGTTGCTAGACTTGCAACAAAAGAAAAAAAATTGCAGGAGAAGCTTGAAAGAGAAAGGGAGAAGCAGGCTAAGGAGCAACAAAAAGAGATTGAGAAGGCACACAAGCAACAAAGGAAAGAGCAAGAGAAGAGGGAGAGGGAACTTGCAAATCAATTAAGGGAATACGAAAAGAGGATGTGTGTAAGTTCTACAACTGATCATGAAAATTGAAGGATTTTTCAAGATATGTTAAATATTCAAATTCCAAGTTATGCTCAAATTGGAACACCTCCATCACTTATGAATAACTCTTGTACAGTTCCATCTTGGTATGTATCACCTCATTTACTTTGTACAAGTTCAAGTAGTCCTAGTAGTTCATTTGCAATGCCACCATGGATGCAAGCTTCAGCAGGGCAACCAACTCCTCTGTCAACAACAGGTGCAAATCCCTTTTCAAGCGGACAACCAAATCCTTTTTCAGCAGGGGGACCATGTAACATCCTCAATTTAAAACACCAGAACAAGGGAATTTTTTTTTTTTTTTTATATAACGTTCTCTGTTATGAATTATAAAATTCAAACACATGTTCAAGATTTAATAATTGTTCTCTGCCCAAACAACACAGTTTGGATCATACAATTTCTTTTTAAAATGAATGTTCCCTGTTCACATATTTACAATATGGAACACACATTCAATGCCATTCAATCTTATAACAGATTCTATATGCTGCTGTAAATGACTCGATGAACTACCGATCCTTCCATTTTCATGGCTCGGAGTTTCAACGATCCTTCATTTCATGACTCGGCAACAACCGATCCTTCATGTTTGTTTATGCATAGTATATTTTATATACTTGTTCTCATAACCTTCCCCGGTTATCGAAGTGATCCATTTAAGAAGCCTATCTGAATATCTGTTACTGATATTCATCTGACATCCTGCATCTTAAATTAAGTGATAAGGACAACGCAACCAGCAATTGCGATACTTTGGCCAAAGATTTTCACATGCTTTGCATGATCATATTCCTGAATGTGATACACATCTACGGAATACGTCCTTCACTTCACTTCACCTGTTATCTAGAATGGTCTTTCCTGGTTCCTACCAGTCCTCATCGTTCAAGTTCCGTTTAAAACCTTCAATTCCAGCTAGTAATATGAACGGGTATAGGAAGGCACTCCTGGTAACTAAAGATACGCAGACATACGGTGTCGTTACCCCACGACTCCGTGTGTCTGATTATCTTTAGTATTCCGGAGTCACTCCGTATACCAGATCATACCCTATCTCCACCCCAGCTAAGATCTACACATTCAGCCTATGTATTCTAAATGTTTTAATTCGGGAGGGCATTGCTATATGTCAGCTGCAACATTGTGTCGTCATGAAGACCCCGTCTTCATGAAGACACCTTGCTGTAGCTGGCGTATGCCAATGTCCTGCAGAATCCTCCCATCGAGAATACACATCCTGCCCAAGTGACTTAGCCACGAGTTAATAGTTTAAGCAATTTTCAGCATCCACGCTGATCCCTTGATCCTCGTTCCGTTGCAGTTGTATATAACTAAGAGGGACTAAACTGTCCATTAGTTTGCCAAGTATCGTCTCCTTCGTATTGAAGGGCTACATTTCCTTACTTGGTTCATTTCTTAATCATTGGATTAAGCAGTCCGTACCAACGGACGTAATAAGTTTAACCTATTAAACTTAGCCAAGATGTTTCCAACTGCAACTAATTTCAGAATATTAACTTATTAGACGTCATCCAAACGAGGTCTAATCTTCGAGAAATGAATTCATTTGTTCCCCTTAACGTTATATAGTTAAGGATCATTAGTTATGGATATATTTATTCTATATCCTTTATTCTGAATTTTATCAAACGGGATCATTAATGGGGTTCGAAAACGAAGTTCGAATACTCCCAATTTAAATTGATATTCCTTAGCTCCTAAGCTAATCCTGAATACCTTCTGATTATGAAATCATATTCTTCTTAATCCTTTTAATGTCAATTAAAAATTCATCTTTACCCAAGTATGAACTAATTGCATTGTTCAACTTAAAAGTTGTATTTAAGTAAGAATAGATATCAGTTTCAATTCAACATCCATCCAAGGATAATGAAACAATTCCAACTCAGGAAATAACATCATATTTCCAATTTAAACAACAATATCAACTGATATAATTATTGAAAATATCACACTTGTAACTGTATTCAATATTGTAAGTCATAATTTGTACATTTGCCAATCCAGCTGATTGGGTATAGCTTTTACAAAGCATCCATACAGCTCATGGACAGAAGAATACATTTTCTTCATTCACAATTCCTCAAAGAGGAATGAAAGCAACAATTACAAGTTATTTTACATCTAATCAAGAGGCATCAGAAGACAGCCAAGTCTTCATTCTAATCAAATTCCATCTGCAAAATGAATTGCACGGGTCAGTTCAATGAACTGAGCACATTAAGCACTTATCCTTAAAATAAGATGCTTCAACAAATTGTTTCAATAAAAGAACCCTGCTTTTATGAAACAACAGCAAAACATCAATCTCGAAAGGCACAAAAGAAAGATCAGCATAACCACTGAACTATCAAAAAAATATCATCACAATCAGCCAAGGGACTGCTGTCCCGTTTCCACATAATCAATGCAAATATCAATTTACAATATTTGTCAAGTTAGGAATACAAGTAGTTTGCTGCCTATATAGCATACAGTTATCCTTTCCACGCCTTTCATTAATAACCAATGCAAAGGATGAAACTAACTGAATATAAATCCATTACTTTCCCTTCCGTTCATGAAGCATGTTAAATTTAAAGCATTCAAGTCCAAACAAGAAAGCGAACAGCAATGCATATAGTAGCTCCCGTCCAAACACTATAAAATTCATCATTCACGAATTCCAGATTTCCAACTGAATGAAAGAAGAAAGATCATTTTTCTACAACATTCATTCATATCTCTATTTCTTTCCACATGACTGTCCTAACAGTGAAATCCATACGAAAGACAAATCAAAATAACAGTTCAGAGTGAAACTTACAAAATCCACTCGGAATTCACTTTCCGGGAGCATGAATAATTTCATAAATAATCAGCTTTAAACGAAGACAGGAAAGAATTCACCATTCATATCCATACTTCATTGGGATCAGACTCCTTTAAGGATCCAAAACATATTAGTACAACATTAGGTACATCCGAGATCAAACAATATAAGGTTACATACCATATAATTGCCATAATAAAGAAAATCGTATTTCTTTCGCTGCATACTTAAACAGAAACAGTATTTCAATCATGCAGTCAATTATTTACATAATGATCTAATTCTAGTGACGTTCCCCGTTCAGAATAACATTTATTCATCACTGTTACCTACAGCAATCCATTATTCTCATGACGATGAATTTCATCAGGATAAAACAGCAGCAAAGAAAAGAATTCATTCCCTTTTCATTTCACTAAGAAACACCATTTGCTCAGAACGAAACCGAACACCTAATCCGTGTTCATCTCAAACAAGACAGCTCATTATAAGGATTACAGAACAGTCGTTCGTATTAAAAACAACTCTCAAGCCTGTACCGTTCAATCCAATACCACAAACAACTCATATTCAACTGTCCATACCTCTATAAGAGCAAACCCGAACCAGGTGTTAATTGTATGAGCTCGGTACAGCCAGAGCAACTCAAAAGACAAATTAGATCCCAATTTTTTTTTTTCCATATGTTTCCACAAAAATCAATTCAAGTTCGAATTCTCCAGATAGTTCAACCAGCAGACAGGCATCAACCATAGGACGCAATGAAATCCATTTTTTTTTTTCATTACAGTATATAGAAATACAATCATTTTTTTTTTGCATAGAATTCAATCAAGTGGAAACTGTGTCAACAGTCCGTATAAGAAGACCAACAACATTCATATAATCACAGTGAAACCACCTTATTCTTTCAACAAGTAGAAACGAAATCCATAGATAACTTTAAGAAGGAAAAACAGTTATCTTATTCCCTATTTCACGAATACCCAATACGTATTCGCTTAGTTCCTACTCAAGAAAAGGTACAGCAATGATATTATTGCCTAAACTTCCTATGGTCCGAGTTCAATTACTCACAGTAACCCGAATGCCACTTCCATCCAAAATCCAAATAGTACAAGAAGAAGGGTCTACTTTCTTAAAGAAAATTTCAATAAGAACTACTTCATCAACCATTATTCCCTTCCTTTCAGTTTATTAACAATAAACGGTTGTTCATTAGTGGAAACAACTCATAAAAAGAAAGTGTACAGTCACAAGATATATATATATATATATATATATATATATATATATATATATTCAAGGGATTTCCCAATACGGTCAAACGTCTAGCACACAGGAAGATACATCATTCGAAATTTACAAGACAATAAAACTCAACAGTCAAGACAATATTTCCATATTGTTTTCAAATGACAGCAAGATCCATTGAAACCCATTTCATAGAAATATACACGGCTGTATCTTCATTTTTCCCTTTTTGTTTACATGCAAGGACAATTCCCCATATAGCAGCAAGAAAAGATTGCACTTAAAGAGACAATTTCGCCATAAGGGCGATTGCACAGCCTATTCCAATTTCGAACAACACGAACAGTGAAAGGAATATCCACATTCCAACCCATTTATACAGTCAACAATCAAGACTGAAAATCATTTCCAACATGATTCGAGCAAGAACAAATCAAGGCAGAGCAACCAGAATCAAATCTCATTAACATTTCCCAAAGAAAAGAAGCAAGAACCAATAAAATCCATTTCCAAATCAATTCAACAACAATCATGCGATCCCAACCCAAGAGCAGGGTTGTTTTAATGAAACATTTAATCAAAGCAAAGATTTTAAAGAGAAGGGCTTAACGTGCCTGAAACCTCTTTTCCAGAGCTCGAAGAAAACGTTGTTTGCCGTGTTTTTCCTTCCACAGCAACAGCACAAACTCTCCAACACTTCCTTCCTTCTTCAGGCTTAACAACAGCCTCCAAATCTCCACAAAAATGTCAAATGCCAAGAGCTGATTCGACCAAACCAGACCAAGAACCAAATGCAGAGCAACTTCACAAAAGGCTCGAACCAACAAAAATGAAAATCAATTTTTTCCTCATGCTGTTTCCAAGGCGAGCTGGTCGCGAGGACCAAAAACCATTAATGCAATAAAGGCTTGGCCTTTTTTCCTTATTTTCCACGCCACCGCCACTTGGGTTGGCGAGTTTTAAATTTCAAAATTTCCATGCAAACTGAACTTGGCTCTATTTCAAAATAGATGCCTCTAAATTTCTTACCTGCCCCGCCAAAACTGGCGCCGTCCACGAAGGGACAGTTCATTTAATACCAATGAATGCCTCCTTCCCATCCTTATCCCTTTCTTCCCAAGGGTCTGCGTACCCCTTAGTTTAGGATTAGTTTAGGTTACATAAATCATTCGACCTAGGTCTTAGTTCAACCTTAGGTTTTAGAACTTAGGTTTATTTTCCCTTTTCTTTTTTTTTGTAATTTAAAAATCCACTTAGGATAGTAGTGTAGGATGTATGTTAGGTCTTAGGGTTAGTTTAGGTTTAATTCACACTAACCATTAACACTAACAACTTCCTTCCAGCCCCTTACTAACATTCGCGTTAACGCAGAGCAGGACGTTCCGTCCTTTAGATTACATGCCAAGGTCACCCGTGTCCAGGCGTTTCTCGCCCCACGAGGTCCCAAATTCGACAGTACAGGGTTCAAGAATCGAACCCCTGTCGTTGGCATTTTCGTGCTAGCTATTCACACCGGTAATCAGGCGCTGCACGCTCATAACAATTTCAGTCCAGTTCAAGTGTGAATTAACATAGAAAACACAAGAGGACCTCAGCATACTTGAATCAATGGAATTGATTCAGGGTATGCTGTCAATCAGCACAAGAGCAAACAATTATACGACAATCTGTCGTCACATCAGCAAACACACAAGTACAATATTTGCTGTCCCATGCAATAAATCACAGTATGCAAGAATCCAAATTAGCAACACATTCTCTTAAGATCAAAACATATCTTAACATGTTTGCTTTCATTCCAAGAGCTATAACAGTATGTAAAACATTCACCAAGTTAACATACAAAATCAGAGTGTTACATTCTTCCCTCCTTAAAGAATCATCGTCCCGATGATCAGATTTACAAATCAAGGAGTTCATAGGACAAAATTCAGTTATTGTCCTTTCATTCATAAGTTCATACCAAAAACAGATTCTCTCTTAAAAATAACGTTTTAAGACAACTGTACAATAGACTAATAATTGTCTAAATTTGGTAGAATTTTTCAGTTCTCTGAATTTCATATTCAGTTAAACAGGTGTGGAAAAGTAGATCTCATTTCTTCGAGATTCTCCCAAGTTGCACTTTCTTCGCTAAACTGGTCCCACTGGACCTTACATTGGTTCACTTCGCGATTTCTCAAGTACAACTGGCGAGTTCCCAACACTCGAATGGGCTTAACCACGATTATTCCTGGGTCTTGGACCTGCAAGGAATTCCAATTTAGCACATGTGATAAATCTGTCACGTATTTCTTAAGCAAAGAAATATGAAAAACATCATGCATTTGAGACAAAGCAGGAGGTAATGCTAGACGATAAGCTACAGGGTTGATTATTTCAATAATTTCAAAAGGTCCCACGTAACGTGGCGACAACTTGGCAGCCTTGCCAAAAGTTATGGAGCTCTTTTTCGGCTTCACCCGAAGAAAGACCTTCTCTCCAAGTTTATAATGCCTGTCAACCCGCTTCAAGTCTGCATAGCTCTTCTGCCTATTGGCAGCCTCCTTTAGATGTTCCCGAATCATTTTGATTTGCTGTTCCATTTCCATAAGGATTTCTGGCCCAATTACCTCTCTGTCCTCAACGCTGTCCCAGCTGACAGGGGTTCTGCATTTTCTTCCATACAATGCTTCAAAGGGCGCCATTTTTAAAGAGGCATGATAGGTGTTATTGTAAGCAAATTCTACCAGCGGAAGGTATTCCTCCCATTTATACTGCTGGTCCATGCAATACATCCTTAGCATGTCCTCTAAAACTTGATTAACTCTCTCAGTCTGTCCATCCGTTTTCTGGATGATATGCAGAACTGAAGTTTAATTTAGTTCCCAAGGCTGCATTAAGCGTTTGCCAAAACCTTGATGTCATCCTCGGATCTCTGTCCGATATGATTAATTCCGGTATTCCATGCAACCTGAAGATTTCATGCACGAATCTTCTTGCTAAAACTGGTGCATCGTCCTTCAAATTACCAGCAATGAAGTGTGCCACTTTGGTCAATTTGTCGACTACAACCAGGATAATGTCATGTTTATTTCTTGACATAGGCAATCCTTGAACGAAATCCATCGTTATCACTTGCCACTTATACTGCGGAATGCTGTGGGGATACAATAATCCAGAAGGGTGCATATGTTCCGCTTTAACACGCTGACATTCCAAGCAGTGTGTTACAAACTCTACCACATCCTTTTTCATTCCCTTCCAAAAATATTGCTGCTTAAGATCAGCAAGCATTTTTGTAATGCCAGGGTGCCCAGAAAAAGGTGAATTATGGAATTCAGTTAGCAATTTCCCTCTTAAGTCATTTGCCACAGGTACATATACCCTGTTTTCGAACCTCAGAACTCCTTCGTTATCAAAACGAAATCCTTTATACCTGCTGTCCTGCGGGTCTGCAGCAAGTGCTGATTTGACTTGCTGGGAATAAGGATCTGATTCCAAGGCATCTTTTACCTCATCCTTAAATTGAGTTCTTAACGTTATAAGAGCAGAGATATGCTTCCTTCGACTCAAAGCATCTGCTACTCTATTTTCCTTGCCCTTAATGTAGCTTATATCAAAATCATACTGAGACAGAAATTCTAACCATCTTCGTTGTCTTGCATTCAGATTTGGCTGAGTGAAAATATACTTCAGCCCCAGATGGTCTGTTTTTAATTCAAAGGGCTTGCCTAGAAGGTAATGCCTCCATATTTGAAGCGCATGAACAATAGCAGCGAGCTCAAGATCGTGTGGAGCATAGTTCTGTTCATGTAACTTAAGCTTTCTGCTTTCATAAGCGATAACATGGTTATTCTGTAACAGAATACCTCCAAGGCCTTCTCCTGAGGCGTCCGTTACAACCATAAAATCTCCATTTGGATCAGGTACAGTCAAAATAGGTGCTGTAGTTAACTGCTCCTTTAACTTTTTAAAGGCAGATTCACATTTGTCTGTCCAGACAAATTTCTTTTCTTTCTTTTGCAACGAAGTGATTGGGGCAGCAATTTTTGAAAAGTCCTTAACGAACTTTCTATAATATCCAGCCAAGCCCATGAAGCTCCTCACTTCGTGCACGTTCTTAGGCGCAGGCCACTCAGTTATAGCTGTGATCTTTGAAGGGTCAACAGCTATCCCGTCTTTGCTTATAACGTGTCCCAAATAATGCACCTCTGCATCATAAAAGGAACATTTGGACAGTTTGCCATACAACTTCCTCTTTCTTAAGATTTCCAGCACTATCCTGAGATGTTCTTGGTGCTCTTCGACATTTTTAGAGTATATAAGAATGTCGTCTAAGAATACAAGCACAAACTTGTCTAAGTATTCTTGAAAAATGTTATTCATTAGATTCATGAAGGCGGCAGGTGCATTGGTCAGCCCAAAAGGCAACACCGTGAACTCATAATGCCCATACCTCGTTCTAAAAGCTGTTTTATGAATATCTTCCTCTTTTATTCTCAGCTGATGGTACCCTGACCGCAGATCTATTTTTGAATAGACTGATGCTCCTCGCATCTGATCAAACAGATCATCGATTCTTGGAAGTGGGTATCGATTTTTAATGGTTGCCTTGTTCAGCATTCTGTAATCAATGCACAACCTCAAAGTGCCATCCTTTTTCTTTACGAAGATTACCGGCGCTCCCCAAGGTGAGACGCTCGGTCTGATCAGCCCCTTAGTCAGAAGTTCTTGTAACTGAGCCTTCAGTTCTACCAGCTCAATGGTAGTCATTCTATAAGGTGCCTTAGATATGGGTTCCGTTCCTGGTTTGATCTCTATAGCGAAGTCAAACTCACGTTTAGGCGGAAGACCCGGCAATTCCTCCGGAAACACATCACGGAAATCCCTCAACAATGGATATCTTTCCATGAAATCATTATCTTCCTCTTCATTTTCTGTCATTTTTACTGCATACAAAGTGCAGCCTCTGTTTTTAGCCCTCTTAAGTTGCATAGCCGTCAGTTTCCTAACTGCAACTTCCCGTTTTACACCTTGAATGATTGCTGCTTTCTGCAGGTCATCAAGGCAACTGATTTGTTTTTCATAACAGTCAACCCTTGCCTTATGTTCAGCTAACCAATTAACTCCAATAATGATATCATATGATCCTAGAGGAGTGACATACAAGTCAACTTCGGTGGAGAAACCAGGCAGGTCAAGAATTGCCCCAAAAAGGCACATTTCGACTGTATGGATAGCATTATTCCCATAATGCACTGTCCATGTTTTATCCATTCTCGCAGCCTTTCTTTTTAATTTCATAGCAAGTTCAGTAGAAATAAAACATTCTGTAGCTCCAGTATCAAAAAGTACAACTACAGGTTTACCGAATAACTTACCCGTAACTTCTATGGGCGTCACTTGCTTTTCAGCTTGTCTGTTAGACACTGCAGCATGTATCCTATGCTGCTGTCCGCGATCATCCTTCTTCAGAGGACAGTGATTCACATAGTGGTCCTTTCCACAGTTGAAGCATCCTCCAGCTGGCCCTTTTCTAGGTTCAAATTTATTACCAGCCTTAAAGTTATCGTTCTGGCTTCCATAGGACTTCTGTCCAATGCCATTAACTTTTGGAAAGCTGTTCCGCACACTATTTACAGGTCTGTTCATCACAGGTTTCTTGTTGTTATCAACAACAATTTTATTTTTCACACCAAACCTTTTCCAAGGTCCCCTTTTTGGTGCAAGAGACGAAGAAAGATTAGGAATCTTCTTCCTTATCTCTTCCCTGTGAGCAGATATTGCTCTCAATTTCTGTTCCTGTCTGATTGCCTTTTCGACAACTCCATCCATGGTGGTTGGGCCGTGGACATCCACTTCGCCACCAATGATGGGATTTAGTCCCATTATGAATTTCCGTATTCTGAACTTATCGTCAGCTTGGTACTGCGGCACATACTTAAGGAGTTTAGTAAATCCTTCCCAGTATTCCGTCACCGACAGCCTTCCTTGCGACCAGTTCTGAAATTCAGTCATTTTCCTATCAAAATAGAGTTGAGGCAGCCATCTTTGCCTAAAATAACCCTTAAATTGATCCCAAGTTATGTCTGATTCGACAATATTCAGCTCAACCTTACGGTTGTCCCACCAGGATGATGCTTCATGAGAAAGCTGATATGCTCCCCATGTCGCTTTAGTCTCTTCGGAGAAGTTTCTTATTGCAAAGTATTTCTCCATTTCACTGAGCCAGTTCTCAGCTCCGTCCCCAAGAGTTGTTCCATCAAACTTTGGAGGACTTATTCTCTTTATATCATTTGTAAGTTCAGCTGCTAATCTTGCCCTTTTATTTTCAGGGGGATTAGGAGCAATTACATTATTATCATCAACACCCGGATTCCCTCCGTTGATGTTGTCCACAGGAGGCAGCTGATCATTTATTTCAGCTTCATTCCCCTCCTCTTCATTGCCCATTGATTGCTTTTCCAATACAGTCAAACGATCCCTCGTATCAAGTAGGGCAGCAAGGATTTCATCCAGCTTTTGGGCAGTTGCTGCTTCTCCACCCTGCAACGGGTTATTCGCAGCATTCCCTCTTGTCCTGACCATTTTCTGTTCAATAAGAAAATGTAAACTTTATTAATAACGTGGACTCATTAGGTCCAAGAGCTGCAACCTTCAGCTCTGATACCAAGATGTAACATCCCCATTTTAAAACACCAAAACAAGGGAAATTTTTTTTTTTTATATATATATATATATAATGTTCTCTGTTATGAATTATAAAATTCAAACACACGTTCAAGATTTAATAATTGTTCTCTGCCCAAACAACACAGTTTGGATCATACAATTTCTTTTTAAAACGAATGTTCCCTGTTCACATATTTACAATATGGAACACACATTCAATGCCATTCAATCTTATAACAGATTCTATATGCTGCTGTAAATGACTCGATGAACTACCGATCCTTCCATTTTCATGGCTCGGAGTTTCAACGATCCTTCATTTCATGACTCGGCAACAACCGATCCTTCATGTACATGACTCGGCAACAACCGATCCTTCATGTTTGTTTATGCATAGTATATTTTTATATACTTGTTCTCATAACCTTCCCCGGTTATCGAAGTGATCCATTTAAGAAGCCTATCTGAATATCTGTTACTGATATTCATCTGACATCCTGCATCTTAAATTAAGTGATAAGGACAACGCAACCAGCAATTGCGATACTTTGGCCAAAGATTTTCACCTGCTTTGCATGATCATATTCCTGAATGTGATACACATCTACTGAATACATCCTTCACTTCACTTCACCTGTTATCTAGAATGGCCTTTCCTAGTTCCTACCAGTCCTCATCGTTCAAGTTCCGTTTAAAACCTTCGATTCCAGCTAGTAATGTGAACAGGTATAGGAAGGCACTCCTGGTAACTAAAGATACGTAGACATACGGTGTCGTTACCCCACGACTCCGTGTGTCTGATTATCTTTAGTATTCCGGAGTCACTCCGTATACCAGATCATACCCTATCTCCACCCCAGCCTAAGATCTACACATTCAGCCTATGTATTCTAAATGTTTTAATTCGGGAGGGCATTGCTATATGTCAGCTGCAACATTGTGTCATCATGAAGACCCCGTCTTCATGAAGACACCTTGCTGTAGCTGGCATATGCCAATGTCCTGCAGAATCCTCCCATCGAGAATACACATCCTGCCCAAGTGACTTAGCCACGAGTTAATAGTTTAAGCAATTTTCAGCATCCACGCTGATCCCTTGATCCTCGTTCCGTTGCAGTTGTATATAACTAAGAGGGACTAAACTGTCCATTAGTTTGCCAAGTATCGTCTCCTTCGTATTCAAGGGCTACATTTCCTTACTTGGTTCATTTCTTAATCATTGGATTAAGCAGTCCGTACCGACAGACGTAATAAGTTTAACCTATTAAACTTAGCCAAGATGTTTCCAACTGCAACTAATTTCATAATATTAACTTATTAGACGTCATCCAAACGAGGTCTAATCTTCGAGAAATGAATGCAGACAGGCATCAACCATAGGACGCAATGAAATCCATTTTTTTTTTTCATTACAGTATATAGAAATACAATCATTTTTTTTTTGCATAGAATTCAATCAAGTGGAAACTATGTCAACAGTCCGTATAAGAAGACCAACAGCATTCATATAATCACAGTGAAACCACCTTATTCTTTCAACAAGTAGAGACGAAATCCATAGATAACTTTAAGAAGGAAAAACAGTTATCTTATTCCCTATTTCACGAATACCCAATACGTATTCGCTTAGTTCCTACTCAAGAAAAGGTACAACAATGATATTATTGCCTAAACTTCCTATGGTCCGAGTTAAATTACTCACAGTAACCCGAATGCCACTTCCATCCAAAATCCAAACAGTACAAGAAGAAGGGTCTACTTTCTTAAAGAAAATTTCAATAAGAACTACTTCATCAACCATTATTCCCTTCCTTTCAGTTTATTAACAATAAACGGTTGTTCATTAGTGGAAACAACTCATAAAAAGAAAGTGTACAGTCACAAGATATATATATATATATATATATATATATTCAAGGGATTTCCCAATACGGTCAAACGTCCAGCACACAGGAAGATACATCATTTGAAATTTACAAGACAATAAAACTCAACAGTCAAGACAATATTTCCATATTGTTTTCAAATGACAGCAAGATCCAACGAAACCCATTTCATAGAAATATACATGGCTGTATCTTCATTTTTCCCTTTTTGTTTACATGCAAGGACAATTCCCCATATAGCAGCAAGAAAAGATTGCACTTAAAGAGACAATTTCGCCACAAGGGTGATTGCACAGCCTATTCCAATTTTGAACAACACGAACAGTGAAAGGAATATCCACATTCCAACCCATTTATAAAGTCAACAATCAAGACTGAAAATCATTTCCAACATGATTCGAGCAAGAACAAATCAAGGCAGAACAACCAGAATCAAATCTCATTAACATTTCCCAAAGAAAAGAAGCAAGAACCAATAAAATCCATTTCCAAATCAATTCAACAACAATCATGCGATCCCAACCCAAGAGCAGGGTTGTTTTAATGAAACATTTAATCAAAGCAAAGATTTTAAAGAGAAGGGCTTAACGTTCCTGAAACCTCTTTTCCAGAGCTCGAAGAAAACGTTGTTTGCCATGTTTTTCCTTCCACAGCAACAGCACAAACTCTCCAACACTTCCTTCCTTCTTCAGGCTTAACAACAGCCTCCAAATCTCCACAAAAATGTCAAATGCCAAGAGCTGATTCGACCAAACCAGACCAAGAACCAAATACAGAGCAACTTCACAAAAGGCTCGAACCAACAAAAATGAAAATCAATTTTTTCCTCATGCTGTTTCCAAGGCAAGCTGGTCGCGAGGACCAAAAACCATTAATGCAATAAAGGCTTGGCCTTTTTCCTTATTTTCCACGCCACCGCCACTTGGGTTGGCGAGTTTTAAATTTCAAAATTTCCATGCAAACTGAATTTAGCCATAACTCCAAATAGATACCTCTATTTCCTACCTGCCCCGCCAAAATTGGCACCGTCCACGAAGGGACAGTTCATTTAACTCCAATGAATGCCTCCTTCCCATCCTTATCCCTTTCTTCCCAAGGGTCTGCGTACCCCTTAGTTTAGGATTAGTTTAGGTTACATAACTCATTCGACCTAGATCTTAGTTAAACCTTAGGTTTTAGAATTTAGGTTTATTTTTCCCTCTTTTTTTTTTTTGTAATTTAAAAATCCACTTAGGATAGTAGTGTAGGATGTATGTTAGGTCTTAGGGTTAGTTTAGGTTTAATTCACACTAACCATTAACACTAACAACTTCCTTCCAGCCCCATACTAACATTCACGTTAACGCAGAGCAGGACGTTCCGTCCTTTAAATTACATGCCAAGGTCACCCGTGTCCAGGGGTTTCTCGCCCCACGAGGTCCCAAATTCGACAGTACAGGGTTCAAGAATCGAACCCCTGTCGTTGGCATTTTCGTGCTAGCTATTCACACCGGTAATCAGGCGCTGCACGCTCATAACAATTTCAGTCCAGTTCAAGTGTGAATTAACATAGAAAACACAAGAGGACCTCAGCATACTTGGATCAATGGAATTGATTCAGGGTATGCTGTCAATCAGCACAAGAGCAAATAATTATACGACAATCTTTCGTCACATCAGCAAACACACAAGTACAATATTTGATGTCCCATGCAATAAATCACAGTATGCAAGAATCCAAATTAGCAACACATTCTCTTAAGATCAAAACATATCTTAACATGTTTGCTTTCATTCCAAGAGCTATAACAGTATGTAAAACATTCACCAAGTTAACATACAAAATCAGAGTGTTACAGACCAGATCCTTTATTAGTTGGGCAACCAAATGCTCTGTCAAAAGAGATTCTAAATCCGTTTTCAGTTGGCCAATCGAACACTAACACTGTATCGGCAGGAAAAAAAAAATCCAAAAGCAGTATAGAAAGAGGGCAATATTACTTATATTAACTAAGATATTGAACATGTGCCCGTAAACAATGCTTATTACCCCATATGATGATGGTAGTAATTTTGTTGGTGATACAATTTTGCTAGATGTATTCACCGAAGTCTTCCTATGTAGTCTCTAAAGTTATATAGTGCAATATAAATTTTGCGTATGTAATCAAAATACTTTCTAGCCGTCCATGTATACAATTAAACTTATGTTAATATATCAGTATGATGATGCTCTATATTTTACACCCTATTTGGTGGTGTAATAAGAATACTCATATTAATTTTGTGTATGTAATCAGAATACTTTCCAGGCGTCCATGTATACAATTGAACTTATGTTAATATATCAATATGATGATGCTCTATATTTTACACCCTATTTGGCGGTGTAATCAGAATACTCATATTAATTTTGCGTATGTAATCAGAATACTTTCCATTGTTCTATGTATACAATTAAACTTATGTTAATATATCAGTATGATTATGCTCACTATTTTAATAGTGCAGTGTTTAAAAACATTAAGGATCATTGCATGAGTGAGAACCCTCTCATCTCTGCCTTTTCTTCTCATCTTCGTAGCAGGCCAAGCCAATGCCAATGAAGAAGTCGGTCAGGAGTGTAGAAAACCCACGCACCCACTGATCTGCAAGATCCCAAGAAATGGTTGCTCGAGCTCTGCAACTGAACACACCAAAAACAACACTGAATGAGCTCCAACTCCATTTCCCGTGAAATCCCATGGCGCGATTTGGCGGTGGTAGGGTCCATAAACCAAACTGCGTGCATTAACGGCTGGTGGGTGAGCATTCAATGCATGACGGTAGCCAGGACAACAACTGGCGTGGCGAATGGCGTGGTGTTTTTACTCGACCAGGTGGCAGTGACATGGTGCAGTGACTGTGCAAAGATAGGGTGCACCACAACCGGTGCAATGTGTTACAGCAATGCAGCCCGTGGGAGCAACATGTATATATGAACCATGGAAGACACTTCAAACATTTAGACTCAATATCGAGAGAACGCTAACACAGAAGCGAGCAATTACAACAGAAAACAATGTAAATGGCAGTAACAGAGAGTGGTAATGCCAAAAATGATGAAAGTTATCTTCAAACTTTGAAAGCCAAAAAAGGCATTTGGCCCATGATGGAACCAGAAAGACACTTTAAGCTAGAATACAATTTTGGGCAATAAAATTCCATAGAAAGAAAGACATTTGTATACAGCAACTGAGATATTATCTCTGGTGGTGAGCTTTTATGCCAACCCTCAACAATTTGCAATATTTATTCCTATTATCTAAATCGGTTCTGTCCACAAAAATCTATCTATAATTAGACCTAGAAATTGCTTAAAGGGGTAATTGGGTATTAGAAAATATATTACTTTAAGTCCAATGATGAGGTAATGCTGCTAAGTACTTTAAAAAACAATTGGGTACTGATACAAAAAGAAAACAATTGGATACACTAAGAGGTGAAGCAGAAATTACTAGATATCTTCATTAAAGTTCCTCTTGTTTCTATATAAACACTAAAAAAATTGGGTACTGATATGTTTCTAACTCGCACTAAACAAGATACTGTTTATTCAGTTCCTCTTGTTTCAAAATATACAAACACTAAAAAAACAATTTCTAGATATCTTCATTAAAGTTGTACTAAAATTTCAATTTTTTGAAATTCTGAGATGAAGGAAATTCGGAAGCCGAATGTTTGTAATGCAGAAGAAATCAATCTTTCCGTACCATTTTCCACAGTGATAGTATGAAAAGAAACGTATGTGGTTTTTCCCATCCAAAGTAGCAGGCACTCCGTGCCAAATGGGACGGTAGGAAAACCTTAACCAACACCGTGTCGAAACCCTATAGGCATATCAACGGTTGGTCTGTTTTCAATGGTTTTGCAAGCGCATGGAGAAGTCACTCACCGTTGATTTGCACAGTGTAGGTGGATCCCCGACTATAAATAAACACCTATCGGTGTAAATATTTGTTAGAGGTTAAGAATAATTGAGATAGAAGAAGATATTACTTGAATTTATTGTATAAAGGGAGTGTCAACTGCACCTCCAAAAATATAAGGAGAAATAAAATGAAAAATAACAATTCTAAAAGGAAAATCGGTCTCTAATTAGCAACTGAACATGAGCTCGCATAAACGCATGGCACTCATAAATGCATTAACAGACATAAACGCATTAAAAGTTATAGTAATCCCATTAACAGTAATTAGCAACTGAACATGAGCTCGCATGGCACCCATAAACCCAAGACTGGCGCTCATAAACAAGACAAATACACCAACGATTTTAAGCTTGGATTTGTAAAATAAGATGGGTGAAAAAACAAATTTCTTTTGCTGAATGGCAAACAAAAAACTTTCCATAGTAGTGCAGTGTTTAAAAACACTAAGGATCATTGCCTGAGTGAGAACCCTCTCACCTCTGCCTTTTCTTCTCATCTTCGTAGCAGGGCGAGCCAATGCCGAGGACGAAGTCGGTCAGGAGTGGAGAAAACGCACGCACCCACCGGTCTGCAAGATCCCACGAAATGGTCGCTTGAGCTCTGCAACCGAACATGCCAAAAACCAGACTGAACGAGCTTCGTCTCCATTTCCCATGAAATCCCATGGCGCGATTTGGCGGTGGCAGGGTCCATAAACCAACCCGCGCACATTAACGGCTGGTGGGTGAGCATTCAATGCATGGCGGTAGCCCGGACAACAACTAGCGCGGCGAGTGGACAACACTTGGTCCCATGCAAAAAAACCAACTTTTTTGACATCTCCACAAATGCGGATCGTCCACGTGGCACTGGGGTGGTAGTGAGGTGGCCGTGTAATGTTGGAGGTCAAGAATTTGGTGATGCATCCATTGGTGGTGTTTTTACTCGCCCAGGTGGCAGTGACGTGGCGCGGTGACTGTGCAAAGATAGGGTGCACCACAACCAGGTCCTCTCCCCTACCCTACTCTTGTAGAAAGAAGTGTGTTGTGCAATTAATTGGACCTAAAAATAGGGTTGTGATATGGAAATAGAGTACTAGGATAAGAGTTGTGCTTTCAGGATAAATCAATTGATTTTTTTTTAAATCTTCGTCTCTAAAATTTGTAATTGAGAATTCATGAAAACCCCTGAATACATTTGTATAATTAGATGTGTTGATCACCTACTTTTGTTTAAAAATAGATTTAAAGTCGCATTTTAGGATTATTAATAATAATTCATTCATGATCTTCTTTTACTTTAGCTTTTTCTCCAAACAATTAGCAATAAAAAAGGCTTAATTTAAAATATCCTCCACTTGATGTCTATGACTTTTTTAATATTTAAAACTTTAAAATTGTTGCATATCTAAATATATTAGAAGTTTGTAAAAACTTTTAATTGAATTTAATAATAAAAATCTAAATTTATTATAAATTCTCCACTAATTGCATTCTCTTTCAAGTCTATTACAATTAAGTGGTCACTTTTATCGATTGTAAGATATTTAATTAAATTAGCAATCGCATGTGTATAATGCAATGTGAACGCCGAACATTATATGTTATTAGATTTAGAGGGATAGTTATTACTTTTGTAGTTGATGTTGATAATGGGTGTGATATGATTTTCTATTAAAGCCAAAACAAATGTTGCAAAGTACATTGGAAGGGATGCTAAATAAGAGTTAGTTGTGTAATAATTGAATACAAATGTAAGTGAGACATGTAAGTTCGCTAACACTCACTTTTGAGAATGTAGTGAATGTGAAGTGTTGATGTCAAAGTAGATTAAAAGAACGACCAAGCGCCTTACATATTAACTCTCTAAGAAACATAAATGAGACAAAATATGCAAGCATATATAAATGAAGCTTAAATGGTTAGGGTGCATTCTAGAGTGCTTTAGTTCTCTCTTCGTTGGGCTCGTCTTGTAGGATTTTGACATGATTGATAAGTCATAGACTTATGGAGTAACACCTGTTGTTAAAAATCCATGCAAGTTAGCAAGGAATGATGCATTGTTTGATAACATACAAATGCAAAAACATTCGAAATCAATAAACCATATTCAATTGAAATTCATGTGGAGTTCCAATGGAAATTACGCGTAAGAGGTAAAATTTTGAGAATCAAAAACTGCATATGTTGTTGAAGGAAAAGAAAATTAGTTATATGGAAAAATATAGTACATTCATAAAAAGTATAAATTGTGGCTTCATGGTTGTCTCTCTCAATTGCTTTATTACTGGGAGAGGAATTGTATATGCAAAGCAGTGAATCTTGATCAAGATTTTTATCAGTGGCATTGTCTTGTTGATGATGTCCTTCCTCATTATCAAGAATATAGGATTAAACTTGTAGAGATTGTTGTCTTTCAAGTGTCTTTTTTGTAATATCACATTTCACCTTTTCTGCATGTGCTATTTATTATGAAACTTTTTCATTATAGGGATTCTCTACAGTAGGGGCAACATCTTCCTCCATTGGATATGTTCCTTCTAATCGAGATTCAAAATAAGAAAATATATTGTCTTGAGCAACTTCTAATGCATCACCCATTTCAATACACTTTTCTATTTTAGAAGTAAAGGACTTGATCCCTACATCCTCATACAAGGCTATGGGGTTTTTTGAACCAAGTTCACTTTTTTTAATAACATGTTGGCAAAGTTATTTTCAATTATCAATAAAAGCTAATGCAACATGTTGTAGAATTTTTTGTCTTTCATATATCTTAGTTGTATCATCATTTATCTCATTTCCTATATTTGTATTTTCTTCAGCAGGCTCTTCAATATAGGTTTCCATTATTGAAGGGGTCGCATCTTCCTCCACCGGTTATGTTCTTTTAGATCTAGTTTCAAAAGAAGAAAATGAATTTCCTTGGGGAAATTTTGATGTAGTGGAATAACCCCTTTTATTCTGTCTTTTCATTGTAGATTAAACTTCTTGAAAACTAGATCCTCATTTTCTCCCAAAGATTATTTGGATTCATGTTCGTTTCGTGCTTCAAACTTTTTATAGCACTTGTAATGGCATGTCATAGCCTTCACCTTTGCTTACCTTAGTTAGCCATAAGGGTGATTTTTTTTTCTGGTCAAAAAATCGTATGCCACAATTGGGAAAGGAAGTCAACTATGTAGACCTAGTTTTGGTGTCAATAGCAGAATTGCAAGTCTCGTTTTTAGTCTTACCACTTAGATTTTTAGGTTGCTTATGTCAATCATTGTAGTTGATATATTGTGTGTTTTCACCATAATAGAAACATGTGTCCAATAGATTGTGCCACTTAAAAGCCAAGTATATTTTCAAGACTTAACAAGATTTATTTAGAAGAATAAGGGAAAATATATTTTCTGATATTGAAATCTTGAGATTTTCAAGAAAACCCTTATCATTGAAAACAAGATAGTACAAGGAATCCGACTAAGTACTAACCAACCCTTGTATACATTGGTAGTCTATATAATACTAAAAAAAAGTAAAATACAAGATGAGTGATTGCAGTTAAGAAATTACGCACAACCATTAGATTTTGTTCTTCCTTCCACATTTCTTCCCAACACTTCATCAATTTTATGGACCTGCCCATATATACAAAAGAACATTTTTGTAAATTCACTATTCTCTCCATTGTGGCCCCATCCAAAATAGGACAACTGGTGATATCAAGATGCAACGAAGATACCATGTTTTCAAATTCACACAACAATGTTGACAATGACAATTTTTTCTGCAGTAATTGATGCAGAGATGGCAATGCCTTTAGACCTCAGCTATCTGTTAAAAAAACATTCCTTCAAGAAACTTACCGGCCAAAATCACCCGGCAAAGCACCAAATCTAATGAAATATTTTATTTGTAACTTATCTAACTTCTTCAATCACACATAGCTATTAGGAAGACAAATAAATAAGTTGCAAGAATCTAATGAGAGATCTGGGAGGCATAGAAAGTTTCCAATACTCTAAAGAAGTTCTACTAAACTGTCCAGTGAGTCAGAATGGAGGACTGCATGCAAAGATTTCCTAAGCTTTCTGGCAATCACTGCAACTTTATTGATCTTTTAAAATCTAGTGTTTGTAAGGAAGATAACCCACCCAGGTCCTCACGAAGTTCCTTCAAATTCTCACACTTTGAGATGTCCAAGACTTGTAATGAAGTCAACATTCCAAGGTTACTCGAATTTTCTAGGTTTATGCATCCACTTAAATTCAATCTTTGCAGACAAGATAATCTGGCTATGTCTTGAGTCAATCCCCTCAAATTCTCACAACATGAAATGTCCAGCTATTGTAGTGCAATCATCTTTCCAAAGTTAGCATGTAAAATTTTCACACCATTGCATTTCCTTAAATTCATTTTTAGAATTGAAGATAATCCACCCATGCCCTCAGGTAGCTCCATCAAATTATTACAGAACGAGATATCCAGCTCTTGAAGGTCAGTTAACATTCCAAAGTTGCCAGGTAACTTTTCCAAATTGGAGCATTGGCTTGAATTGAATCTTTGCAGGGAAGATAACAGGCCAAAGTACTTAGGCCTGCTATTTACAGAGCAATATGAGGCTTGGCTTGAATTGAATCTAGAGCAATATGAGATATTTACCTCTTCAATTGAAGTCAACTTCATAATGTCAAATCTTTGCAGAGAAGATAACATGCCAAAGTCCTTAGGCAGTGCCACCAATCCAAAGCAATATGGGATATTTACCTCTTTAAGTGAAGTCAACTTCACAATGTCAGCTGGTAACTTTTCCAAACTATTACACAATTTTGAGTTTAGACTCAAATAATTCAATTAGCATAGTGACCCAAATTCTTCCAGCCCAAAGTTCAGATTAGTACAATACTCTGTATTCAGATGCTTCAATCTAGCAAGCTGCCCCAATCCTTGCAGAGAATATTCCCATTCACGTCCCCATAGATCTAGTCTCTCAAGAGCAGTGAGGTGACCCAATCTTTGAGGTATCAGGCTGCAGTTACTCATCTTCAGAGTTATCAGAGGTGCTGGAAACTTGATCCTTCTGGAAGTATAAAACACTTAAACCATTTCACAACAACAATGAAGTCTTCTAAAGATCTCAGATTTTGAAGCAGAAACCTTAGTGGAATCTCACCATCAAGATACACATCTTGATGTATAATATGATATACACATTTGAGTGTCAGAGGAGGCTGCACAAACAAACAATTCACAAGATTAAGCTTTATACAATATCTAAAAAGAAGAATGAAAAGTACAAAAAAGGGCCAGCTTTGTAACTGATCACATACCACAGGCAAGTCCCTGCCTGGCTCAGACATGATGTTGAAAGCCACAAGCTTCTCCAGTTTTGAAGCAAACAAGAATAAACAAACAATGCCCACAAAAGGCTACCACTCATGATATTAAATCTGCAAATATTATGTATTCATGTTTAGGACATTGAAAAAAGTCCCCATAAATCAGAACATTTCAACCCCATGTTTTGGCATCAATCAAGAAATTTTCAAACCCTGATAGGCTAATAAGTACATCAGCTGAATAAAAATTTCCTAAGGGAGGCAAAAGGAACCCCGCTAATATTCAATAAGAACAAAAATATCCAAATTCACCCATAGTATTCCACAAACAAAAACAAAACAAAATTCAAAACTGAATCAATCAAAATTGACCATAAGTGTTCAGGTGTTGTGGTGAAATGGTAATGGGGAACATGCATAAGAGCTTGACCAAGTTAAAACCCTCCCACTGTGTATAACACAAAGTTTACCCATGTAGGTCACATTCCACTTTGATCCATGTTTACAAATCTAAAGATTGTAAGAAACCCAGAAAAATCGGCCCACATGTCAAGACTCAAAACTGAGTAATCGTGATCATAAAATCACAAACAATGACAATTGCCCTCTTGCCAATGCTAAATTCCAAAAACTATTTAGTTTTAGATCCTATACGTAAAACTTCATTTCGTTACCAAAATAACAATGTACAATCCAAGTCCTTGAGAGCCTTACCTGCACAATGAAAGCCGAGAAGACAAATACAAGAACAAATTTTCCCCTTTAACAGCACACCACGAATAATTGTTGAAGCCTCTAATTTTTTTGTGAAAAATAGCAAAACCCACCTACAAGAACAGTACAAATTCTGATACAATACAGCAATGCAAAAAAACCGATACATAAATAATGGATTGGCTCTGCTAAGAAAAAACAGTGACAAGCGCTACTAGGTGCCTATGCGATTGCAAAAAAAAAAAACATAAAAAAGCCCACGCCAAAAACATCGAGATGTGAGGATACGCTGTTACACACCCAACTCAACCCTAATCTTGCACAAACCCTAACATCTGCATGGGTGAGTGACATGAACTATTTGCCTTAGGTTACTTGCAAAAATTACAAGCCGTGTATATTAAGTAAATAAATACTGCACAAACCCTATGAATTCAAGCAAAACTCTACTAAAAATAAAGAGAAACGTTCCATCAAATTGACACAATTAATAAGAATGCATATCCAATAGTAAATGTTTGAAAGCTCTCAGTGACGACCAAGTTCACCCACAATAGAGGAAATTAAAGAGGGTTGCCAATCCCTGCTCGTAGCCGATCCATAATCCCGATCAATATCGTCCCCTCTCAGGTAAACACCCTCTGGTTAAATGAGAATTCAGGGTTCATTACAACAACAAATCTGGTTATCTTATTGACACAGTTTATTCTCCTAGGACGGAAAACCCCATGCAACTGCCATTGTGTGTTTCCATTTAACAGTTAAAAACAGGAAAACCGCCGTCAAATTTAATTGTGTTAAAAAATGTTTAAAAGGCCGTCAAATTTAACATCGTTGTAGAAATGACCAGAAAGGCCTTTCCCATAAGGGGAATGCCTTCGGCGTAATAAAGAATGAATCTTTATCTAATTTATGTGCAATATTTAAATTGTATAACTCCTATATTTAAATTATTGTTGTTAATTTAAGAAACAACAGATATTACATTATTGTCAAAGTGTCGGAAAAATAAATAAATTTTACAGCGGGTCATAAGGGATTCTTGAATGTGTGGAACCTTAGAAACTAGTTTTTATCCATTGGGCATAGAGTGTTAACATCAAATTTTTCATACAAGCTCTAAACCTCAATATAAATTAAAATCTTCTTATATAAGTTTCCCGGAAATGTGCTCGAGTCATGCTAACAACAATTAAAAACAATTAAAAGCAAATAACTGAAAGCCAATACATGTGCAGGAGCCAGCTGAAATTGCTGTAAGGTGATGCCGATATTGCTTAAACATCTTATTCGCTAAAATGAAACTGCACTAATTGTTGTGATTTAAATCTAAACTAGCAATCATGGAAATGAATCTTCCCATCAAGATTTCCCTTTATAAGCTATGAGTTGAAACTAAAATTGAACTTTGGAGTGTTTCCTGTCTTGATTTGGGCCATTTTTCATCCAAAATGTCCATCATCAAGCTTAATAAGAGATCAAACTGAAAATGTCTTCTTTTCTCTTCATTCTGACTCAAAAACGACTTTTCAAACTCTGATTTTTTCTCAGCAAAGTTAAGTATGAGACTCCTCAATCTACAATTTCTATTGAGAACTCCTTGCAACCATGAAATCTTGAAATTCTGAACTGCACATCTCATTGAACTGCTGCAACTGATGAAGTTCTTGCTGATTTTGAGATGCATGAGTATCTCTTAGGTCTATTCTGATCAATTCTGCTGCAACTCAGTAGTATGAAGACCTCTTTCGGCTTCTCTGATTGTTCTTAGAATTCGATATGAACTTAGACTCAAATTCTTCATTGTCCTTTCTTATTGGAACAACGCTCTGAACACTACAGCTCTCCTAATCTGCGAGTTTTCCTTTATTAAAGGCAACGAGAGAACTTGTAGGGCTCGAACAAACATCCAATACAAGGATAAAAGCACGAGTATGTACGAATAGAACATGAAATAAAAGGGAAATACAAGAAAAAGGAATGAGAACGGAGATATGTTACACATGCACGATTTTCCTCTTTAGAGATTAGGGGAATCTCTTCGGGTACATCCCATTAGCTAGGATGAGGTTTGGATCTCCATAAGTGTGACAAGCTCAAAAACATTACTTTGCTTGCACTCGGTGATTTGGTACGGCCCACTTGAAAGTGACCCAAACCTAGCACGCCTACTAGGTTTTTTCTCTTTATTCATCCCACTTAAGGTCAAAATATTCTTCCTTGAAATCTCGTGGGCCTTATCAAACATTATATTGATGGCTTGTTGATTGCTTTGGGACTTCTTCCTTGCTCTATCTTCGTACTCATCAAGCTTGACCAATGTCGCCAATCAAATAGTCATAGAATCATGGTGCTAAAGCCCCATATGTTGTGCGAACTCCCTTAATTGCAAGAGGTAATTTTGGTTCTTTTCCATCAGCCAACATATACAAAGAGTTCCTAGGGGCTTGTTTAGGAGTAATTCTATTTGCCCATAGAGCTGCTCTTACTTTGGTATGTCATTGCCTTTGATTGTCTTTAATTCTTCTTTTCACAATCTTGATCAAATTGTTGTTTGTGGATTCTATGAGCCCATTCCTTTGGGGGGTAGTAATTGGAAGAAAACTTTAGATAAATGACATATTTGTGAGCAAACTTTAACATCTTTGTTCCTATAAATTTTTTAGCATTATCAATAATAAATATGTTAGGAACTACATGAAGGAAAAACCGCTCTTCTCGAATAATGTTGACTTCTTCACTCATGTTGAGTTAGACTTTCCATGATTTGTAGTGAAGATAAAAGAAGAAGAAGCAGACCCCTTACCCTAGCTCTGACACCACCTCCAGTAGCAATGGATTTTGAAATCTAAGCCTCAATGGCCTCTCCCATATAATATAGATATCTATCTTTTGTCATTTTGTAAATGAAAGCTTTTATGGTCTTGTCACGGGCTTGTGTGGCTCTTGATGTAACTATCTTATCTGTTCTTTCATGGGCCCGTGCAACACTCTATGTAATTATCTACTTATAAATAGCCTCAATTTACTAATAAAAAAAATGTGATAGGAAGTCTAAACCTTGTAACAATGTTTTTGTAAAATTCTATGATGACATTTTTGCTAATTCCTTTAGAGGTACTGCCTCGGTCCATCATGTGAAGTAGTCAGTGACTATTGAGTAAATGGATGGTGTACTAAAATTGGTTGCAATGGAAGAGGGGGCTTTCTTGTTTCTACTTGAGAAAAACAAACATTCTTTGCACTTCTTAACACAAATGAATTAGTATGAGAACATGGTTGGCCAATATAACCAACTCATGAATTTTGTGGCCGTGGTTTGTAAGAGAAGCACCCTCCTAAAGATCATTGATGAAACTCATGCAAAACTTTCTCAACTCTTTATGGTATAATGCATATGAGAAGAACACCATCGAAGGGCAACTCATTGACCTCCAACTCATAATGAATTGCTTGAAGCTTGAAATATCTTTTCTTGGTTATGTCAAAGCATGTAGGGGTATTGTCATGTTTCCAAGTAGTTAACCATTTGGTTGATCCAATTCCCTTCTTCACCATTCTCTATCGTAATATGATTATTGTGGACAAAAATCAGCTCTTGAGAGTTGTCCAAATATTTTGATAGGTGTTGGTACAAAGCTCTTCTTCTCACTATCTTGGTGGATTGGATCTTGGTGCCAAGATCTATGATTTTGGTAATCCATACAACCCTTTTCTAGCCTATTTCACTACTCATGATTTAATCGTTCACAGTTGGGTGAGATACAAAAGATTGTATTTTATTGTGAGAAAGAAGATGTTTAGATTTTTTCAGAGCTCTAAAAAATGAATAACTGTATTTCAATAAAATTGCACTTCACCACACAATCCTTGAGAGTTTGGCTCATGAATGCAATATGATAATCTCATTCTTTCTTATCTTATTATGTCAAAACAATTACCATGATGTTTTCTCCTCTAAAAGCATAGAGAATGAAATCTTCATCAAAATTGGGGTTGCATAATAATGGTTCCTTAGTAATGAATTCGTTGATTTGATCAAAAGTTTATTTTCCTTTAAGAGTCTTTCTAAACACTTGATCTTTTTCAACATTCATGTGATTTGCTTTACTAAACCTGCAAAATCAGAAATAATCTTTTTCACAAAGTTAACTTTTAAAAGAAAAGATAGTATAACCTTATTGTGAGATGGAAAGGACAACCCAAGTATGGCTGAGATTCTATTTGGATCAATTTCCAAAATCCTTTTGGACACATTTTTCCCAAAGCTCGTCTCTGCGAAAAACAAAATGGGTTTTTTGGGATTCAATGAACTCCCGAATTCCCCGCATCTTTCAAATATTTGTTCCAAATGTAGGAGATGGTCTTCCTATTTTTTTTAAAAATATAGGGATGACATCTAGATAAACTAGAATGATTTTTTCAATCAACACTTTGATGGCTATATTTGTTGGTCTTTGAAAAATTGCTCATACATTAGACAAACCAAAAGGCATTCTCTCACAAATGAATGTTCCCCAATTCAATTGTGAGTGTAGTTTTGTATCAGTCTTTCTTTCATATCCAAACTGATTATAGTTTGAAAAACCAACCAACAATGAAAATATATTTTCTCTAACAACTATTTATAAAATATGAACCATGCACGGCAATGGACAAATGATCCTTCAAAGAATCCTTGTCTATATATTTGAATCTTTCTCCATTGGTCAATTTTATCATTTGAAATTTCTTTGTGAGAGTCATCAACATCCGCAATGTGGTCTTCTTCTCTTCTCTCATATTGAATAATACAATCAACCTCTTGAGGGTTTGAATCAAATTCTTCCATATGATATTGAGCTATTGGTTTAACTCCAATTATGACCTTGGTACCATACCATGGCTCGAGAATTATATGAGACCAGTCTAAAGAAAAATATCCTTCCACTTTATATGTGAAATAGATAGATAAACAAATTGCAAACATGGGAGGAAGAACAATAAGTGAAATTTCTTGAGAAACAACAATACTAGGAAAAACCTATATAGGGTTAGAGTCAATTCCTTGATTACACCCATTGGTTCGATGGATATGCCATAAAATTGAACCACTCATTTTCTCATTGGAGTGTAGCTTATACCAATGCATCAACGATCTATTTGGGCATTGATGAACTATTGAGACCATTATCTATCATGTAATTGTGAGCTAGGTGGTTTCGAATAATCAACAAGATGTAGAAAGGAGGAGGCTTGGGTTGATTGGTCTTTATCTTTTTATTGTTAGATTGATAAACTATGGTGGGCTTTGAAACTTCCTTTTTTTGGACCTCGACACATCAGTATACCTACAACGCTTCTTGTAATAGATTCGTTTGTTCCAGAACAACAAGAGTGTCCCATAGAGTCATACTCAAGCTGGCCTTTTCCATCTATTCTACATATTGAGCAATAGTGGTTGAAGTATTTGAGAGATACATGGAATCTATTCTTTATTTATTAAGCAATATAAAAGCCTTTGATTGCCAATACTTTTGAGAGCTTTTTTGTCATCCTATTGTAGATACGTAATTTTGAACCTCTTTTACCAATAAAGCTTGTGCATTCTCTTTTGGAATGAATATACTTTTTTGGCATGTTTTCTCCCTCCAAAACCTTATTTTAAACCTTTTTAGACTCCTATATTTGGTAATTAGGTGCTTGATAAACACTAATTTGGTTTATATCCCTTATTTACGACTTGCAAACAAAAAAATCTTAAACACACTATCCTATTCCCTCCAAACGCTTGCAAATAATTCCTATTCTCTTACTTTGTTGTTTAAAAACCTTTATCACTAATCTCATTGCACATAAATACAATACATCCACTGTCAGACTTCTCCATATCTCCACTTGCTACATTCTATTTCCTTGGACACTACCATCCATATTTGGACAAAACTGTCATATGGTTTATCCCTTTTTGATGGTTCTTTCCTTCAAGGGGCAATGATCATATTTTCTTATGTTTGTTGTATCTCCCCTCAAAGTCAGCCTTAATGCAAATTATAACCCACAAAATGGTATAAAAGAAAGTTATATACACTCATTTACTCACTTGGCATTCTCAAAAGATCCAATAACAAATACATATTAAGTCTTACACAAAGCTGCCATAATCTTCCCTAAATCAAGAACATACATTTGGAGTATCCTCAATACAAGTACAAAGCACTCTAAACTAGGTTAAGAGTGGACCACACCAATTCAAGAGCATCTCAAATTCAAATCAAGCACTATTAAGCACCTACAAACCAAAGGGAAATTTAAGGGTTTTAGTCTAGTGAATACATATCTACAAGCACTTTATTTTGGTACTCCACTTTAGCACTTTATCCAAAACTCAAGAAGGATACATTTTAAATATATTTAATTGCACCCATTATTAGTGTTGAGGCACAAGGGAAAACATAGGGGGAGAAACTCTAGATTTGCATTCACTCTTGCATGAACACTAGGAAAACTACATGGAGTTTTAACCCCTGATTTGGGAAATGTAGTGCAACACTTGGTCAGAAACAACAAGGGGCCATTAAGGGTAGTCCAACTCCACCACACACCACTTTTTGTTATCTAATGCCTATTTGAATGCTAGTGTAAGAAACTACAGGTTTTATCATTACATGTGCATGAACAAAAAGTTGGAATAAGAAAAAGTGTAGGAAACATTTAAAAATAGAGATGAAAGAACTAGATCAAAGTAGAAGTGTAGAACAATGTTAGACACTAACATGAAACAGGACATAAGTTCAACATGCTAGTGTCCAAATGTGACACTAATGTTCAGCGAGGATCCATGGTTTCATTTCAGAGACGAAGCACATTCAACCCTGTCACATCTTGTTTGACCCATTTCTAGATCTAAACCAACCTGTGAAGCAATAGAAAAGCTAAGTGAACTTATCCTCTTTTGTTTTACTATATTAAGCATGTTCCCTAATTTAATGAAAATTATTTATAGAATTTTACATGTACTATCAAATATGAATGTTAGAGCATTGATTTACTAATTTTATTGCACAATTTTACATTCAAGATTTTAATCCTAATTATAGCCCCCCTTAATTCTATATCAGGGTGAATAATTTGGTGAACATGCTTGTTGATATTACATATTCTTCCTTGACCTTTAGAGTTTAAGATAACTTTCTCTTGGGGATTTGTTTCATATTTCCATTATGATTTTTATATCTCTAATCTTATTTTTAAAATTTCCCCTAGGGTCTCATCCTTTTGATTTAATATAAATGTAATTAAGCCTTTATTTCAGAGTAACTACTATAATGTATGATGTTTCTATTAATTAAGTACAATAAGACACAATAAAATAAGCATTGAACAATGTAAAACCCTAAACAAGTGGAAGATGAGGATGACTTAGTTGATTATGCGCAACCTGGGAGTGATTTGGAGTGAGTAGATGCTGGAACATATTGAAAATAGTGTTATCAAGGCTCACTGAGGGTTCTGGAACTCAAAACTGTACATGACAGAAGTGCCCATAGGAGGATAGGAGTGCCCCAGGCACTAGTGATTATTCTGGGCACTAGTGATTGTGTGAATATTCAGGATTTGGTATTTTATGGACTGGAGGAGCTTCAATGTTGATCTTATTTTATTGCTTTGGTTTCACTACAATTTCGCTGGTCGTACCTATAATGTGTAAAACAAATGTCTTCCTACACATGTCCACAAACCACATCAAATCTAATAAAAAAGATGTAGAATGTGGAGTTGAACTGACCCAACGGTCACCCGAAGGGTGAAATTATAATTGAGTGCTACACTACATCTTAGAATCCATGTAGTTCTTTGTGCTTGTGTGTGTAATGATGCCCTAGGTTTCCCTTGTGCAAGCTACATGATGATAGCGGGATAGATGTAGATTGTATCGAGTATGTAAGGTGTGTGTGATGGAATAGAATGAACTCCCCTCCTATGTAGTGTATGCAGATAATACAACCCTTGTCCCTTGTATGGATGTGCTAGATGCGTTCCTTGTAATTCTCTTGTGCCTTTGTACAAGCTTAGGTGGTGATAGATAATGCTTGACCCCTTTATTTGAGAGTAGTAACTAAGTATATATATGATTCCCTTGTTATAATTTCATAATTGACAAATGAAAGGCCAACCCAAGTATTAAAAGGTGACCAAAAGGTGAAAAGGACCCAAAAGAGTAAGAAGAAGATAAGGAAGGTTAGAAGCACGCAGAAGGGACAGGAGTGCTTGAACGCTTATGTCCTAGCTAGGCATTAGTGCCCGAGGTCATCAAAAGATAAATCAGCTAAGTGCCGACAGAGCTGTAAGATGTGTAAAACATGTAAAGTGCAAGAAATAACGTAATCAAAGAGCCAAAATAAGTTGTTAGTTTTCTTGCTTAGGAATCATGTATACATTAGTATACTTTAGGACCTAGAAATCTACCCAAGTGCATAGATTTTGTGTCTACACCTTTTTATAACTATTCTAGGGTCTACACAACCTTCATGATTTCTAAGGTCACAATGGGTCTTCTATCTAAAACATTAGATACCATTAGGGTTTTATTTTGTCACATGACTTGTACATTATACTCTATCATCTCTTTCTATAGGGTATTTGATACCACTAATTTAATATCTAAAGATATTAAGAACCTATATCAAACTTTGCTTACTACAATTTGCATTCAAAATTTCATAATCAAGAGAGTTTTAGTTAATAACTACTTAGCACTAAATGTATGTCCTCCTTACTTTCTCTAGAAAAGTGAATCTTTATAAGCATATTCAACCATCAACTACTATTTCCAAGATTTTTAACAATACTCCTTAGAACACAATGGGTGCAATCACACTAGACATTATTTGGACCCAAAATGATGTCTACTACATTTCACATATTGGATGGCCCTTTACATTTCAATATTTTATTTTACAGACTGTTGATCCATGATATGACAGATGTACCCTCTACATTACATAGACGTGTTAAATTTATCAAGGGAAATGAATACACTATCCCAACCAATGCTAAGCCATACACATATTATCAATTTCTAATGATGAACTCTCTTGGAAACTTTATTATCCCATGTATATGTAGGCACCCTCTTGAGGAATCCATCATGGCCATCCCCATTAAATACTTTCAAGAAAATCCCAATCAAGATAATATAAAAAATGATCATGACTCTCATGTCTTTGATGAAGATGATGAGAATAAGTTTTCATAATATCTTAATAATATTTCTTATCAAATTCAAGAAGGCCTCTGCATCTATACCACCTACAAATCACGTGGAAGCTCCTTTCTAAGATAATGATTCTATATCTATTGTGCTTACACCCACACTTGGTATGGGGGTACCTCTAACCACTCAAAAAATACCTCTATCTATTCCACCTACTTATACTAATTTTACATTACTACTTGTACACACACATGGATCCCTAAATGCCTCATTTGATGCATATTACATCATGCGGGTTATTCACAATTTATAGGACAAGGTGTTTTACTTAGAGTAAGTTAGGTATGGTGACTCTTGTGCCATGAGTTCACATGGAATACTTCATAATCCATTAGCACATGCGGCAGATTCCTATCCTTTTCCTATGGTTTTTTTCTCTCCTACGCTTCTTATTTATGAAATTAAAGGAGATCCAAAAAAAATCTTTGCTCCTTCTATGCATCATGGTCTAAATTATGCCTACAATGGTAAGATCCTTACTAAGCTATTCCCAAAAAATCTCAAAGATTATTCCCTAGAGTAGTTATATGACTTACCTCTTCATTTTGTTAGGGAATTCAGTCTATTAGACAATCGATTCTTAGAACACTTCTAAACCAATATTGGTGAGAAAGTATCCTACGCTCAAATTTTAAAACTTGAGAAAATATCTAATGAGACTATTAGTGCCTATATGTTAAGATAGAAAATGACACTTAATAAGATGAAAAATCCACTTGTGGATACAGATATTTAAGATCTATTCACACAAAGTTTACTTTCTCCCTTGCAAAAATATATTATGTTTTCAAACTTTAAATACTTTGATGAATTATGTCATATATTGAAGGATCAAGAAGTCAATATTTTAGATATGAACAAGCTTAAACATGCAACCAATGCATAAATTTCACCTCATACCAAGTTTCAAGGAAAGCAACATATCAAACTAGCCAAAAGTAACGCCTATCGTATTGCATTCTCAAATTAGAAATATTACTTTTTTTATTGTTCAATTCCTTTTCCATTTAGCTTTTTATTGGTCAATTCCTTTTCCATTTAGATTTTTATTGGTTGATTCCTTTTGCATTTAGCTTTTTATTGGTCGATTCCTTTACCATTTAGCTTTTTATTGGTCGATTCCTTTTCCATTTACCTTTTTTTTGTAATTGGAAAAACCTTTAAATCTTGAATAACTCCCACTCTACCAAAGAATTTCAATATTTTGGGTTAGAGGTGAGATAAGGTTGAGTTTATGACCCAAAACCTATATAATTTTTCTTTGAAATCATAAATGTTAATATCAAAAATCATTTTTATAAATCATAATAGCCACTTGGCAAACACTCGTTGAATTTGAAATATACTTAAATAAGGATTGTGAATGTAACACCCCAATTTATTATTTTGATAAACACTCACTGATACTTGATACTGACATGATATTGATTTCTCTCGATACTTATATGATTTTAGTTACCCAATTCTTACAAGATAGTTCCTATAAAAAATTGAATTGAATGTATGACTTGGTAAATTACAATTTTCAATTTTGTTGATGATAATAATATTTATAGATGGTTTATTTCATTTCATGTTGTTTAGATTATTTTTTAAGCCAATCAATTTACATAAATCACTGAGGTATTTAATTAATCGAAAGTGATCCTCAATTCTTTGGGTGCATCAGATCTAGTCTAGTAAATATCGAGAAACTCTTTTTTTTTAAAATATTATATTGATCATCTTCTTTTTGGGTTGAATTATATGATTGTCGACCATCCATGACAGAAAAAAAGTATGTTCGTTGGTAGGAGAATACATATGCAAACAAAAATTTTAGCTGGTGGGAAAAGCATACACAATCATGCCTATTCCTTCGAGAAAAATGATGTTCTCTGATAGGCATATACATATGTAGTCATAAATGTTAGTTGATAGGTGAATAACTGCACAATCATATGTTTTCACCGGTAGGCTAATAAATAATGAGTGTTTTCCTTTCGACGAGTACATACTCACTATATGTTCTCATAAAGGTGAATATAGCCACAATGCCATTTTTGATAGAGTACTCCAAACATGTGGTGGAAAACTAAGTTAACATTCACAAGAGTAATCCAAAATTTGGTTTTTTAGAGATATATAAGGAAATAACTATTTCAATTTGTTTTGGAAATGTCTATTTATAGTTGTATGTGAATGTAACTTTTGGATTACCATCAAAGATGGAAATACTGCTTCATAATGACAGAAATTTCCTTATTTCGTGGCCCAAAGAAAGAGAGAAATATTTTCTTTATGTGTTACTTAGTTTAATTTTGTGGAATGAGAGGTTTTGGTAATAATATCTATACACCCGAAGCATGAAGAACCTGCCTATGTGGACTAGCACTATACCCACCATAGTTCTTCATCTTATCATCACTATGGAGAGGTTAACTAAGTGAGGTTATTGGTTGTTGATATTTTTCTAGCTGCTCCCACATTTCCTCTAGTAGCCTCTATTAGTGTGAAGTCACAACACCCCCAAATGAGTTCTAAAAATCTACTTTTGTAAGGCAGACTCATCTGGTGTGATTTACATAACATTGGATCATTCCCCAAGCTGTGGGACTTGCAAATGGAATGATCCTCCAGAGAAGGCTGGTTCCTCTTCCTAATCCTAGCACTAAACTAATTCTAAGGAAGGAAATGTGACTATCTACTCGTAATCTAACAATAGAGAGAGAGAGAGAGAGAGAGAGAGAGAGAGAGAGAGAGAGAGAGAGAGAGAGAGAGAGAGAGAGAGAGAGAGAGAGAGAGAGAGAGAGAGAGAGAGAGAGAGAGAGAGAGAGAGAGCATACAAATAAAGAAATCCTACACTATAAAGGTGATATCACCGAGAATAGGGAACTGCTAATCACAAACTCAACTGTCTGAAATGGAGAGAGGTGAGAAATGGAGAGGATGGACAAATGCATCATAGACCAAGGATAGAGTTCACACAGAACACCATTTCAAACCCCTTAAACATAACTCCCAAAACTTGCAATGGACATAAGAGATATGCACAGTATACCTTGTAATGGTGAGGGGCAAGAAGAGATAACAAAATGAGCAAAGGATGGACAAAACGCATCACGATTTTTTTTTATTGCTCCAGGAGTTCACATAGTACACCATTAATGAGCAAGAGGCAAGAAAATGCCATTACAAAGCCAAGGGAGGAGACTTAAACTCCACATTCGACCCTGGAGAAGAAAGAGAGAGGGGGGCAGGGAAGAAGAATGAACAACCCTTTACAATGAATCCTGCCTCTATATTTATAGACTTGATCAGAGAGAAGAAAGAGAGGGAGAAGTGGGAAAAAGAAGTTGAAGATCAACCACTATTGTTAATGCTTAAGATAAAATTTTCCCCAAATCCGTCTTTACTGCATGATTCCTTGATTCGGTGCCTTGAAAGAAGAGGAAACGAAAAAAATAGATTGAATCTGATATGGTTGTTCAGACAGATGGATCCTGCATTAAAGGCCTGAAGATGTTTCCTCAATTTTACTTTACCTAACCTCCTCAAATTAAAGTCTCAGACCTCCATGGTGTAGGTGAGGCCGAGATCTTTCCAATGGTGTCATATCTACAATATTTCAAGCTCTGAGTCGAAAGATATTCCCCTTCGAAGTTTGTATCTGGTCTGTACGAATGGACGGGGAAAACAGTTTGAAAAATGGCCCTCCTTTTGGTTTGGGACATGTGGCAGCCAGATTAGAACAAAAAATCAGTCTTGTGGGTTTGCAATTTATCTTTTTCCCTTTAAACGAAAGGCAAATTTTCACTTTTCCCTCTGACTCCCTGCCTTGGCTTTGACTCGGGTTCTAATGCTGACTTTTTCCCCGTTAGAGTTGCGGGCCATTTTGTAACTTTTACCATTTTTGTGATAACAAGGGGAAAAGAATCAAATTTTCCCCCGACGCGCCACTTTCCTTTGGGACATGCGTCAATCTAGCGCTCGTTTGGTCTTCCCCTTTTTTTGGATTCACCTTTGGAGAAGCGCTGTTAGGACACTTGGTTCCCTCTGCGGAACTGCTCCTTCATTTCCGAGCCAATATGTAACCTATTTTTCATCCTAGAATGTGAGCTCGCGGGTCTGAGTCGTTTCCTTCATAATTTCCTTATGTGTAGGAGTTGTCTTGACCAAATTTTCCCGGGGGGCGAATTTGGGATAACAACCTCTTTAGTGTAGATGCTGTTAATGTAAATTGTTTCCATATATGGAAAGTTATCTCTTGAGTTATAAGAGATTTGAGTTTATTTTAAATTTAAAATAATTCTATATTGTTTTAAAACGATCCTCTAAATGAAATTTGCATTTATAATACAGCAAAAAGTATGTATCATACGTTTGAGTTATCCTACCATCATATTATTTTTATTAAAGTTACCTTATAATTGAGTTTAATTTCATTTCTAGATTTTATCTACAATGAAAAATTATACAATCCAATGAGCATCACATATTAATTTGTGAAGAAGAGGAAAACCTAAAAAGGAAAATAAAATTGTTCATCTTCCCTTATTGCCAAAAAACAATATTCAACAATGCACTGAACCTAGAGGAAAAAAGAACTGCACTTGCCTCAACAAATTCCAATATAATGATTGGTAGTGATTCATAAAACCTTAATGGAAGGAAACATTTAAATCCAATTGATATGAATTACACTTAACCATTCTAAGTGCATACACTATAACCTCTTTCCTCCAATTAAATTACTAGCAAAGGTAAACAATTCATACTAGGGAACAACCTACCTTAGAATATTTTTCAAGCTACCTTCATAGAGGGGCATATAATTGTATTCAACACAGAAGGCCATCAAAATAACTTCATGGTAGGTCATAAAACTTATTTAACATGACATGCCATCAAAATCCACTCAATAAGACATGGCATGAACCTCCCTTCATGGCAGGACACCAAATTCCATTCAACATGACAAACCATCAATCTCCCTTTATGACATGAAATCAAAATCCATTCAACATGGTAGGACATCAACCTCCATTCTTGGTATGACATCAAACTCCATTCAACATGGAAGACCATCAAAATCCCTCCATGATGGGACATCAAACTGCCTTTAACATGAAAATCCATCAAACTCCCTCCATGGAAGGTCATCAAACTCCATTAAACATTATATGCCATCAAACTTCCTTCACAATAGGTCTTCCAAATACGAACATGGGTGTTCCTCTATAACAAGTTAGCCATCAATTTTTTTAGATAAGATGAGGACAAGGATAGAATTTGTACACATTTAGATGCAACAATTGAAGTTGGTGAATCCTATGTCGGAATTTATTAATAAAATGTAATTAATGCAATTGAATGATATAATACTTAAGAGAATAAAAGGCCAAAAAATAGATGATCAAGTAACAATTTGTAAAACCATAGAAAGGTTCAAGATGGCATATTCATAAAATGGTGTTGGGAAAGGACTTATTTAGGGACCTAGAGCCATGGTTCTCTTAGAAATTTGCTGACGACGTGGATGAAAATGGAATTATTAGTGCAATTAGGTACTACATATGTAATAATTATGATGAAAACTATGTAATGGAAGACATGATTTTACTTTTTCATAAATTTTTAGAAAAAAATTGATCAATTGTTATGGACGAGATCAATAGTGAATTTAATACTCATAAGCGAGAATTAATGTTTTTTGAATCAAGCATGTCCCATAAGACCTTGACATATTTTAAAATGCATTGAGACTCATGGAGTACTTCAAGGGGTCAATACAACTTCATTTTGTGAGGAAATGAAGCTTTGGACCAAAGAGGGTGAGGAAATGACTATGGGTTGGGATAGGGAAAATGACATTACAATGGGTGTTATAGTTAAGGACATAAATGCATACACATATTTTATTGTTGATTCATATGAGAAAAGAATTGGATGTAGAGTTGATGAACTTTCTTTCAAGCTTGATATTGATTCTCGTGTCCATTATGATAGAGGTGGTCAGGTGTGTGAGTTACTACTTTTGAGATAATGCAAGATAATGGTCTCATGTCTTGTATAAGCCTACTAAATTTGATGGTAATGAGGAGTATAAATTGGTTTTATCCCATTCTATTGATCCTAAAAATCCAAAGAACATAGTGTATAATTTCTTTTTGCTCTTCCAAAATAGAATTAGGATGCTTGATGATAGGGACATCAAAGTGAAATTATATGAATGTCATGATTATATGGAAACAAGTTTGGTATGAAATAATAAATTTTCAGTTATGGGAAATACATTTTGTCCATGGTGCACAATCCTAAAGAAATACATGCACATGGTTATGAGAAGCATGCTATAAGTGATGGTGATACTTTCTGCATTATTTCCATGTTATACACATTAATACCAAACTTGCTACAAAAAATTCCTAAATAGTTATTTTTAATTTCTTTATACGTTACCAAGTGTTGTCAATTTCTAATCTTATTTTCTCGACAATGCATTGTCAATTTCTAATCTTATTTTCTTAATAGTGAAAAAAACTAGCAAGAACTAAACCCTAAGTTGGAAGCAATCATTAGTCCATCAATACCATCAATACCTACCGATGGAAAAATCTTAGGAAAATTCATTATCCTGAGTACTTCACATGAAGGAGTATAAGTACTCTCAAATGGTCCATTTATTTTCATCTCTTTCATTTTATCTTTGGCAGTCGAGTTATTGGGAAGCCCAAATTTGGCGGTGCGAAGACTATGTGAGTTGTGTTTTGGAGCTCTTTCCATCATGGGCGGCCCTCCCTGCCACATAGAACCTATCTATGATCCCTCATGGTGTAAAAATGAAGCTCTGTGGAGGAATCTCAACATTGATGGGTTTACATCCTTCGTGGAGAGGAAAAAAGGTCACGAAAGACACATTTCCATCACTTTTCCCCAGATGTGGAAAGACAATGTTGTCTCTTATAAAGGTAAAGAATTCTTTATCACCGATGACCTTATCCTTTGTTACTAGGTTGGGGATGAATGGGATTATGTTTTATAGAAATAAATTCAATAAGGAAGTAGGAGAGAAGAAGTTTGTTGAAGGGGAGGAAAAACTCAAGATTGGGAAAACGAGCCTAATTTGTTCTTCCATTCCCTCACCATTCGATGAAGTTGCTAAGATGGTAGTTAGGTACATTACTTTGGAGGGCCGCTTCTCTAATTTTCCTCTCCACCATATGGTCCTTTTGAATCACTTCTTCCGTACCCTAGGGTAAGTCTCTCGTATTACATCATGTATTCCATGGAAAAATATATCATAGATGTTCAGGCTCACCTTAGATTCCTCCCTCTTCACCAAGGGGTCATCTTCCTTCTAAACCAATATTTCCACGATATGGTATTTATTCCCCGTATTATCCAATTTTGCTACCCTGACAAAATTGGATAACTGACAAGTTGTGTTGTGGGGCCCATTATACAACTTTAAAGGGAAATTCAGTGTTCACAGGGAGAGCTGTCAATTACAAGGGGTTAAGAAAGGTTAAATTTTTTCCTTTGGGTTTCAATGAGCTGGTTGACCTCATGACCAAGCTACTCCATTTCCTGCCAAGCTACCTTGTAGAGAGAACCGAGCTCTTCACACTTTGTTGAGACGAGTTATTTGAACCATGCATCAAGCTATATCATGTAATTGAGCTGTTGAATTGTGCATCGAGATCCGAACAATCTCATGTTTCCCACATCACAAGGAGTTGCATATAAAACTAGTGTGAGTTGTTGAGGTCCTCGATCGAGTTGTTTTATATGCAAGCTGAGCTAGCTACACATTGCAAAGAATATCAAGATATATCACCACAACATTATGAAGCAATGAATGAAATGGTATAGGAATAGACCAAGCCACTCCTTGGATCATTGAGTTGCGTACATGGTGTTCCATGTTTTGCATCATTTGATCAATCTAATCACAATCCCCTGGGCTCAAACAGGGAAGTGATGGTGGCATGATGAGAACAAAGGACCGAGCCATGAAATGATTACTATAAATGGCCAAGTTGTTTTCACTATGAACCAAGTTATGAAACTATGGATGAACATTGAATTCATGTTGAGTGAGGCTGAGCGGTTTGAATGAGAAAGCCAATCTAAGTGAGGTTGCAGCAAGCCACTTCGGGAAACGTGGACTGTGCTCAATTCAAGATCAATGTTTCATCATGAAAGAATCAATGTAGAAGGAGCAAGTCATTGGTGGAAGTATGAGGCTGCCAAGGTGCCTGCCAACGTAAGAGGTCGAGCTTCAATAAGGGGCCGAGTCACATGTATATTAGAATGGGCCATTTGGTTGTGGTCGGATTGAGCTCAAGTTCACACTTGGCGAGTCGAAAAGGAGAAAAAGGGACGCTAACACTTATTTTTGAGGTCAAGCTACTACATAGCCTGAGTAATTGTGAACCGGAGGCAATTCATAAAGATCAATGGTGAGCTCCACCAACCTTGAACAAAATTGAATTTTTTTGATAGACCCGAGGAAGTGTTAAGATGGCACTGAGCTATTGTTGGCAGTAGAGTGAGCTTGATTTGGTTCCAATAGTAAATAAGGGAAACACTAGACATATGGTTGAGTTTTTCCATGGCTCACTGAGCCATCAAATGAGTTGAAGGATTTTGTGAAAAAATTGGGAGAAGAATTCTTAAGTGGCCCAAGGAACACATGAGCTTAAGAAACTTGAACTCAATGCAGGGTATATTATGTGGAAGTTGGCCTAGTCAACGAACTTCAGAGGTTAATGTGTGGAGATGGTGGGGAATCGGGTCCTAGGTACATCCTGTGTGAACTCGGGACACGTATGCAATGAGAAGCCAAAGCGATTGCATTACATTGTCAATGATCGAGTTGGTGCATGGGAGATGTGGAAAAGGTGGGAGTCAACGGCCCTTGCAACCTAGTCAATGTAGAGTAGAGGAGGTGATGTAGACACGACCAAGATCAGAAGCCCGATGCAGGTGAAGTAGAGCTCAACAACACTAATGACATGTGACATGAGGAGAAAGGTTCTCTGTGAGCTAACGTGGCCTAAATTTGCAAGAGGAGCTCACCAACATGGATCGGGTGGGCAGTTAGGCATGGTGCTAAGCTTGGAAAAGTGATAGGTAGCTCGGGTCGCAGGGCTTGGTCAACTCTGAGCTAGCATAAGATCAATACCTAATGCTATGAAGACCCCTCCGAGTCATGATAAATGCCAAGGTGGAATATGAGGCATGTTGGTGCAAAATAAGTGAATCTCACCATTCCAAGAATAAGGCCTACCGATGTGGGAAGGAATAGCTCAACACACTGGCCAAGCTGGCAATATCAGTTGCCAAGATTTAAAACAAACTCACCTTTACATATTAGGTAATGAGAAGTATGAAAGGGGCCCCACTATATTTAAATGACCAAATAATTTAGAAGGATATAAAAAGCATCGTAGAAAGAAAGAAATACTTTAAATTATCTTCCTACCATAAATATCAATTGTCAGTCTTGTGGAGGCCAAACAAACATGTGTAACTCAAATTAGCTCTAATCACTTAGAAAGCAATAACTGAAGCAATTCTCAACTGACTTTCACAAAATTGGTCTCGTTGGAATCATGTTTCTGAACCCAATGCACAAAAGTCAATAAATGTTGTATTTGGTTAAGTTTTGTTGGAGAATTTTAAGGAAAATAAGCCTAGTTCTATTTGGTGGTTGGGAGGTGGTTGAGAGAACATTCAATAAGCATGGGAAATCACTCTTTCATTGCTGCAAGTTATGGGGTGCCTTGAGATTATTTTTTCAGGTCCAAAATCACCAAACACACTCATTTGTTATGACTTCCAATTGGTTGAAAAGTGGATTTCGGAATTTATATCCCTTCTCTCTCTCTCTATCTCTTTCAAAATTCTATAAATTAGAGTGTTAGACTCATTGTAAAGGAAAAAGATAGTTTTTAAATAGCAAAACTCTGTCATTTTGGTTTTGTGAAGACAATGTGATATAAGCCCTTGTAGTGGACTCCTTGCATGGTTATCCAGGACTTTATTTTATAATAGATTGAACTGTGCACATCAATGAAGCAATAGATGCAAGTTTGTGGATGTATCTTCCCTTGATGTGTTTGTTTGCATTCTTCTTGCCTCTTCAACCTCATTACAAACATATTGTGTCTATTTTTATGCTCTTGTAGAGATTCATTATCACTATGTGTGTATGAAATATTGTTGTGACTGCAGTTGCTAGACTGTGGAAAACTATTATCACCCTCTATAGTATGTACTTTACTTCCATTTTTCACACATTGGAAAAATATTCTCATACCCTCCTTTTCTGGTGTATCACCACTTTAGTGTAGGTTTTGTTTTAATGCACTCTCTCTCCCTGGTACCTTGGAAAGTTAGATTAGGATAAGATAATTTTCCCTGCATTAGAGTAGATTGTGGCAGACAGTTTAGGAGAAAGAACCATCTTTCGAGGTCTATCTCAAGTAGCAAGTCCCATAACTTGGAGATAGTACCCATGTTACCCAATCACGCTGTGAGCTTGAGCACACACACTTGTGAAAATCAGAGGGTGTTGTGATTCGGTGATAACACCCCCATCTCATCCTTTATCTCCTCCTCCACCTCAAAAACATAGGGTTAGGACCAAGAACCTGAGCTTACGCTCTCCCTCTCCAACACCGCCTTCGGCTAAATGGGTTCTTTGTAGTAATGAAAAGGGGAAATATATTGCTATTTTTGAAAGCCTTCTCAACATTAGCTAAGAAATTCAGGAACTCCAATTAAATAATGATTTTAGAGCTCAAATCAAGTTACATGATGATGCTATTAAGGGGCTTGGTGAGGACGTTGAATTCCTTATCAATGAAGGATGCAAAGAAGATTCAAATTCAGTTACTGTCTCTAAGTTAGAGGAAAAAATTGAGGCTCTAGTCAAGAAGAAACAGGTCATGGAGGCCAAAATGCAACAACTTATTAACATGCAAATTGATCAATTCTCCATGCATAAGGCCATGTTAAACTTCATTTAGCTTCATGTTAAGAAAATTTGTGTGACATCAATGGAATCTCTGAAGAAGTTTGGAAGGATGGCAAGGCTAAGAAGAAAGCCTTTGTGTCGAGTAGCCAAGACCCTGCATTACAAACAACTATCAATCTCTTCAGGGATATGGAGGACACCTAAAAGGTCTTCAAAAATTTTCATAAGTAGTTGTCTTGTGGTCAATTTTATGATTGGCTCTGATTGTCTCAGTACTGTTTTTTTGTGGTGTTATAACTATTGCTTTTCTGTTTTCGGGTTTTTTTTACTGACTTAGTTCCTTGCTGGAAGTTTGTACCTACCTTTCTCTTTATTGTAATATCTATCTCTCTTAGGATTTTTCTGGGGTGTGGTCCCCACTAGTTAAAAAACCAATGATATTTCTTTGTCTCATCTAGATATTGAGCCTCTTTTTTACCTCGGGGTATGGTCCCCCTTTAAAACCATTTAGCAATAATAATTTTTTTTGGAAGCAATGAAATAATGGGAAAACTATTTTGATGAGTGCAATATATATGTTGACCCATCATTACATGAATTTGAATTAATAGTTATGAAAAACTATACTATTAATATAATCAATGATGAAAAGGTATAGTGTATGTCACATCATCGCTTTTAATTTTATATAAAAATTTATATCTAACACGCAACCTTTCTTGGAATTTTTTACTACAAGCTATCATTTGCATTTTACCCCTAGGATGATGAAAAACCTTGTTTATTTTTCTCACCATGCTTGATTCTAACTATTTGTGAAGATCCTTTGTGAAGCTCAAAAGATAACACAAGAATACGAAAAAAAAAACATCCATCATAGAAACATGAGAAAGATAATTTTATTATGATTTGGGATGAAATAGAAAAAAATGGGGATATCATATAGGTTGGGGGAACTTATACCAGTATAAAGGTTGAGACTATAAGGATCTTAACCATGGAAAATCATATGGTTCAATTTCCAACATGATTCTCATTTTCCATGAAATCATTTTAAAGGTTACTAAAATTTATTTTAATTTTAAAGAAAGTGTTTAGTGACTTCAATTGGTATTTCATTCCCTATTGTTTACTAAGTAATTGAAGGCCTTCTATATGAATACAAGTATATAAAACTTGTGATAATTTGGAAGTGTCACATAGATTTCCACATATTGTAATTGTAACCATCTAGAGTTCCAAATGATACCAAAATAATTGAATACGAGGAAAAGTATGCAAACTCTTGGTTTTATTGGGTTTTGATGGTTTATACTATCATGTATACTTCATAGAATTGAACTGAGTATTCATGATTCATAAAATTGGAAACATAGCCAATGATTGGCTTTGGTTGTGTTCTTTGTGTCTAGGAGAGGAGATGGTCCTTATATGCATGTTCAAAGATCCCATGCCTTATAGATTACCAAGTTAGTTATACCTTTTACATTGGGTTGGTTAAGGAATGAGGTTTTGGAGCGTAAAAATTAGGAGATGAAAAATTTGAATACCAACTCTGGTGGAGGAAAAGACACCCCTCCATAGTTTAGAAACATGTTCAAAACATGATAAAATGTGTATGGTTAGTGAGACAAGAGAATAATTCTTCAAGTTGTTCATTATATCATAAGGTATGTTTCAAATGATGGTGCAAAGAAAATTCTTCCCTTGAAAAATTGAATACCAAATTAAGGTTGAATACAAAAAGGACCCTAAGAAAAATTATGATTAGTAGGGCAATGAAGCTGGCATCTCATTTCCCTGGTATTAAAGCTAAAGTAGTGAAACAAGTCCTTAAATCATGGCAAAAAAATGCTAAAAAAGAACTATTGAGTGCACTAAAAAACTTACTATCTTCCAAGAACAAGGCCCATAAGAAACATTTGTGAAGAGGCCCATCGTGAAGTACACCATTTTGGAATGAATTAAAAAGTCAAGGAGGATAAGGAGCATTGAAACGTGGTACCCATTTTTACAAAATGTGCAATCTATTAGTAAGCTAATAGTTATGTTTATTATTTGAATTAAAATCTTGAGAAGTTATTATTTTAGTCAACTAACTCATTGTCATCATATTTAGAAAATGACATAAGGTAGTTTGGTCAAACAAAATAAAATGAAGGACTCAGAGGTTGTTGTTAACACTGTTGTTACAGAAACATGGATTTTAGTTGAGGAAAATAGTGACCTAACACCAAAACTGATTTAAATTGAATAGACACATGTTTCAAAGAGAAGATCAAGTAAGGGAGATTGTAGAAAGGCTCTCCAGATTGAAAAGCAAAAACCAAGAAAGACAAAATATGCATCAAAGGCTAAGAACGAACCATTGTATGTAAAATTGTGACATAATTGATAAAATTCTTCCTAAATTCAAAGTCAAGAATTCAATATGCTTGAAATATATAATGTGATTGAAAATTGAGTACTAATGATCGAAATATATCTTTTTCATAACAACATTGTTTTAAAACAACGACTATGTAAAAATAGTGACCATATGTAAACAACCTAACAATTACAACCTAATATTTTTATGAGTATTTTCAATTTCAAGCATATTATAGAATACATTTTAATTTAATATAAAATGAAGTTCTCCTACAAATTGGCCCATTCAATAATGATCATGAATTTTATGTTCACATTTCATGTACAAGAGAGAATAATTAATTGATAGATAAAAAACTTATGAATAAATAGAAAATAGATCTCTCTTAATCCATTTAGAATCCTAATAGATTTTGAAGTCACTTAATACATGTATCTACCTCTATATCAAGCATATAAATAAAACAATATCATACCAAGTTAATAACATATTCTAGGGTGACACCATTTTTGTAAACCCTTATTGATCAATATTATATATAATTAAGAACTCTAACATCATATCACTCATCTATATAATTAGTACAATGCATGAGTCATCTCCATCTATTAGTTCTTCTTCTCCTACCATTTTATCTCCTCCTATCACTTCATCTACATCTGTTAGTTCATCTTCTTCTATCACTATACCCTTCATCAGCCACTTCACCTACTAGGGATGTGTCCAATGCTAGTCCTACCACTGCTATGGATGTTCCATCTCTTTTTTCTACTATATATTCTTCAACACCTAACCCTAGTGTGCCTTTAGCATCAAAATATGCTTTATCTTCTCTTAATATACCTATGATCACTCAAAATGACAGGTTACAACCAATTGATACATTATTTCCATCTTCTACCATTCCTTCACATGAAATCATGTCTCTCATGGATGTTGTAGGTCAATTCAAATATCAGGTTCAGTCACTCACTTTAGAAAGTAGCGACTACTATGATTTTATTGATAACAACTCATTACATGGTAACCCTATTCTTAAAAATATTCATAACTCTACATTTCCTAAGGACTTTGTCATGCCTACATTCACATGTTTTAATGGTACCCGGTGACCCTTATTCACATCTGTAACATTACTGCATGGTTATGGCCTCCTATTCTAATGATAGATTATTACATAAGGCCTTTTGATACAGTATTACTGATGAGGAGTTACAATGGTACACTCATCTTTCATTCGGGTCTATTAACATTTACTATGACATGAAAGACACTTTTCTTCATTTTTTTATCATCAATAATAACCATAAAGTTACTTATGACCGCTTATCTACTTTACATCAGGGCACATCAGAACCTATCAAGGATTATATCGTACAGTTTAATGCTTGTACGCATCAAATAGTATTACAACCTATCGATTTAGAGAAGCAATTCATCTTCTATTGTGGTTTGATTCCTGCACTTAAGGAATGATTGTAATATGAAACATGTGGTTCATTCATAATCTTGTGCGATAAATTCATTTACCTAGAACATGATCTTACTGTGACGCATGCCATTGATCCTCCACTTATCTCTACTACTATTGTATCACATCGTCCTTCTCCATTACCATCAGTTGAGCTACCTACACAATCTCCACCTCAACCTACCAAGCAAGCTCAACCTAATACATTGTATAAGCATACTTTTCCTCCTCCATGAGAGGATAATTATCCTTCTACTCTATCTATGTCACGTGAGCCATTAAAATTATCTCATCATGCTCGACCACATGATGTGTTGCGTAATTTAATCGACAAATGTATAATTCAATTACCCTTCAACCAACATTATTCACAACATTGACTACAACATCAGCGTGATTAACCTTATTATAATTATCATCATATCAATGGCCATAGGGACAATTATTTCTTCACCCTTCATGATAGATTGCAATAATTAGAGGATAAGGGCATCATTTCCTTTGGATCTCACTCATGTGAGCGGTTCATATCTCCTTTTCCTCATCAGGATATTTCTACCCGGCTTGAGTTGTCTCCTCCATCTAGTGTTTAAGTCATTGTTCATCCAACACTATAGTTTTTCACTCATGCACACTCTCCACCACTTCCACCCATCACTGTACCATCTCATCCATCACATCCAATACATCACGCTATTGCTTCATATTGGATTCCACAACCCTCGACATTCACACATCCCATTGTTGCTCCACATGATACTTAGTTCGGTTCATATGCTCATGCTGTTTTCATGCCACATTCTTCTACCACTTCACACCACCTCAGTCTTTGGTAGGTGATTTCTATCACCTTACCCACCAATGATGAATCTGTGTTCTTACAATTCTTACAAGATTGTTGAGGGATTTCTTATAAGAACCTCTCTTCACATGCTTTGTTAATTCATCTACCACATTCTATCATTTCACGATGAAACACTCTTGATTTATGCGGTCCATTCTTGACTGCTAAGGGGTATTAACTAAATAAACCACATCATCCATACGTTGGGGGCCATCACTAATATTCCCCCCACCACATTCACCACACTAACATATTACGATCACATCACATTATCATATCAACAAACGTCCATCATAATAGGTCATTTTATAAATCATAGATTATTTATCTTCACATAAATTCTACTATCATCATTAATCTAACTATGCATTAGAAATCCATTCAACAAATACAAACATCACTCAACTAATCAAGAATCATAACTAACAACAAAAATCACGTACATCATCATCACATTATACAACAACTACACATCACGAGAGAATTTCAACATACATGGACAACATTTAATACATTAGACATCATCACAATAATCATCCACAAATCATATATCATCAGTCACATTATAACATCAATACACATCGAATATAATCATCATATGCCAGTAAAATCATCTATATATCTAGAGTGAAATCATAGTTACAACACATCTCATCACTAGGGGGTAACTCCCCAATATCACATACAACAATACAAAACAAATCTCATCATCGATGTCACTCTCTGGTAATGCAAGAGCTCTATAACTTGATGCCTCACCACTAACTCTACATCACTAGTCTCGACCTCAATGCCTCTCAACCTACCTCCGTACTAGTGTCACCTCAATAGACTGCTTTTCAAATTGATTTTACAATTTGACATAATGTGAAAACACATCCTACACTAAGGGACCAATACCCACCACGTCTTAGGCTCGTCAAGTCTCCTTGCTTGCCTCGTCCCTCTCTCCTAGCAGCATAATACACATCACTACTACTATGACCACTGACTCAAACAAATGAGCATGATTACTCATGATGTCATCCACACACTCTAGCTTCCATCCATGGGCAAGTACATCGGTCGGAACATTATACATTAATGTATGAATGGATGTGTCCACTATCAAGGACCAATATGCGTCACCTATAAGACAATAAAAAAAAAAATTAGATAACCATCACTATTACATAGGAAAGTAACAAATCACACAATGCAACTATATATAGATTCTCACGCTCTACTATAGCTTTTGACACATTGTCAAGGGCATGTGCTACCCCCTCTCCTCCTCCTCCTCCATGTGGTAATCCCGCTGCATTTGTAAGCAATGGAAGTAAGAATACCCATCAATGTGCTACCCACCATGCGCGATACTCCTTCATATACCCACATCATCTGAGTTTATCGACTTTATCATTGTGTCTGTTTCATTTGGTCTAGGGGGGTACTAGTTGCTCTCTTGTGGGCCCTAGTTTAGCTCCAGAACTCCTCGGTGCTCTAATAGCTCTCAACCAAACATATGTATCTAGGGGTACATCCTGAGCCATGCACATCCTGAGCCATGCCAAATTGTCACGATACCCTATCTACCTGGAATAATTCCGCCACACCTGGAAACCGATCCTTCAACCACATAGTCCTCCGTATGCACAAAATCTCTACAACATCCTCTGGCTATCCTCCATAATCTTGGTATGGCCTCCATATCATTTCCTGAGACCGCATCCTATCTATCAATGCTCTATAGGTATCAGTGTCCATCTTATGCCCATACACACTAACCCACATCCTAGAAAATATGTCTTTCCTGACCCACTCTTCTCGTGGATCACTAATTGAACTCAACACAACTATATGCTTGTAGGCCCATACACATAATAATGTAGTAGCTCCTATCCCACCTCACGCTCCTTATGTGTAAATCTATATAGATATCTCTATAGGTGGGCCAACACACACCGCACCCACATATCTATAGTGCTATCCTCCTCTATATGACATAAAACATCGCGTGTATTATACAAGATACCAAAAACTCATCCCTCTACTGTTGTAGACACCAAAATTAGGTCACACTCCCCTCGATCCCTTGATAATTAACCAACTCGAACACACTCACCTAACCATGGCCCCTTTCACCCCACTCTAATATTAATTTAATTAAATTAATACATGTCCTCACAATAGTTATTATTTAATTATCCTAATTAAGATAATTCCCACACCACCACCTCACCTATACACCTCACCCCAAACCTATTCTTAGTATGTTGCCAAAACTAATTAAGACCTACCTAAATCCTTAAAATCAAAGCCTACATTCCCTCTAACCACATTCCTGCATGTTAGAAAAGTAGCTTCTGTTCTAATCCGTGAAGAAAAATGAACAAGATCCAAGAAATCAAGCAGATCTACCCATTTTAGAAAAACTAGGAAATCCCTCCCTAACCGACGCTAGTTGCCCTAAACTGCCACCGATCAACCTATAATCGTCATTAGTTACCTCTTATTCCCTTTGGTAACCTTATTTCGAGGTTGGCACATTCAGAGAGTGAAAGAAACGAGAGCAGAGCTGCATGCAAGCAGAACCAACATTCACACACGCATCTGAACATCCACAACCAACATCAAAAGTGACCACAAAGCTATTTTGCATTCAAGGGAGCATCTTGGGAAGCACCACTACCACACCAAAATCCATCCATCTGATCAACTGCCATTTCCATCCAGCCATCAAGCTCATATAATAGTAAGTATACCTCCACCAAGTTGGTCTAATACACCACAATAGATTTTATTATTTCTCTTATCATATTAAGTTGTTGCATCTCCATTTCTTCATTTCTTATCAGTTTGTAAGTGGGCCTTTCCCATTATTTACATCACTAGATTACCCATCCTCACTTGTTGTTCATACTTGACAACATTTGGGACCTCTGCAACCCTCAAACCTACCCCACCACCTACATCAAATCCTAGATCAAGCCCTCTAATCATTTTCTTTGGAGTTTCCTTTACCTTGACCATACTGACGCTGGTTACCCATAACCGTCACCGGTTTCACTTAAACTAACATCGGTCATACCAGACCAATGTCGGTCTCTATGTTTTAAACTCAGACCAAGAACAAAGCCTAAATTCCCCACCAAATACCCAAAACAACCCAAAACTAGACCTTGACCAGTAGTAGTACTTTAACAGAGACCTCACCCTTCAGATTCAATCATAACTTAGCCTGTTGTGAATGAATTTGTTTATTGTAATTAAATGAGATACCTAAATAATTTTAACTACAATAGGATTTCATTTATTATTAACATCGAATTGTTTTAAACAGTGGATTGACAACCTTCTAGGGAGTATCACACTTCCGGTAACTAGCATACGCTAGGCAATCCAATGTCATATGGTATTTAATATTTTTTTGGTGGTCTTGTTGTTCATTTCAGGTAGTTCCTCCTAGCCAAAAGGAAGCTCTCACGATCAAGTATGGATCAAGAATTCATTCACTCACAATAACCTTCAACCAGCTTTAATAGGTATTCCTCTTAGCCCTTTTACCCTTATCTATTTCGTTACATTCTGAGAAACGTTCTAAGAATCAGGTGAAACATTTTGGCATGCCCGGTGGGACCCATTCGGGGTCCCTTGCATTTCTTCATTTTTAGGTGAAAAGTTGTATGTTTGTTTCCTTTCTAAAAGGTTCTCACATTAATTTCTCCCCTAGAATCTTCTCTTCTTTCTATTGTCTCAAAGCAATCATATTTTGGTTTTATAAAAAAGAAATCTTCTTCTCTTTCATTTGAACTACATTAGTGAAAGATCATACTCTCTCTTATTCATATTTTTGTGTCATTGAATTCAATATTTTTATTTGGGCTTAAAATCAACTACATTTCATTTTCCTTTACTGCATTATCTCACATTAAATGAGGGAAACCTATATGCTGGAAGTCATGCCCAACTGATGGTTGACAAATGAATCGTAGAAAAGCACTTTCTTTTAAAGCACTTTCTTTCTCTTTCTCTTTCTCTGAGTTTTACTAAACATCACAAAATTGAAAAATACACACATTCTTAAACAACATCTCACCCTGAAGAAGCTATAGGTGATCACATGATCACGACACAGTGGGAACCCAACTCGTTACTTCTTTTGAGTCATTATCTTAGAGGACGGCCTGACCTTGCCATAACATAACCTGAAACCTCTCCTTGTAGATCTCCTTCTTTGTAGGAAAACTTCCTCACTAAAAACTCTATTCTAAAGTTCGTGAGTCAGTCTTCTAAAATAGGATAAGATGAACAAACATAAAGGAAAGAACACTCTTAGGATCATATTTTTCTTAGTGTTTCTACCTGGCTTGTGTTTTGAGGTGAGAGGGCACGTTCTCCATCTTTTTATTTCTCCTTGCACTCTCCTCATCATAGTTGGTGTATTCCAACTTCATCTGAGTGTTCCTGGACCCCATTTTCATCATTATCAGAATTTTGGGTTTGATTCCAAAATTTATTTTAAATCACAACCACCATTTTCTTCATCTCTGTTTCAATTTCACAGTAATCGGTGTTGGTCCAATGACCGTCGTCAGTTACCCTCTGACCATCACCAGTTTTACCCAACCGGTGTTGGTTTACTATTATTTTGGTTAACCTACCCAAAAGGACACCTATTTCATATTCTTTATTGTTCGGAGTCTCTGTAACTCTCATCATCTTCTCTGTCCTGATTAAAATCCATCTACAACTTATCTACCTAGTAGATTATTAGTCTTTTGCCTTGTTTGGAAAATTGTTCTTTTTCCACAGTGACCGACCGCGGTTACCTGTGACCAACATTGGTTTACCATAACTGGAATTGGTTAGCCTACGCAGTTTTACAGCTGACATTTTTATCCAATCCACCTACCACCACCTGGTTTTCCCATTTCTGCTATATTTCTGTGTCATTTATAGAAATCAATCCTACCAAATCAGTATTGTTTCACATAGTGCTGACTCGTAGCTAAGAAAACACCCTCATATTCCATGCTAGTTGTCAACCACTCCCACCTAGTCCTTTACCACCTTCCATTCTATCACCCATGGATCCTACCCAACTTATCACCATCGCCACAGGTGATGAGGAGTTCACATGACTCCTTGATTAGAACCCTGCCGCCTTATAGTTCTACCTTTCCCACTCATCCACGTGAGATACCTCGGGTCAGTTGATATACCACATGCCCGTATCTATCCCCCGAATCTCATTCCTACTTTCGCGTCAGTCCCTTATAGCTCCACACTTCCCACACCTTCCTTTCCCCCAGTCATTTTACAGCTAGGCCCTATACCTTCTATGACCACTGCATTTGCCACATCTATTGCACCTGCAACATCCACTATACCTTCTTCAACCACCCAGAACATAACTTCATCTACACCTATTGTCTCACATATACCCATAACAACACAACCACCCTTGATGTCGATGACCCCTACCCCATTTCAAAAAATTGTCCTTTCTATTCAGCATTCCTTAGCCCTCATCGCTACTAGAGTTACCTCAGTAGCCTCCCGTTTCATCTATCATTCATTCTGGGTATGTACCCCCTATCTCACTCCCTCATTCTCAACCTACCTATGCGACATCGCCATATACTGGAATGTCACCTCCATCATATGTCCAACACCAATCCTCTTATGCTATAGGAGGTACCCATCCATCACCACCTACCAATGACCTTATCAAGTTAATGATGGAAAAGATACAGACACTGGAGGCATCAGTTTCTAGCTCACGCAACTCTCTCACCTACGATGAAATCTGTAACGAGCCCATACACCCATCCATTCCTATTATTTCATATCCCGTACATTAGGAAATGACTAAATTTAACTGCTTCAATAGTAAAGAAGACCCACAAGAGTATTTGTAGTCTTTCAAACATGGGTGTTATCTGATCACCCATGATGATGCCTTGCTTCTGAGGATCTTTCCCATGTCTCTGACCAGGACCACATTAGAATGGTATAGTGGGTTACCCAGACATTCTATCTACTCATTTAATCAAGTAGCCCAAGCCTTCTTGGACCACTTCTCCATCAACGTTGTTAAGAAGGTTACCATGACTAACCTCTACTCTACGTGTCAATATGACGATGAGTCTATCGTAGATTTTTTCACTCGTTGGCATAGCCTGATCAATAAACTCACATTCCAATTACCACACACCGAACTCATAGAGCTCTTTACAAAGGATTTTGCTAGACATATTTCGCTGACCCTGCAGGTGCAGACTTTCTGAACCTTTGATGAGGCATTCATCGTGGCTTAAAAGCTAGAGATTTGGGCCATCAAAGAAAAAAAAATCTAACTATGAAATAAGAACGTGACATTTAAGTCAAATGATACCTCTTCTTCTTGAAAACCACATAATAATTATTTAAAAGCCAAGGGAACTACTAATGCATTGGTACTCAAGGCCGACCTAGCTCATCCATCAAATCAGGCTAAGCCCTCATTTAATCTTTCTCCTATCCAGACTTTTCAATTCAGAAAAGAATAATGAAAATACACCCTAATTGGGGAGCCTTATTCTTCTGTTTTATAAAAGCTCATTAAAGCTGGGGCTATCACCCTTCCACCTATAAAACCACACATTGGTTTTGATCTTGCTCACCCCACACCTGCGTGGTACAAAGATCACAACTTCTATAACTATCATTGGGTAAAAGGTGATAATGATGGAAATTGCATCACTTTCAAGAACATTGTCCAGGAAATTATCAAGAACGGTGAGTTAGTCTTGGATAATCCGAATGCACTTGCCAACCAAAACCTGCACATTTCCAAGAAACCATTTCCTAATCATGCCCCTTCTTCTGACCAAACTGGAGAGACCTCAACTAATGATAGCAATACCCGTGAGGTCCATGCTATTTTCAGGGATGCACCAGTTGTTTCCCAATTTCCTCATATTCCTTCCATAGAGGAAATTATAGCCCGAAGCCCTCCACCTACACATGAACCCGCTTCATCTATTCCTCCACACATAGAGGAACACCCTTTATCTCCTCCCTCACAATTGAAGGAGCCTTTTGCTAACATCAAGACCACTTCGCCTTTGGCTTCTCCACCTAGAGATCCATCACCAGAAGTACCTCTCCAACCCATGGGAGACACTTGTTCATCTCCTACACACACAGAGGAGCACCCATCATCGCCTCTACCTATAAAAGATACAATAGAAATGTTGTTGTCTTTAGTTGACCATTCTCCATCAGCCACCCAAGATCTTGTTGACTTACTTTTGGATCTCTTACCCACAAAGGCTGAAGCTAGCGATTTCCTCATTTCTAAAACACATTTTACGGGAATCGCCATTAAATCCACATCAACCTCACCCATAGCAGTGCCGTTCTCACACTTAGCTGATCGCCTAGATTATGTGGATAGAGCCTTACTTTGGGGGCATCTTCTACTTCCTATCTCAACACAAATGCATATGTCACTTGCTAACGCCTCCACTATCTATCCAAAAGTATTTCAGCCGACCAAACCAAACATAATGACAACTATCAAAAATTCTCCCACGATACCACTCATGTCTTAACTTACACCTCTACCCATAAGCCAACATGCATATGCATCCAAACTCGCGCCTATATCATCTTCCTTTCCTAAAGCTATCACTACTTTAGTTGTCATACCAACAGCTAGCCTTACTCATCCACCCATCAAATTATATTTAGCTACGTCTTCAAAAAATAACATCAAACTTAACCTGGCCCCTAAATGGAAGAGCCAATCTCCTAGATCTCATACCCCAACCTTGCCAACTACACCCTTATCACCTTCACTCCTTCTTTCCATCCTAGGACCTCACCCCTCAACCTTGGTTAAGAAACCCCCATCCACTGGTAAACCAAAAACGTAGCAACCCATTTCCCCATTGCAAACCTCTAATATACCCAAGTGCCCAACTCAACCTCCACCCACACCTATAACATTTTTACCACCCATACCTCCAATACCATCGATAACGTCTTCACTACCCATGACACTTCCTTCCCTTTCCCTTACACCTCCTACAATACCCGTGCCATCTACCTCCACAACACCTTGGTTATCCCCATGGGTAACCCAAGAAGGTGCAACCTAAAGGAAAATATACACTACCCTCCAATAAGGTAGTTAAACCAACCACACACTCTATTGCCAGTTCATCTACCATACCCCTACCCAAGCAGACATGGCCAACACCTAAGACCATAGCTCAACCCACTCACCCTCTTACAAAGAATCTTCCTATACAATCAGCCACACCTACACCCAAAACCACATTCACCTCCCATTGTGATCCACTAGCGGGATCCTATGCCAAAATCTTAACCAACCTCCTCAAAACTTCTGTCATCATATTATTGCCTCTTTGACCTTACGAACCACTCAAACCAAAACCAAAAGGGTTTGACAAAACCAAAATTTGCGCCTACCATCATGTTCTAGGACAAGATGTAGAGGACTGTAAGGCTTTGAAAGTTGCTCTTGTCTAGTTGTGTCCTCCTAAAGAAAAATTTGATGATGATGATCTTCTCGATGATGAACCCATTTCATCAACACCAATTTCCATAGTTCTTCCCTCATTACCTACTTAGCAACAAAAACCTCCACCCCCATAACCCTTAGAGCCATCCCCGAGATTTGAAATTAAAATGGTTTGTATCAAAGAAATCACCAAACCTCCACCCAAATGTCAGTGCGCCCAACTCATTTCACAAGGTTCCTTCCCACCTCTTGGATTTTGCCCTTCTTGTCACTACACCTTTCATGGCTCACCTACTTCATCTACCTCCCCACCTCAAATCAACATGATCCACATTGCTACCCATGCTTAGAAGGAAAAAGGAAAGGAAAAGGCAATCGACCCACCAACCAACCCTATACCCAACATACCATCTGTACCCAACATACCATCTGAACCCACACCTAAAGTCACTATCTGCGGCCCCACATATCCTATTTCTAATGGGGTTACACATCGTACGATGCTAAAATAATTACACCAATCCTCCCTGAAAATTTCCCTATACGACCTCATCCAAACCTCTGAATCCCATCGTCAAGTTCTTATGGAGGTTCTTCAGTCTATTGAGGTTTTACCCAATGACCCTACACCCGTAGCCTCCATTATCACACCTCATCATGTAGCCTCTCTCACCAAACTACCACCTTCTTCTACACCTCCACCTACTCACCAAGTAGCCACCCTCAGCTTCTTAGATGAAGAGATGCACCACACCATACTGAAGACCCTGATCCAGCCCTTTTCATCTCCGTCCCTATTGATAATATATGTGTATGATGTGTTATAATCGATGGGGGCACTAGCATTAACATCATCTCCTCCCATGCATTTGACCAAATGTGCATACTCGACAATTAAATGCATAAAAATCTTGTGATGTTGCATTCATTTAATGACGCTATCACTTCTACACTTGGCACCATCATCCTCCATGTTCGTGTGGGCCCCCGTACTGTTCAAGAATTATTTTCCATCTTGGAGGGGGAATTTCAATATAACCTATTGCTTGGTAGACCCGGGATTCATGTCATGGGTTGTGTTCCTTCTACTTTTCATCATTGTGTGAATTTTGAGCATGAAGGTCACACCTATACCATTTAGGCTGAACCATCACCTTAAGGCATGTACCTCCATGACCACTTCCTCTTCACCCAAACCTCCACTCACCAGTGCTGTTGCTACCTCAACCACACCTAAATCCTCCATTCCTGTTGCTGCCATGACCTCCGTGACCAACCTGTCATCCTCCCAATCTGCTGGCTCCACCTCTAATTCAACCTCTAACACATCATCTATCCCAACTACCCACATATCGACCACCAATCCCTTGGAAGGATTTTTTCAATGCATCACTCTAGGGGAGTATTGCCTATATAATGTTAATACATTCCTTACTCCATAAGAGTATGGAAGCCTTCATCAAAACCCTCACTACGATCACCACATAGGAGAGCGTCTCCTTTACAGTCCTCCCCACCTTCGCACCAAATCTCCGTTGGAGGTTAGCTCAGCCACTCTACACCCTAACCAATTCCCTATCCCCTTTTCCTAGTCACATCTACCCTAGTTAGTTTCCTTTTTATATCAATAATTGGAAATTAAACCAAACAAACAACAAATGCTTCACATATTTACCATCATCATTCATACATTCATTATGTCTACCATTTCTTTACCGTTATCATGCATTTTACTACAAAACATCTCAACGTGATCCATATCATCATTAAATTGCACAAATTAATGAATTACAAACTCAACCATACCTAAACCAACCTAAAATTCATCATACTTAAGTCAAGCTGACTCAATCCATACCTATGACCTGACTCAATCCATGCCTGAAACCTGACTCCATCCATGCCTAAAACCTGACTCCACCCATACCTATGACATGACTCAATCCATGCCTATGACCTAACTCAATCCATGCCTAAAACTTGACTCCATCCATGCCTAACCTGACTCCATCCATGCCTAAACCAATAATCTGACTCAATCCATGCCTAAAACCCAATTCCATCCATGCCTAATCTGACTCCATATATGTCTAAACAAACAACCTAAATCAATCCATACCTATGACTTGAATCGATCCATGCCTACAACCTATATCTATCATTCCTACACTACTTAGTTTCCATCATACGCAGACTGATGTATATAATAAAATATCAAAACCTCTCATGTACATCCTCACTATCTTCGGCATGTAGGCCAATATATATGTCAAAAATATAATATAAAAAATAAAGTAATCATGCATGGAGCTCAATCATATCCCCATCTAATATCTAAGCCTGCCTCATCTGTCTCCTCCTCTGCTCCTCTAGCCTGGCATCTGGCTAACCTCCCTCTGTCTTGCCTTGGTCTGGCTCCTGATGGCCCTGCCTCTGGAGCTGGCCTCTGTGCACTAGTGGCCTCACCCTGACCCGACACCTGGGCTCGCTGGCCCCTTGTACTCTCCACACTATGTGTGCAAGATCTGATCCTCTCACTTGAGGCCTATTGTGCTATGTACTCGGCATATGATAAGACATATATCCCCACTACCATCAAATGATCCTGGTAGTATCTCACCTTTCCCATGACATCTCTCAATCTAGAAGTGGGAACTATCTGTAGTGGTGCCATCATCCTCTGACCATGCCCTTCTCTTTCCTAAATAACATGACCCTATCCCCACCCCTATGGTGGTGCCATCGGCCCTAGATTCTGCACCTGTACCTAGGCTTGAAGGGCCTCTAGCTATGCCTGTGTAGCAGCTAAATTTCCCTACAAAAATTGTAACCTGTCCCTACGCCATGGCCAACTGGCCCTGAAAACCTGTCACCTATGCCTGTAGGGTGGCTACCTGCACTCCATCTCCATCTCCACCCTCTCGCTATCCCTCCGGTGCAGGTACTAGTCTCTGTACTCCCTGTTCCTGAAAAGTGGCCACCTATGCCTGCAGAGTCGTAACCTATGCCTTGGCCCTTGTCAGATGTCCCTGTACTATGCCCAAATGGGTCACCAGGGTAGCCACCTTCCCTTATAGGGCGTCTCTTTGAACCGTGATAGTATCCAAATCTGGCTTCCTTGGCCTCAACAGTACTACTTGTATCTGTGTAGCCCACCACTGTTTATACCTATCTTTCACCCCGACATCATCTATCTGTCGGTCGATCGGATCCTCCTCCTACCCAATTGGAACTGTAGGTCATGGTGGAGACATAGGCCTCTCTACACCATCTCTCCTATACCGAGGGAAGGGTGGAGGTATATCATGTGGCAAACTGAACTATCATCTAACCCATTCTATGGGTATCATCTCATGCTCCCCGGCCTGCCACACCTCCATCCACCTGTAAATATGTAACCCATGCAACTCAGCTGCCATATGCCTGTATGAAGGATAGCCTACGTATGGCCTCCAAATAATGTCCACGCCGGATAATCCCTCTAGTAACCTTCTATAATAGGCTACATCATGCGTCACTCTCACCGCTCGGTGCTCTCCCATAACCGACACCCATTGCTTGTAGCCCACTCAAACAAAACATGGCTCGAATGCATCATCTCGGGGCATACCAACTAGGTGCACACACACATAATGTGGTCATATGCCCAACAATGTAACAAGAATGTGTAGCACAAACTAAATCAATGTAGTCACCCAGAAGCCCACAACTTCCTATAAACTGTACCAAGAATGCAGGTGCCTATGCAAACTGAGTCTTGCTCTCCACCATGTTGTATAAAACCCCCATCAGTGACCATGGGAATCTCTCACCCTCTACATATGGCAATGCAAAATAGTAGACTGCCTCCATCAGAAGCACTACCAGCCTCATCTCCTAAGGGTAGGATCGGTACATCACCCTGTAGCTCATACTGGCACTATGGAATCCTAACAATGCCAGCCCCTCTCCAAACAATGGTAATAGTAAATCCTCAGATTTTTTTAAGGGGATCGAGTACACCTATATACCTACTATAGGTAGTCATAGGATCCTATAAACATCCTGTAGGGTGATTGTGATCTCACCCATCAGAAAATGGAATGTATTAGTTGCTAAATCCCATCTATCGATGAGGGTGACCATCAAACTCACCTCCCAGACTACGGGTAGGTAGTGTCTGACCCCAATCAAGCCCACATTTTCAACATGGATCCACTCCCCGCGTGTCATCTCCCCTCGTATCTCCATGAGCAAGAGAGGTATCCTATCCCTCATCTATAGTTGGTCCCTGGCCTACATACAACCAATCATATTATTAAACCTTGACCACACTTGCATGCAACCTTGCCACCCCCACTATACCACTTACCCTAACTAAGTCAACCTTTTACCTATTTCTATACCCTAAATCATACACCACCTATTAACCCATACCTCAGACCCTCACCTATTTTCATTTTACCTATCTACCCATGCCTCAGACCCTCACCTATTTTCATTTAGCCCCTCTTACCGATCTTCCTTATTCACCCACCTACCGATACTCATATATCTTCCCCCTATCTAAATCTCCCTACCCCTAGCTATCTGTCTATAACCCATCTATTTTTTCTCCTTGTGGGCCTGCCTCTCTAGCTTGCCGACTGGCATCGGTCATCATCGACTGACCATAGTCCCACGATAACCGACATCAGTCACCGCATTTGTGACTGATATCGGTCCTTACCCATCGATGCCAGCTAAAAGTGAGCTAACGTCAGTCACTATCGTGGTGACAAACCCATGATGCTCTACCCTATTTCTCCCTACACTTCTCCTTTCTACACATTTCCCCCACCAGTACTTACCTAATACCTATTCCCACCCCTCACTTACCTAAATCTTCCCTCCCTTATTCCCCTTGTCTCATTACATTCCCCACATTCAAATTTTCATGTTTACCACCCCAAAACCCATTTTCCTCCTACCTAATTTCCCTCCTCCACCTAATCAAACAAGCATAGATAGGAATAGACTCTTACCTCATCACATTGCCATTTGCATGGTGGCACCTCGGGCCATTGTGCAGGTCCACCTGATCCCTCTCCCACCTCTTCCATCACCAATTACCCACTGGCTAAATCAAATCAAATTAATCACCCAAACAAATCACTGCACTCATATACCAGCCTATCAACCAACGATCACTCACTTTGCGGCTCGCCAACTCAACTCTCTGTGCATTTGGTCACTTTCCACCTCTTTATCTATTTCTTGTCATTTTCTTCTATGTGGCTAATACCGAATGATTTTCAAAATGCGGAAATTTTTCTTTTTACAGCCTCCCTGACTTGACTGGGCTACAGTTTCACCTTGATCGACATCAGTCCTATGCCCTAGCCTACCGTGGTCAGTTCATGGTGATTGGCATCGGTTAACTCTGACCATTGTCGGTTATCTTGCTCAGTTTTATTACTACCCATTACCCCTAATTTACTGGCTTGAATCCTTTCTACCTTACCCAAACCTCACTTGGACATTTCTCTTTACATTCCTAACCTCATCATTTACCACCTAACCTCTTCATCATTTGGGGACTCTTTATTTTACCCATTCCTTGGCCCTACCCACGCCATGACCTAACTACTTGGACTTGGAACATTGCTAGTGATCTGTGACGTCATGTGCTATCTATACCTTGCGACATTGTTACCCATGTTGTTTGACCTAATGACCTTACCTTGCCTTTTACTATAACTATTTATCCTGACCCAACCTTTGGTGTACTGGAACATACCTAAAAGTTCATGCACCTGACCTATGATGTGTTTCTTGACCATATCCTATACCTTGGATATTGGAATCACCTCAACCTTGTTTGGATAAACCTATCAACCTTAGACAATGTAGAGATTGCATGCTCTTCAACCTGGTACCATGCTATAGTTTATATGTGTGCGTGCATTTGACTGTTACTACCTTTGACCCTGACCCATTACCTAGATTACCCGATTGGAAATTTACCCTCTCACCCCCGTTGCCCACCTTCCTCTTCATCACATTCACCTTTTATCAAACCGCTCACCGATTCTACCTTCTACCTCATCAATTCCTGGTTTGAGGGGGATCACCCTCACCCACACATGGGTCAACCACATCTTGTTTTTATCAATGTTGCTTACCAATACAAGCTATGCAACAAAAAGGGGAAAAATGTAGACACCAAAATTAGGTCACACTCCCCTCAATCCCTCGATAAATGACCAACTCGAACACACTCACCTAACCATGGCCCCTTTCACCCCACTATAATATTAATTTAATTAAATTAATCCATGTCCTCACAATATTTATTATTTAATTATCCTAATTAAGATAATTCCCACACCACCACCTCACCTATACACCTCACCTAGCCACCTCACCCCAAACCTATTCTTAGTATGTTGCCATAATTAACTAAGACCTACCTAAACCCTAAAAATAAAAGCCTACATTCCCTCTAACCATATTCCCGCCCATTAGAAAAGTAGCTTCTGTTCTAATCCGTGAAGAAAAATTAACAAGATCCAAGAAATCAAGTAGATCTGCCCATTTTAGAAAACCTAGGAAATACCGCCCTAACTGACACCGGCCACCCTAAACTGCCACCGATTAACCCAAAACCATCGTCAGTTACCTCTTATTCCCTTTGGTAACCTTATTTTGAGGTTGACACATTCAGAAAGTGAAAGAAACGAGACTAGAGCTGCATGCAAGAAGAACCAACATTTACACGCATTCAAACATCCACAGCCAACACTAGAAGTGACCACAAAGACATTTTTGCATTCACGGGAGCATCCTGGGAAATGCCATTACCACACAAAACTCCATCCATCTGATCAATTGCCATTTCCATCCAGCCATCAATCTCATATAATAGTAAATATGCCTCCACTAACTTGGTCTAATACACCATAATAGCTTTTATTATTGTTATTATCAGATTAAGTTGTTACATCACCATTTCTTCATTTCTTATCAGTTTGTAACTGGGCCTTTCTAGTTATTTACATAACTAGATTACCCATCCTCACTTTTTGTTCATACCTAACCACATTTGGGACCTCTGCAACCCTCAAACCTACCCCACCACCTATATCAAATTAGCCCAGATCAAGCCCTCTAATCATTTTCTTTAGAGTTTCCTTTACCTCAACCATACCAATGCCGATTACCCATAACCATCACTGGTTTCACTTAAAATGACATTGGTCATACCAGACCAATGTTGATCTTTGTGTTTTACCCTCAAACCAAGAACAAAGCCTATATTCCCTACCAAATACCCAAAACAGCCCAAAACCAGACCCTGACCAATACCAGTACTCTGATAGAGACCTTGCCCTTCAGATTCAATTATAGCTTAGCTTGTTATGAACGAATTTGCTTATTGTAATTGAATGAGATACCTAAATCATTTTAACTACAGTAGGATTTCATTTATTATTAACATCAACTTGTTTTAAACAGTGGATTGACAACCTTCTAGGGAGTATCACACTTCCTAGAACTAGTATACGCTAGGTAGTCCACTGTCATATGCTATTTAATATTTTTTTGGTGGTCTTGTTGTTCATTTTAGGTAGTTCCTCCTAGCCAAAAGGAAGCTCTCATGATCAGTTATGGATCAAGAAGTCATATGTGTGCAATAACCTTCAACCAACTGTAACATGTATTCCTCTTAGGCCTTTTACCCTTATCTATTTCTTCACATTCCGAGAAACGTTCTAAGAATCAGGTGAAACAATTGTGATAGACGAAGCAATAACCATAGCTATAAATTTCTACAAGCACAGAACCCCTGACCTCAGTATTGTGTCCAAACTAATATGGGCCTTGATAGGTACTTGAGTCCCCACAAAATACCATCTGGTAGACCACATCTATCTTTACATATCCTCCAAGGGCATGAACTATAATCTATCCCCAACAAGTGGTTATTGTAGTATGCGATACACATCCTCCAACATGACTATCATCTCACCCGTAGGGAACCAAAAAGTACAAGTATCCGCACATAACCTCTCACATAAGGATGTCAACATATGTATATTATGTGGCACATCCACCATCTGTGTTATGTGCCGCAGGCTGGCACAGTGCATAACCTCCCAATCATCATCTGAAAAACCCAACCCAAGAAAATTACTCAAAAGACGACTCCCGCGGAACTCCCTTGAGTGGATATCCATCTACACGTCATAAAGCAACACCAAATGTAGCGTTGGAACACTATAAAAACCCATACAAACTTTCTTATGACATTATTACACAATAAAAATCACATTTACACCACTCTAGATTAAATACACACTCTCTAGACTGGGGCACCTAGAAGTAGGATTGGGGAACCCAGGAACAAGACACTGATGCTCAGGTCTAGGTGATCTTGTCCCGTAGGCCATTAGTGCCTTCATCGCTCTTGTCCAAGTCTAAAATTCTAAGAAAAGTCAAAATCACAATTTTGTAAAAATTAACTACAAATGACTACCATACACACAATTTTTGAAAAAGCAATGAACTTACCAACTTTGTCGTTGTACGTGATACTACGCCAGTCGCTACCATATCGAATTGGCTAGGAAGTCTTCTCTCACTTGTGGAATATTTCCAAAATCAGAGGTCAGTCTCACACTCACGTAAAATAAAAATGAAGTGACTAATCAATTTTTCACTTTATTATTTATAGTTCTTTTTACCTACGCATTTTACTATAGTCATTATTTTGAGATCATTTCCTCAACTAATACACACCAAAAATTTTTCACCATATCTTGAGCATTTGTACCCCGATTTACACCATATATTGTGATCGTATCACACACATGACACCCATATTATCTCTCCTAGACATTATATTTCACTCAATATATACACATTTTGGTGATATTCACCATACACTATCTATTTTGTGCTTACTTTTGGCTCATCATTTGTTATTATCATAACTTCCCCTTTTTCCAAAAGGGAGGTCATACAATTGGGGTTATCCTACAATTCCCCTTACACCAATATGTGATCAATCAACACTACTAATTCATCATTTTAAAACATTTACTAATTCATCATGTTGCACTTCATCATTTCCCCTTATGACCTAACTTGGGGCCAAAAAACATAAAATCCTTTTCATGTGATTGTTCATCAACTCCTATCGATTCCCCCCTAATGACCTAACCTGGGGGAAACTTGCGTAAAATATCTCTATGAGTAACTGATCAAAATAATCAATCCACCAATCAATGTGTTCAAGTTTCTAATAATTGAGATCATACCATTCAATCGATACAATACAACATAATTGGCCTCCCAGATGACCTAACTTGGGAGTTATATTCATTACCTTCCTAGATGACCTAACTTGGAAAGTTATTCTATCTTTTGTGTTTACTTCCAGATGAACTAACTTGGAAGCCATCATACATTTCACGTTTACTTCCAGATGACCTAACTTGGAAGCCATCACATTGTGGCAACACCTATGGAGTGGGGGAAAAAGTGCCTTTCCTATACCACTCCTATATGGGTCAACTAATTTAATTGAATTATTTAGATCTAGAACTAACGGAAGTTTGATTTGAGTATTTCTGCATTGGATAGATCATGAGGATGTAGTTATAGGTTGGAGAATAATACAAGTTTCTCCCTACACTCTTCCTCTAGCGGAAAGACGCCCAAATCCACTGGCTGATTTTTCGTACACATGTAATTAGGTTGGGATTTGATCACTCCCTACCCCATCCTATCATCATCATACAACATTAAAAATCATCAATCATCCAATATCACAATCATCACTCTTAGTTAGTGCACTTCATCGTGATATTACATATCTCGCTATGTTGCATGGATCAACATGCTAATCCATGGTTTGACACGCTATATGGTTCATTTGACACACTTTTATACCACATCTTTGCATTCAAATACAACACGTGTTTATCCAAATTTGTCTGAGGTATGCATCTCTAACTACTTTATGTTACTGAGCTTTCTCTCACCAACATAAAGTTGGGGCAAATGTAGTCACAAAATCACACACTTACTACTCTAATTATACCAACAAGTATTTTGTTTTATATATGGATCTTACGTAATAAAAGTATTCACTAATGAACCATTCCATAGTCAGGTCCTTATTCTAGTTGGTATTTTTTGTTGTTTGTCTTTCACAGCTGTCACTCACTTGCACAATTTTGGTCATCCCTAAGGGAGTGTTAACTGTAGTTTTTCACTCAGTTGTCATCTCTAGTATTTGACTAGGGCATCTAGGAAAGGAATAGGGAACCCTGGGTACCCTGGTCCTAGTCACACTTGATTCTCATTTATATGTTTGAGGTCCATATTTATGATTTTACCTCCCATTCCCCTAGGTACTAGTCGGCATATTGGGTCATTAGTGTGGAAATTTGAGCAAGAGATCCCTATATAAACTCAACATACATACTAGCTTATGAGAAGACTATTTCTACTAAGGGATAACTATCTACATAGAGCAAGGGACTGCATATGGGCACTATTCTACATCACATATTGTATAGGAAAGGGAATTGTATTCTATTCCATCCACCATTTTATATTTTATCTAGATATTTCCCCATATATCTTTGTCATTGGCCCTAGGGAATCCTAGGTACATTATTGCACACACAATCACACATAACTACATTGGGTCTGAGATGTAGTGCAACACTTAGTTATAAGACCACCATTGTGGCTTCCAAGGACATTACGACTCCTTCATATGCATATTTGTTTTAGGGTTTGATGCTTTGTGTGGGGTTTTGTAGGTGATTCTTCATTACAAGTTCACGATGTCATCAACAAAGATAGTGTGACATTAACATGAAAAAGGTGAATTATTGGAAATACCTAGTGACCATTCCCGAATCAAGTTTTGAGATAATCGACAGAGAATGACAACCATATTTCAGATGATTACACTCTAGGTTCCCTAATCCTTCCCCAGGCACCCCTATCTGGCCATATATGCCCCTGCTACCACTTTCTGAGGTGTGTTGCGATATTCTTTCTACTTGATCATCATCTCACTCATTCCTAGATCATTGTGATGTAAGTCCATTATAGGTTAGTTCCTTGAACCTCTTATTTCATTTCATTTAGGATATCAAGTAAATTGTTTAGCATTTATATTTCATTATATTTGAGTTATTACATTGCTGTACTTTTTAGACTAATTCTAAAATTCAAATTTTAGTAAATCAGTGTCATATGAATTATGAAAGAGAACTGAATAAGAATTAGTTATAAGTTTCCCATCCTTATAATTTTCCTACTATAATTGATTTATCCATATGTAATAGATATTATATGACAACATGAAAACATAGTACAAGTTGGGAACTATAATATCAAATAACATCCTTGGATAAGAAATTATGTGTAGTACAATCAATACATAGGCTCACTAACATTATCAACCACATAAAGTGAATTCACAACTATGTAAGTGAATTTACCTCACCATCCTAAAATTTTTGGTAATCTTTAGGGTGTATGGAGGGAATATATAAAAAACAATATTATATTGATCCATAACAAAATGAAAACATATCAATAGACAATACACAATGTATAAGACATGTCCCTCAACAACATTACGACTTTGGAAACAAAGATCAATGAAAAATATAATCTAATTAGGATTAAAGTTCTCACTTAGAATCCAATTTCCAAGGCTTCCTTAATTACAACATATACAATGAAAACTTAACACTTTTTCACCATTCCAGCTTGGATCCTCATGATCACTTCCATGTATCTATTAAATTTTTTATAATACTATTGAAGAACATGAAAACAAGATTCAATAAACCTATAGCTTGAAAAATTCTTTATCATTGAAATGAAATCAAAACTGCATCATATTTATGAAACATATCATGAAATCACCATTGAAGAAATCACTGCGCTACACCATCCAACCAAGATCATTTATAGGAAATGATTAAACATGAAAAATATTGTAAGACTTAACATTCACCTAGTTCATTCCATACTTCTTAAGTAACTTAATGAGTAGACAAAGCAAGTGATATATATTTTTTCAAATACTAAGGGAATACATATTTTCAAATAGTTAATGCTTCTATAGTATAAGATGAAATTCATAGTGCAGTTGTTAAATTCAAAATTTCATATAAAAGGGAAACGTATTAGAACCATTTTGAATTACAAATGAATTAAAATGTATGTCTTAAACACCATCAAGGTTTGACTTACTAGACAACACCACAAAATCATTTAAATTTGACTTAAACAATAAAATATGCATGACTAAAAACAATTTCATTACAATTTTTTCTACTTTGGGTTTAATTCCACTAAGATATCCTACTTTTGCTCTTTTTTTGATTCCACCATATCCTACTTCTCTACTTTTTCCTCCACTTCCATCATTACACTGAGTTCTAATTGTTCATAGGTAACTTGCAGTGATATAAAATTGTGTAGAGGTTTCTCCAATTTATCTAGATGTCTCACAATACTTGAGTCTTAGAGTTGAACCAACATTGTGTGAACCATGTGAATGTGTTTGAGCAGCCAAGGAATGGAGCCCTAATTCCACATTTTCTAAATTTGGCATCTTTATTAAATCGACAATATGGGTATTTGGTGTAATATCAAATTGGATTCATCAATATTTTGGTTTCCTTTCAGTTGAGTAGTTTCTTACTTAAATATCATCATTCCTTTATCTTGTAATCCTATAATGTTGATTTTGAACTAAAATATGAAGCTTATCATTCAATTTTTTTTGGATTCATCACTTATAACAAATTGACTTGACAAAGAAATTTTACATTGAACCTTTGCCTTAAATATATTTATTATTGAAATTCAATTCATCATTAGTTTTTTTCAAATCAAGTTTTTCCTACTCAAATTTATACACAATGTCTTAAAGAACTTTAATGTAAATGTGATATGATTTGGATTCAATATATAAATCATCGATGAAAAAAATAAGTCCTTCAAACTTTTTTTGTAACTTGGATGATCTGGTCACCATTATTCCTTATATAAGGAATATTATAAAAAACTTGGATCCCACATTCCCAATATCTCACATATATCATTTGAATATTTTACTCTTTCCAAAATCAGATCACTAGCAAAAATTTTACAATCATCTAACAATTTTAGTTTTTTTCCTTCCCCAAGATAAACTTTGGAAAGGGCATGTTTCATCTTCAATGAAGTGTCAACCATTTATTTTGCATATTTTTTCAATAATTCGGGACTAACACCAACGTCAAGAGTTTCTACATTTGAATAGAAACTAGGTATCATCTTTGTGGTAGGCCTCTTTTGAAAAGTAAAAAACCTCATTAGTTTCTCAAATTCATGAGTTGTTATTTGGGGCCCACATTTTAAACTATTTCTCTTTGGTGTCAAAAAAATCTACTTGTGTTTTTAGTAAATAATCTCACCTTTGCTTTGTGTGCATTATTTTTGTAGGAATATTTAATTCAAGTGCAACTTGAAAAAATTCAAAGGAAGTATATATAGAGTGTAATAAGAATCACTATTGAAGGTTTCTAGCCTCATGATACTCATCTTCTTTACTACTGACATTTTATACCTCTTTGCAACTAGGTGGTTGTGATTCCAAATATTTGAGAAAACCAATTTCTAGTTTTGACAATATGGCATCACCATCACACAATAATTGGTTACTTCCTTCCCACTCACAAGAATCTTCTCTTCATTTTATGAATACATATATTCTAGTACAACATTTTTATTGAGTCTATTTCTATATTTTCTTGTACATCACTGAGACACTGATTCGGCCTCCTGAGCTAAAGTTGAGCCCCCTTCATCCTTAAAATTAAAAATATTTTTTAATTATCTCTTCTAATATACATTTTTTCATATTTATTTCCAATTTTTCACTAGTTAGTATTCTAACATATTTTAAACAAAACATTGAAGAAATTGAGGGTTTTTATCTGTCCAATATATCATTGTGAAGAAAATAATTTTAAATCATTGTATGAATTGAGCAAGTAAATATCCTATACCCCTTATAAATAATTTTATCCAATTTGTTAATAAATCTATTACATGCATATTAAACCCAATTAAATAATCCCCCTTTCATAATTTTCACAATATAAACCATCATTCACATTGCAATTTCAAAATTTATTTTTGCTAGAAATAACCTAGAGAGTAAAAATTCCTAAAAAATTTACAATAAAATTTTTAAACACTCAATATAAATTCCCTTATCTCTATTTACCTCATTGGGTAAACCAATACATGTAACACCAATGAATTTATCCCTCACTTTTGAAGACACAAGTTTCTCTAAAACTTCTAAACCAACAAGAGTTAATCCAAATACCTAGGAAAATAGTTTTTAAGAGAGTTCCAATGTCATAACTTCAAATTTAACACATGAATGATCCATGTAGTTTTCAACCATTACATTAAATTTATCATCATCCAAGAGACATATTGGCATTCTTATCAATTGGGAAACCCCAACCTCAGATAAAACATCATGTAATTTATCATTCTTCAAATCTGAGACATTTACAAAAATAGACCAAAGAATGTAATAGTCCTATCATATCCATTTTATTACCACCTTATTTGGTGATTGATGAGGGCCATAAATGATGACCATATGCATGCCCGAAAATGAATCTAGTTTCTTAGTACTTTCCTCTACCGACTTCCTATAAATCATTTTCCCCTATCCATGTCATCTTCCAATTTTTTATTTCCCTTGTCGAATCCCCTAATTCCTTTTAAAAAAATTTCCTTCGTAAGTGTAGCTACAAGCCATATATTTAATAGTGTGACTACTACGTAGTAATTTTAATTTTCACTGGATAATGTGACTAAGCTATACTAGGTTCTTTCCTTAATTTGTCTTTCTCATATTAGGGTTTATTGACGACTACCTTGGAATGAAGGGGTGACTGGAAATTGTAGTTTTATTACAAAATTTTTGTGACTAAACATTTATTATGAACAAGGATAATATTTAATTATTATGACCCTAAGTAATGCACAGTACTTTCCATCATAATTCACTAATTTTAACCACACACCACTGAATATATGAAACGTGTAGATAACACATGTAGATATAAAATATGCAAATATGGTATAAATATATTTATATCTCAGTGAATAAAAATATATTTATAGACACTCAAATTTGGAAATATTTCCTTGTACACTGTTGATCTTGACATTGCACACTTGTATGGACAAATGTAATCTCCTCACTTTTTCTTAAACACCTTAATACCACTTCATGTACTTTATTATCTTTGCACACCTCGCTATTGTCAGTTTCTAAAATATAATTGTGTAAAATAAATCCAAAAGCATCCATGCTTAGTCCCATAAAGTCAAAATTTTCTTTTCTCCCTCCTGTCCAAAAATGTCAGTTTCAGTTGGTTTATAAAATTACATATCGACCCTACTATATAGTTTTGGACCGATATGTTGTATTAATTTTTTTAATCTCATCACATTCATATGAACACATATATCCATTTGGTTGGAATTTCATGACATAACAACCTTAAAAATCATATATAAACAAGTAAATCATACATCATTTAAAGACTTGACACTTTATGAACTCCTCATACAAAAGCTAACACAAAGGAACCCAAAGCTCCCTAAATTATGAAATATATCTTGCACATCAATTAAGGCATCACCATAGACAGGTTTGAAGTCTCCTCCCAGGTCTAAAAGTCTCCCTATTCATCATATAAGCAAGAAAATTGACCCTTCCCAAAAATTTGAGAAAGTTTTAAATTCAAGAAAAACATTGTCAAAGTATGATTGTAAAATTCTGATGGAACTACAGTAGATATCACATGCTAGGAGAATGACGTGAATTTTGAGTCCTCTTTGGAGTAGTGGAAATATTAGTGGTGCAAAAGGATACCCATAACCTAACTATCTTTGTTTTGTAGGAAATCTTTCTTGCACTACAAGGGTTTACGGGTTTGAGCAGAGTTTACAAAGCCAACAAAAGGTGAGAAAAGAATATTGAAAGATAGCGACACATATTTCCAAGTAGGTGAAGCACTTAGGAAGTTGCAGACCCAAATTTCAAATAGGTACAAGATTATACAGAAGGGTCAGGACCATATAGACTGCGTTTTATGGTTTTGACCAAGATCAATTTCAGGTTACAGTTTTATTGACGAAGCATTTCCATTTCTAGATCTGCCTTTTCTTACACTCAGACCACCCAAAATCTTCCATATCCACATAGAATCATCTGAGTGCACCCTCTCCTTTTTTTTGTCATTTTTTAAGTAGCTAGTCACTTTGAAAAGTGTTATTCTGATTTTTGAAAATAATGTTAGAAGTTGATTAAATCAGAATATCCACCTATAATATTATTCATCATTTTCATGTATGTTAATTAAAACAATATTAAATTAACATGGTGAAATCACCTAAAAGGTGAAATCATTTTGTGAACCCAACTTTTGAATTGAAAATTGTGCATTATTTTTGCATGGTTTCTCTTCTATTTTATTGTGTTTAGGTCTTGTGCTTCATCTTGCCAAATATTTAGGATCATTATCGATATCTATATAGTTTTTCCACATTTTTTGATTCCCATACCACCCCTACTCACTCTTTTTCACAAGTCCATGATGATATATTTTATAATGCTATTTTTCTATTAATACGAATCATGAACAAGTTGATGATCCTAATACTAATTTTGACCAACATACAAAAGGCCTTTTTTTGGACGAGGTATAACACTTACAACATTTATTATGTGAAAATATTGATAGCGTTGAAATTATTATATATGCTACAAGAGATCAAATAAAGGATACCTCTATATTAAATATTGAAACATCTACTATACCCACATCTATTGTGTTTACCTCCTTAGGGGAACCTAACATTCTTATGTAAAATATGTCTATACCTATTCCTACAACTATTGCCACTACATATCATATCTATCATAATAATGGCTCACATACATATTCATGTACCACATATTATCTTGAGTACTTTATTCATTTTTTACAAGCACATATTTTACAATTACAACAAGGTGTCTCTCATAAGTCTAATGCTATGTACTATTCTCAATTATTGCATGATCGACTTGCACTTGAAGTTGTCTCATATAATTTACCTATTGGTTTTGTCGTACCTAAGATTACTAACCATGAGGGTAAGGGTGATTCCTTGGAGCATCTCAAATCATTCCATGTTTCTTGTTTTGACTATGCATCTAATGATATATTTCTTACTAAGATATTTCCTATAAGTCTATAGACACCAAAATTAGGTCATACCACCCTTATAACCCCATTAATTAAATTAACCATAATTTGCATATTCATATCCCATAGTGCACACACTTAATTGAATTAATTACTTTAATTAATTTAATTAACATCCTCACTTGACCACCTCACCTAGCCACATAACCTAGACACCTCATCAAGGACCTATTCTTAGCATGTTTCTTTTAACTAAGACTCAATTTCTACTTACCTTAACTAACCGAGACTTAGTCTAACCCTAACATTAAGATGCATATTGTTTCTCTAAAAACATACCCACTCATATAAGCACAAGATACCATTTAATATCAAGACCAATGGGCAGAAATGGCCCAAAAGATACCCAAGATTTTCTATTTTGGCAAGCCTAGGATTTCCCTCCCTAACCGACGCCAGTCACCCTAACCGTTGTCGGTTACCATATATTAATTTTGGCAACCTTGTTTCAGAGGTTGGAAATTTAAATTTTTGGGAGAGGTTGATCATTTTCGAGTTTGGATAGAGAGAGATCTACATGAAAGCACAAACCAGAGTCTTCTCAACCATCTAGATGACCCCTAGCCAACACCATAACTGATCTGAAGGCATTGGCATTCACAGTAACATTTCAGGAAGTGCTGCCACGACACTGATCACCAGTTTCATAGATCAACCATTGCTATCCTCCACCAATCAAGCTTGCAAATACAAGTAAGTTTGTTTTTGATCTGCATCATTTTATACTTACTTAGACTTTAGTTTCATTATCTTTGCTTAATTTGATCCTATTCTCATTTATATTCCACCATCCCAACCTTCCTGTCAATCCACCCATCCAACCACCCACAACTATTTAACTCCCCATACTTGACTCCTAGGCATTCCTGAGCCTTCCTAGAATTTTTAGGAACCTAACCATCCTTCTTCCATTCTATGTGTAATCAAAGAGAAGCTCTAAAAAAAGTTTATTTGATTTCCACCATTCTTCCTCTACCGATGTTGGTCACCTTAACTGTCATCAGTTTCCCCTTTACTGGCATCGGTCAAGAGACCAACGTCAGTTACCATGTCTCCTGAAAGAATTTCACTAAGTTGACCTTTGTTGGGTTTTTAAAATGATACGTTTAACAAACCATAGTTAGGGGACATCAAGTCCCTCCTATTTAATGGGAGAGGTTCCCTTATTGAAAACAAGCAACAAACTTATATACAAATGTACAACTTTCAAAGTGTGGAGTCTTGTTACTTTGAAACATTTTATGCCCAAAGATCATCAATACGAAAGGATGGAATAATTAAGGAGATGAGGAAGGAAGAACATAAAAATACCTTTAGGAGATATAGATGGCAGAGTATCACCTTATACATATTGAACCAGGGAGATGTAAAATAGAATCATTCTCTTTCATAACCAGTATAATTCCAAAGAGACAAAGTTCCAAAAATCATATAAACAAGAACACAAAGTTTCTTATCATAAAAGATTAATGATTCCCAAGTTTTAGACATGGAAAGAAGAAAATCAGAGGAAGAAAGGGGAAATTTTTTGTATTGATTACTTCTAAACTATTACTTTACAGAGTACCAGGATCCAATCGGAACAACAACATGGAGAAGCCATTAAATAGTTTCCAAGAATGGTTACATTCGGTTACAAAAAATGATGAAAATTGATTCAAGGAACAAATATTTGAGTCTCTCTAATGCCTCGGCCATTTCCATGTCTAGTAGAAAAACCATACGCATTGAATCACAACCATTCAATCTGCCCCTACAAACTTTGAATATGAGCCATCCACATGGGAGAGATTTAAATTGAAGCGGGCATGTGAACACCTTTTACATTTTGTGCACTTTAGAGAAATAGCACTTTGGAACATTTTGGCCTGCCCATCTACTTTTGATAGGGTCTTAACACGTGGCCTTACTTGAGGGGCGACACAGTCACAATTTACTTTTACAATTGTACCTCTTTTCAATGTGGGCTCAAAAACACAAATTGCCCTACCGGCCTGCTTCCCGCTTTGACCTTCGATGCAGGATTAATATTTGAATTTTTAGTAGGCATGGGCGCAGTTGTGGGTCACTTTTTAACTTTAAGATCCATTAATGAAAACAAGGCTCAAATTCTTAAATCACCCCAACGACCCACTTCCCCACCTTGAATTTATTTTCGGGCTTAATATTTGACTTTCTCCCTTTTGTTTGGTGGGGCCGTATATCTGACCCTAGACACGTGGAGAGCTGGCGCTCATTTAGAACATGCCCTTGGATTTTTCCTTTTAAATTGTGGCAAGCTGACACATGGAGAGCTCTGCCTGTTCTTTATACTTGGCTGATTTGGGCTTACTTCCCACCTAACTTATGTTGACCTCTAGACACATGGAGAGATGACACTCATTTGAGTTTCCGCTTTGGATACGCCTCCTGAAATTACGTCGAGATGACATGTGGATCCTTCCACTAGTCCTAGAATTTTCAATTACTAACTCTGTCTCTCCATTGGCTCTGACCACGTGGCGAGTTGGTGCTCATTTGGAAACTGACCTTTTGATTTCACTTCTAAAATTGCACCGTTGAGGCACGTGGAGGCTTCCACCGACCCGCTCATACTTAGTCAATTTAAGAAATCAGCTCTGTCTCTTTTTGGACCTGGGACACGTGGAGGAATGGTGTAAGTTTGAGAACCACCCCTGTCTTCGACTCTTGAAGTTACGCTGATGAGGTATGTGGCGCTGTGCACTGTATCTTCCATACTTAGCCGATTTAGGCTTGTTTTGTCTTCATTTTGGACATGGGACATGTGGAAAGCCTGTGCTTATTTGAGGACTATCCTATGGGATTTACCCTTGGATTTGTGCCATTTGGACGTGTGGAGGCTTCCACTATTTCTTGAAACATGGTCATGCTGCATGTAATCAGAGATATCCATGTACAACCCATGGATGCTGGGAAAAAAATTAATGGGGAAAATACACCAGTCATTCCCGACTATGTGAAAAATAAAAAGAAGGGAAAAAACTCCACCATTATGCCTAAATTTCAAATTGTTCTCCATGGAATGGAAAACTACAAAAAATACCAGGCTCGACGTGATCCATTACTCCAAGGAATTGACTCAATTTTTTTGAAACTTGACTTCGAAAAGAGGGGAATTTTGAGTGCGAAAACAACTGGTTCTTTCTGAGGATGACTTGGTAGAGGAACGAGGCAAGATCAAGGACCACAGAAGAACTCTAGGAAAGTAGACCAGTTCCTTATCCATTGGGAAAATAGAGTTAAAGGCAAACCAACAACAAAGATAAAACACATGAAAAGAAAACAAACCAAAAGGAAAAATAGAAACAAAACACAAAGGAACAACCCAAAACCAACAACACTGTACACAATATACAGAAGGACCACGTAGTCACCTAAGACTTGAACAACTTTAGATACTTCCCACTATAAGGAAGTGGGAGAGGAGAAGCATCGAGATAATACAAATAGAATGAATTTTATCTGGCAAAATGCTTGATTTTAAAAGGACCAAGCCAAAGGGAATTAAACTTACCATGGCTTCCTAAAGGTTCGTGCCTTTTGTCCCACAACAGAGCAATGTATCCTACTTGAAAATCTCTGGGTCTTACTTTCTTGTCAAACAAATATTTCACCTTCAGTTGATGAGGTGATATTCTATCAAAAACCTACAACCTGTCTTCATCCAGCTTCTAGAGATACATGATCCTCTTGTCTAAGGAATTGGTAAAACTTGAATCTTTAAGAGCCTTCATTAAGTGCAAGGCTGGTAATTCCACTATCACTGGTAACTGAGCTTCAACACCATACACCACTTGAAAAGAAGATATCTCGATTTCTATTTTGGGTGTAGTTGTATCTACCCAGAGAGCATCATAAAGTTCCTTGTGCCAATTTCTCTTAGAGTCATTGAAAAGATTCCGAACGATGGTTACCAGATTCTTGTTTGTTGATTCTACTTGTCCATTCCCTTGGGGGTAATAGTCTAAATAGTGAGAAACTAAAATTCCATAACCATAGTAGAAAACCATCATCTCAGAAGAAGAAAAATTTGAAGCATTATCAGTTACAATCTTGTTTGGTACCCCAAACCTTATCAATATGTTATCCTTAATCAAATTACACCCTACCTCAGAAGTAGTGCTTTTGAATGGGATGGCCTCTACCCACTTAGTGAAGTAGTTTGTAGCAGTTAACACGTGAGTATGCCTATCACTAGAGGATGGGTTGAGAGTTCCAATGAAATCCAATCCCCACTGTTGAAAGGGCTCATTATTCACTACTGGCTTTAATGGAAAAGCAGCCAACTTAGGTCTCCCAACAAAAGTCTGACAGGATTCGCACTTGCCTACCCATTTTGATGCATCTCTGGATAATGTAGGTGAATAGTACCAAACATGAAGGATTTTGTGGGTAATGACAGTAGAAGGGAAGTGGCCTCCACAAGCTTGGTCATGAAAAGATGAGAACAAATTCTTATGTTTCTCTTTGTCTACACACTTAAAGAACCTTCCATCTATGCCTCACTTGAACAAAGCATTATCCCATAGCACTTACTATGCAGACCTTATATTTATATCCCTCTTCTCCTTGGCACTCAAGTGATATGGAAACTCTCCATAGGTAAGAAAATGTGCAATATCTGCATACCATTCATCTGTTGAACTAAGAAAGATGATAATAGGAACATCAACTGCTTCTTTGGACAATTTTGCATCAGCTCCTTCAGCAATAAGCTCACACAAGCCTTTACCATGGACTAGCTTAGGTGGCTTGATATTCAGGTCATATTCCTAGACCTTTTCTACCCAATTGCCTCTTTTAGTTCCAAACTCCTGGTGTGTAAGAATGTATTTGATGGTTGTATTAGGAACGAGCACAATATAGTGAGAATTAAGAATATAAAAACAAAACTGCTTGACAACTTTAACCACTGCAAAAGAATCTTTCTCCATCATATTATATTTCAAATCATGAGCTTTCAGAACATATCTCATGAAGGCAATAGGAAGCTCATGACCCTCAAAATTCCTCTGAGTCAACACAATAACTAGGGTAAACTCTGTATCATAGAAATAGATGATAAATTCCTTTTTGAAATCAGGACATGCCAAGATGGGGGTCTTAGAAATGGCTTGCTTAATAAATTTAAATGCCTCCTTACCCTTAGAAGACGAACCAAAGTTTTTCTTTCCTTTCATCATGTGAGAAATGCTCACGGTTAACTCTACAAAATCAGGAATGAATCTCCTCAGGAAATTAATCTTACCAAAGAAAGAGTAAACACCCTTTTTTCTTATGGGAAAAGGAATCTACTGGATTGCTTGAACTCTTTCTGGATCTATCTTGATTCCCTATTTAGAGACAATGTGCCCCAACAACTTGCCTTCAGTGACACAAAAGACCAACTTCTTTGGATTGAGAGAGACTCTATGATCTCTGCACTTCTGGAGACTAATTCAAGATGTTGAAAGTGATCTGCCCTTGTTTTAGTGAAAATAGTCAAATCATCAAGGTACAGAACCACACACTTTCCCTTCAAACTTCCAAAATCCAAGTTCATTTCCCTATGAAAGGTGGCACCAACATTGATAAGACCAAAATGCATTCTCTTGTAAGTAAAGATGCCCTAAGGAGTAGTGAAAGTTGTTTTGTGTTGATCTGGGGTATTGACCTCCACTTGATTGTATCCAAAGAATCAATTTAGCATAGACAACATCTCTAAGCCTATGATAGCTTGCAAAACCTGATCCATCATGGGGAGAGGATAATTATCTTTTAGAGAAGCCTGATTCAAATTTCTGAAATCCACACAGATGTGAATCTCACCATTCTTCTTCCTGATAGGCACAATGTTGGCAATCCACGTTGAATGGTGTTTAGGAAAGATGTTTTTTTCCTTTAGCAACTTCTGAATCTCCTAGAAAATAATGCCAGCAACCTTGGGATTATATGTCCTTTGTTTCTGCTTGAACGGTTTGATCCCAGGTTTCAGAGGGATAAAATGTTGCATCTCCTTTTGCTGAAAAGCCTTGAGATCATCATAGGAATAGGCTAGAACATCAACATACCTTTTTAGCATATTTACTACCTTATTCTTCTCCTCATGAGTGCAACATTTTCCAATGTTCACAATCTTAGGTTCATCAAGGTTCACCATTTTATCTTTGACAGGTTGGTGTGTTCCTGTTAAGGATTTATCCTTTTGGAGGCACTTTCAAAAGCACATCTGGTGACTCTATCTGGTAAATAACTCATTCTCTGAGTTAAAGACATATTTTCCATCCATTTCCATCCATATTTCTTTCCATCTCTTTCATTCTTTTCCATTCCATGAATTTGTGCAATCATGACTTCATTTCCATCATGGAATTCACATTTTCAACAACAGCAGTATGTCACACCTCCAACGTGTTTTACAAATCCTCCAAATCAACAGTTTGATCAAAATCAAAATCAGCATATCTACCCATATGAGCAACAGTGCCAAAGTCAGTTTGGTTGTGAAGCACATCGAGAGCAAGAGTATGCATATAATGAAGACCATCAGATGCAAGATGCTGGTCTGTTGGAGAAAATCCAAATGATGGAGGTAAACATGGTGCAGTCCAGGGCTCAAGCACAAATGAAAGCATTTGGAATCAGTTGTGGAGACCCCTATCCATGGGTGGGACCTTTTCTAAGGCATTACAGCCCTCAAGAGAAGCTTGACTTCATGATTACAACGCTGCCATTGCTTGCAAAGTGGATTGAAGGAATAGAGGTGTATGAGAGGAGTATTCAACAACCTTATCAATGGGTAAGCATGCCATCTCATGCCTTTCTTTTTCCTCTTTCCCAATGTGTTTTATCTCAGCAGTGTCAAGTTTTAAACTCTCCATCTGCTGTCCCAAGTGTTGAATCCATTTCTCCACCCCCTAGTCTTCCACCTCATCTCAATTCTTTTGTCCCTTTTCCTTCCAAACAGTCATCTCCTCCACAAAAGCTAATAGAAATACCCCCTCCTCTAAAGAAACAAGAGTTTCTACCTCCTCCACCACCACAAAAAAATTTCCGATCCATTTGAGTTACAATCCACTTCTCCTCTTGCATTCCCAAATCCATGTTGGGAGGATAAAAATCAGAGTTCTAGTCAAGGAAAACAACAGCAAAAAGAAAAGCCAAACAAGGATGAAGAAATTCAAAGTCTCAAGAGTTGGGCTCTTAAATTTGGGATGAAAAAGATCCCCTTGATGGTTAAGCCTTCAGAAGAGGTTGGAGTTGGAGAACAGGTGGTGGTTAAGACTGATTTTGTGGCAGCAGAAGAAGAGCAAAAAGAAGAAGCAGATCAGCAGTCAGTTTGCTTAGAAAGTAGTGTCCATGTTGGCACTCTATTTGAAGGGAATGCTGATTCAATTCAAGTTACACAATCAGCCATGGAGGAAGAAAGCTTTGAAGAAGATCTTGCAGTTCCAACTTGTCCTCTAGAGCAGTAGATTGAAGAGTTTGACTTAACAAACTTCGTGCTAGAGGAAGAGTTATATCGAGAGCAAGATTGTCTTCAAGTAGTAGAGGAGGAAGAAGCTGCTCCAAATCCAAAAGAAGAGGAGCACATTCTAGTTGTGGAGGAGAAAAGTGCAGATCCAAGGGCTTTGAGCACAAAGCAAGCTACAAGAGAACCTTCAGTTCTTCTTTCTACTTCATCTCTCTCAAGTTCTAGTGCTGAAGAAGAGTTTGATTTCTCAAACTCAATGTTGGAGGATGAAAGAAACCATGGTGATCAAGTTGTAGATCAAGAGAACACCATGGGAGAGGTTGAACATTTGTAGCAGGACAGCAATGAGGTAGTTTACCTGTCTGATTTGGAGGAATGTTTTGATGAAGAAGAACCAGTTGAGTTTCCACCATTCTTTCTTTCATCATCCACGTTCCAAACACAAGAGCCTACTGTCATGGAGGAGAGCATTCATTTGCAGTAACCTGCATCTTATAGCAGCTCTTTGGAATCAAGATTGGAAGATTTAAATCTTCCATGTTCTTCATTGGAGGAAGAGAAAGGGCAGAAGGGTTCTACCATTGCTTCCACACCATCCATTCAAGAGGGTCTACAAGAGAAATCCATTCTTGGAGTTGAAAATCAGAATTATGGGCATATCAAATGGATAAGACCTTGCCCAATCAGGTATTTGGCTTCATTAGAGCCAAAGGAGAAGCCAAAACTAGTCATGCTTGCCTCTAAGCATGAGGATGAGCTACAAAGAACCAAGGATCAGCTGCCATACCTCTCCAATCCAAATATAGAACAACTAAAAGAGGTATTGAATTTTCCTTCACCTGATACCTTGATGATTTGGGTGGAAGACCAGTTTCTTGTTGATTTTCCATTCATCCAATCAGCCATGTTCAATGCCAAATTAGTTGCATGGTTGCCAATTTTGAAGAAAGGAAGCTATTTTGAACAACCAGTTGCAAGGTTTGTTTAGCTTACCTTTGTTTCTAGTTAGAATAGAGTAGGTAGGTTTGCTTTCAGTAAAATAAGTGCTTGTGCACACTCTACATGTTCCATTTGGAGCATGTATGATTTTTAGTTTTGTACATAGTTTTTGTGGTGCTGGTTTTGCTCTTGCACAGTCCATCTTAGTGGGTTTCCAAGTGGCTCAGAGAGGAGGTTTTCAAATTTCAAATCAGTTTGCAGGCTACAACTCATGACTCCATGCCCAATCGATGCTTCAGGTAACTGGTAACTTCATCCAGCAGGTAGATGACCTCGCTGTGTCGCCAAAATTGTTATCCAAAATTCACCCCTCAAGGTAATTTTGGTAACATGCATCAAATTATTTAGTCCCGAGCAAGTAAGATTGATTCGAGGCCAAAAATCATGTTTTTCAGGGTCCCCTCGGCCTTTTTCTAACTCTCCCATCCAAGAAGAAATCCCAACGAGTTAGAAAAAATGGAAAAATGTAAAAAATAAGGTTGCAGGACTGTTTTAAAGCATTTCAGGTTGTACTGAGGTTTGTCGTACCAAGCTTGGGGCCAAAAAAGCAAGAAAATTGGCTAAGTTAGACATATTTGTCCCAGGCAGTCCGCGGGACAGTTGGGACATCGGGACGCGAAAAGCCGAATTGGCCGAAAGCAAGAAAAATCGTCTAAGTCTTTGTTTTGCGCGGTTTGGGACAGCCGGGAAAAAAGTACACGTGTGACGTGAATTGGCTGATTTGCCGATAGAAAGTCCATTTCAGGCGGTTCAAAGATATTTGTCCCAGCCAGTCTAGGACAGCCGGGACAAAGGTACATGAGGGACGCGTGGGACGCGAAAAGGTGAAAAAGCTGCAAACAGGAACAAGGAAGCCCGAATCGGCCGAAGCAGGAGATTTTCATCTGGGACAGCCAGGATAAAGGTATGCAAGGGATGCATGGGACACGAAAAGGCAAAAAATCCGTAAATAGGAACAAGGAAGCCTGAATTGGCTGATGTGGGAGAATGTGTCCCAGGAAGTGACGGGGAAAAGAGGACTTAGAAAATTTTCCAAGTTTCAGTCGAAGTTTTCAAAGGTAAAAGTTTTGGCCCATTGCCTCCACCATCAAATGGAATCTTGACACGTGTCATCCAAGTGGCAGAGTGTGGGGAAAATTTGAAATTTTTTCCAAAGACCAAAAGAGGTAAAATTCAAAATTTTTTCCCGCCGATCCGATTTTGGCCTGTTTTTGCCCTAAATCTTCAAATGGCCATAACTTTCAATCCAGAGCTCGGATTTTCACGTTCTTTATATCAATGGAAATCTGGTTAAATTATCTACATGGTTCTAGGGTCAATCTTCCATTTTAATTCATTTTGGAGAGAGAAAAATCAAGAAATTTCTCTGGCACGTGGTAATGGCCAGAAATGACGTTTCAACAACCAGTTTTAATGCAAAATGGGTCGCATTCTTCTCCAGCATGGAAAAAAATGTCAGGGAATGGGTCTGTAAGGAGGCCCATGCTACTTTGAATGTGTTTTGGTCAATGGTTGGACTACTTGCATGTTTTCCCGCATTTCTCTCTCCTGGGCTTGACCCATGCATTGTAAAAAGCTAGATTTGGCTCATTTTAAAAAAGGGTTGTTCATCTATTCTTCTCTGCTCTCCTTTCTTTTCTTCCCCAGGGTTGAAAATGGAGTTTGAACCTCCTCCCCTGCTCTGTAATGGCATTTTTTTCCTTTTACCATTAAAATGATGTTCTGTGCAAACTTCTGGAGCAACAAAAAACGTGTTTTGTGATGCATCTGTCCATCCTTGCTCGTTTTTTGCTTGTTTTCTTCTTGCCTCTCTTCATTGCAGGTATTTTTGCACGTTTAAATGTTCATTGCAAGGTTGGAGTTGTGTTCATAGTAGTTTTGATAGATGTTCAACATTTTCCTTCTCTGGTGTATCACCGTTTTAGTGTAGGCTTTTGTTTTTTTTCTCTTTTCTCTCTCTCCTTGTCTCCTTGGAGGTTAGATTAGGATTATATTAGCTTTCCTGCACTGGAACAACTTGTGGCAGGTAGTTTAGGAAGAGGAACCAGGCTTCTCTAGAGATTCCTTTCTCATTTTTGCAAGTCCTACACTTGGAGAAAGGATTTAATGTTATGCAATCACACTGGATGCTAGTATGATCAACCTAGAAATCTGATCAACATCCAGGGGGTGCTGCTGGTTTGCACTAACACATACCTTTTCAGCATATTTACTTCCTTATTCTTCTCCTCATGAGTGCAACATTTTCCAATGTTCACCATCTTAGGTTCATCAAGACTCCCAATATTCACTTTTTCACACTTAGCAGACTGCCAGGCTCCTTGGGAAGTTTTAGACTTAATGTACCTATCTTGCTTATCAAACAGGTGTTCCAAACTCACCAACCCTTTAGGAATCTTGTTACCATTCAATTTGATGCAGCCATCTTGATCTGTTTCTTCCTTGATATCTCCTTCATTGGAAGATACACACTCTCTAGGAAAGGTCTCACTTCCTTCAAAATACAGCTGGTCAAAATTATCCCTAAGCTCCAAGAAAGAGAGAAAATTCTGATCATCATTGAAAACCTGCTAGTTATTTGCATTATCTGGTATGTTGGGCCTATGAATAATTTCAATGGTAAAATTCTCCTGAGATAAATCTAGATGAGGAATCAACAAAGATCCCGAGATAGACAGAGAGTTAGCTCTAGTGTTCCTTTCTCTTGTTACATTTTCAATGGAGAAAGCATCAAGGAAATCGATGGAATCCCAAAAAATATTCTTGTAATGTTTCAGATTCCTATTCTTGACTTGAAAAATATCTCTGACCTGTTTCACAATAAGTTCTACATCACCACAAACACAAAGATTATTCACTCCCATCTCTTTTTCCATGATCAATCCAAGTATGAGTGCCTCATATTCAACTGTATTGTTTGTATTTTCAAAACAAAGATGGAAAGAGAAAGGATGAATGTTCCCTTCTAGAGTTGTCAACACCACTCCAGCCCTAGAACTAGCTGAAGAACATCTTCCATCAAAATCCAGAGTCCAAATGCCATTGGGGTCATGAATAAATCCCTTGGGAAGCCTTGCCTCATCTTATGATATAATCATGTAGTTCCCATGCCCTACATCCTCATAGAGTATCTGTGATTTTGTGTCATCAATATTTTGCACAATGTACTTAGTATATTTCTCAGGTAGTAGCTTCTTCATTTTTCCATTGACCAGGATCAAAGCATGTAACCAGTCCATTTGAATCTCATCTCCTACCTCCTTATAAAAATTTCTACTCAGCAACATCCCATAAGAGGGAGGAATATTAGCTACCAAAATGGTTGCTAAGACCCTTTTCTCTGGAAAAATATAAAAAGCCACTTGTGCATCTTTAATTCTACCAACCAGAGGTACTTTCCTACTTTCCATGGAATAACAAGAACCAAAGGCACGTGTTAGGGTCAAACCTAGAGCATGAGATACCTTTGCAGGTATTACATTATTTGATGCTCTTGAGTCGATAACATAATTAATGAGTTTATGGCCAACTATGAGAAGAGTCACATAAAATGGTTCAATTTTCTCATTAGGGGAAGTGACTACATCCAAAAGGCTTGATTGAGGTGAGGAAGAGGGGGTGTGAAAAAGGCCTTTAGAATTACCAGATAAGACTTTGGATTTGGAATTTGTAAAGTTTACCATTTTAGCAAAATATTTTGGATGAGTTCGGTAAAAATGTGCCTCTGAAATTTGGATTTTGGTCCTTTTGAGGTGATCAATGATATTAAAAGATCTAGAGGTAGATGGGGCATCATTTCTAGGAACTTGAGAGACTCTTGATCTATCATTTTTAGGATTTTAAGGAGAAGGAGTTTTGGAAACATAAGTAGAAGAAGGAGGATTATAATTACTCACCTTTTGTGTGAAGGCAGTGGGATTGGGAGCTCCTCTTCTTGCAATCACTGGAATTATAACACTCTGAACTGTTGTTACTTCCTCCTGAGCATTCAAGTGTTGATATGTGATTTATTTTGTAAAAGGATGTGTTCCTTTGATTGTGAAGTCATGCTTGATATGGACTGTATCTTCTTTGTAATTGAAGATCTTTGACTGAGTCGGAATATGATTGGACTCTTTTATTTCTTTCATTTTGCACCTGAGTTTAATCTGACCTCGGAATGAATTGTGGATTTATCCATCTGTAAGACCCAGCCTTGGATCAGTGGCATTGATCGAAGTGATGCTTTAAGTTTATTCGGGATGAACTAAAATTATAGACCTTACGCAGGTTGCAAGGTCTGAATGCGTTGAATAAGCTATTCCGTAGTCTAACTCAGGCTGATCATGTTAAATGAATTGGTTCCCAATATCGTAATATCAGGAAGGTCTTGATCATGGGCTAGGTAATAAATTCAGATACATTTATTCAACTGGCCTATTGACAGTGCTAGAGTGAATCCTTTTCATGAATGTATGTTTGTAGGTTCTTATTCTGAACATTTTAAATGTTAGACCTAAACTAGATTTATTAAGGTTAGTAACCTAAAACTAAACTATAACCTATGGGTTAGATTAATGTTAATCTAACCTAGGCCTAAGCTATAATCTAAATGTTCTAAGTTAGTAACCTAGCGCTAAGGAGGTTAGACTAAGTAGCATCTTAAATCCTAACCTATGCTTCTAACCTAACTAATGAACAAGGAAGAAAGGGGACCTATGAAGGGGTACGAGCCATGGGGGGCAGTTTCTATGGTATTAAATGGGATGGATAAGTATGAAGGACAGGGATTTAGTGGAAGTTTCAAATGGCTAGTGAGGCTGACGTGGCAGAGTCGCCAAAGTTAGAAATGGTCTTTGAATTGTTTTTATCCATCGCCAACTATGGCGGTCGGTGGCAATGGAGATTGAGCGGGAATTTTGGAGTTAATACAATTAATGAACTCGGTCTTCGAGCTCGGATTTCTCAGGAAGACATGTAAAATGGAAAACTAGTAGTTTGTTTGGGTTTTCATGCGCTCCAGTTTTCTCTCTGTTTGATCACTGGTTCTTCACACCAGTCTACTTGGTGTTGCATGGAAAATATGAGTGTAACTCACTTTTTTTTCTATCAAGGAAAGTTTATAAGGCATAGAAATAACAAATTATTGTTGTTGAATCTAACGTGGAAAAAAAGAAGAAGGCTCGAGCTCTTTCAGTGGTCTTCTTCGGATTTTTAAGCGGCATTACCAGGCATGTTAGGCCCTAACCTTTAAAAATCTTGCTTTCTTTCAAATGATTTCATTAGAACAACTATGTTCAGATGATTTTTGGGTTTAGTTGGTTTTTATGGTAGCTTGTGTGATTTAGTTGCTGTATCTTCTTACTGGCTCGATTTTTCAAGTAAACCCTTGATGGGTGTGTATTGTGTTTCGAACTGTTGCACTATCTTGCTGTGTTTTACATTTCGGTTAGATTTTGAAGAAATGCTTGCAAGGAAAATATATGAATTCGGTTCCGTGGGAGTCCATGAATTGTTCTCTTGTTGGGTTCAGACTTCAGTCGATACCTTTCCGTTTTCACTTGTTGAAAAGGATACTGTTGGAATTCTTGAATGTACATAATATTTTGAATTCTATTTAATTTATGTCGTAAGTAATATATGTTATTGAGGATGTTGAACTTCTTGAAATGAAATTATGTCTTGGTTTCTAAAGAAGTACAGTCGGGAATACATTATGTTATTGAATCCCGTTGGAATCCTTGAGTTGATAGTATTTTGACTTCTGAAGGAGTTTTTGATTGAAAATATTACTTGGGTTTGATTTTTTTGAACTATTGATGCGTATATTATGTTTTCCTCTTCTGTATAAGCTTAGAGTGAATATTGTTGTATGGACTCAGTTGGAGTCCTTGTTATGAAACCAATATTTTGCTTCTGTATAAGCCTGATTGTGAATAATTTTTATTATTGGCAAGGTTGGAATCCTTAATATATATAAATCTTGTATTTCAGCTTCTGTAGAAGCTTTGTTGTGAATACTGTATGATTTTGGATATTGTGGGAATCCTTGAATAGATAGAGTTTTAACTGTTACAGAAGTTTAATCAAGAATACTATATGGGTTCGATTCCTTTTTGAGTCCTGGAAAGGTAACATACGTTTCTACCTTTGTAGAAGTTCAGTCGTGAATACTGTATGTTATGGTTATAGTTAGAATTCTTGAATTTGATATGTATCTTGTATCTTTCTACTTCTGTAGAAGTTTATTTGAAGAATACCACATAGGTAAGACTCTTTATCCTGGAGGTGTATATTATGTTTTCCTTTCTGAATAATCTCAGTTGTGAATACTATTATGATTCTTTTGTTGTGGTCGCATGAAAGCAACTTCAATCTAAACCTTGTTTTGAGCATTAGTGGTATGGATACTGTTGGAGATTTGAAATGTTGCGAGTTGGCTTGATTTTTGATTTAAACCCTCGCTGTGCGTGCATGATGTTCAGACTCTTTTTTTTAATATTCTTGTGTCACTTTCTGTCCACTTCTGTGGAAAGTAAAGGAAGGGGATTTATTTTCAAACTATACTTGGTTTGAGACCTTGTTGTAATCCGTAGTAGCTTGGCATAGGAGGAAACTCTGAGGAAAATACAGTGTTATGGAATTTCGGATTTTGATCTAAGTCCTTGTAGAGTTTTAGTAGTGGACTAGATTGAGCTGTATGTTGCTGAGTGGGATTGTTGTTGTGAGCTTGACTGAACTAATGAGCTGTTAACTATACCTCGACAAGTGATGGCATTGGTTATTTTCTTGTTTTTTGATTAGTATGGAAGGTTATGTGGAGTCTATTTGATAGATTAATCATCACTGCCTTGGCGCGAGAGCTACTGTATTTCTAGTAAACTACATGAAGTTGTTTTATTTAAATTTTAACAAAATTGTGGTTCTTCTTGTGGTCTCGTTTGACTTATTCGCATGCGTATAAGGTGAATGCTTTACTCTTGAGGAGACGGTACAGTCATGAGCTTGATTTGAAGGGAAATATGAATGAATCGTTTTCTTTCTCTTCTGTTGTAAAGTATTTGTTGATATATTTTTATCTAACTTTTGGAATTGTTTTTAACATACTGATGGAATCATGTATTGTTATGATATTCATTTTACTATGTTGAATGTAATGGTCTGTCTGATGTTTACTATCCTTGGGATTCAGATGGATAGTTGTTTTAGATGCATTGGTTCTTCTTGGTCACTAACGTTTATGATGAAATATCTAGAAGGTATCTAGGACTATTTAGTAACTATAATATGAGTTACGCGTGTATAGTTTTATTGTATTACAAGAGCATAATCTGAAATATGTTTACGTGTTTGGTGAATTGATTTCATTTAAACAGGTTGTTTAATGAAAACAATTGGTGGATTGCAATTGTTTTAAGAGTTAGTGCTTATCATGCTCAGTTCATCGAACTGACCCGTGTTGACAATTTTTGCAGATGGTTGTCGTAAGTGGTAAAAGCATGCAGATTTGATAGGATGATCAGATTGTTTAATTTGGTTTTATGATGAATTACAGCTTGATTCTCTAAATGTACTACTTGAAGAAAGATGTTCTTTTTCTGTTGAGTATTGTATCAAGTATGCTGAATGCATAAAATGTATTTGATTAGTTCTGAAAGGAATGGAAATAGGTATTTGTTACTTATGTGTTTACATTCGTATCTTGTTGGGTTGATCTTCTTCGGTTCGAATGATCTTGAGAGAATTATTATTATTGTATAATTTGGAGACTTTTGTGATTATCTAAGTAAGCTTGTAAGATTATGTGACTGAATACTTATGATTGTTTAGTAGTTCTAGTATGTTCTATCTAAAGCTAAATTGGAATTTAGATCACTATCTTTTTGGAAGCTAGGGTTAAAATAAACCTGAGCAGGAAGCTAAACAAGCTGAAGAAATTATTACTTCCTAGTCTTGATCTAAGTCAAGACAACGTTTAATTGGATTCTTAATCACTATATCTCGATATTAATAAGTAACATATAAATTCAATTATGAGAACTGATATAAACCTAAAAAGGGTTTGGTTGGCAATCTCATGTGAAGATTATGAGTTATTGTCCAATTTCATTGATTTAGAATTATGTATATTCTATGAACTCCTTGATGGGACCTCTAGTCTTAATAACTTCTCTTGTGTAATGGGTTTTATTAAGAAAGGTCATTCTAAGGTGAGGAACCCAAGGATTGGGAAAGGATAACCTTAGGGGAGCATCTTTTAGTATAATTTTAACTCAACGTGCGTAACACTTATTAATAAGTAGATCTTTTCGAGGTGGATTTAAAGGTTGACGGCACAAGTCAACTGCAAGGTTGTACCTTCAAGAAGATTAGGATCTTCTTGAAGATACAACAATGCAGGTGACCTTTGACGACACCCTTTGCATTGATCGTTAAGATTTACACCTTAAACTCGAACAAGTTACTCTGGGACTGATTAGGAACGTGGTCACGTTATAAGGCTGCCATAGGAGACTCGGGGTATCTTGACACACTGGATTAACTAGGGTTGACCCAGTATGTCAGCGTATCCCTAGTCCTCGGGGGCATCCCTATAACGTTGTCATCTCACTAATCCGTTCCTGAGTGAATAAATTGGGGCAGGAGAGTCTGACAGAAGTCAGTATAAGACATTCTACATAACATAGGAATGGGGTGAAGGACGTATTCTATATTGACAAGTATGCCGTCAAGGAATACGAGACATAAGTAGTATGTTTCAAATCTTTGGCCAAAGTATCGCAAGTTGCTGATTGCGTTGTCCTAAGTCACCTAGTCTAAGGGATGAGATGCCGATGAATAATGGTAACAATTATTTAGATAGGTTCCTTGGATAGAGCATTCTGAATCCCAGAATAGGGAAGAAAACTTCAAGAGTGATGTGTTAAATAAAAAAAATGCCAACTCTTTATACTCATGAATAGATCGGTAGATTACTGAGTCATGGAATGAATAGATTGGAGGTACTCCGAGTCATTACAGCTGCATATGGTTATCTGTTATAAGAATGGTTGTTTTGATTTGTGAGTTCTAAATTATGTATTTAGAACCAGGAAGCATTTATCAAAAAAAAAATATTACTTGTTCTAATGCATAAAAAATGAGGATGTTACAGGAATAGTGTTAGGAAGCTCCTTAGAATTCTTGGCATGCTGCACCACTTTCTCTTTTCTGTTTTTTTTTCTCCTGAGTCATAACAGCATATGACTCACTATTCGTATTTGCCACTCTTTCCTGATATTCATCTTCATCATCCATTCCTTAAGTGGTGAGGAAATGAACTTGTCATCCACCAAGATCTTCCATTTCTTCAACTTATTCTTCTGGTTCTTCATATAGTTCATTACACTCCTCATTATCAGGTTCTTCAACTTCACAAGTGGCATTGATTGGAACCTTGATGGGTGGGACTTCAATAGCCAATCTAGTCTGAGAAGAAGGTAGGTGGTTCCTGGGCTGACAATTATTTCTTGGAACATCCTAATAAGGGGTATGATGCACCAATTATTTCTTGAGAGCAATGAGATCATTTGCAAGCTTCTGTACTAATTGATCAGAACTGGCTCCAGGGGAAGAGGAAAAGGAAGAGGAAGAAGCTTTAGCTTTGGAGGATTCTCTTTTCAGCTTACCAGACATGATTAAATCATCCTCAACACTAATAGCTAAATGCTGATCAAAATACAAAGTTGTAAGATTATCTCTCCTTAGTACATAACTCACTTCAGGTAACTAGGTGTTGAGGAAGAAGAAATTTTGGATTTGATCCACTGGACAAGTGTTATGTGGAATTTTATTAATTATCTTGTTGAATTTAGCCACAAAATCCCTCATGGGATCAAATGGCTCCTTCTTGATATGAGAAATTTGTGCCAATAAAGCATCCACATCTTCAGCAGGTTTGAAATACTGCTCAAACTAAGTTGTCATGGTATTCCAATTAGTGATAGACCCAAAAGGAAGATGGTAGAAAGAATTAGTAGAATTTTCCTAAAATGTCTCCACAAAAAATACCTAACAAAGACATTTTCATGTTCAACCCCAAGAATCCCACATGCAACAATGAAGGGTGCAATGTGTTCATCTGAATGAACCTTACCATCACCCCAGAACTTGGGAAAATTTTTCCTATTAGCCCTAGGCAACTCATGTAATGGCTGAGGAAGAGAAACATGTCTAACCTATTGTCTCCAAGGTAAAGGAACTGCCATCTTTGGAAAAGTTGATTGAAGGGGAACTGAAACACCAGCAAGAATAAAAGCATGGAGATTAGGACTGAGATGTTCTTGAGGAACACCATCCTTGGAGTTTCTATCGTTAGTTTGAGGTGAGCTTTTAGAATGGGTCCCTCTATTCCTTCTTGCTGGAAGAGAGAAGTTTTGTTTCTCCAAAATTTGAAAATGGGAATCCTCAACCCCGAGAGCTTTTCTACCATGTGTATACCATAGAGTCACCAGATCAACAATGATCTTGAAGTTGTTCTTTTAGAAAGGGATCCATTTGAAACAAAAGCACCAACGGAGTTGCCAAAAAATGTTGGGTTTTTAAAATGATATGTTTAACAAGCCACAATCAGGGGACAGTAAGTCCCTCCTCTTTAATGGATGAGGCTCCCTTATTGAAAGCAAGAATCAAACTTATATACAAATGTACAACTTTCAAAGCATGAAGTCCTATTACTTTGAAACATTTTATGCCGAAAGATCATCAATATGAAAGGATGGAAGAATTAAGGAGATGAGGAAGGAAGAACATAACAATACCTTCAGGAGATATAGTTGGCAGAGTATCACCTTATACGTATTGAACCTAAGGAGATGCAAAATAGAAATCATTGGCTTTCATAACCGGTATAAATTCCAAAGACACAAAGTTCCAAAAATCATATAAACAAGAACAAAAAGCTTATTATCATAAAATATTGATGATTGCCAAGTTTCAGACGCAGAAAGAAGAAAAACAAAGGAAGAAAGGGGAAAAATTATGTATTTATTACTTCCAATCTATTACTTTACAGAGTACCAAGGATCAAACCTAAACAACAACATGGAGAAGCCATTAAATAGTTTCCAAGAATGGTTACATTTGGTTATAGAAAATGATGAAAACTGATTCAAGAAACTGATATTTGAGTCTCTCCAATGCCTCGGCTGTTTCCATGTCTGGTAGCAAAACCAGACACATTGAATTGAAACCATTCAATCTATCCCTGCAAAATTTGAATATGAGTCATCCACATGGGAGAGATTTAAACTGAAGCGGGCTTATAGACGCTTTTTACATTTTGTGCCCTTTAGAGAAATAACACTTTGGAACATTTTGGCCCACCCACCCGCTTTTGATATGGTCTTGACATGTGGCCTTACTTGAGTGGGGACAAATTTGTGGTTTACTTTTACAATTTTACCTCTTTTCAATGCGGACCTCAAAAACACAAATTGCCCCACCGACCCGCTTCCAACTTTGACCTTATATGTGGGGCTTAATATTTGATTGTTTACCAGGCATGGGATGGGATGTGCGTCACTTTTTGAATTTAAGTTCCTTTAATGAAAACAAGGCTCAAATTCTCAAATATCCCCGATGGCCCGCTTCCCTTACTTGACTTTCTATTCAGGCTTAATATTTGACTTTCTCCCTTTTGTTTTACGGGGCCGTATATCTGACCTTGGACATGTGGAGAGCTGACACTCATTTGGAACCTGCCCTTGGATTTTTCATTTGAAATTACACCAAGCTGACACATGGAGAGCTCTACCGGGTTCTTTATACTTTGTTGTTGATTTGGGCTTATTTCCCACCTAACTTATGTTGACCTCTAAACACATGGAGAGCTGGTGCTCATTTGAGTTTCCACTTTGGATACACCTCTTGAAATTGTGTCGAGATGACACATGGCTCCTCCTGCTGGTCCTATACTTTTCAACGCCCAACTCTATCTCTCCATTGACTCTGACCATGTGGTGAGCTGGCCCTCATTTGGAAATCAGACTTTTGGTTTCACTTCTAAAATTACGCCGTTGAGGCACGTGGAGGCTTCCACCAACCTGATCATACTTAGTCAATTTAAGCAATTGAATCTATCTCTTTTTAGACCTGGGACACATGGAGGGATGGAACAAGTTTGAGAACTTCCCCTATCTTCGAATCTTGAAGTTTTGTCAATGAGAAATGTGGTGCCATCCACTGAACCTTCCATACTTAGCCAATTTAGGCTTCTTCTATCTTCATTTTGGACCTAGGACAGGAAAAAAGTTTGCACTTATTTGAGTACTATCCCATGGGCAGTGCCCTTGGAGTTGCACCATTTGGACGCGCAGAGGCTTCTGCTATTGCTTAAAACATGGCCATGCCGCATCCAATCAGAGATATCCACCTAGCTACCCATGGATGCTAGTGCAAAAAATAATGGGTAAGATACGCTTGTCATTCCTAATTGTGTGAAAAATAAAAAGAAGGGAAAAAAACTCCACCATTACACCCGAATTTCAAATTGTTCTCCATGGAATGGAAAACTACAAATAATACTAGGCTCGATGCAATCCATTACTCTAAGGAACTGACTCAATTTTTTCAAAACTTGACTTTAAAAAGAGGGGAATTTTGAGTGTGACAAATACCTTAACACCCCAAAAACCTCTCAAAACCTTACCCCAACCCTAGTACCCCACCTAAAATCCTACAACATACCTTCCCAACTCTCTATGTAGACATAGAGAGAGCCTGGGCATCTATTTTGAGATTTTACCATTATCCACCCTAAACCATCATCAACACATATAAACCATTATTGATCATACCCTAACCGACATCGGTCTCTGTGTTTGACAACCCAACTCAGGACAACAAGCTAATATCTATCCACAAAATACCCAGAATCATTTGTATCCTTTACCAGACCTCTATCAGACTGACAAAAACTCAAAACCACCTACCCAACCTCCAAATTTGATCATAACCCTATTTGTTAGATTAGATTTTCTTAGTGTATTTGAATGAGATGCCTAAAGCATACCAACTACAGTAGGATGTTATTTGTTTATGTTATTTCATGCATTAAATTATATTAAATAGTGGATTGACAACCATCTAGGACATATCACACTTACCGGATCTAGTACATGCTAGGAAGTCCACTAACACATATTGTTTAATATTCTTCTTATGGTCTTGTTTTGCATTTACAGGTAGTTCCTCCTAGCCAAAAGGAAGTTATTCAAGGTCAACCTAGATTGATATTCAGAACATGCACACAACCTTCAACTGACATCACAAACAAGTATTCCTCATTGGCCTATCACCCTCTATTTGTTTCATTAAATATGTTAAGAATCTGGTGAAACATTTTGGCATGCCCGGTGGGACCCTCTCTTGGGTTCATTGCATTTTAGTCATATAGGGAAATCTTGTGTGTCTCTTTATTTTTTAAAATACACATTTAATCTTCTCCCTGGTAACATTCTTTTCTTCTAATTATCTAAACGACATTTGTGATTTGGTGTTTAAAATGAATCATTTCTCTCTTCCTACATTTTCATGGTAGTTAAAGAGCACGTTCTTGAACTATTGATCATTTTCTACATCAAAGCTAATTGTTGATTTGGGTTCTAAAATCTGTTGCATTTCATCCTTATATGCTGCATTTTAGCTCACATTAAAAATTGAGGGCAGCCTATACACTGGAAGTCGTTCCCAATTGATGGTTGACATAATTAAATCGTAGAAGAACTTTCTATTCTCTATCTCTTTTCCAAATTACACAATTAAAAATTCACACATCTTCTTAAACAACACCTTACCTAGAAGAAGTTGTTAACGATCATAAGATCAGAGAATTGACAGTGGGCACCTAGTTGGTTTCTCTGTCTAGTCATTATCTCAAAAAAGGACCACCCCAGCCAAAAATAACCTGAAACCACCCTTTAGAATTTGTCTCTTCATAGGATGCCTTCCCAACCAAAAAAATCTGTTGTGAATTCACAAGTCAGTCTTAAATAGCATAAGCTGAACACGTAAAATTCACTTATAGGATTACGTGTTTTTCTTAGATTTTTCCTAGGTTATGTTTTGAGTTGTGAGGTTATGTTCTCCACTTTCCCATTCCTTTCATACTCTACCATCATGGTTGGAGTATTATGATGGTTTCTGAGTGTACAAGGGTATAATACTATCATCCTCATACTTCCAGGTTGATACTCCATTTGACTCACTTCACAAAAACTAATTTTTTTCACTTCTTCAAATTCATAATAGCCAACACCGGTCAAGTGACCATCACCGGTTTCCATCTAACCATCATCGGTTTACCTAACCAGTGTCAGTTTCCATCTCTTTTGGTTATTTTATCCAAAAAATCATTCATCACCTCTTCTTTTTTATTTGAAATTCTTAGGACATCATCATATCCCCAGAATTCGAATATCACTGTCATATAAAGTTTCCTCATTCCATTTTCATTAGTTTTTGGCCTCATTTGCTAAAACTACCAATTTCCCATAGTAACCAGTATCAGGTACTATAACTTTGATCAGTTATTTAAAACCATCATCGGTTCCTTTGTTTTGATTTTTAATTAGAACACCAACCGGTTTCACCTCCTGGAATCTATCCTTCACCATTTCTACTATTTTATGTGTCATTTGTAGAGTAAATTTTATCAAGTCTACGCTAATTCACATGGTTCTAACTCACAGTCAAACCAACACTCTTGTGTTTCACGATAGCCTTCATCCACTTCCACTTGTCTCATCACCAAATTCTATCTTGTAACCTATGGATCCAACTCATCCCATCACCATTAATACCGACGATGAGGAGTTCATAAGACTCCTTGACCAGAATCCCACTACTTTACAATATTATCTCACCCACTCATCTACTAGAGACTCCTTGGGACATTTGGTATATGCCATGTGTGTGTATATCCCTCCTGCCCTCACCCCCAATTTAGCATCAACTACCACTAGCTCAGCATGACCTTCATCCACCTTACAACCTGTGGTGTCTCAACTGGACCCCATGTCCTCTATAATTTCTACACCAACGACATCTATCGTGCCCGTGGTGTTGACCATTCCTTTACCAAATGCCTTAAACATGGACCCATCTACACCCTTTACCTCATATATACTAGTTGCATCACAACCACCCATGGTTTTGGAAACCCACACCCCATTTCAAAACCTCATAATTTCCATCCCACAATCTATACCCCTGATTCCCATGTGAGTCATTATGACTACCCCACCCACTTATACACATCACCAACAAATCCTAATGTTGTATCTCGCTTGTTTGGGATATCTTCTACCTACATCTATTCCCCCTTCACAATTATCATACTCGGAACCCCCATATACTGGGATGCCATCCACATCATACATCCATCATTAACCTCCCTTCACTACAAGAGGTTCTCATTCCTCATAACTCACTGATGATCTCATTAGGATGATGATGGAAAAGATGCAAAAATTTGAAGCATCGGTTTCTAGCTCTCACAACTCCTTTACCTATGACGGAATATGTAATGAGCCTATTCATCCATCTATCCCCATTTTACCATACCATGTACATTGGGAAATGCCCAAGTTCAATCATTTAAATAGTAAAGAACACTCACAACAATACTTGCAGTCAATCAAACATGGGTGCTATCTAATTACCCATGACGATGCTTTACTCCTACAGACATTCCCCATGTCCTTGAAAGGACCCACCTTAGATTGGTACAGTGGTTTACCTAGACATTCCATCTACTCCTTTAACCAAGTAGCTCAAGCATTCTTAGATCACTTCTCAATCAATGCCATAAAAAATGTCACCATAACTGATCTATACTTGACACAATAGTATGATGATGAATCTATCACATATTTCATTTCTCGCTGGTGAAGCCTTATAAACCAATTAACATTCCAGTTACCTCAAGTTAATCTTATAGATTTTTTCACTAGAGCTTGTGCTAGACACATCTCACCAACTATGCAGGTACAAACATTATGTACCTTTAATGAAGCGTTTACCATGACATGAAAACTAGAAGTTCGTGCCATCGAAGAGAAGAAAATTGAATTGTCAACAAAAAAACCACGTTTAAATAAAATGACACCTATTCATCTTAAAATACCCAAAGCAATTATTCAAAAGCCAAGGGATCTCATCCATCTAATCCATCTAAGTGGTAGTTCTAAAAGCTGGTCCATCTCATCCATCTAATCTAGCCAAACCTTCCTCTAATCTTTCACCCATTTATACTTTTCAGTTATGATGGGAACAATGAAAATACACTCCAATTGGAGAGGCCTATTCTTTAGTCTTGGAAAATCTTCTTAAGGCCAAAGCCATTACACTTCCCCATATAAAACCTCATACTGGTTTCAATCCCAGTCATCCTATGCCTGCATTTTATAAGGAACATGACTATTGTAATTATCATCACGTCAAAGGCCATAGCGATGGTAATTGCATAAATTTTAAGAACATTTTCCAGGAAATGTTAGATAATGGAGATATCATCTTGGACAATCTGAACACATCGGAAAATAAAAAATTTCATATTTTTAAGAATCCGTTTCCTATTCATACATCATCATCTAATCAACTTGGGGAATGTTCAACCAATGACAAAAATGTCTGTGAAGTCCACGCTGTTTTCAATATCATGCCAACCATTCCCCAATTTCCTCATGTCCCCTCCATCGATGAAATTATAGCACAAACTCCTCTACCTATAGAGGAGCCTACCTCCTCTCCTCTCTCACCTACAGATTAGTCCACCATTTCTGATAATTCCATTTCAACACTCACCTCTGAACCTAATGAACAATCAACAATATCAACTCTCCTACCCACTGGAGAGTCATGTTTGCCTTCTTCTTAACTAAAAGAGGAACCTACCTCATCTCACCCATAATCTCCCCTACCCATGGGGGATCCTTTAGAAGTGCAACTACATGTTGGTGATAATTCCCCATCAGCCTTTCAGGATCATGTCGATCTTCTCTCGGCTCTCTTACCCAAATATTCTGAAGTCAACCAATTCCTTATCTCACAGACATACTTTACAAGGATTGATACTAAATTAACATCGAATCCTCTTACAATAGTGCTATTTTCATGCTTGGCTGATAATTCGATTAAGTTGATAATTCCATGCTTTGAGGATGCCTTCAGCTCCCCTTTTTAACCCAAATGCAAATGTCCCTTATTGAAACCTCCACGATCTATTCGAAAGTTTTCCAAGCTACCAAACCAACCATGACTATTCCTATTGAAATGGCCTCTTGTTTATCACCCTTGTGTACATCCAAACCTTTACCTATGACTAAAACCATTCCTATGCCTAAGAACCTACCCGCACCTATATCTTCACCCGTATCTAGACCCATCACTACCTTGGGTGTCATATCGACATCAAGCCTTGTCCATCCACCCATCAAATTGGATTTAGCCACATCTTCCCAAGCCCACACTAAAATTATTCCTATACCTAAAAGGAAAACCCAACCTTCTAGGCCACATACACCGGTCTCAGCCACTATGCCTTTGTCACCTTCGCCCCTTCCATCCATCCTAAGACCCCACCAATCAACCTTGGCCAAACAACCCCCTACTTAAGGTAAATTAAAAGCAAAGCAACCTGCTTCTTTATCATGATATTTTGTTATGCCCAAGTTTCCTGCACAAAAAAAACCCCTGCCATCACCCGTATCTTTCTTACCACTTATACCTCTACTAGCTACCATAATCCCAACATTACCTATTAAAATTCAGCCCATACCTTCCACCCGGCCTTCACCAAGCACTTCCACCACACCTTCATTATCCCCATGGATAACCTATCCTCTTCCACCATCCACTTTCCCTTTTGAATCATGTACTCCCACTTGACCTTTACCCAAGAAGGTGCAATGCAAGGATAAGAACCCACTACCCTCCAACAGGGTAGTTAAACCAACAACACCTTCCATTGCTAGTTCATCTATCACATCTTTACCCAAACAGGTACCATTAAAACCTAAGACAATACCACCTACCAAACCAATGGTCAAACCTATTCCACCTTCTATAACACCTCTTCCACCATGATCATCCATACCTTTACCCAAACCCACACTCAGTTCCCACTATGATCCATTGACAACGTCCTATGCCAACATTTTAGCCAATATCTTAGAGACCTTTGTCATCACATTACCACCACTCAGACCCTACAACCCACTCAAACCCAAACCAAAAGGGTTTGATGAAACCAAAATTTATGCCTACCATCATGTGTTAGGGCATGATGTAGAGATTTGTAAAGATCTTAAAACCATTCTTCTCCAACTATGTTCTCCTAAAGAAAATTTTGATGACGATGATCTTCTAGATGAGGACTCTATTCCACCACCACCAATCACAATATGTCTTCATCCACTACCTATTCAGCCACCCACATCTCCACCTCCCCAACCTTTTTATTGACCTCCAACATTCAAGATCAATATGGTCCGTAATCAAGAGTTGGCCAAACCACCGCCTAAATGCCAGTGTGCCCTACTTAGTTTATAAGAATCTTACCTTGCATTAGGATTTTGTCCATCACGCCATTATACTACTCATTACATACCTTCTCTATCCACCTCTTTCCCACAAATTAACATGATCCAAGTTTCCACTCGCACTCAAAAAGACAAAGGGAAAGCAAAAACAACTAGCCCATCCACTAATCATATGCCTAACATACTGACTGCACCTACACCCAAAATCACCATTTGAGGTCCCACATACCCTATTTCTGACAGAGTTTCCCATCATACAATGATAAAACAATTACACCAATCCCATTTAAAAATGTCTTTGTACGATCTTGTTCAAACATATGAATCTCGTCAAAAAGCTATGATGGAGGTTTTGCAATCTATTGAGGTTTTTCCTAACGACTCCACACCAGTAGCCTCCATTATCACCCCTCACCACGTGGCCTCTCTTACCAAATCATCTTCTTCTTCTACCCACACTCCCACTCATCAAGTGCATGCCCTCAGTTTTTATGATGAGGAGATCATACCTCCCAATCATATGACCCCGATCTCACTGTTTTCATCTCCTTCTATATCAATAATATACACATACGATGTGTTAGGATTGATGGTGGTTCCGACATCAACATCATATCCTCTTATGTGTACAACCAAATGCACTTAGCTTCTAATTGCATGCATAATAACCCATTTATGTTGTTCTTCTTCAATGATGCCATCACTTCCACCCTTGGCACCATCATTCTCCATATTCCCGTGCCCCCTTGTACTATCTCAGAATCATTCTACGTATTAGAAGGGGAGTTCTAGTACAACCTATTTCTTGTTATACCTTGGATTCATTTCATGGGTTGTGTTCCTTTGACTTTACACCACTGTGTAAAATTTGAACATGAAGGATATAACTACACCATCCTAACTGACCCATCACCATACAAAACCTGTAACATGTTATACCAACCTAACGATGTCCTTATACCAATTAAGGCATCTACCACCACTGCCACTTCTCCTTCACCCACAGCCCCATCCACAGATGTTGCCGCTACCTCACCTGCACCTACTTCTTCTATTCCCACTACAGCTGTGCCCTCTATAGCTGACCCATCTACTAACCCATCTAGTTCCCAACCGACCAATCCTTCTTATCCACAATCACCTATTAATTCCTTTATTCCAACTACACACATATCCACTACCGATCCCTTAGAAGGTGTTTTTTCAACACCTCACTCTAGGGGAATACCGCTTGTATAACATAAACACATTCCTTACTCCACAAGAGTATGGTAACCTATGACAACATCCTTAGTATAACCATCACATAGGTGAGGTATTCCCTTACGGTCCTCACCACCTTTGCACATACTTAATGTATAGGGGACTGGATACTTCCACCTATTCACCCAAGCCACCTTCCTAAACATGACCATTTCCATCTGACCTCCAATATCTCATCAACCATTGCTTTTCCCATACTTTCCTTCACCGATGTGCATGAAAAGGCTTTGGATTTAGTTTTTACAAAAAATGTCATCATAGCATCATCCCGTGTACCACCCGTAAACACAAAGACCACAGTGGTATCAGCTTCACCAAACTATCCTCTAAAAAGGCCCATGTTGACCTCATTGAGGATGCCAAAACTTCTCCACCTTGTTCACTCACGTCACCACATTCACCCATAAAGTCTATAGACCCTAAATCTATTCCTCCTAACATTTTTTCATGAACACCATTTCCCTGGGACCTCTAACTTATCAACACGATGACAAGGCTTCCTATTCTCTTCCCATCCTGTATCCTGACAGGATCGATGATGATACACCATCCATTAGCATTGTTCAATGTCAGGATGAAGAGTCTATCCTCACCTACCTTGGTGTGGAAGATTCTTATATTCACCTGTCATTACCTTCTGAGATGTAAACCATGTTAAATGAATCAACCATCAAAGTCAATATTAACACTCAGGATGACCCACACATTATAAAGATAGGACAATCTTTAGATTGTGCTGAACAAGAAGCTTTTACTTATTTCCTCTGGGATCATAGAAACACTTGTTCTTGGTCCTATGCTGATATGCCCAGTATTGAAACAAACATTGTGGTCCACAATATCGTAACCATCCTTGAAGCCAAACTCATGAAAAAATAGCTACGCAAAATGCATCCTCACATTGTCCTTCTTGTCAATGAAGAAATCCAATGCCTTCTCTCTATTTCCTTCATCCTAACCATTGACTATCCCCAATGGATTTCTAACATCACTCCTATCACAAAAGCAATAGGGGGACTCTGCATTTACATGGATTTTCATGACCTCAACTTAGCTTGCCCCAAAGATGACTTTCCTCTACCTAGTATTGACTAACTAATTGATCTTACCGCTGGTCATGAGATGTTACCACTCATGGATGGTTTCTCGGGTTATAACAAAATATTACTCACCCCAGAAGATTAACACAAAATCACCTTCATCACTCCTTGGGAAACCTTCTACTATCGTGTTATGCCTTTTGGACTTAAAAAATTTAGTGCTACATATCAACGGGCTATGACCTATATATTTCATGACATCATGCATCATATATTGGAAGATTACGTAGATGACCTTCATGCCAAATCTAAACATTAGGAAAAACATCTTAGAGTCCTGAAGGTCATTTTTGATTGTCTCATCAAATATTGTGTTCACCTTTAACTAAAGAAGTGTGCCTTCATTTTTCTCTCAGGAAATATCATTGGTTTTATCATTTCTTTGCGTGGCATAAAATTCAAGCTTGCTAAAATAAAGGCTATTCTCAAAATGCCTCCATCTACTAACCTTCTCCAACTGTAAATTTTGCAAGGTAAGTTGTAATCTATTCTTTGTTTTATTTCGCAACTTTTCAACCATTTCCTACCATTTCATCATATCCTAAAAAATGATGTCTCCTTCAAATTGGATGATGAATGCCAAAAATCCTTTTATGCCTTAAAATAGTACCTTCTCCAACCACTTGTGCTCATTCCTCTTAAGGAGGACCAACCATTTTACTTGTACATTTCTACTACTGATAATTCCTTAGGGGCCATGCTCTGTCATCATGATGAAAAACATAGGGAACATGTGGTCTATTATGTAAGCCGTACACTTCTAGAATATAAAACTAGGTACACCCATGCTAAAAAACTCTGCTTAGCCTTAGTTTTTGTCCCCACTAAACTTCGTCATTACTTAGTCAATCACAAAAAAATTGTTGTCACCAATACTGACCCCTTACGTTATATGTATACCAAACCTTACCAACATTAGCATGCTACACATAGGCTCATGATTCTTTCCGACCTTGACATCGAATTCATCCATCAAATATATCAAATGCCAAACTATCACTGAACAACTGGAAGATGCACCCCTCTCTGGAAATCAATCCTCTAACTTTTATAACACGCTTGACTATTTTTATTTTCCTCCTTTGCATTCAAGTGTTGATAGGTGATTTTACTTATAAGGATATGATCTTATGATTTTTGGAAATCATGCTTGGTATGGATAAGTCTTTTCTACTCTTAAGATCCTATGGTCGAACTGGTGTGACTTCTCTGAATCCACTTTTCAGTTCTGGAAGGTAAATTACATTCTGGTTTAAGAGTTGTAAACTTGTCTTTTGCCCGACTCATTCTTGGACCAATTTATATGATCTAAGGAATGTTTTTAGTAATTCTCTGTGAAGTGAATTGTAAAATTAACATTCCATGAGTTAGGCTTCACGTTGGAGTGAAATTTGTTGTTGTAAGTTCTTTTACTGTTGTGTGAACGCACTTCCATTCATCAGGATGTTGGCTTGGGTCCTTGAAGGTTGACCATGATAGGTCATTACTGATAACGATGGGAATGCAACTATTCATAGCATAAGAGAAAGATATCCAGGAACCTATTAAGGATTTACTTCCAGAATCCTAAGCTAGGTGAAAGTATTCATACCTAAGCTATGTTACTTGATATAATTTTTTTGCTAACCTAAACTTGATGCAAAGGGTTAGAAGGGTTGCTAAGTACTAAAACTTTAACCTAACACTACAAAGTTATTTGGTGATCTAACCTAGTTCTTTAAACTATAGTATTATTGGTTCACTCATTTGAGGGTTACCTAACCTATTTGCTAAGAACTATGTTAGAGGTTAGTGGTTAGTGTTACATCCTATGGTACTAATGTAAACCCTACCTAAGATCTAACCTAAGCAATCTAACCTATCCTAAACTAAAGGATGAGAATTGGAACTAAAAGGGGTTGCATGTACAATGACGACGGTTTCTACACATTTATGAAGGTGATAAGGTTTATTTATTTCCTACAGACTACCGAATTTGGCAGTGGCTAATTTGGATGGTGGAGGCCTAGGTGGTAGTATTACTATAAATGGAAATTCATGTTTTATTTGATTTGGAGCTCGCCATTTTGGTAGGCGGTGGTAAGGAAGATTGGGTGGGAGATCAGGAAATTAGTGCAATTAATTTCCTTGTTTGACGAGCCTGAACTACTTTGGTAGGTATGCCAAGTGGATTTTTGGTTGAGCTGTTTCACTTGGATGATTTCTGATTTTTCGTTCTACTCGCACTATGGTTTTTCAAACCAGTAGTTAAACTACATTGCATGGCTATTTTTGTGGTTACAAATCTATTTTTGTTTCATGGAGAGTATATGAGGCAATGTGGAGGAAGTATTTTGTTGTTTTGGTATTTCGTGGAGAAGAAGGGAAGAAGCTAGCTCAATTAAGAAGTCTTCTTTTATTTTTTAGTGACACTATCAAGCATGATAGGCCCTAACTGTTAAAATCTCTTGCTTTCTTCTAAGTGTTTTCATTAAAATAACTTTTCTCTATTAAGATCTATGCATTCATTATTAGCTGATAAAATGATAGATGGGTTTGTAAGAAAACTTTTTTTCTGTGCATTTGGCGTCTCTGTGTTCTTGAATCGGTGGAAAGTTTTATTCGCACTGTATTTTCATAAAGGAACCGTGAATACTTAAACAAAAATAGTGACACTAGTTGCTTCTTCAGTGATTGGAAATGTTTGTTGGGTGAACTGGTCGTGTCTTGCGAATTCAAACTGGTAAAATTCAATCTGTATTAAACTTGTTTGCTAGTACTAGCTTTAGTTGGGAAACTTGTTTAGTAAAGAGGATTGTAACTGAGATTCTCAGGGTTTGTTAGCATATGTTTTCGATCCATAGATAAATAAGCTATGAATATAACTGTATAGGAGCTGGGAATTGTATTCTTCTTTAGTAAGATTGTTGAGCTGTAAATAGGTTTCACATGCACTTTAGGTAAACCTATATATGTCTTGTTGTTTTGTATTTTATCTTGAGGAACTTTGACGGTAGAAAAGTTTGCATGCATGGATAAACCATATATAGTTGGTTCTATGTTTCTCCTTGTGAAAACATGGTCAATTATGGAAACTTGCATGCACAGGAAAAGCAATATAAGGTTTGGGTTTGTTTTTAATTCTACAAACTTGATTGATCTGGGACTTGTGTTTGTTATCATTTTGGATAACCTAACTGTAACTCAAGTCACTTTTGCATGTTGCTTGTGGAATCTTGTTCTTTTGACCATGTTAATGGTATTTAGAGATTCTTTGTAAACCCAACTTGAGAGTCATCCTTTTTGAGCTTTGTCTAAGCATCTTACACTCTGTTTTGTTCAGATATAAGGTTGATAGGATGTTAATGGAAAAAATCGAAGCATTTCTTCTTATTTTGAACTGTATGCAAAAATTTTTGTTGCTCTCGGTCTAGTATTACAGTGCTGGCATATTATATAATTCAGTTGTGGTATTGATATCCTCCACTGTACTCATCATTCATTACTTGATGTTCTTAATGGAATCGAAACCTAAACATGGTGTAGGTTCAGGTATTATGGCCTTTTGATCTTGTAATACACTTTTAAGGGAACATATCGTTACCCTAATTTGGTTACATATATTTGAATAGTCTTGGTAATTCAATGACATTTATACTTGGCATTGTGCCAGAATTGTAAACCATTCCTGGACTGTACATATTATTCTTTGATGTTTGATATTGTCTTTTGATTGGATACCCATTTTATAAATTTGGTAGTGATGTGTTGGCATACCGTTAAGATGGTTCTACCTTGCCGAACTATTGGGAAGTCTTAATTGTTAGCCATTATGTAGATTCCTACTTCTTGTTGGGTCTAATAAGGGTATATCATGTCTTGGAAGATTGATTTCAGTTTTAAACTAGTTTCGAATGTGTCAAACTGCACTGTTGAATTTATACGATTCTATAAGTAGACATTGATAGCATGATTACTTCTTATCTGTGGCTATTCTGAACCAATGGGATAATGTTCGGTTCTTAAGGAAATATTCTATGAAGCTCAATAATTCGTGAACTTGTATGAGCTAGACTATTTTATTATCTCTAACAGAAAGTAGAAATTTACGCTTTTGAATGAGATGATTTAGAAAGGAAGTTATTTTAGGTACTCTATCTCTTTCTTTGGAATGGTCATTGTTTTCCTTCCTTGAAACTCCTGAATGAACTTAAACTGTATGAATGCTATAAGGTAAAACTTTTCTATTGTGTTGAAGGAAATTATTTGAGTTTGGGATCATAGTTTAGAAGAATCCTTGTATAATGCAGTTGGGTTAAGTAATTTGATTTGAACCTCCTGATTTCTATTCTTAGTGAAATGAGGAAACAACATTTATTAATCTTGATTACTTCTCATTTGACTGATGTGATTTGGAATTAAATTAAAGTTAGATTGGCAAATGAAATTGAAACTTATAGAGGACTGCCAATCTATCACTTCTCCTTGGATTTCTTTCATTTGGATCTGTTGATAAATATATTATATTGTTCTGTCTTAAAGTAGAATTAATTTAAAGGAACAGTTTAAATCATGATCTACTCTGGTTTCGGCCTTGCTGATGATTATGTACTATGACAATGGAACTCTATCTTTTCCTCTTTACTTGAAAGATTATGCTGTAAACATTTATGAATCTTATAGTAAAGATATGTGTTGTACTTTATTGAAAACTTCAAAACAATGATATATTATGTTTTCTTGTTTGGTAAATATATTTGATGAAATCAATTATACTTTAATTTATAGGGCAGGTATTATAGTTTATATCCTGTTCCTCCTTGTGTTAAAATCTGTTTTGTGTTGCTCTTATTTTATTGATATTACTTACACTTGGGAGTATGAATGACTAGTTGTTAATTAAAGTAGGGTTGTTTTATTGAAACAATTAGTGGAATGAACTTCATTTTAAGGCTTAGTGCTTATCATTTTCAGTTTGTTGAACTGACCCGTGCTAGCAATTTTTGTAGATGGAATTCATAAGTGATAAGAGAAGGAAAAAACTAATACGATGCATTGGCTGATCTATGTTGATTTTCGAGAAGAATTCTGATTTGTTCTTAAGTTGTATTGAAAAATAAAAGTTACTTCCTTTTGAATAAAGGTTGATGTCCTGCAGTATGCTTGTAATGAATAAGTTTGAAAATGAATTGAAAGATGGAAATTTACTTGTGTAGATTGTGTAAATTATCATGTTTTGAGGATAATATTCTTGTTATCTATATGATTGGATGTGTATTCATGATGGTATTATAAAAATCAATTTATCCTAAGTAAGTTGCAGATTAAACAAGTGGCAACATACATCATTCTCATCTAAGTAATTCATTAAATCTTGTGATGTGAAATAAAACTATAATATGAATTATTGTAATTATAAATGACATTATAGGGTATGTTAAGCCCTAGAACGTAACTACGAAGAGGAAGGTATGATGGTTAATCATTAAGACTTAAGAATAATAAGTCTAATATGTTTCAGCCTAGTAGGCTGTTGCACTTCCTTAATTAGTTAAGTTAATTAGAATAAAGGAACCTAAGTTGTTGCTATTCTATTTTTGGATAACAAGTTGTTAGGTAAAATCTATCAAATCTGGAAGCAATTTTAAGTTAATTAAAGTTCGTAAGATTATATGAACCTACAATGTAAAAAGAACTTAAAGAGTGTTGAACTTGGAGTTGGTTAGGCTGCTGTATTCTGTCATCTTTTAATCCAAATTTAACTTAACATGAGTAAATTCTTCGAGGTATGTACATCTTCACAATGCTGTTCTGTAGGATGTTGACACACTTCAACTGCAAGGTTGTACCCTCCAAGAAGATTAGGATCTTCTCGAGGATACAACAATGCAGTTAACATGTGGCAACACCCTTGTACATTGATCATCAAGATCTACACACCTTTGAACTTGACCAAGATTTTCCTCCAGGGTTGGTTAGTATCATAGCCAGGATATGTAGTATCCCTTTAGGACTCAGGGTACCTTGGCACACGGGGTTAACCTAGGTTGGTCACGTATGCCAATTTACCCTAAGTCTTTATGAGCCTTTTTATATCATGACCTATGTTGTTAACCTAAACTAGAATTAAACCTTAAGCGAGGGGACTGACTGAAGTCAGTATAAGACATTCTAGATAATAGTGGAGTGTGGGTGAAGGACGTATTCTAGTTTGATGAGTATGCCATCAAGGAATAAGTAATACAAATAGTATGTTAGAAATCTTTGGCCAAAGTATCACAAGCTACTGATTGCGTTGTCCTATGTCACCTAGTCTAAGGATCATGATGCTGATGAATATTGGTAACAAATATTCAGTTAGGTTCCTTAGGTAGATCACTCAGAACCCAGAACAGGGTAAGAGAACCAAGAACACAAAGTATTCAGAAGAATACTCAAAACTCAATGTTACCCATGAATAGATCGGTAGTTACCGAGTCATGGAATGAATAGATCGGTTGCTCACCGAGTCATTACATCTGTATATGGTTATCTGTTATATGAATGGTTGTTATGAAATGTGTGTTCTAAATTATGTATTTAGAACAGAGAACATTAATCATGTAATTTTTTTCCCCTTGTTTCTAAAGTCTTAAAATTGGGAATGTTACAACTTTGATTTCCAGGATGAGTCCATTATTACCCTCTGTTTGGATGATATCATTTACCAAATTAATTTATTCTTCGATGGTTCCAAATGTTAGCGTGGGGGGTGATGCAGATGTTATTATCATTCCTCTTGATGGTGAATCTATGCCTTTATCTTTCAAACTAGATTTTGATTGTACTAAAAATATCACTGAATATGAAGCACTCATATTAGGCCTTCAAACTACCATCACCTTAGATGTTAAATCAATCAATATCTTTGAGGATTCCCAAATATTTGTAAACCAAGTCAATGGTATATAACCAATGTCATAACAAAATACTTCAAAATTCTAAACACCATGGCGACATAATTTTGAATACCTTTGACCATAAGAACTTCAAACCACTCCACATTCCACTAATAAATTTGCGGATACCATGGCTTGCCTAGCTTCTCAGATATCCACTTCGTCTGCCGACTCTAAAATATTTGTCACAGTAAAAAGGTTGTAATCACCCTCTTATTTATTTCGAGATGTCAACTTCATCAAAATCATTGCACCTGACCCACATGACCTTTGGTATAAGTAGTTTGCAAAATACCTTTCCCTTTCCATTCTTCCTTTAGATCTTACTCGTAATGGACAATGCGCCTTTCTCAAAAATGTCTCTCATTATGTCATCATGGGTGGTCTTATTTATAAATGTGGCTTTGACAGTGTTCTCTTACGATTTCTTATAAGTTCTGATATTCCTTATACCATAAAGGAAGTTCACGACAGGAATTCTATGGAGGTCACTTTAGTGGCCTAGCTGTCACTAAATGCATCCTTTACCTAGGCTATTATTGGCCCACCCTCAACCATGACTGTTGTGACTATCTCAAATTGTTGTGTGAAATGCCAACAACATGCTAATCTTCATCACACACCCAGTCATTCCTTACAGGTCGCACGAGACCTTTGGAATTTATCTCAATGGGTTTTGGATGTTATTGAAAAGATCAATCCTCATTCTTCACAAACACCATCAATGGATTTTTAACCGCTATTGAATATTATACTAAATGGGTGGAATCCATACCTCTTATTTCTAAAAAATATGAGAAAATATGTGAATTTATCAATCATCACATCATTTTTTGCTTTAGTATTCCTCACCATCTCATCACTGATAATGGAAAATAGTTGAAAAACAAAACCCTAGGAAAACTCTGTGATACCTTTGGCATTCAACTCAGTTTCTCTTCAGATTACTATCCACAAACAAATGGCCAAGCAGAATCAAACAATAAAATCCTAAACAAAATTATTATGAAAGTAGTTGACGATATTGGAAAGGATTGACATAAACACATTCCTTTCACCTTGTGGGCTTACCGTACTAGTATTCACACTTCAACTGCTGCCAAATATTTCTCTCTAGTCTACGGTAATGAGGCTTTCTTACCTCTCGAAGTCTAGATTCCATCTCTTTGTATCTCACTCCAGAACATGCTCAATGCTGATGAATTTCACCAGGACCCATTAGGCACAACTTGAGTTATTAGATGAACATTGTCTTAATGCTCTTGATCATCTCCAAATCTACCAAAAATCTATCAAATGTGCCCATGAAAAATGTGTCTGTGAGTAAATCTTCCAAGTCGATGACCTCGTCTTGAAGGAAAATCAACATTTAACCAAAACAAGAGAAAAGTAAACGGGGAAAATTTTCTCCTAATTGGCTTGGACCCTATATCATCACTCATACCTATGGATCATGTGCTTATCATTTGTCTTCACTCGAAGGTAAACCTGAACCTGAATCCCTCAATGCCTTACATCTTTGACCATTATATTGTTAAATCAATTCCTATATCACCTTCTATCTATTTCAAGCTCGTCCCTTGAGTACCCTTCACCTTTCATATTGCCTATTCTTGGGGTCAACGACTAAAAAAATAAAATGTGATTACCCATCATCTTTCAGCCTTATCTTGAATATGAGTATCATGGCTCTACTCATGGCATGATTTTAATAAAAAAATTTCATCTTTTTCAATATGGAATCCTATGGTCGTTCATCACTTGAAACCATCTCTTTCATAGTTAACCTCTATGTGCTATGGTTTTGTCTTCTAAACAAGAGCCTAATCTTCATCTATAGTCTTGTCCATGAATTAAACATCCGAAAGAAAAATAATTTCAAAAGTAAAATGGGATTCAACTCCTTGAGTCAAACTTCCAGTAAAGATATGAATCCCTCAAAAGGGAAATATATTCTCTCTATCTCGTCGCTATAAATAGACTACTCCCTCGAATGAAAATTATACAGAGCTGTTCAAACCGCACATATTCTATCCTAAAAAAGGACTATCCTTGCAAAAACAAAATAAAATATCTAGAAGCTTCCTGCATCAATCAGATTCATGAAGACCTCAAGGAGATAATATTATCATCCCACATAAACTTCCCACATTGATCAGTTTATCAAAAAAAAAGAAAAAAGAGAAAATGATAACCTTTTTGTCATGGACTTGCCTATTTTGATCTTTGGTCTCTTGTTAAGTAGGCTTGCTGTCTTGCACCAGGTTATGATAAAACCAACCATTTTCACCTCATTGTATTTTCACCCTAATTTACCACCTTTTCAAGGGACTTTCCACAAAAATGACATTTCGTGATCATGTGACTTTCTTCACCCTTAGCATAGTCAATCATGTAACACCTTTAGGGTCTTATGTTCATAAGCCCACCTTTGGTATGGTAGACCTATTATGGTTCTTCCAATTAGGTGGATCTTTTGGTCACCTCTCACCCTTCACCTTCTTCATTAATTATTGATTCTCCTATATCGGATTAGACCATCGACACCTACATTTTAAGAATTCATCTTTCACCAATATCACCATGTCAAACTGACTTAAAACTCAACCATGCCTAGAATGACCTAACCTCAACCATGCCTAAAATCACCTAAATACAACCATACCTAAATGACCTAGACTCAAGACATGCCTAAAACCCACCGAACCATTCATCTATCCTCATCTTATTTTTCCCTAGCTTACGAGATAACTACATCGGCCTAAGGCCACTTTTTTTGGGGGCTATGTAGGCAGCACTTCGAGGGCATAGGACCTTGGAGGTTAGCTCAGACATTCTTTACCCTAACCCATTTCCCCCCATTTCCATATTCATATTCTACCTTAGTTAGTTTCCATTTTGTACAACACTTGGAAATTATTACAAACATACATACCGACCATTTCATCACATAATACATCAATCAACTCACCATTCCATAATATCAAATATTTGGAAGTTTGAACCATAACATAAATATACATCATAATTTATTTTCCATACTAAAAATAACAAGGAAGTTAAATCAAACCCGCAAACATGACCAAACCATGGCTAAATGACCTAGAATCCACCATGCCTAACTCACCAAGACTCCACTATGCCTAACTGACATATACTCAACCATGCCTAACTCACATAGACCCCACCATGCCTAGCTCACCTAGACCCCACCATGCCTAACCCACCTAGAACCCACCATGCCTAACCCACCTAGACTCCACCATGCCTAAATTACCTAAAATCAACCATGTTAAAGTGATCTAAAATCAATCACACCTACATGACCTCGACTCAATTATGTATAAGCAACCTAAAATGTTTCATGCCTACATGACCTCAACTTAGTCATTCTTAATTCACATAGTTTACATCAATACACAATAACAATGGAAATTAAAAACATAGGTACATCATCCATCCAATAAACATAATAAAATATATAAATTGGAGAGTCCATGTATCAATACATATATACACAGATACAAATAAATACCAGTATCTCAAAAACTCTTAGATACATCCTCACCATCTTCAGCATGCAGGCCGGTATAAGATCAAAATCTCAAAACTCTGACGTACATCCTCACTATCTTTGGCACACAAGCCACAATATATATCAAAATCTCAAAAAAAAAAATGATAACCAGTGGCTAATCGTTACCCCACCTGAGACCCTCGGGGTCAGTCTCATCTATCTCATTCCACCCTGTCTGTCACCCTGCCAACATCTCCCCACCATGCATGGGTCCCGGTCTATTCTCCACCTAGTTCGTAGCTGGGTCTAGCCTCCTTGAACTCATAGCCTCACCTTGACCCTATCTCTAGAATCACTTTCCCCCTATGCTCTCTGAGCTATGAGTACGAGAGCTAGTCCTCTCACTCACTGCCCACTATGCCCTATACTCAGCATATTGGGGTATGTCTATCCCTGTGGTCGTCAGATGATCCTGGTAATATCACACCTTATTTAGGACATCCATGAACCTCACCATAGAAACTATCTGAGGTGGTGCCATCGGCCTCATGGCCAATTGTCCACTCCGCCCTTCTACCATTGGCTTCACAGCCACCTGCTCCTGTGCTACCTTTATCACGGGACCCTGCCATGATGACGACCCTTGTATGATGGGACCCTATCCTGATGCCTGTGTTGGTATCCCTACTATCACCTGAGCTTGTAAAGCCACCACATATTCCTGGGATGTGGCTAGCTACCCTTGAAACCCTATCACTTATGCCTACAAGGTGACTATCCATCCTCTATCCTACACAAGAGTCTGACCTTGTGCCTATACTTGTACTTGTGCCTGGGTAGTAGTCAACTACCCCTATACTATTATCACCTTCCTTGTCAAGATGGCTACATTTTCTACACTTCTATTGACTACACTACTAGTACTGCCACCTGTCCCTGTAGAGCACCCCTCTGCACTATCACTGTCACCAAAGTGGGCTGCTCTAGCCATGGGGGTGCTTCCTATAACTTTGCTAGCCATCAATGTCTGTATCCATCAAATACCTCTATATTATCTATCCTGTCATCCACCGATAACTCCTCCTAGCCTTTTAACTATGTGGGGAAAGGTGGAGATAAAGGCCTCTCCACATCCTCCCACTTATACTATAAAAATGGCGGTGAGACATCCTACACTAGTCCAAAATGTCATCAAAATTTGTCTACTGGGATCATCTCGTGATCACCAACACATCTCCCCTATATCCATCACACTAGTTGTAACCCCCGTAGCTCTCACCTCATGCCTCTGAATGATGGAAAGCTGAAAAAATTCCACCATACTATGTCTCACGCATATAGCACCTCCATCTCTTTCCTATAATTTGCCACATCATATAACACCTCTGCTACTCGTGGCTGACCTCTTGGGACCACCCATTACCTGAATCCTACCCTCTGCTCCCCACGATGCCAGTCTACTACCAACATCCCTCATGTCCACACTACCACAATGTGCTCATAGGCCCAACAATGTAAAAGGAAGGTACACTACATGCCAGATTGGCACATCATCTGATAGCCCCACAACTCTCTGTATAGTTGTACTAAATAAGTTAGCACCCATGAAAATAAGACCTACTTCTTGATCATGTCTCGTAATACTCCCATTAGACCTCTGGGAAAATGACTTCCCTCTGAATCAGGTAGTGTATAGCACCCCACTATCACCATCATCAACACAACTAGCTACATCTCCTGTGGGTGTGTGACATATGTCACCCTGCGTTGTACTCGGTCAGCTCATTAGCCATCTCCCCGAACACTCCAATCATCACCTCAAAGGCTCCACCTACGGATACACTATAAACAAGCTCCCTAAAAATAAAAAACTATAAAATCCTATAAATATCCTCCAACATGATCATCATATCACTGGTAGGAAAGTGGAATGTGTTGGTTGTTGCATCCCATCTATCGATGAGATCAACCATGAGACTAGGATCCCATCAGATCTATCTATACTACTTGACCCTGATCAGACCTACCCCTGTATGTGGGCCCACTCCTCCTCCATCACACTGTGCCTCAACTCCCCTAGTAGGGGTGGTACTCTATCTCATAGTGTCAACTACTACCGTGCTTGCAACCAACCAACTCAACAATGTCAACGCCCAAATTTATTATTTGTCAATAACATAATTCTACACCCTACTACCCCATACACATTTATCATGTTCCTATTATCCTTGACCACTTATTTATCCCAGTGTCAATTACTTGAACCCTGTACCCACCGTGACCTAAGTCCCACCTATCCCCTACCTACGTTTACCTACCCTCACTTTTTCCCACCTACTTTTCTCCCTCCTCAATCCTTATTCCCTTCATTTCTTATATGTCTATCCTACCCTCTATTTTCCACTGCATCTTAGCCCTTTGCATCTAACCTATTTTTTCCCTATCAAATTTTTATAGTGACCAATGCCGGTCACCCATGACCGTTATTGGTCACCCTTGACCGATGTCAGTCCCCTATGACCACCATCGGTCATGTTTTCCCCTATCGACACCGGTAATACATAACCAACGTTGTACGACCCCAAACCAACATCAGTCTCTATGTAGTCATTTTTACTCCCATCACAAAAGGAAGGAACCCCATGCATGCCGGCATATCACCCAACAAAAGCTGAGAACTCACCCAAGGCACGCATGGGTACCAAGTCTCTATTTTATGTGAGTTTAGTGGGAAACATCATCTATGATTAGTGTAAGAGTTTCCAAGAGGGAAGTTAAGACATACAAGAACCATAGGGCTCAGAACGAGCCTCTAGATCCTTGCAGTCACTTCAGACTGAGTGCTTTAATAGAATCCAGAACATGTATTATGATAGAAAGAAATATACAAGCATTCATACTTAGCATGAAAGGAAAGAGAACTCATAAGAGAGAAATATGCATTAGAATCATTGATATTCATGTATATATTATATCAGGTAACCTCATTACATTCATTGAACCATTACATGAGTGTCACAGAGAAGCAAACCATAGTCATGGATTTCATTGGACTTATGTAACTAAGCTACCAAGAGAAAATTTACAACTCCATGCCTAGTACATTCTCTCCTTGATGTAACTATCCACTAATAGAGTCCTCGCAGTAATTATGCAGAGCTCCACCCATGCTGTCTCTCAAACTCACGCTCTCTCTAACCCGCTATATCTCAAACTCGTATATCTTTTACTCCGTAACAACTTATATTTATCACTTTCCTACACTTCCAACTCACCCTCTAGTGCCCTCAGATCCGGTGCCAAGTGTTGAATGTGGTCCTTCATGCGAGCATGCTTCTCTAGGCCTAAGATTTCCACTTTATGTCATGATGTTCTTCTAGAAGATTCCATTTAAGGCATGCCCCTATCTGGGCCAACTTGTTGCTAGGCTAACACCTTATCCACATGTAACTAGTCATGCTTTTCACGTGTTCTACCCTGGGTGCTCAAATTGACTAAGTCCCGAACCTCCTTTCGCACGTCACGCGTGCTATGTGCTTCCTTAAACCTTTCTCTTGTGCACTTTTGCCTTGCACACCTTTCCATAACTGGGACCTTGCGCACCTATGTGCCTTCATACTTGGCCAATATTCCAGGGGTCCAACATCACCCCACACTATGCCTATTCTCCATCCTCGAAAACACTTTACTCAACCAAGATGCATGATGCCTTAGGGAACCAATGTATAATCTTACACTTTACAAAAGAATAAGGGAATGAAAGAATTGGGGAAAGAATGAAGAATGGGGGGAGCATTAATTCAACAAGCTAGGAAAATCCTTCTGTAAGTCTACCTCTAGCTTATTCCACACTTCCACCTCACCCTGTGCCTTCTGACAGAGGTTGCCCACCAGGGTGCTCACTTTTTCAAAACTCAGGACAATTCCCTAGGCGCCTAAAAGTGTCCAAAATCTCCTCCATCTCTTTGCCTAGGTCTTCGAGCTTGTCCATCCTCCTGGTAATTTGAGGGTATAGTTCCTTTAGCCTGGGCCTTGATCAAACTCCTTAAGGATTCAATTTCCTCTTATTTTCTCTCTACTTTGGCCAGAACTTTGTCCCTTTCCATCCTATTCCCCTTGTTATTTTCTTGGAACTCTTTTATCTCCCCTTCGAGTGTGGTGACCAAGGAGCTTGCCACCTTATCTCTATCTACGCATGTATCATACGCGGCCTCCACAGATTGGGAAGTGACCTTAACCTCTGTGAGCACTTGGCTATACTTGGAAACAAGTGCTACCACCTTCAATCTATCCTCCTCCTTCAAGCACGTGGCCACTTCTTCTACAGAATCCAGGGCCAAAGGTCATCTCTCCATAGTGAGGATGCGCATTAGATCTTCTATACATTCCAGAAGGGACGAGTACTTCTATGCGGGCGGTGCTAAGTCTAGGTGCTTTAAAAGGATGGCACCCTTGATAGACTCCATTTTCTTGTATACTTCCTGCACCTTTATCTTCTCTTCCTTTAACTCGCATATTAGTTGTGCACTGATCAGCTCTTCCTGCTTTAAGCTCTGGGTCTTCTCTGCTAGCTCCTCTTCCTTCTTCCTTAGTTTTTCCTCCAGTACTCTTATCCTATCATTGTGCACGTGAAGAGTCTAGCCTCAGTCTTGACTGCGACCTTGTTGAGTGCATGTTGCAGAATTTCTCATTTGAGAGCTCCTGAGAATTCACTAAGGGATTGACCCCCTTAGATTATGGAAATGTTATGATTGCTCCCTGACAGACTTTGAAGTCTGGCTCATCAATGTGGGACTCAAACACCCAAGAGAGCATCTTATTTGTTCTGGGGTACGTGCCCTCCTTTTCAAAAGACCCCATGGCTAAAATAATTTCTAGTGGGTACAGTGCTTTGGAATCACACGCATAGCACCTTCTTCGTGTCATCAACGAAGCCCATTACTTGCCTTTGGTCTGTATCAAGAGTTCTCCTACCCGAGCGCGTGCCTTTGGGGAAACTTACTGTTAGAGCGGGACCTCCTCCTAGGTTGTCATGCTCTTTTTCAATATTCTCCTCCTTCCCTTCCTTCAACACTATGTCTGTGCTACGCTCCAACTCTTGGTCTACCAGGGCTTTGAGCATTTTATTTGCTTCTCTTTCTGCCACCTCAGTGATCTGCTCCTTCTTAAAACTTATTTCTCCCTACTTTTCCTCACCAACCTCTTCATTCCTTTCCATGTCTCTGGTGTCTTCCTCATCCTGTGCACCCTTGCACTGCGTGAATACAAACTCCTGCTTCTCATCTCCACTCTCCTCTTCCGAGTCATAGACATTGAAGACCTGTGGCTCCTAGTCTTTTTTAGGCTCATCTTCCTCACTGTCATCTTCTTCACTCTCATCCCCTCTTCCACCCATGTACTTCTCCATGCTGTCAGTCACCTCCGAGTCAGCTTCCTCATCTACCCTCTACTTTTTCGTGAGAGGTGGCTCCTAAATAGGGGATTCGACCTTATCTTCTCTCTCAGGTGACTCTTCCTTGGTGCAGGGTTGCCTATGTGCCTCTACTTCTGGTTCATTTTTCTTCACCGGGGACTTCTTTCTCCGTATGTAAGTGCTTGGCTTGGCATTTGTTGTTGGCATGCTCACTATCTAAGCAGTCTGCACACTTGGTGCTTCTTCTCCTCCTCTCCCTATCTTCTTTAACGTGGGCTTCTTCCTACCCATGGGATCCTTAGGTATGGAGACATCATTCTCTAGATATGAACCCTTCTCAAACTTCAACATTATACGGAGGTACACACGTGTCACAGATCCTCCAGTGATGGGTAGTGTTATCGGCCTTGTCATCTGGATCTCATGCAACACGTACCTCTTCATGTACGCATGCTTGCTGCTAGGGTAATTATGATTCTTTCTCATCTCCCTATGCTCTTGGTCCAGACTACCTAGTTCCTATCTTAACATCTTTGATTCCTTAAATTTGTTCACTCCCGCTTGGAAGTATTGAGTAGCGAACGTGAAGGGAAGCTTGTACCAAGGGCTCCATGATTCATCTATTAGCTTGAATCTGACCAGGTAGAAATGTTGATAAACAATGAGTTCAGCTTAACCCTCAGTGGCTGCTAGGAGTTGTTTAGGGATTCTCTACTCTACCCCGAACACATTCCTTACGTGTGTATACCATTTTTTCAGCCGCGCCTTGTGGGGTGCTATCATTATATCAAAGGAATACTTCTTGAACCTCTTCGTGGGTGAAGGATCCTCAGCAGGGTACTCCCATACAAACTTGTCCAGTGTGTTAGGCACTCCAATCTCCAAAAATACAATGGTGAGCAAGATGTTTCCGAAGAGGATTTTGTCCCCATCCTTCTCACAACTGACAATTTCCTCTGTGATGTAAGCAGACAAGTTGTATATAATGCCTTCTGTAATTTTTCTAGAAACATGTAGCCAAGGCTTATTGACCTAGGTCCATCTCTCCTAGCCATTCAACTTTGTTACCAGGTGTGTGGCCATCTTCATCATGGGGTCCTTAATGTCTGAAATGTCATAATATCATGACCCCTTCTTGCAGGCATATTCGGTGATGGTTTCCTGAATAGCCTCCTTGTCATCTAGGTCATCTTCCAAGATATCTCCCTCACATATGAGGCTTGTAAATTGTGAGATAAGCTAAGGAGTAATGTGCATCTTGCGCCCTACAAAGTGGAAGTAATCTTTGTGTACCCGTAACATTAACCATTGGTACAGGCACTCTGGTTTTTCAAAATAGAGATAACTCATAGAGTTACAACAGCCCTTCCTTCTCTATTTTGACCTTAACGTCATCATTGTATATCGGCAAGCCCTCTGGTGTTCATTTACTGGTGGGGTGCACTAATTCTAGTGCCATTTCCTTCTCTATCATGTTTTTTCAGTGATTATAATCACTTACAGGTACATTTCTCAGGTGGGATTCCCACTCCTTCCCCATCATCACCCCATCTAGGTATTACATCTCTGCATACTATTCTTCGTTTGTGTTTATGTCAGGTTCTTGTTGTTTTGTCTTGCCCTTTCCCTTTCCTTTCTTGGGTGCCATTGTTGAGGTCTTTTTATTACTCCGTTCTTCTAATTATTCCAGCCTCTAATCTCAAATATGTGACATAACTCTCTTGAACCCATGCCCTAGTTTATCAAACTGTAATTGGGATCAAATTAACTCCACAAGATGATGCCTCCTTACAACCCTTTTCATGCCTATGTAACTCCTTCCTTCTAGTTTGCAAACTCAAACTGGCTGCTCATGCTTCAATCTCGCAGGTCTTTCTTTACATGATCGAATCTGGAAACCCTAGTTTATAAATCTCGCTCCTTTCTCTATTTCGCAAAGTGAAAATGAAAGAGCCTCGACCCTTTACTTATAGTTTTTCTCTTTTTGAACATTAAATGCTACTTCACCTACCACCGTAATTTTTTCATTTAATGTGGATTTTTCAAAGAAATCTCATCTTCAGAACTTTCACTCGTGTACCCAAACTTGTGTAAAAAATCCTCCAACCTTCTGGCGCATAACCAATCTAACATGACAAGAGGATCTTGCGCATGCGTAACCCATGCCGAAGGCACTTCTTCTGTCCTGATTCTTTCTTTTGCCTACCTCATGTTGCTTAAATGTACTTTCTCCTTCTTAGTATGTGCGATCTACAAGTAGCTTTACCATGGCACCAACCATTCATCTTCCATCTTTCTTCGTATACCTTTTTCAATTGGGCCATTCAACAAGGCTTTTCAACACAACTTCCTTAGTACCTTAATCATGCGCTCCTTCACATTTATCTACCCCACACTTAAAACAATGCATAGTGCTCTATGCACTCACAAATTCTCAAAAATAACAATAAGGTTACCGGCGCCCAAGGCACAAAACAAAACAACAACGTGAAAGGGAAACACAAGAAAGGGAAAGCATAAGGGAAAATTCTAAACTAATTGGAAAAACTACCTTATTTACAAAAACTAAGAAGAATTATTTATAGTAGGGCTTCAGCCTACTCCCATTGAAGTGTCTAGGAAACTTCCTCACATCCAGCACTTGTACCTGGCATGTTCCCAAATCAAGGATGTACGAGTTTGTGTAAGGACCCAAACAATGGACTTTCAACTTCCCAGGATGGTGTAGAAACTTGGAACCATATAGTAACACCACCTGCCCAACCTAAAACTTCTTGTTCCTAATGTGGCGATCATGCCAAGCCTTTTTCTTTAATTTTTTTATTGTTTGGATCCACCTGGTGAGTGACCATCTCTCATCTAGCTTCATTAACTCATCAATCCTTTCTTCCAGTGCTTGTTCATCATCTAATCCTCCTGCGTGTGCTATTTGTAGAGAAGGTAACATAAATTACAACTGGAAAAATAGCTTTCCATGCCAAATACCAATTGAAATGGTGTGGCTTTGTTTAGCCTTTTATACGTTGTCCTGTAAGCCCATAATACTACCAATACTTTGTCATCCCAATCTTGTCTTATGACATCAAAAATTTTGGTCAAGGTATGACTCAGTATCTTGTTGAATGCTTCTGTGGTTCCATTTTATTGTGGGTGATAGGGCGTAGTCTTGTGATGAGCCACCATGAACTCTGATAATAGGATCCTCACGGTCTCATTCAAGAAATGTGTACCCCTATCGCTGGTCAAACTCAATGGGCATCCATATCTTGTGATAATGTTCTCCCACAAGAACCTTTCCATTATTACTGTCGTGCAGTCTTTAGTTGGGGCTGCCTCTGCCCACCTTGTGAGATAATTCCTGTAAGTGATGACATAACATGACCCTAGTCCTACATGCGTACTGGTGTAATAGGTCCCACAAAGTCTATCACCCACTTTTCAAAAGGCTCTGTGCCAGGGATAGGGTGTAAAGGCATTTCATCTCTCCTACCTAGTTTGCCAATGTGCTGACAATCGTCACACACTTTACAATAATCTCTACAATATTTGTACAAGGTTTCCCACCACAAACCTGCCATTAATATCTTGTGCGTGGTGGCATCACCTACATAATTCCCACCTGTACTTCCTCTATGTGCTTCCTCCATGATGGCCAGACACTCATGCTCTAAGACACACCTGCACAAAACTTCATCACATCCCAACTTGTATAAGTCTCCACTGATTAACATGTAGGGTGCAAAACCTATGGCCAACTGCTTCTTTTCCAATGTCTTCATTCCATCCGGTGCCACACCTTCCTTTAAAAATATTGCAATCTCTTCCAAATCCAAGGGCACATGTCATAACCTAAACAGTTACGAGTCTGGCATTGTTTCCTCAATACTCTACACGTCCTCCCCTGAATCAATTCTTGACAGATGATCAGGCCCACAGTTGATTTTTCTAGGCTTTACTACAACAGTGAATTCAAACTCTTGAAACAACAACACCCATCAACATATGCATCCTTATAGAACATGCTTGTTCACTAAATACTTTAATGCCATGTGGTTAGTGTAAAACACAAAGGGTGTTGCATGCAGATACTGTCTAAATTTGAAGAGCACGTAGATCATTGACAATGCCTTGTGCTCAGTTTTGGTATAGTTTTTCTCTGCTGGTGTCAGCTTCCTACTTACAAAACATAGAGGATGATCAATAATCCCTTCACCTGGCTATGCAAGCACTACTCCAATGGCGGTCCCTGAGGCATCTACATGGACATGGAAGGGCTTGTCCTAAGAGGGAAAACGTAAAATAGGTGCGGTGATAAGCCTATATTTTAATGTATTAAATGCACCTTCTGCTGCGCCTCTCCCCAATGGAAGGCACTTTTATGTCTAAGAAGCTCCTCTAAAAACTCAACAATCTTGGCATATCCCTTAATGAATTTTTTGTAATAGCCCGTATGCCCAAGGAATCTATGCACTGCACTCTGGCTAGTAGGCTCCCTTAACCCCACAATAACTGCAACCTTAGTGGGATCTACCAGAAAGCCCTACTTACATATGATATGTCCTAATAAAGTCCCAAAGGGTGTAGCAAACACACATTTCTTAATGTTGAGGGATATCCTCAACTGCCTACACCTCTCAAACATTAACCTCAAATTGTCACAATGGTCCTTAACCAGACCATATACTATCCAATCATCCAAATAGACCTGAAGAAACTTATGGATGAAGTCCTGGAATGCTTGTACCACTATGCGCGAAAAGACAGCTGGTGCATTCTTCAATCCAAAGGTCATGACCGTATATGCAAAACTTCCCCACTCGGTGGCGAAAGTTGTCTTCTCCTAGTCCTCCTTTGCAATATGGACTTGGTGGTACCCTGAAAATCCATCCGTAAAGGAATAGATCTCATGCCCAATGACTCCTTCAAAAATTTCTTCAGTGAAGGGGGTCGGAAAGGGATCAATGACACAAATTGCATTCAATTCCCTATAATCCACACAAATCCTAATCCACCCATCCTTCTTGATGCTGATTACCATTGCGCTTACCGACTCTGATTCTTCTACTACCTCAATCATCCCAAAAGCTATCATTTTTTCTATCTCATCCTTGACCTTCATGTGTAAATTGGGATTCATCTGGTAGGGCCTTTTCTTAACCGGGTGCACACTGTCCTTCAGTTTTATCTTCATCTCCCCCAAGGAATGGTAAACTCCTTTAAGCTCATGGTACCCGCGCGAGAATAAATCCTAAAATTCACGTAGCAGATCAATGATCTTAGATGCTTCCCTCTTCGTCCAGTAATCTCCTAGAACAACTTCCTTGGGTTCTTCTCCTAAACAGATGTTAACTTTCTTTGTTTTTATAGGCTCATGGTAGGTGCACACATGAGTAACTGTACTGTTCACTACCTCACGTGTCCCTACAGAATGGCTAACATCTAAGATTTCCAATTCCTCTCCATCAATCACATATACCAAATTTCCCTTCTCCTTTTCCAAACACGTGTGCTCAAGTTGTAACTCTTCTGTTTCCTCTACTTCTTCAAAGCGCGCCTCCTATCTTGGTTCACCTAGTAAATCCAACAACCTATCTTCCATCCTAGAACTATCCCCCATGGTAAGGAACTTGATATCCTACAAGGCCTTATAAACTGATGAATTGGTACTCTGATACTCAAAGGTTTGAATAAGGTCAGCCACGAGATCTTGCCAATTCCTTTTCTGGCAGTGTGTTTCTGAATGAATGTACCATGCATGCGCGCAACCATGTAGTGTAGAATAAAACTTATGCACCTAGAGGGATGGTGGAAAGGCTTATGTGCCTTCTCTCCAGACTTACTCAAACTCCTGGATATGGAAAGAGGTGGGCTTCTTCCCATGGTAGTATTTGATGATGGTGGGTACATTAATCCTAGAAAATCTGATAGAGAGAGCAATTCTTACCTCGCGTAACTCCAAAAGGCTCTCCTGATGTGTGGCCCACCACCAAGCTGTTGTGTCGAGTAAGACATAACTTAACATCCCCCTCCATTCCTTTCCATCCTTCCACTGAGCTTCCACCTCCTGTAGAAATATCTCAGCAAAGGCTCCTCCTGAATACTTGGGAAGTTCTTTTCCTCCAAGGAGCCTAACCATGCACACCTTTGTTACCTTGGTCACCAATCCTCTCAATTGCCATCCAATCAATTTATAAGTTCTATATGCCCCAATTGTCACATGTCAAGCTAGTGGTATCACTTGTTGACTGAGCATCTTCAAACTAGATAACCCCTTTAGTAGGGTGTACCATATCAGGGTCTCTGATTGAGCACACATAAATTCTTTCTAGAATTTCCTCTCCCAATGATTCAATATAGGGTGTTGACTTCCCATCAGCCAGGGGTATAATGACCCATTCCTATTTTTCCTCAAAGCTTATGTAACCTTTATTGAACTGAAGGTCTAAATTGTTCTTGTAACACCAAGGGTGCCCAATTAGTGCATGGAAATTGTATACCTTGGCGAGCACCAAGACTTTGAAGTCCCTAGTAAACTTGGCTCCATGTATAGTAATAGCAGCATCCTTCAAGACACCGCTGGGAATTAACTTAGTCTTGTTTTCCATATATAACACATTTGAAGATGGCTATAATGTAGGTCTTCCCATCTGATTCCATACATCTAAAGTCAGAACATTAACCTCTGCGCCTCTATTAATGAGGATATTGCTAAGGAGCCATCCATCTATAACTGCATTTAACGTAATCTCCTTGTCATATTCGATGTTGTGAGGGGGAAGGTTCATGTGTAGACTTGTCTCTCGTTCTCTTCTCTGGTGCGTGGTACCTTCTCTCTCAACCAGGATCCAAGCAAGGGAATGATATTATCCTACCTTAGCATTTTACACACCTCCTTGATCTCATCCAGGTCATTCCTTTGCACCTTGACTCTGCTTCCTTGTTCCTCCCTCCTGGATTGCTCCTTTAGGACACTAGATCTCCCCTTTTAAGCTCTAAATAACATCCATGGTGTCCTTATATATCTCCTTTTGATGTGCGCAATTTGGATACTTTCCATGAATGATTTCCTCCCTTGAAACTAGGGTTTTCTTTCTTGTTACCTCTCTTGCACACGCGGCTTCTACCCTATTTGTTACCAAGATAGGTTCCAAACCTACATCCTGTGTTACCCAAGGCATCCACTGTATTTCTATCTTCTTGATGCTGACCATTACAATGCCCTTGTCCTTTTGGTGCTATTGATTCATATGCTCAAATAATTCTAGGCACTCCTCATACTTGTGCTTCTTCCTACACCACAAGCACTGCAACAGGTCTGGGAAACTCACATTTGTAATGTTCTGTAGATCCACAGCTGAAACATGTTCCACACGGGAACTCAATCCTTCCTCTTCTATAGTTACCTCAACCATGGAATCCTCCTCGAAAACCACTTCCGCGTGCACCTCCATCTGCGCGCTCCTCATAACGGTGATCATCACCTTTAGAACCACTGGCAATGCTAGTTTGGGGCACCCTATGATGAATGGCCTCATGGATCTAATTAATGAGCCTACAATCCTTAGTATCATGGGTTGGGAGAGGTGTAAATTTTGTAATAACAAGATACATTCTTCCTAATTACGTGCTGTAACAAAGGACATCTACTTACATGTTGGTCCTCATGACAAATTTCACAATCTACTGTCATAGTGTGCACCATCCTCTAGGGGCAATTATCCTTAATGTGCCCCTCTACTTTACAATCTGTGTACCACAAACCACTATGAGTCTCATGGGCTAAGTTTGTAGATAATTTTTCCAACTGCTTGGCCATAGAAACAATATGAGCCTCCAAGAATGGGCTAATGCCAATATCAACACTACTAACAACCTTGATGTGTAGAGCAACCTCCAATGCCTTGCGGGGGTCTGTAAAAGTTTTATGAGATAAGGCCTTTTGAAAAGGGGGTGATCAGTCCTCCAACAAACCACTGAGCATGCTATGAAGGGTGAATATCATACGATAATTTAGACAAGAGAGTTTTAAAATGCACATCATACTCCCACACAATCTTTTCCATTCCTTGCTGAATCTCCTTCAAAGCAATGATGCTCTTCTGCTAAAACTCAGGAATGTGGAACTCTACCAAGAATGCATTCTTTAAAGTAGTGTATTCCACCACCATTTGATGAGGGTCATACTTCCTATACCAGCTATGTGCACACCCTTGCAACATGGTTGTAAACTGACTAGCCTTTCATTCTGGGGTTGTGATACCCTTCAGGCGCTATAGTAGTTTACACTTGTGAACATGTTCTGCAGCATCCTCATTTCCCCTATAATCTGGAAAATGTAGAGACATTTCAAAGAATACCTGAGGTGGTGGCTGGCGTCCCTATCCTCCCCGAGCCAAAGCCTTGGTTCCCTCTAATGTTTCCTCCACTACATGATCCACTAGGTCCACCGGGTCCTGTACCTCCAAAGCCACCAGATCCACTAGAACCACTGGGTCTAATAGGGTCCTGTAGGAGCTGTGCTAAGCACCCCATGGTCCCACTAAACTATGCACCAATGGTTTATGATAGTGCCCTGCTACCACTACTGTATCCCATGCCACTCCCTGATGCGAGACCAACAGCTTGTACACTTGCTCCTTATCTAAAGACTCCTCTGAATACTGGAATATGTGAAGCCATAGAAGAAGGAACTGAAAAATTGTATCTCCTACGTGCGGATCTATATTTTATACTGATATCAAATAGGTCAATAACACTTCTTCCTGGTTCGAGAAAACCAAGCGCTAGGGCTCGGTCACTAGGTGGGTTCAGATATGCGCCAACGAATCTCCTTGTCTCTGTGTGATGAACTATCACATGAAGTTAAAGGGGTCTCCCTCACGTGCTTGCCAAGATGGGGTAGCATAGAATTCTCAGGTTCCACATCCTCTGTGTGAACCTTAACTCCTTCCCACAACATTTGTCTCCAAAGATTCATCACACTAGTAGCCAAGTGTTGTCTAGCAATCACCCTTTCACACGCTTCACTATACTTGAGTTGTCTCTCTTCCCTCTCCTTCTCTGTCATGATATCTGTCATCTTCCTCCACCCAAGCTCCCTTAACTAGCATTTAGAATGGTTTAGCCAGCCATTGGGAACGCCTCTAAACTCATGGTAACCGTCAGTATCTTCATAGCTAGAGGAATAACACGTAGAAATGTTCTGCTAGGTTCTCGTAGAAATTCAAAATCAGCAACCTCCAGACAAAAATACGTAGATATGGCATACTCCAGAGTGTATCTACCCAGTACTCCTCTCCACTAATGATCTATAACACAGGTCTATGTTAGATCTGCATCATACAACCTTTGGTAGTCTTCTTTGGTCCACATATGTGATCCATAATGCCAACTTGATCTAGATGCATATGCTGAAAGCCATTCATATAGTTCTACTAGGAAGCAATAGAAGAAGGTCTCATATAGATCATGGTAGAGGTTCTCTTCTACCCATCTACGTGCATTAAAATCAGTTCTAGTGCTGAATATTTGAGCAAATTCATCCTCTGTGCTCTTGAACCACGATTCAAAATTTTCCAATGTTAACCGCTCTGTCATTACTCATTACACAGATCATGATGTATGTTATATCCCACTACAACTTCAAAAAGAGGTCCTAGAAATGGAACCAATATGTCGTCATTTTTACTCCCATCATAAAAGGAAGGAACCCCATGTGTGCTGGCCTATCACCCAACGAAAGCTAAGCGCTCACCCGAGGCATGCGCGGGTACCAAGTCTCTCTTTTATGTGAGTTCAGTGGGAAAAATCATTTATGATTAGTGTAAGAGTTTCTAGGAGGGAAGTTAAGACATATAAGAACCATAGGGCTTAGAACGACGTCAAGATCCTTGTAGTCACTTTAGACCAAGTGCTTTAACAGAATCTAGAACATGTATTATGACATAAAGAAATATACAAGCATTCATACTTAGTATGAAAGGAAAGAGAAATCATAAGAGAGAATTATGCATTAGAACCATTGATATTCATGTATATATCATATTAGGTAACCTCATTACATTCATTAAACCATTAGAGAGTGTCACAGAGAAGTAGACCGTAGTCATGCATTTCACTGGACTTATGTAACTAAGATACCAAAAGAAAATTTACAACTTCATGCCTAGTACATTCTCTCTTTGATGCAACTATCCACTAATAGATTCCTCATAGTAATTATGCAGAGCTCTGCCCATGCTTTCTCTCAAACTCGCGCTCTCTCTAACCCTCTATATCTCAAAATCGTATATATTTTACTCCGTAGACACTTGTATTTATCACTTTCCTACACTGCCAACTCACCCTCTAGCACCCTTAGATCCAGTTGCAAGTGTCAAATGTGGTCCTTCATGCAAGCATGCTTCTCCAGGCCTAAGATTTCCACTTTATTTAATGATGTTCTTCTAAAAGATTCCATCCAAGGCATGCCCCTATCTGGGCCCACCTGTCACCAGGTTGGCACCTTATCTATGCACAACCGGTCATGCTTTTCATGTGTTCTACCCTGGGAACTCAAATTGAATAAGTCCCGAACCTCCTTTCATGTGTCGTGCATACTATGTTCTTTCTTAAACCTTTCTATTTCACGCTTTTGCCTTACGTGCCTTTCCATAACTGGGACCTTGCATGCCTGTGTGCCTTCATACTTGGCCAATATTCCAGGGGTCCAACACTCTATTTCAGCCCCAAAGTCAAACCCCAATGGCCTAAACATTCTAAAATTGACCATACTAAGCCTAAACTACCCCCATTCTACCCACACCTCACCCAAATTCATTTCCCAACCTAATTAGCCTACATTCCACCCTCCCCATACCCAAATCAGATCATTTTACTCGCATTTTTGAATTTTTAATTTCCCCTCCCATTTTCTCATTTTACCACAAAAACTAATTCAAAATACAAAATAGGGGTTGGAACCTACCTCATCCTACTACCTCCTCCTTGCTGGATCCTCCAATTTTGCACTGGTGGACCTCCACCGCTCCCTCCCACTGCCACCATGTCTACAACCAACCCTGTAATTTTCTGATGAATCAAATCATTACACATGATCATGTGGGCCCATATTCCTCATTCCAATAACCACTCAAATCCCTCCACCTTGGTCTTTTATAAGAACCATATTCTCTATTATGTGAAAACACCATACACTCCTCACTCGTTGCTTTCCAAACATATGAAACGTAAAATGAATATGTAGCTATACAAATTTTTACTTTTTAACTGTGGCTCTACCTGACCGATGCTAGTTTTCCCATACCAACAGCGGTCACGTGCTCTATTCTACCGATATTAGTTTACGGTGACCAATATCAGTTTTCTATGACTGGTATCAGTCATATCCCTTATGCCCCATTTGGCACCTTCTCATCAATTTAACCACCTTCATACACTTTTACCCTTCACCGCCTTCACCACTAACCCCAAAGTATTTCCTACCACCTAACTACCCAACTGGAACCTCTCATATTTTCCCCTTCTACTCTTTCTCTCTATATCGGCCTTCTCATAGCCTTACCTCCCAACCTCCACACCATGCCACATTCATGCCTACCCATGTTCTCCCCTCTTGACCTCTCAATGACAAATTTTTTTCTGAACCCCCAACTCGGGACATTTTTACCTTCAACCTGCCCTCATTTTCCATTAGGGAATATTTTGGCCCCTAACATGGCCTTACCTATGGGCTTTCCCCGCTCACCCAACCTTGACCCTTATGACCCTCACATTCATGTACTCATTATCCCTAGTGATAATGATACCTGGATTCACTTACCCGACGTACGATGTAGCAACACCACTCGTGTTTGTTAAAACCCTTTGACCTTACCCACCCATTGTACCATACCTGCAAGCCTAAACTACCCCTACATTTATTTAGTTTTGTTTAGGGATTTTTTATTTTACCTATACCTTGGCCTTACCTGTGCCATGACCTATTTACCTAGACCTGGCCTACTTTGTGTGACCATTGACCTTGTGTACTCACTATACCTTGCGATTCCATTACCTATGTTGTTTTAGCCTAACAACCATACCTTGCCTATTATCATGATGTTTATCTCGACCAAAAATTTAGTGTACCGAAAGATACCGAAATGTTCCTACACTTGACCTACATTGTGTTTCCAGACCATATCCTATGCCATAGAGACCTGAATCACTTCAACCTTGTTTGGATAAACCTATCGACCTTAGAAGACGTAGAGTTTGGATGCTCTTCAACCTGGTACTGTGTTGAATTATACACGTGTGCATATTTTTTATTGCCATTACCCATTCCTAATTTTACCCTGCCCTATTACTTATTTATTGAGTTGACCACTACCCTTTCCCAAAATACTCATACTCTTGCCCACCTACCCTAACTTACACCAACTACACATATATCAAACCACTCACTGATTCTGCATAACACCTCATCACTTCTTGGTTTAAGGGGGATCACCTTCACCCACACTTGGGGTAACCTTGATCTCACCCACATATGGGGAAATCACTTCCTATTTTTGTCAGCATTGCTTACCAATATAGGCTACATGACAAAAGGGGCAAAATATAGACACAAAAATTAGGTCATACCACCCATATAGCCTCGTTAATTAAATTAACTCTAATTTACATATTTATATCCCATAGTGCATATGATTAATTCAATTAATTACATTAATTAACATCCTCACTTGACAACCTCACCTAGCCACATCACCTAAACACCTCATCATGGACATGTTCTTAGCATGTTTCTTTTAACTAAGACTCAATTTCTACTTACCTTAACTAAGACTTAGTCTAACCCTAACATTATCTACCTATTATTTATGTAACAACATACCCACTTATCTAAGCACAAGATACCATTTTAGATTGGGACCAACGGGCAGAAATGGCCCAAAAGATAGTCAAGATCTTCTATTTTGGAAAACCTAGGATTTCCCACCATAACTGACGCCGGTCACCCTAACCATCGTTAGTTACCATATATAAATTTTGAGAACCTTGTTCCAGAGGTTAGAAATTTCAAGTTTTGGGAGAGGTTGATCATCTTCAAGTTTTGAGAGAGAGAGAGATCTACATGTAAGCAGGAACTAATGTCTTCTTGAGCATCCAGATGCCCCCTATCTAGCACCAGGACTGATCTGAAGGCATTTTCATTCAAGGTAGCATTCTGAGAAGTGTTTCCACAATAATGATCACCAGTTTCATAGATCAACCATTGCTATCCTCCACTAACCAAGCCTGCAAATACAAGTGTGTTTTTGATTTGCATCATTTTATAATTAATTAGACTGTAGTTTCTTTATCTCTACTTAATTAGATCCTATTCTTCTTTGTATTCCACCATCCCCACCTTCGTGTCAATCCACCAATCTAACCACCCACAACTGTTTAACTCCCCATACCCGAATCCTAGGAATTTTTGAGACTTCCTAGAATTTTTACAAACCTAACCATCCTTCTCCCATTCTTTGTGTAATCACAAATAAGCTATAAAACTAATTTTATTTGATTTCCACCATTCTTCCCCTACCAATGCCAGTCACCTTAACTATTTTTAGTTTCCCCTTTACTGACATTGGTCATGAGACCGATGTTGGTTAGTGTGTGTCCTAACATACTTTCACTAAGTTGATCTTAACACCCCAAAAACCTCACAGAACCTTACCCAAACTTGTTACCCCACCTAAAATCCTACCACAAACCTTCCCAAATCTCTATATAGATATAGAGAGAGTCTGGGCATCTATTTTGACATTCTACCATTATCCACCCTGAACCATCATCAGTCACATATAAACCATTGTCGGTCATACCATGACTAACATCGGTCTCTGTGTCTGACAACCCAGCTCAGGGCAACAAGCTAATATGTATCCCCAAACTACCCAAAATCATTTGTAGCCTTTACCAGACCTCTGTTAGACTGGAAGAAACTCAAAACCACCTATTCGACCTTCAGATATGATCATAACCCTATCTGTTAGATTATATTTTCTTATTTTATTTGAATGAGATGCATAAATCATATCAACTAGAGTAGGATGTTATTTGTTTACATTATTTCTTGCATTAAATTGTATTAAATAGTGGATTGAAAACCATATAAGAAGTATCACACTTCTCGGATCTAGCAAATGGTAGGCAGTCCACTGACACATATTGTTCAATATTATTCTTGTGGTTTTATTTTACATTTACAGGTAGTTTCTCCTATCCAAAATAAAGTTCTTCACGGTCATCCTGGATCAAGAATAAGAATGTGCTCACAACCTTCAACCAACATCACAAACATGCATTCCTCCTTGGCCTATCACCCTCTATATGTTTCATTAAACCTGTTAAGAATCTGGTGAAACAAAGTCTTAAGGAATTTTCTTTGTAATGATTTTATGAACTCCCCACACATTCTGTGTGCTCTTTTATTACATTAGCAAATCAATTTTTGGCACAATTTTCAATTAACATTAGGGATAAGATCTCTTATGTAAAAAATGTCCAAGCTTAAACACAGGATCTTGATGAGTCATATCAATGATTATGTCTTGCGTTATAGAACAATTCATATTCAAGATGAACTTCATATTAACCAGACAGTGAGTTACAAGACCTTTTTATTCAAATTTTTCTTCCTCCATTACAAGAATCGATCATGTTTGATAAGTTTAGAGCTTTTGACCATCTATTGTCATACATTGAAATAGCGTGAAGATAAGTTATTACACATGAGAAAAACTCAAGTATGTTGCTTAGCACCTATAATCCATCAAATGCCAAGTTTCAAAGCAAATCTAATTTCAAGGGAAAATTTAATGACATTGAGGTTTCTTCTAACAGACATTGTCAACATGTTGTTTCTCAACCTATTAAGCTATGATTACAATCTACAAGACAACAATTTACATGTTGTTACCTTGTCCTTGTAACCAACCGTTACACCAAAATATTGAGGGGTTAGTGAATCCGCACACCAGTATCATAAAATCCACACCACACTTCTACAGAGCCCCGACCTCGAGCTAGGTCTGCACCCGCACTCCCATACATACGAGCCCAACTTCATTGACGTTTAGGCACCCCACGAGCCTTGACTACATGACATAACCAACCGATGGGATTCGAACATAGGTGGTTGCTCTAGTACCAAATGTAATGAACCGTTACACCAAAAGCTCGAGGTGTTAGTGAATTTGCACACTAGGATCATAACAATCCTTCAAACATGGTTCTAAAGCAATTACTTAAGTGAAATCTCACATCTCTTACTGCACCATTTGAGGTTTATATGAACAGGCCTCAAAGTAAGAGCTTTGATGTTAATACTTAATATGATTATCATAGATGTATTGGTCACTCTATAAATTGACATAATAAGTTATGACACATCATTCATGATCTTATCGACTCTAATGCAATTAATGGGATGAGCCCATTGAATCTTCTTAAGCCAACAAATAACAATTCTAAGCTGAAAATATTCAATGATCCACTTCCTAAAGCATAATAATGACACATCTACTTTAAAATTTCATAACACTCATCGTGTGGTGTTATCACCATCTTCTTATGATCTTCTGCTTGCCATGGTATAGATTGGCACTGTTACTCACACATCATCTTCTACACCGATCATTTCTTTTTCTGATTTTGATATGGATGAGATACTAGTTTCTGACACATTATCTATTCTCGGTCTCTATTCATCATATTCCTATGTTCATGTGTGTCCTTGGTTATTCCACATAGTAAGGATAATGTTTATGCTATGGACGTTATTTTAGTCTCTTGGTATCTCTATTTGAGATTCTTGCAGCTTGATTCTAGATCTACACTTTTGACGCATTACATTACCAATCACAGTTGGATTTATCACTACAAAAACTTCATTCTTGGTTGCATTAAATCTATTGCTACTGAGAGTATTGCATCTAGGCCTCCCTTGTTTATGTGATTCTTAGGGTTGTTCCATTGATAGTTTCATTAGTGTATCAAGTTTATTCATCATCCAGAAGGTTTTCACTATTCGAGATATTCCTTTTTAGGGATTTCTCTCCTAGCATGCCTAGTTCTTCTATAGTTTTTATCCACTCTTCCTAGTGTATCTACAAATATGTCTCTTGATTACACACACTACTTTGCATAGTTCTAATCCTCTTGGATATCATGATAAGCCTTTTATTGTGCACATTGATTCACCTAGTACTAGTCCTCCTAGGTCTCTTGCGAGGCATTTGGTTACATAAATGGATTCACATAGTTCTAGGTCTCTTTGATAGGTATTTAGTTGTACATGTTACATCACATAATTCTAAGGCCTCTAAGTCTCCTCTTAGGCCTCTATTTTGCACACCTTGTCTCTAGTGGCTTGCACTACTCTCATATGATTTTACATAGCAGTTTTCCTAGCCCTATGAATCACACTTACAATTTCTCATAGGTTCTTATAGGAGTTCTCATTCATCTATTCCACCACGTAAATGTATCACACCTATACATATCTACTCAATTCATGATCTACTATTCATACGGTTATCCTCGTCACAGGCCTTCTTTGAACACATATTACCATCAACAGCTTCCACTTGCACTTTGAGTCACATATTCTATGACACATTCAATGTTTGACCCTCCATCATCCTTGTCAAAATTGTCTTCACCTCCTCACGAGTTTTTCTTGGGATAGCTCTAATGACTATCCACCCTCATGTATCAATTACACACTTATGTTTACATAGTTCAACTAAAAAAACGAGGGAGTGGTTTGGCACCCGAACCTCATTTTACACACACACACACATACACACACACATAGTGGGGAAACCTTCATTCCCATATTTATTTGTATACTCTATCAACAATGATATATTTTCAAAATCAGGAAATCCAAATATTCTCAAAAATGGCATAACCAAGACCTATTTGCTACTTGCATAGATTATACATGGTGTTTATTCCTTTGGTTTGATAGATAGACATTTATTTTTTACACACATATGTTCACGTGGTATATTGGGCATGATACATGGACATACACAAAGTGATACACAATGATAAGATGTTGGCCTAACCCTATAGACATTCAACTAATCTATGGGGGTATCTACTTGGGTACATTCTCTATCCAGGTGTCTAGATATCCATTATAGTTCATTTATTTCATCATTACACTGAGTTTCACTACAATAAGAAAAACTAGTCATTGATAATGTCTTTTGGGCCTTTTGTTTTGTATCTTATACTTTTATTGACCTTACACACCCTACAGTCCTATCAGTATTTGACTAATTTATCTTTTATGGCCTCATACGTTAACACCCATTTAGGATAGAAGCGCCCAGGCACTCCTGACCCTCTTTAGCCTTTTCTCACTCTTTTGGGTCTCTTTTACTTCTTGGGCATCTCTCGATCGAATCTATCTCTATCTAGACTATATCTCATCTCGTTAGTAGATCTCTCTCTAGCTCGCTCCTCTCTCTCTCTCTCCTCTTTGCTCTCTCTCTCTCTCTCTTCCTCGCTATCCTACTCTCTCTCTCTCTCTCTCTCATCGCTCTCTCTCTCTCTCCTCTGCCTCTCTCTTTGCTCTCTCTCTCTCTCTCGCTCTCCTCTCTCTCTCTCTCTCTCTCTTCTCTCTCTCTCTCTCTCGACTCTCTCTCTCTCTCCTCTCTCGTCTCTCCTCTCTCTCTCATCTCCGCTCTCTCTCGCTCCTGCTACTCTCTCTCTCTCTCTCCTCGCTCTCTCTCTCGCTCTCTCTCTCTCTCTCTCTCTCTCTCTCCTCTCTCCTCTCTCTGACTCTCTCTCTCTTCTCTCATCTCTCCTCTCTCTCGTTCTCTTCTCCTCTCTCTCTCTCTCTCTCTTCTCTTCTCTCTGACGCTCTCTCATTCTCTCTTCTCTCTCTCTCTCTCGCTCTCTCTCTCTCGTCTCTCTCTCCTCTCTTCTGTCTCTCTCTCTACCTTCTCTCTCTCTCTCGCCTCCTCTCTCCTTCTCTCTTCTCTCTTCCAGCGCTCTCTCCTCTCGTCCTCTTCTCTCTTCGCTTCTCTCTCTTTGTATCTTTCTTCTTTTCTCTCATCTTCCGCTGCGCCTGCGGCTCTAGAAGAGTATTTGAGTGTAGTTTTGGACTAACACTACTACAGATTTTGTTTTGTGCAATGTTTATATTAATTTCCTAGCTTTTTATAATCATACTAATGTTATTTTCTTTTCTTCACATTTGGAGTAATTAATTTTTCATGCAATGATTTCCTGGTTTGTGTTTGTGTGTGGTGTATATTTTTTTTTTTTCTTTCCTACTCTTATTATGGTATAAGGGCCTTGATTGTCTTACAATACCATGAATGTCTCATGTTTGCAATATTATGCCTTGTGTGTAGTTGTGCATATCTTATTTGCAAGACCAAGGCCTTTTATCATATTACAAAACTGTTGATGTCCTATATTTACGATATTATGCCTTATATGTAGTTGTACATGTATTTCTTACAAGATCAAGGGACTTGATTGTCTTGTGACACCATGTGTCCCATGTTTTCTGACATTTCATCTTTTGTGGGAATTTAAATGATATGTTTGAAATTTTTATACATTATATGCAATTGTTTTTATTAACACATGGTTTACTACTGTTGTTATTACTGTTGTGATGTATTGACACTGTTATGGTTATCATGATTCTTATTTTGTTACTCTTGTTTTGTGCCATGGTTTCTTCCATGCACATCCCCCTTGCACATAAAATTTCTTCTTGGTTGCCACCACATCCATTTTTCAGAGGTTATAATCAGGTTCTTAGATTCTTAGATATGGGTATACATATTTTATTTTGATTCGAACACTCGCATTGTTCATTGCATGTTGGGCCCTTGGAAAATTCACTAAGTATGAAGGCACGTGGGTGTGTGGGATCCCAGTCATAGAAGGGCACGCAAGGCAAAAGCGTGCAGGAGGAAGAGTTAAGGAGGCATATGGTTCGTGCGGTGCATGAAAGGAGGTTCGGGACTTAGCTGATTTAAGCAACAAAGGCAGAACACATGAAAAGCATGATCGGTTGCGCGCGGATAAGATGCCAACCTAGTAACAGGTGGCCCAGGAAAGAGCATGCCAGTGAAGGAATCTTCTCAGAAGACCATCATGAGATGGAGTGGAGAGCTCAGGCCTGAAGGAAACATGCTCACTTGAAGGACCACATTCGACACTTGGTGACATGGATCTGAGGGCGCGGTAAGGTGAGTTGGCAGCGTGGGAAGGTGATAAATACAAGTGCCTGCGGACCAAAAAAAGGGGAGACCGCGGTCGAGATCAAGATAACATACAGATGGAGATATAAGAGGATGAAAAGATAGACATAAGAGGAGAAGATAGGAGGGATACATAGAAAGAAAGATAACATGGGTGAGGCTTTGCAGGGTAATTGCGAGTGGAAACTTTGATGCAGAAAAGAATGTACTAAGCTTAGCATTGTAATTTCTTTTCCTCTTTGGCATATTTATATAAGCCAAGTGATGTGCATGATGACTGTGGTCTGCCCTCTATGGCTCTTTGTAATGAAATGATGAATACAATGAGGTTACCTATTGCAATTAGATATGAATATCAGTGGGTTTTATGTATATTTCATTCATAGAAGTTTTCTTTCCTTTCATGTTGTGAATGAATGGTTGTATCTTCTCTTTCCGTTATAATATAGGTTATGGAGTCTGTTTAAAACATCTTGGTCTGAAGAAACTACAAGGATCTGGAGGCCGTTTTGAGCCTTATGATTCTTATATGTCTAAACTTCATTCCTGAATACTCTTATACTACTCATAGATGAATGCTTCCCACTAAAACTCACATAAAAGAGAGACTCGGAACCCGCACATGCCTCGGGTGAGCGCTCAACTTCTGCTAGGTAATGGGCCAGACGCGCATGGGATTCCTTCCTTTTATAGTGGGAGTAAAATTGACTACATCTTGGTTCCGTTGCCGGGACCTCTTTTCAAAGTTATAGTGGGATATAACATGCATCATGATCTGTGTAAAGAGTAATGACAGATCGGTTAACATTGGCAAATGTTGAATCATGGTTCAAGAGCACGGAGGATGAATTTGCCCAGAGATTCAGTAACTGGACCTGAGTTTTATACATGTATATGGGTAGAAGAAGAATCTCTACCATGATCTATATGAGACTTTTTTCTGCTGACTTCCCAATAGAGTTATTTGGGTGGATTTCAACCTATGCATCTAGATCAAGTTGGCATTATGGATCATGGATATGGACCGAAGAAGACTACCAAAGGTTGCAGGATACAGATCTGGCGTGGAACCGTGTTTTAGATCACTGGTGGGGAGGAGTACTAGCTAACTACACTCTATAATACGCCATTTCCACGTATTCTTGTCCAGAGGTTGTTGAGTTTGAGTTTCTATGAGAACCTAGAGGATCATTTCTACATGTTATTCCTCTAGCTATGAAGATATTGATGGTTACCATGAGTTTAGAGGCACTCCCAATGGCCGACTAAACCATTTTGAGTGATGGGTAAGGAAGCTCGGGTGGAGGAAGATGGCATATGATACGATAGAAAAGGAGAGGGAAGAAAGACGGCTCAAGTATGGCGAAGCACGTGAAAGGGAGATTACTAGATGACGCAAGGCTACTAGTGTGATGGACTTATGGAGACAGATGTTGTGGGAAGGAGTTAAGGTTCACGCGGAGGACGTGGAACTTGAGCAGTCTATGCTACCCCATCTTGGCAAACACGTAAGGGAGACCCCTTCGGCTTCTGGTGAGAGCTCATCACATGAAGAAAGGAGATTCGTTGGCACATATCTGAACCCACCCAGTGACCGAGCCTGGTGCTTGGTTTTCCTGAACCGAAAGGAAGAAGTATTGACTCCAGTTGAGACTAGTAGAAGAGATAGACCCGTGCCTATGAGATACAATTTTACATTTCCTTCTTCTATGGCTACACATATTCCAGTATTTAGAGGAGTTTTTGGACAAGGGGTAAGTGCACAAGATTTTTGTCTCGCATAAGGGAGTGACGCGGGACAAAGTAGTGGTAGTGGGGCACTATCATTGATCGTAGGTGCATAGTTTAGTGGGACTATGGGGGAAATTGAAATATCTCCTACAGGACCTATTGGACCCAGTGGTTCTGGTGGATCTGGTGGCTCTGGAGGTACAGGACCTAGTGGACTTAGTGGATTAGGTTGGTGGAGGAAACACTGGAGGGAACCAAGGCTCTGGTTCAGGATAAGGACCCCAGCCACCACCTCAGGTTTTCTTTGAGATGTATCTGCATTTACCAGATTATAGGGGCACTGAGGATTCCATGGAACATGTTCATAAGTGTGAAATACTATGACATGTGAAAGGTATCACAACCCTAGAACGAAAGGCTAGTCAATTTGTAACCATGTTGCAAAGGCGTGCGTATAGATGGTATAGAAAGTATGACCCTCATCAAACAATGGTGGATTACACTACCTTAAAGAATGAATTCCTGGAAGAGTTCCTCATTCCTGAGTTTGAGAAAAAAATCATTAGCACTTTGAAGGAGATACAACAAGGAATACAAGAGAGTGTGTGGGAGTATCCTGCACTCTTTAAGACTCTCTTGTCTAAATTATCATATGATATACATCCTTCTCAGCATGCACAATGGTTTTTTGGAGGATTGATCACCCCTTTTAGAAGGTCCTTGTCTCATAATACTTTTACAGATCCATGCAAAGCATTGGAGGATGCCTTACACACCGAGGATGATGGTAGTATTGATACTGACATTAGCCTGTTCTTAGAGGCTCAAATTACTACTATGGCTAAGCAGTTGGAAAAGCTATTTGTAAACTCAGTCTATGAGACTCGCAGTGGTTTGTGGTGCATAGATTATGAAATAGAGGGGCACGTTAAGGACAATTTCCCCCAGAGGACGATACACACTGTGACGTTAGAATGTGAAATTTGCCATGGGAACCATGATGTAAGTAGATGTCCTTTACTGCAGCGTGTGATAAGGAAGAATGCATCTTGTTATTGTAATATTTACACCTCCATGACCCATGATACTAAGAAATGTAGGCTCATTAATTAGATACATGAGGCCATTGATCATGGGTTGTGCCAAACCAACATTTCTAGTGGTTCTAAAAATGATGATCACCATTATGAGGAGCACGCACATGGAAGAGTACATGGAAGAGGTTTGCGAGGAGGATTTTGTGGATGAGGTAACCACGGAGGAAGGAGTGAGTTCCCATGAGGAACATGTTTTAATTATGGATCTACAAAACATTACAAGAATGAGTGCCCAGACTTGTTGTAGTTCTCATGATGCAGTAAGAAGCATATGTATGAGGAGTGCCAAAAATTATTTGAGCATATGAATCAGCAGCATCTGTTGTAATGGATGCATCTGGAGAGGGTCTCAGAGGCATTCTATTACAAAATGACCATGTCATAACATATGAAAGAAGAAAGCTTAAGTTACATGAATAGAATTATGCTCCACATGACCTAGAGCTCACTGCCATTGTTCATGCACTTCAAATATGGAGGCATTACCTTCTTGGTAAGCCTTTTGAGCTAAAAACTGACCATCTGGGGTTGAAGTATATTTTTACTCAACTAAACCTGAATGCAAGACAACGAAGATGGTTAGAATTTCTATCTCAGTATGATTTTGATATAAGCTACATTAAAGGTAAGGAAAATAGGGTAGCAGATGCTTTGAGTCGTAGGAAGCACATCTCTACTCTTATAACATTAAGAACTCAATTTAAAGATGAGGTGAAAGATGTCATGTAATTTGACTCTTATTTTCAGCAAGTTAAAACAACACTTTCTGCAGATCCAAAGGACGTGAAGTATAAAGGATTTCATTTTGATAATGAAGGAATTTTGAGGTTTGAAAATAGGGTATATATACCCTTGGCAAATGATTTAAGAAAGAAATTATTAACTGAGTTTCATAATTCATCTTTTTCTGGACACTCTGACATTACGAAAATGCTTGCTGATCTCAAGCAGCAATATTTCTGGAAGGGAATGAAAAAGGATGTGGTGGAATTTGTGACACAATGTTTGGAATGTCAGCATGTTAAGGCGGAACATATGCATCCCGCTAGATTACTGTACCCCCACAACATTCTGCAATACAAATGGCAAGTGATAACTATGGATTTCATTCAAGGATTACCTATGTCTAGGAATAAACATGATATCATCCTAGTTGTCGTCGATAAATTAACCAAAGTGGCACACTTCATTGCTGGTAATTTAAAAGACAATGCACCAGTCTTAGTAAGAAGGTTTGTACATGAATTTTTCAGATTGCATGGAATACCCAAATTGATCATATCGGATAGAGATCCGAGAATGACATCAAGATTTTGGCAAATGCTTAATGTGGCCTTGGGGACTAAACTAAATTTCAGTTCTGCATATCATTTGGAAACGGATGGACAGACTGAGAGAGTCAATCAATTTTTAGAGGATATGTTAAGAATGTATTGCATGGACCAGCAATATAAATGGGAGGAATACCTTCTGCTGGTTGAATTTGCCTATAATAATACATACCACGCCTCTTTAAAGATGGTGCCTTTTGAAGCATTGTATGGAAGAAAATGCAGAACCCCTGTTAGTTGGGACAATGTAGAGGATAGAGAGGTAATTGGGCCATAAATCCTTACGGAAATGGAACAACAAATCAAAATGATTTGTGAATGGTTAAAGGAGGCTGCAAAGAGGCAAAAGAGTTATGCAGACTTAAAGCGGGTTGATATGAATTATAAACTTGGTGAGAAGGTCTTTCTTTAGGTTAAGCCAAAAAAGAGTTCTATAACTTTTGGCAAGGTTGCCAAGTTATCACCTCGTTATGTGGGACCTTTTGAAATTGTTGAAATAATCAACACTGTAGCTTATTGTTTAGCTTTACCTCCTACTTTATCAAAAATGCATGATGTTTTCCATATTTCTTTGCTTAAGAAATACGTATCAGATTTATCACATGTGCTGAATTGGAATTCCTTGCAGGTCCAAGACCCAAGAATAATTGTAGTTAAGCCCATTCGAGTGCTGGGAACTCACCAGTTGTACCTAAGAAATCATGAAGTGAATCAATGTAAGGTCCAGTGGGACCAGTTTAGCGAAGAAAGTGCAACTTGGGAAAATCTCAAAGAAATGAGATCTGCTTTTCCATGCTTGTTTGATCGAAATTGAATTCAAAAAAAAAACTGATAATTCTGCCAAACATGGACAATTATTGGTCTATTTTACGGTTATCTTAAAACTCAGTTTTAAAGATTAAATCTATTTTTGGTATGAACTTATGAATGGAAGGATGATAACTAAATTTTGTCCTAAAAACTCTATGAATTAGCTGATTTGATAATCGGGACGATGATTCTTTTAAGAAGGGAGGAATGTAACGTCTTGATTTTTAGAAGCTACTATGATAACCTCTTTTCGTGATGTTGTAACTCTAGAAATGAGGACTATTATGTTAAGATATATCTTTTAATCTTAAAAATAATGTGTTACTGATCTAAACCCTTGCTTACTGTAACTTTGTTTACTTGGGACGAAGGACATTATAACTTGTGTTTTGCAAGTGTGAAACTGCAGACTTGCTTTTGTATTTGATGAACTCATATTTTTGTTGACAGCACACCTTGAATCAATTTCATTGATCCAAGGTATGCTTCGGCCTTCTTTGTGGTCACTTTGTCAATTTCATTTCTAATTAGAACAAAGTCTGGAACCAGACTGGAGATTGTTATAAATTTTACAGAACCTGGTTACATGTATAATTACTCAGCACCATGCTGCCAATGGAAAGATTTGATTTCCGGAATACATACAAATTGTAACGCTGGAAAGCGTAAGGAAGTAAGAGTTTTTTTGCAAGTGAACAAGGTATAGATATGTGTGTTGGACGGAATGTCCGGCATTATGCTGGTTATGAACGTAAGTTGGTAAAACTTACTAAGAACCTATTAATTAAAATACTACGGGCTATGTTTTAGCCTATAACCTAATAACTATCCTATGTGGATTTTAAATTAAAAGAGATATAAATTATTGTAAATCCTAATGATTTGTAACCTAGATGGAAACCTAACTATGGACAATGCAACCTAAACTATTGTTAACCTAAGGAGGGGACCTATGGATACATGTCGATGAAGGTATAAGAAGGGAAGGTTTTGAATTTAATGAAGGACATTAAATGATGTCCTTGAAGTTTTAAATGCCAAATTTGGTGGAAGCAGAGAAGATGGAGGCCCATAAATAACCATGCTACTAAATTCAAATTACAAGCAAAAATTGTGAGAAAAAGGCCTGCCAAACCTGAGTCGGTGGTGGCATGGAGAAAGAGGAAAAAGTAATGCATTCAATGCATTAATGGCCTTGGTTTTGGTAAACCGCTCACCTTGGAAAGAGAAAGAGGAAATTTTGTGGGTTATTGTTGATAATTTGGGTTATGAGTTTTTGCTTTGCATTTCCTTTTGTTGCACTTTCAAGCATGCAAGTTTACTTCCGGCCATTGTCGGTTCGACTGCTTTCTCCGAGTGGTTTCTGAGTCTGTGGAAACGTGGAAGAAGTTAAGAGATCTGGCTTGATAACTTGTTGGAGGGAAGAAAATTTGGGAGAATCTTGGCTGTGATCTTCTACGAGCTAACCAAAAAATATACAGGCATTTCAGGCTCTTTTCTTTAAACCGTTTTGCTCTTTGTTAAGCGTCTTCATTAAAAGAACTCTGCTCTTATATTGGGTGTTTTTGGTAAAATAAAAATGTTGATAAGTTTTGATGTGATTTTTGGGTTGAGTTGTCTTTTGAAGATAAATATGACTTGGGTATTTTCTTGATGCATACTCGAGAAAATGGGTATTTTCTTTACTGAAATGGTAAATAAAACAAAATCTATCTCTGCTATTTGAATTATGACAGTAATGGGTATTTGGTTTTATCGCTTATTATGGGTTTGATTTGGTGAAGGTAACAGTGATGTGAAAACTATTTTCTATGTTTTGTGTGCGCAAATGGTTTTGAAAAACCGTGAGAATACTTTGATATAACAGTTTGTGTGAACTATTTTTCTGGTCGTATTACAGTGTATGGAATGCAAATTCTATTAGGGATAGTGGATTTATTGCATCGTCCTTAATCTTTCCTGATTTGAAATGATATAATGACTCCTTATTTGGTTTGAAACCCATGAATGATTTTTGGGAATAATTTACTTAAACCTAGAATAGAGTAATCTGGTTATTTGATGGATGGAATAGAGCTTATCGTTTTATTTCTTCTTTGAATTCAATGGTGAATATATATAGATATATATGAACTGCATATTTTAACTTCTTCATTGTGTTCGATTGGAACTGAACTTGAGTAGATTCTTGTTCTTATGGTTGAAAAAAATGGTTTCTTTATTTATTACAGTGAAATCATGGTCATATAGACTTGCTTTACACTTTTACTCATTTATTCCTGGATGGATGTGTCTGTTCTCAGTAAATAATTATTGGAAACGATTTTAATTGGAAGATTCAGTTGTTATTGATATTTGCGGGTCATATGCAAATCGAATTATGGAATACTGCCTTGTATGATAGTTAGTAAATTATGATTATTGTAATAGTCTTGTATAGGAGAAATTACCCTATTGGAAAAAGGTCTGCACTAAATAATTGATACTCGGCTAAGCAGTGTGAAGAGGTAATATGAATCTTCTTCCTTTCATTCAATTATTGCCTTTAATTATTCTCTCTCATTGACTATTACCGTTGATTGTTATCTCTTCTTGTTCAAATTGTCCAGTTTGGTTGTGATGAAAAGAAAGAGATTATTGAGTGGGTAATCGGAAGTAATAATTATTTTATTCTCTTATCCAGTTGAAATTCTATTATCTGAAATTGAATAAATTTCCCACTGCCTTTGGCATAAGCAACTACATTTTATCTACTGTTTTTCTTCCTTTCTGAATTGAAAGAAGTACTATGCTGTTTGTTGAATTCTGGGAAATAACTCTAGTGTTGTCACGATGTATGACTACCCTTCTCTTCTATATTTGAATTGGATGAAATTAAATGAGTAGTATAAAAGTGAAGGAGTTCTATTTAAATATTTTAGTTAATTCTTTCTTTGGAATCCCATGTATAATGAGGGAATGGAGTTGATAATAATTGCATTAGAACAACAATATATATATATATATATATATATATATATATATATATCTGTGTGTGTGTGTGTGTGTGTGTGTGTGTGTGTGTGTGTGTGTGTGTGTGTGTGTGTGTGTGTGTGTGTGTGTGTGTGTGTGTGTGTGTGTGTGCTTTTAATCTGGAACTATTTAGAGAAAATACTCTTGGTAGTAATTGTCTAAATCTGGAATGAACTCCTTGCATTATTGGAAGAAACAGTAAGGAAATGTGAATAAAGTGTTGCATGTTTACAGTAATTATTTGGGAAAAATTCGTTAGTAAATCTTATTATCTGATTGTTATGATAATTATTGGGATTTGGCTGTTAAATTATTCATCCTTATCGGCACTTAATGCATAGATGATGTCCATCTCAATTTCAGAAACGTTTCAAAAAAGTAGAGTTCTTTTATTGAGATAGTTAATCAAGAGCACCTGATTTTAATGATAAGTGCTTAATATGCTCAGTTTGATGAACTAACCCGTGTAAGTAAATTTTGTAGATGGATTCCATGAGTAAAAATGAAGACATGTTGTTTTATGATGCTTCTTCTGATTAACTAAGGGATGGATCTTTTCTGATATTTTATTATTCTTCTCTGGGGAATGGAAAAGAAAAAGTTGTATTCTTCTTTCTTTTCGAGTTGTTAATGCTGTTTGGCATGAATGAAGTCCGGTTGTATGGAATCGTAAAATTTATCAATTTTAATCTTGAGGAATGAGTAAAAGGGGAAGGTGTTTTATTTTTAATGGTTGTACCACCTTGAAAATGTTTGAATATGATTGAGAATATAATTTTATTCGTTGAATTTGGACTCATTCAAATGATGGTTGTTCGATTTAAAGGGACATAATGTCTATTCTTTACTTGGATACGACTTTTAAGTTGGAACGTGCAATTAATTAATACTTAGGTCAATATGGATTTCAAATTGACATTAGTAAAAGAGTAAAATAAATATGAACTCTTAAATGAATAATATTCGGAATTAGATTATAAACTAATGAATATTAATAAAGGGACAATTGAATTCTGTATTTTGATTTCGTTAATATCCTTTGGGATGTTTTTGGAAAAAGGATATTCGGTATGAGGAACCATATCTCCTCATAAAAAACCTTAACTGAAGTAAGGTTATAGTGAATAAATGAATACATTCAATTGGGAATAGGCCTCATTCAAATGATGTCTAATGAAATGGAATTCTGAATTTAAAATCAGTTACAAATAAAACTTGGTTAAGATTAGTAAGTTGATCTTACCATGTTAAGCTGTAGTGGACTATAAGTCTGAAGCTTAAATTAAATAACTAAGATGAAAATATGCAATCCTTTGGTAAGGAAGGGTGAATGTCTATTAAGCTATGAGACAATTCAAGTCTTTTCTAGCTATGCAACTGTAACGAACCGTGAGGTTAGAGGATCAACACGGTTGTTGAAACTCATTCTTAATAGAATTAAAGTTAAGAATCTAATCACACATTTAGCTAGATGTGTAACCCTTGATGGGAGGATTCCGTAGGACATTGGAACACGCCAGCTACAATATGGTGTCTTTATGATGGCGGGGCCTTCATGATGACACAATGTTGTAGCTGACATGTTACAACACCCTCCTGAATCGAATCATCAAGTTTACATAAGCTTAGACTAAGTTACTTTGGACCAAGTTAGGAACGTGACCTTGTATATGAAGTGACTTAGGAAGACTAAAGGTAACTAGACACAAGCATTCGACAAGTGTCAACAAAGTATGTCTGCATACCTTAAGTCACCACGAGTGCCTCCCTATACTCTTTTATATGGCTATCTTGGGTTAAAGTTTAACCTTGGACGAGAGGACTGACAGAAGTCAAAAAAGACCATCATAGATAACAAACGAAGTGAGGTGAAGGACGTATTCCATTGATGTGTATAATTTCTAGGAATATGATCATACTTAGCATGTGAAAATCTTTGGCCAAAGTATCGCAAGCTGTTGGTTGCGTTGTCCTAATCACCTAGTTTAAGAAGTAGGATTTCAGATGAATATCGGTAACAGATATTCAGATAGGCCTCTTAAATGGAACACTTCAATAAACAAAAATGGTAAAGAGAACCAAGTATATTTAGTATACAATGCATGGATTAACATGAAGGATCAGTAAGTAGCTGAGTCATGAGATGAGAGATCGATGAATCTCCGAGCCATGAAATGGGAGATCAGTAGTTCTTCAAGTCATTACAACAGCAAATGGTATCTATTATATGATTGAATGGCATTGAATGTGTGTTCCATATTATAAATATGTGAACAGAGAACATTGGTTTTAAAATTATTGTGTGTTCTAAATTATGTTATTTGGATAGAGAACAATTATTAAAACTTGGTCGTGTGTTCTAAATTACCTAAATTAGAACAGAGAACTTTATATAAATAAAAAATAATTTTTTTTTCCCTTGTTCTAATTTCTTAAAATGGGAATGTTACAGCCTTGCAAGGTATCAAGTGCCTTACCATGGGGGATAGTGCCAGAACAGAAGATAGGCTATTGGAATTATTAGGTGAACCAGGATTAGAGGCACATTTTGAAGAGATTGAAGAAATAGAAGAGTTACAACTTGAGCGTGCGTGTTTGGAAAAGGAGAAGGGAAAGTTAGTATATGTGATTGATGGAGAGGAATCAGAAAGTTTAGATGTTTACCATTCTATAGGGAGGTGTGAAGTTATGGATAACGTAGATACCCATGCGCATGCTTACCATGAGCCATTAAAGACAAAGAAAGTTAACATCGGTTTAGGAGAAGAACCTAAGGAAGCTATTATTGGGGATTATTGGATGGAGAAGGAAGTATCAAAGATCGTTGATCTATTGCGTGAATTCAAGGATTTATTCTTGCTCGAGTACCATGAGCTAACAAGCGTTCACCATTCCTTAGGGGAGATGAGGATGAAATTAAAGGAATGTGCATGCCCGGTTAGAAAAAGGCCCTACCAGATGAATCCCAACTTACGCGTGAAGGTTAAGGAGGAAATAGATAAGATGATAGCTTCTGGGATCATTAAGGAAGTCGAAGAATCAGAATGGTTAAGTCTGATGGTAATCAACATCAAGAAGGATGGGAGGATTAGAATTTGTGTAGATTATAGGAAATTGAATGTAGTTTGTGTCATTGATCCATTTCCGATCCCCTTCACTGAAGAAATTTTGGAAGGATTCGCTAGGTATGAAATCTATTCCTTTACGGATGAATTTTCAGGATACCACCAAGTCTGGATTACAAAGGAGGACCAGGAGAAGACAACTTTTTCCACTGAGTGGGGAAGTTTTACATATACGGTCATGCGCTTTGGGTTGAAGAATGCACTTGCTATCTTTTCACGCATAGTGGTGCAAGCATTCCAAGACTTCATTCATAAGTTTCTCCAGGTTTATTTGGATGATTGGACAATATATGGTCTGGTTAAGGACCACTGTGACAACTTGATATTAATGTTTAAAAGGTGTAGGTAGTTGAGGATATCCATCAACGTTAATAAGTGTGTGTTTTCTACACCCTTTGGGACTTTATTGGGGCATATCATATGTAAGGAGGGGTTGCTGGTAGATCCCGCTAAAGTTGTAGTTGATGTGGGGTTAAGGGAGCCTAATAGCTAGAGCACAGTGTGCAGATTCCTTGGGCATATGGGGTATTATGGAAAATTCATTGCGGGGTATGCCAAGATGACTGTGCCCTTAGAAGAACTACTTAGACACAAAAGTACCTTCCATTGGGGAAAGGTGCAACAGAGGGTGTTTGATGCATTAAAAGATAGGCTTATTACCGTGCCTATTTTATGATTTCCCTCTTAGGAAAATCCCTTCCATGTTCATGTAGATGCCTCAGGAACCGCTATTAGAGTAGTACTTACATAACCAGGTGAGGGGATTAAATGATCATCCTCTCTGTTTTACGAGCAGGAAGTTAACACTAACAAAGTAGAATTATACCACAACTGAGAATGAGGCATTGTCAATGATCTATGTAATTTTCAAATTTAGACAGTATCTTCTGGTGACAACCTTTGTATTCTACACCGACCATATGGCATTAAAGTATTTAGTAAACAATCCCATTCTTCAAGGGTGCATATGTCGATGGGTGTTGTTGTTTCAAGAGTTTGAGTTCACCATTGAAGTGAAGCTCAGAAAAAGCAATTGTGGACCTGATCATCTGTTAAGAATTGATTTAGGAGAGGACATGCAAAGTATTGAGGAAGTAATGCCAGATGCCCAATTTTTTAGATTGTGGTGCACGCCCTCGGATTTGGAGGAGATTGCATCATTTTTAAAAGGTGTGGCACTAGATGGAATGAAGGCATTGGAAAAGAAGCAGTTGGCCATATGTGCCACGCTCTACATGTTGATTAGTGGAGACTTATACAAATTAGGATGTGATGAAGTTTTGCGCATATGTGTGCTAGAGCATGAGTGCATGGCCATCATGGAAGAAGCACATAGAGGAAGTACGGGTGGGCATTACGCAGGTGACACCACCACATGTAAAATATTAATGGCAGGTTTATAGTGGGAAACCTTGTATAGATATTGTAGGGATCATTGTAAAGCATGTGACCACTATCAACACATTGGAAAACTAGGAAATTGGGATGAAATGTCTTTGCATCATATTCCTAGCACGGAGCCTTTTGAAAAGTGGGTGATAGAATTTAAAGGACCTATTACACCTACAACGTGTAGGACTAGGTCAAATTTTGTCATCACTTACATAGATTATCTCACAAGGTGGACAGAGGCAGCCCCAACTAAAGATTGCATGGCAGTAACAGTGGCAAGTTTCCTATGGGAGAATATTATCAAAAGGTATGGATACCCTTTGAGTTTGACTAGTGATAGGGGTATGAATTTTCTAAATGAGACTATAAGGATCCAGTTATCTAAGTTCACGGTGGCTCATCATAAGAATATGCCCTATCACACACGAGAAAATGGAACTGCAGAAGCATTCAACAAAATAATGAGTCATACCTTGACCAAAATCTATGATGTTGAAAGACAGGATTGGGATGACAAGGTATCAACAGTTTTATGGGCTTACATGATTACGTATAAAAGACTAAATAAAGCCACACCTTTTCAATTGGTGTTTGGCACGAAAGCTATTTTGCTAGTTGAATTTATGTTACCTTCTCTGAAAATAGCACGTGCAGGAGGATTAGTCGATGAGCAAGCATTGAAAGAAAGAATTGATGAACTAATAAAACTGGATGAGAGACAATCACTTGCCTGTTGGAGCCAAACAATGGAAAAGGAAAAGAAAAAGGCTTGGCATGATTGCCATATTAGAAACAAGAATTTTGAGGTTGGGCAGATGGTATTACTGTATGATTCTAGATTTCTACGCCATCCTTGAAATTTGAAAGTCCATTGGTTAGGTCCCTACACAATCTTGTACATCCTTGATTCAGGCACGTGCCAGTTACAAGTGTTGGATGGAACAAAGTTGCTTGGACACTTCAATGGCAGTAGGCTGAAGCCCTACTATAAATAAGTCTTCTTGGTGTTTGTAAATAAGATAGTTTTTCCAATTAGTTTAGAAGTTTTTCTTTATGCATTTTTCTTTCCTTGTGTTTCCCTTTCGCAGTGTTGTTTTGTTTTATGCCTTGGGTGTCAGTAACCTTATTGCTATTTTTGGAGAATTTATGAGTGCACAGAGGACCGCACATCGTTTAAGTGTGGGGTGGATAAAAGTGAAGAAGCGCATGATTAAAATTACCAAGGAAGTTGTGTAGAAGAGCCTTGTTGAGTAGCCCAGTTGAAAGAGATATGAAGAGAAAATATAGAATGGTTGGTGCTAGGGTAAAACTACTTGTAGATCCCATGTATAAAGGAAAAGGAAGCACAGTTAAAGAAACACTAGGTAGTCCTAAGAAAGTAAGAATCTAGACAGAAGAAGTTCTTTCGGATTGTGTTGAGCACGCGTAAGAGTCTCCTGTCGGGTTGGTTTAGTTGCACGCTAGAAGGTTGGAGGAGTTTTCGCACAAGAAGGGTGCACAAGTTAAAGAGGGTTTTCACGCAGTAAGGGCACATGAGTGAAGGTGCTGAAGATGGGTTTTGTTTTGAAAATCTACAGTAAATGAACAAAGTATGGGGGTAGGTAAAGTAGCATTTAATGTCCAGAAAAAGGAAAAACTATAAATAGAGGGTCGGGGCACTCTCATTTTACTTTACGAAAACGAAGAGTTGGATATATAAGCGAGTATTATAAGCTATGGTTTTTTAGATTCGATCAAGTGGAAGATCTGTGTGATTAAACATGTGAAGAGCTAGTTTGAGATTGCACACCAGAAGGAAGGAATTACACAAGCATGGAAAGAAGTGAAAAGATGTTATCTTGTGAAGAATTTATCAAGGTTAGGGTTCAACAAACTAGGGCACAGGTTTAGAAGAATTGTATCACGGATATGAGATCGAAGGTTAGGAGAAGGAAAGTAGAGTAACAAGGAGAGGATTGGAGTGATAAAATTACCTCTACCATGGCACCTAAGAAAGGAAATGGAAAAGATAAGGCTAAATAACCAAAACCCGAGGTAGATACAAATGAAGAATGGTATGCAAAAATACAGTACCCAGATGGAGTGATGATGGGAAAGGAATGGGAATCCCATTTGAGAAGCATACTAGTCAGTGACTATAATCACCGCACCAACACTATAGAGAAAGAAATGGAATTAGAATTGGTATGGCCAACCAAAAAATGAACACATGAAGGTTTTCCTATCTACAATGATGACGTAAAGGTCAAGTTGGAAAAGGTAGGGTTACTGCAACTCTATGAGTTGCCTTATTTTGGGAAGCCAAATCACTTATATCAGTGGTTAATGTATCACATGCACGAGGACTTGTTTCACTCGGAAAATGCTTCGTTCCTTATAGAAACAGATAAGGTTAGGGTTAGGAGGAATACCTGTAGGATGTCGAGATGATGTGCGCGTACCGTAGAGAAAGATCAGGTTGACTGCGGAGAACTCCTTTTTGTCTGGGAAGGACTACCTGCAAATAAGAACACAAGACCACAAGATTTGATTAAACAATAAATGAGGAAACTGCCTTGGGCCCAGGAAATGTAAAACTTCCTTTCGAAGGTGGTCAGTTTCCCTGCTAACGTGAATTAACACAAAAGACTGTAAAATATCAATTAAATTGCTTGGCTGAACTGGGTAGGGGAAAGGCTGTTTTTCCTGGTTTTTGATCAAGGGAACTGATGCCGGTTACCTATAACCGATGCCGGTTACTGATAACCGATACCGGTGGGTTCTAGGATCTTCTGGGCTGGTTGTGGAGTTTGTAATGGCTGGTTTTTGGATGGTTTTTAGGAAATGGGATGGTTAGAAACAAAAGAATGACAGCTAGAGGCAATGGTACGTTGGATAATGGATTCAGAAACGGATTTGGGAGGACTGTAATTCCAAAAGCATAAGAAATGTTATAATGGAGGACATGCAAGATGTAACTTACTGGTTTTGATGAAGGTGCAAGTTGATCTCCTTTGCTGTAAACACGTCTAATATTTTCACTCGTCTCTGCTTGGTCAAGTGAAGATCTGGACTCTGTTCCTCGTTCGCAATGCCCTCGCTTGATCCAGAAATCCTTTGACTGATCTCCCAAAATGAAATTCCGATCCGTTGTTTTGGTTTGGGAAGCCCATTTACAGGGAACCGATGGCGGTTGCGTAACCGACGGCGGTCGAGTAGGAACCGGCATCGGTAAGGAAAAAGTAGGCTATTTTTAGTAAAATAGCCCACCTTCCCTGCTTTTCTCCCGAGAGATCAGTTGCAGGCTTGGTCAAGTGGCTAGAAGGTCAGCTTTTGGTGCGAGTAAGGAGGCATTAGTTATGGATGTGAGTCTAGACCAAGTCATGGGTCTTAATTAGCTTAGTTTAGGGTTAGGGCTAGGTCATGATGAGGTGGCAAAGTGAGGTGGCGGGTAAGGTGAGTGGATTTATCAATTACAAGGTAGTTAATAAATAATTGTGTGAAGTTTAGGTAATGAGGTTAGGTTGTGAAATGGGATGCGGGTCACAAGGGGTCGTGAGACACGAATTTGGTGTCTACATTAGCCCCTTATTGTCATGTAGCTTGTTCTGTAAAGCTGCGCGGACAATAATATGAAGTGGTTTCTCATGTTAAGGATATAGGTAATCCCCCTCAAATCTATCACCGATTGAGTGAACGGGAAATCAGGGATAGGGTTGATAAAGGGTACATGTTGTAGAGAGGATGGTAAGGTGGTGGGGTAGGTCCAAGGAAGCAGACGCATGTTGAAATGCAATAGTATGACTAGGGTACATGATTTGACTAGCAAACCAGCAATGTATAGGCAAAGGTCGATAGTTTATCCAAACAAGGGTGATATAATCCTGGTATCCAAGGCATAGGAAGTAGCTCCAGGGTATATAACAGGTAAGGTACCGGAACGTTTAGGCATGTTCGGCAGTACCAAAAGGTTGGTTTGGTTGAGATAAACGTCACGGTCTAGGTCTGGGCAAAGCTGGTCGACAGATCAAGTCAAGGACCCTAATCATGCTAAAACACGAACAGGTGAGCTTGATTGAACACAAGGTACATGATGGATGTATAAAATAAAACGTTGATTGTGGGTATGGTATGGAAGTGATACGGCCTTGGGTCAGGCCAAGTGGTTGGGCCGTGGCCCTGGGTCAGGTTAGGTGGGTAGGTTGAGGTCTTGGGTCGGGTCAAATTGTTAGGGCGAGGCCTTGGGTTGGGCCAATTGGTAGGTTGAGGCCTTAGGTCAGGCCAAATAGGTAGGTTGAGGCCTTGGGTCGGGCCAATTGGTAGGTTGAGGCCCTAGGTCGTGCCAAATAGGTAGGTTGAGGCCTTAGGCCGGGCCAAATAGGTAGGGTGAGGCCTTGGGTCGGGCCAAATAGGTAGGTTGAGGCCTTGGGTCGGGCCAATTGGTAGGTTGAGGCCTTAGGTCGGGGCCGAATGGTAGGTTGAGGCCTTGGGTCGGGCCAAATAGGTAGGTTAGAGGCCTTAGGTCGGGCCGAATGGTAGGTTGAGGCCTTGGGTCGGGCCGAATGGTAGGTTGAGGCCTTGGGTCGGGCCAAATAGGTAGGTTGAGGCCTTAGGTCGGGGCCGAATGGTAGGTTGAGGCCTTGGGTCGGGCCGAATGGTAGGTTGAGGCCTTGGGTCGGGCCAAATAGGTTAGGGCGAGGCCTTGGGTCGGGGCCGAATGGTAGGTTGAGGCCTTGGGTCGGGCCAAATAGGTTAGGGCGAGGCCTTAGGTCGGGCCGAATGGTAGGTTGAGGCCTTGGGTCGGGCCGAATTGGTAGGTTGAGGCCTTGGGTCGGGCCGAATAGGTAGGTTGAGGCCTTGGGTCGGGCCAAATAGGTAGGTTGAGGCCTTAGGTCAGGCTGGACAAGTGAACAAATGTTGTGCAGCAAAGGTGGACAGAGGCGATATTGGTGAAAAAGAGGCAAGGAGTAAAGAAGGGCAAAGAATGGGGTGAAAGTTGGGTATGAAACCGATGTCGATTCTGCATGACCGATATCGGTTAAGGGACCGATGCCGGTTTCTTCGGGCAAAAAAGAAACCGACATCGGTTAAGGTCGAAAAAACCTATAAAAAGAAAAATACGGCCTGTCATTGTCACTTTTGTTATTTGCGATCCAAATTGACTTGTCTGACGTGGAGAGTTGATTTGGAGGGTTATTGAGTGAGGTGGAGCTATTTGATTGGCGGAGAGAGTTAATAGTGGGCCCGAATAGTTGAGGAGGTAGCAGGTGATTGGCCGGGGACCCAGCAGATCAGGATTGGAGCCATGGCACAGGTAGGAGGAGCTGGAGGAGCTGGACCAGCTGGACCGCCACCACCCATCCCACCACGACGACGTGTCGTCGTACCGGTAGGTTCTAAACTCTTTAATTTGGTGATTTGGTTGAGTTATGTTGTTTTTGGGATTTGGGTAGGAATTGGTATTTTGTAGGAAATAATGGGTAAATGGAGGTAATTCGAGAAAGGGAGAGGGTAGATAGGTTAGGTAGGCTAAGGCGGCTAGGTGTGTAAAATTTGGGGGTGTTTGGGTGGGTAGATGGGTAAAAATAGGTGAAAAATGGTTTTTGGGGGCCGCGCGGGGGTTCGGTTCGGGCAGGAGACAGTGACCGATGTCGGTCAACAAGCGACCGGCATCGGTCGCAAAAGCATAGGGTGAGGTTGAATTGGGGGCTACCGGCATCGGTCGCGTATCGGCCGGTATCGGTGGGGGAGGTTGAGGGTGGAGTTGGGATGGGATTGGGTTTAGGGTGTAGGGTTTAAGTTTGAAGGTGGGTTGGGGTAGCGTGTTGGGGTGGGGTTTAGAGTTTAGGGTTTAGGTTTGAAGGTGGGTTGGGTGGCGTGTTGGGGTGGGGTTTAGAGTTTAGGGTTTAGGTTTGAAGGTGGGTTGGGTGGCGTGGTGGGGTGTGGGTTTAGAGTTTGGGGTGGGATTGGGTTTAGGGTGTAGGGTTTAAGTTTGAAGGTGGGTTGGGTAGCGTATTGGGGTGGGGTTTAGAGTTTAGGGTTTAGGTTTGAAGGTGGGTTGGGTGGCGTGTTGGGGTGGGGTTTAGAGTTTAGGGTGGAGAAGGGTGAGGTGTGGGGTTAGATTTTGGGTGTTACAAAAGGGGGTTTAGATGGTAAAGTAGGTGTTATAATAAAGAGTGGGTCTAAGAATGTGGGTTGGTTTTGCAGGCACGTTAGCAGTTGACGATGCGTGATAGGATTCCTCCACTATTGAGTCAGATGAGGCCACACATATTTGCGGCGCATTGGGCCATCATGCGCGAGGTGGGACTTGGCGGGGTCCAGAGGTACAGAGCGATAGACAGAGATCACAGCCTGATGGTCGCCCTCATCGAGAGATGGGATCCGGCGGCCAATGTGTTCCATCTGCCGACCGGGGAGATGACCGTCACATTAGAGGATGTGTATCGCATCCTGCGGCTACCGATCGAGGGAGAGGCCGTTTTCCAGGTAGATTCAGAGACGGCCATGGATAGCATACTACAGGTTTTTGGGGATGCAGCCGTGCTTCTTACATATCATAGCGCGAGCATTGGATATGGTGACATGTACCGCACACGCAGACATGAGACACGACTTGCCATGTTGATGATGATAGGGATCACCTGCTTCGCCCTCCCGGATTCAGAGGGAGGCCGCTTCCCACGGGCATTGATGGGGGTGCTACTGGAGATGGTGGAGGAGCACACCTGTTTTGCATGGGCACCAGTGTATCTGGTGCAATTATACAGGGAGTTATGGGGCTATCGCCGGAGGAGGCGATTTGGTATTTGTTCTACCTTTTTGTTGCACTGTTGGGCATATGAGCACATCGTATGCATCAGGCCGGTAGGGCTACCCCAGCAGCCAGGGCCACAGGTCGTATACCGATATGGATTTCAGAGGTGGTTGGGGGTCGTGGGCCAGCCACGAGCAGTTGTTGCAGGTCGGGATGTGGCCTACTATAGACATATGCTAGAGGGCCTTACAGCAGTAGACATTATATGGAGACCCTACAGAGGTCACCAGCCTGGCAGAGGAGCCCGCATACAGCTGCGCCTGATCCAGTATACATTCTGGATAGCAGGACGGAGGCCGGGGAGAGTACGAGCGGATACCCCTAGAGAGGGTACGCAGGCAGATGGGGCTGCGACAGGACGAGCCACCTCCCTTCCCTCAGTACAAGAGGGATGATGTAGAGGCCCCACTACCAGCGCCACAGCCTTGGGATCCAGACTGGGTAGCGGAGAGACCAGAAGGTGAGGGTGTGGATGATGCTGGGTGCACGGGAGCATACAGGGTATGGTGGGCTGGGCAGAGAGCAGCAAGGATAGTACCGCCTGCGCAGCCAGACTTGGCTGCAGTTACTGCAGAGAGAGATCAGCTCCGGGGGCAGGTGCAGCTATTACAGGGACAGTTGGCTGCTGCACAGGCACAGATAGGGGTCTTACAGGGGCAGCTAGCCCAGGCTCAGGTACAGGCACAGGTAGCACCACCACCAGCAGCACAGCCACAGGCCACAGGTGCAGGTACAGGCACAGGCAGCTCCTCCACCAGCACCACAGCCACAGGTGCAGGTACAGGCTCAGGGGGTATTGGTGTTAGGTGCCAGGGGACCAGCCCCAGTTCCTTCAGTGGCGCGAGATCGTTATATGGAGGTTAGAGCAGAGGCCCGTTATTATCAGGATATTCTTGATAGTACCGGAGTCGAGTATCAGGTGTATGCAGCGCATAGGGCAGAGACCTCGTACAGCCAGAGATCTCAGGGAGGGGCAGCCACAGTTGGCGTGTCCGTGACGGGCAGGAGGCGAGAGGCACCACAGGGACCAGCGGGGAGAGGTGCCGAGGGCGGTGGGGAGAGCTGATAGATCCCCGACATGGTTTTGTATAGGGACATGGGCACCGGTCTGCGAACCGGTTGCATTGATAGAGGCCTGCGTGCCTACACTTATTCATTGTTTTGATTCATTTATTTATTATATACCGGCCTGCGAGCCGAGTACGGGTTGTATATTTGATACCGGCCTGCGAGCCTAGTATATTTTTGGTTTGAGAGACCGGCCTGCGAGTCGAGTCGAGATTTTTGGTAGGTATTGCGGCCTGCGTGCCGGCTTTGGTATGTTATGAGATCACAAAGGCCCCGATGTAGGGCACATTGTATTTTTGAAAATTTGTATATATAGAGAGACGATGTTTTGATCCACATGCTGTGTTTAAAATGTGTTGAAATATGTGGTTAATGGCTGGTAATATATAGAATGTGTGATGAGTTTAATTGACATGTTGATAGATAGATGATGCTGATGTTTTTGTTTGTTTGTGCGTATATATGAATGTCAGGTTATGTGATAAATTGGTGGTTTTGTGACAGTGTGATATATGTAACTGATGAGTTGGATCCAAATGATGTATAGATTGATAGTTTTTTGGTATCTGTAGTTGATGGTTTGTGTATTTATAAAATAAATGATGTTGATGAAATTGTAATGCTATGTGTGGTGGATGAACAAAACGTGGTAAATTGTGTCGTTTATGCAGGCAAAGAGGCGGGGCGCGACAAAAATTTAGATGAGAAATGAAGAAAAGAACCCTGTTTCAAAAAGGAAGGTGTGTAACCGATATCGGTTAGAGAACCGATATCGGTAGCTGATAGACCGATATCGGTTAAGTAACCGATACCGGTTATTTAGGTATGAGCTTTTCTAAAAATAGAAAAGCTAGGGTGGCAACTTAAGTTTTAATTTTAGAGCCATGCAAGAGGTTAAATACGCGAACGCGACGCTTTTTGACGACTGAGACAGGTATTTGCATGAGAGATTTGGGTGAGAAGGAGAAAAGAGACAAGGAAAGTAAATGTGATCCGAGGTTCAGAAGGCAGAAAGACAAAGTTGAAAAGGGTGGTGATCATGGCAGAACGAGGAGAAGCATTCAGCAGGCAAGGACATGAGGGAAGACAAGGGCGACCTCAAGCTGCTGCAACCCAAGAGGTATTGTTTTGTTTGTGATTTGACTACTGCATGTTTCGTGAATAAGATGGGGGAGAGTAGGTGGGTAGATATGAGAAAGAAAACATGATAACAAGGGTTGCAGGTGAGGTAAGTGTTACAGGGTAGGCAATCAGGGGTTCCAGGTATGTATAAAAACGAATAAACGAGCAAATTATTGTCGTAGGTGGTTGTTTTTAGGGAAGGTGTATAAAATTGACAGTGACCGGTAGCGGTTAGGGAGAAACGGTATCGGTTGTTCAACCGATATCGGTTACGTATAACCGGTACCGGTTACTGGAGAAATTTCCAGAATGTTTGAAAAAGACCCTAATGGATTGAATGGTTGTTTGTCGTTTTGGTGTATGCAGGCAGAGGCAGGGTTGAGGATGAATGATAGCGTGCCAGCGCTGTTGTCGCGAATCCGAGTGGATATAACACTAGCGGAATGGACATTGATAAATCGTTTGGGGTTAAGTGGAATCCGTTATTATTCACGAATCGCACGTAACCATGGTATGTTACAGGCGCTGATTGAGAGATGGAATCCTGAGACAAATACCTTCTATCTGCCAACAGGTGAAATGACAGTAACTTTGGAAGATGTGTTTCGTATTTTGAGACTCCCTATTACAGGAGAGCCAGTATATCAGGCACTACCTAGCGCGGGGCGGGCAGCGATAACAGAAGTGTTTGGTCCATATGCACGAGACTTAACACAGCGAGGTTTGTCATTCACATATGGGGTAATGTATGCAGCACACCCTGAGGAGACAAGGTTAGCAGTGATTTTATTGATGGCGGTAGGGTATTATGCGTTACCAAGGGCAGAAGGGGGAAGATTTCCAAAGGCATTGATGGGTGTTATTTGGGAGATGATAGAAAGGAATGTGACTTTTGCCTGGGCACCTGCATATTTGGCGGAGCTATACAGGGGTTTATGGGCTTGTAGGCGAAGTCACAGGACAACGTTGGATTGCTCATACTTATTACACTGTTGGGCCTATGAGCACATTGTTTGTGTGCGACCAATAGGCCGATCCATCCAGGCAGGAGAGACCGGAGTACAGAGGTTGGGATTCCGACGATGGGTCCAGACAGAACAAGAGGCAAGATCTCAGGCCGTGCCGGGTGACATTGAGTATTACAGGCAGGTATGGGAGAGGTTGACGGTTGCGGATATCTGTTGGAGGCCCTACGGGAACTATATGGTAACCGAGAACATAGCTGAGGAGTTGAGAGGTGTAGAGCGATTGAGGTGGATCGCGGGGCACAGGCCAGGTGAATATGAGAGGATTCCTATAGATCGCGTGCGGTGACAATTTGGATTTGTGCAGGACATACCACAGGCTTATAGACCATATATGAGGATCGATGCCGAGGCAGCATTCTCACCACCCCGGCCAACACCTCCAGAAGGGCCCGAGGAGATAGCAGCCGATCGCAGGGTAATGGATGCAGGAATGACAGAGGCCTATAGATTATGGTGGGTAGCAGAACTGCGAGGTGTACGTGAGCGCCCTGACATAGCGGTGATTACAGCAGAGAGGGATCGTCTGCAGCGTTTGGTTCAGCAGCTCCAAACGCAGGTGAATGAGACCAGAGGATTGTTAGTGGTTGCGGAGTCACGGGCGGCGAGACTAGAGGCTGGAGTTCTCCATGCGAGAGGGCGTATTCATATGTTACAGGAGAGATTGGCAGATCAGTGGGCAGTACCAATAGCCGCGGTACCTTTGAGGACAGAGAGGCCCGGCGAGAGGGGTCGACGATCACGATCATCACCTAGTTCGGGATGAGTTGTGATGGTCTGAGTACATGTTAGCGAGGTATAAGAATAAATAAGGATGCCGACCTGCGTGTCGATGATAGAGAAGATGTATTTGTTTAACATCTAAATAAAACTGAATATGTATGTTGATTTGAGTTATGATAATAATAAGATTGTCGGTGTTTTGATTTTCGGTGTTTCGAAAAAGGATAAAGAGAAATGTGATTAAAATAAAAATACACAAAAATATTTATATTCACCACACAGGATAGGTTATGGTAGGGGATGGTCGAGCTAACCTTGGGAGACCCCATGTCTCCGAAGTGCTGCCTACATAGCCCATTGCACAAAGCAAGGAAGGGCCTCAGACCGATGTAGTTCTCCCTTAGGACCAGGGAGAGGTGAATTTAGGCAATTTGGTATGGTTTAGGCAATTTGTCGTTTGGTAAAAATGTGATGTTGGTAGGGTAATGTTGTTGGTGTTGGTAAGGTATGGGCGATGTTGATGTAGGTATAGGTAAAGCGAAAGTTAGCTTACCCAAAGAGAAGGGAACCATGTCCTGATTAAGATCAACACACAATCCTAGATGCGAGGCAAAGAGGAAAGGGTGTCCCGTAGTTGAGAAGAGCCAAACAAACCACATATTAACATAGGATGAGCTTGAATCCCTAGGTACCTTGCATAGGCAAGAAGTCGATAGGTGAAAAGAGTTGTATAATCACAACATATCGGATATACGTCACGTCCCTTGAGGTTTGTTGCTTTGACAAATGGTGAGGTGAGGTGGTTGATATAGGCGGGGGTGCTGAGAGATTGTTACAAGGTGATTATTCTGATGAAAGAGAACCTACCCTAAATAGACAAGTCCATGACTCAAAAGTTCTTCTGAATGAGGCTTTTATTTTATTGAATATAGACTGATCGATGCGGGAAGTCTACCAGGGATATTGATTGTTTTATTCTTGAGGTCTTCACGAAGCTGATCAATGCGAGAAGCTTCTGATAAAGGCTGACTGTGTATAGCTGTCCTTCGAGGGAGCAGTCTATTTATAGTAGCAGATATAATTGTAATGCATAGCTGTCCTTCGGGGGAGCAGTCTATATATAATAGCGGCAATAATTCGGCATATAGCTGTCCTTCGAGGGAGCAGTCTATATTTAATTTAAATGACTAGATGTTCATTTGGCGTGAAGCATCTAGTTAGTAGGAAGTTTGACTCAAGAAAATCCCAGAAGAATACGGCTTATTTTAATACTTTGAAGTCATGGACTAGACTAAAAAGGGGAAGACATCATCAAGGGGAGGTGAGGATCAAACTATGTGAGCCTGATTGTTATTATGAAGTGTAGGAAACAGGGTGTATGTAGTGGTAAGTGAGCTCAAGGGACGAGCGACAGGTAGATAAGAAGTGATATAATACTAATTTCAACAGTAGAATGGTCGAAGATGCAAGGCATTAAGGGGTTCAGGCTCAGGTTTACCATTGAGCGAAGCTAAACGATAAGTACCAGATCCATAGGTATGAGTGATTATATAAGGCCCGATCCAATTGGGAGCAAATTTTCCACGTTTGCTCTTTTCTAGTTTGGTTACATGTTGATTCTCTTTGAGAACAAGATCACCAATCTTAAAGGTACACTCATGAAGTCGCTTATCATAAGCACGTTTAATGCGTTTTTGATAGATTTGAAGGTGATCAAGAGCTGTAAGACGGCGTTCGTCAAGAAGCTCCAATTGGGCTAACCGCTCTTGGCGGAAATCATCGTTGGTGAGAATATCTTGAAGAGATATTCTAAGGGAGGGTATTTGTATTTCGAGAGGCAAAACAGCCTCGGTGCCGTATACCAAAGAAAAAGGTGTGGCATTAGTAGAAGTACGAATGCTACGATAAGCCCAAAGGGCGAAGGGAATGTGATCGTGCCAATTTCTTCCAGATTCATTGACAACTTTCATGAGGATTTTGGTTAGTGTTTTATTAGAAGACTCGGCTTGCCCATTGGCTTGTGGATAGTAAGGTGATGAGAAACTAAGTTTGATACCAAAGTTGTCACAAAGGTCTCGCAACAACTTGTTTTTGAAAGATTTTCCATTATCTGTTATCAGGCGGTGAGGAACACCAAAACGACAGATAATGTGGTGGTTAATGAACTCGACAATTTTTTCTTTTTTGATTGAAATGAGTGGAATAGCCTCCACCCATTTTGTGTAATATTCGGTCGATGTGAGTATCCAACGGTGACGTTGTGAAGAGGTTGGGTGAATCTCACCAATAAGGTCTAAACCCCATTGTGAGAAAGGCCAAAGATCTCGAGCGATCTGGAGTGGGTGGCTAGGAGTATGTTGAAGGTTGGCATGTTGCTGACACATAACACAACGCTTAACATATTCGTAGTAGTCGTTATTGAGAGTAGGCCAATAATAACCAAGGCGAAGGATTCGTTTGGCCACGGCAAGGCCGCTAAAATGTCCACCACAAATACCGTCATGGACCTGTTGGATGGTATGAGTGGCCTCCATGCCAGTTAGACAGTGAAGGAGGATACCCATCAAAGCCACGTTTATAGAGGAGTCCCCCCATGACAACATAACGTGAAACACTTTTAAGAAAAGCACGTTTGCCGTTACTAGTAAGGTCAGGTGGGAGGACAGAGATTGTAAGGTAGTCATGAAATCGGTGGTACCAGGTATCCTGTGAATTAGTAGACACAGTATTTATCATACAAACTACCGGGGTTGAATAGGATGGGGCAAAAAGTTGTTGGACCATGACGAATAATTCAGAGTCAGTTGGCGCGGCGGGAATTTGCGAGGCTAAGCAAGCCATAGTATCCGTAAATTTGTTAGTGGAGCGGGGAATGGTTTGTATAGAATAGTGGGTAAATAAAGCTAGAAGTGATTCCACGTAGTGTTTGTATTTTTGAAGTTCCTCGTTTTTGCATTGGTAGACGCCCATAACTTGATTGACTACTAATTGAGAGTCGCTAAAAATGTTGATAGATTTGATACCTAAGTGTAATGCAACTTGGAGACCCAGAACAAGGGGCCTCGTATTCCACTGTATTATTAGTGCAAGGGAAATCAAGTCGGAATGAAAGAGGCATAGGTTCAGCGTTGAGAGGAATGAGAACAACGTCGGCTCCTCCGCCGCGTTGGCATTTAGATCCATCGAAGAAGAGGGTCATTGGGTACGACTCCTCCATGAGGGAAAGAGTAGTGATAAGTTCGTCGGGAAATGTGAAATTGGTAAAATGTTCCCCCGGTAAAGGAGCGTCTGCAAGTTGGTCTGCGATGGTTTGTCCTTTGATTGATTTCTGGTGGATAAACTCAAGGTCAAGGTCGGCAAGAAGCATGAGCCATCTAGAAATGCGTTGGTTCAGATGAGGTTTGGCGTACATGTAATGGATGGGGTCTGTGTTGGTGATGACGAAAGTCTTGTGATTTAGAAGGTAGTGTCGGAGTTTGGTGGCGACGAATGATAGGGCCAGGCACAATTTTTCTACATGTGTGTACCTAGTCTCATAGTCCACCAAAGTACGACTTATATAATAAACGGCTTGTTCGTAATGCTCAGAGTCACGATGTGCAAGCATGGCTCCTACAGCGTGGTCGGTGGCGGAAAGGTAAAGGTAGAAAGGGCGGTTGTCTTGGGGGTGGGATAAGCACGGGTGGCTGTAAGAGATAAGATTTGAGAGCTTCGAAGGCTTGGTGACATTCTTCGCTCCATTGGAATACAATATCCTTTTTAAGGAGGTGATGGAAAGGTTGACACCGATCCGAGAGTTGGGAGATGAAACGTCGGATAGATTGGAGCTTACCTTGTAAACTACGCAATTGTTTGAGATTTTTGGGTGGGGGCATTTCTAGGATAGCTTTGACTTTCGATGGATCGACCTTAATGCCACGCAAAGAGACGATAAAGCCAAGAAGTTTTCCCGAAAGAACACCAAAGACACATTTCTTCGGTTGAAGGCGGACAGAATATTGTAACAGGTGATCAAAAATAATGGTTAAAAACATCGAGATGTTCACTACGATGTTTAGACTTGCCGAGAAGATCGTCGACATAGTCTTCAAGGATAGTGTGCATAATGTCATGAAAAATATAGGTCATAGCCCGCTGATAGGTAGCACCAGCATTCTTAAGGCCAAATGGCATGACACGATAATAGAATGTTCCCCAAGGAGTTATGAAGGCAGTCTTGTGTTGATCGGCAGGGGGCAACCAAAATTTGGTTGTATCCTGAAAAGCCATCCATGAGAGAAAGCATTTCATGACCCGCAGTGAGATCAACAAGTTGATCAATACTTGGGAGGGGGAAGTCATCCTTAGGGCAAGCGAGGTTAAGATCCCGGAAATCCGTGCATATCCGAAGTCCCCCTGTCACTTTCGTGACAGGTACGATGTTAGAAATCCATTGAGGATAGTCAATAGGCAGAATGAAGGAAACAGAAAGGAGTCGTTGGAGTTCCTCTTTGACCAAGAGAGCAATGCGTGGATGCATTTTTCTCAATTTCTGTTTGACTGGTTTGGAATCGGGGTTTAGGGTGATGTTATGGACGGCAATGGTAGGATCAATTCCTGGCATGTCAGCGTAAGACCATGCGAACGCTTGGTTGCGAGCACAGAGAAAGGTAGTAAAGGCGGCTTGTTCTGATGTGTTAAGGGATTGTCCAATCTTCACTATGTGAGGATCTTCCTCCGTGTGGATGTTGATTTCTATAGTAGATTCGTTCAGCATAGTTTGGGTTTCAGATGGTAGGGCGCGTTGAATATAAGAATCATCCGCGCCCAGGTAAGTGAGTATGGAGTCGTCATCCTGGCATTCAACAACATTAATCAAAGGCGAATCCTCTTCGATCATGTCTGGATATAGAAGGGGAAGAGAAGATGGGTCCTCATTATCGCGTTGATAAGTGAGAGGACCTATGGAAGATAGCATTTATGAAAAAAAAAAGTCAGGAGGGATAGATTCAGGGTCCATCGATTCTGTGGGTGATGATGGCAAAGTAGGTGATGATGGTTCGGTAGGGGCAACGTCTTCCTCTTCCAGGATACAGCTGACAGGAGGTGTCTCTTGTGTAGGTGTTTCGGAAAAACCGAGACCACTGCGATCATTATGTTTGCGTGTGGTCACGGAATGAGTGTATGTCGGCCTTGTTCGTAAAGGCCAAAACCAAAGCCTTTCCACGCACAGCGAGTCAAGAAGGTGAGGGCGAAACGACGATTTGTCAAGTATTGAAAATCGGATTGGAAGGGAACCACACCAAGAGGAGGTTCAGGGGTAATGGAGGATGTGTCAACACCCCCAATATGTTAGGTTAGTGCGGCAATGGGGTGGTCCGTAGAGATTACCTCCCCCCGCGACAGTCGTAGGTGGGATGCCACATGTAATTGTCCGTACTCCTTCGGGGTAGGGAAGAACTAACGTTATATAGGTGGTACTACCCCCAGCGTGAGGTGATGAAAAAACATCTACTAGGGGTCGGAGGTTGGGATGTTAGCTGCGGGAAGAGAATGGTTTGTGCGACGGTGGTTTCATTAGTTGAAGGCGAAGGTGCAGTTGAGGTGGGATGGTTGAGTACATTTGAAGAGGATGGTTGGGTTGAATGTATGGGTGTCTTAATTGGTTATAAGCACATCGTTTGGGCGTATAACATATTGCAGTTTTGAAGGGGGGAGGATCAGCTTTTACAGTGTAGGACTTCCCCTCGTACTCAATTTTATGCATCGATGTATGTGTGAGGGAACGCTCCATAGCTCGAATCCAAGGAGGACCCAGCGCAATATATTATATTGGAACTCTCCTTTAGGACATAGAAGAGTTCCGGGCAAAGGTACGTGGGCCTACGCGAATGTTGAGGATCACGGTGCCTAAGGTAGAAGTAATAGCGTCATTGAATGATCGCAACATGGATGGGGTTGGCACACATGCAACTAGAAGGGATGTTCATTTGTTGGAAGGCTTTTGAAGAGATGATGTTTAGGCTAGCGCCCTGTCAATCATAACCCGACGTACTCGAATGTCTCGGACGTAAGCGGAAATGAAAGGGGCAGGGTCAGGGTCTTCTGCAACCAAAGTCGATAATTTCATCTTCCGAGAAACTAAACCGCAACGGCTTGTTGTTTTGAGACAGAAGTGGTGGGGAGATGGATTGTTTGGTGAGAGAGGCAACGTGATTGGGTGTTAGAATGGAGGCAGACAGGCAGGGTTTCGTTGGGTAAAAACCTCTATCCCTTGAAGGCTCTCAACGAGAGCTTGTCGATGAGATTCAGAAGTCTGAATGAGATCATATAGTGTCATTTTACGGGGCGATTGATGAAGCTGTTGGATCATGGTTCGGTGGGGGCAACTCCATTAGAGACGGGATAGGCGGGTCCGCGAATACCACTTTAGGGTGGTGGTGTAATTGGGGGATGGGTTGAAGAGGAGAGAGATGCCGCAGGTGTGTTTTCTTCGCTTTCCCATTGTTTTTCTGTCCTCGAGTAGCGACACTAATCATATTAATCTCGTAGATCTGAGATGAGGAAGATGGTTGGGATAATTCATGGTCTCAGAGGTGGGGTTGTATAATGTAGATCTTGGTGAGGCGGGGATAGATGAGATAGTAGAGGGAATCGACGCTAGAGGTCTCTCCCTTCGTAAGTTGTGCTTTCTTAATCTGTCTATCCGGGAGAGGTGACTGACGAAGGAGGGTTTTTAGAGCTTTGCATCCCTCCACAGCATGTCCTGGTGTGTGGTGATAAGCGCAGATTTTAGACTCATCGTAACCCATAGGTCGGGGTTTAGACGGGTCATAAGGTCTAAGTGGAGGTAGGAAATGGTCGCAATTCTCCACCAACATAGCAAGGATTTTGGCGTAACATCCTTTAGTGGGGTCAAATTTGAAGAGGATGGTTGGGTTGAATGTATGGTGTCGAATTGGTAAAGCAAATGTTTCTCTATGGGCGGGTTTTGCTAAACATTATGCAAGTTTTGAAGGGGGGAGGATCAGCTTTACAGTTGTAGAGGACTTCCCCTAGTACTCAAAATTTTATGCATCGATTGTAATGTTGAGGGGAAGGGAACGCATTCCATAGCTCGAATCCAAGCTGATCAGCAATATATTATATTGGAACTCTCCTTAAGGACTAGAAGAGTTCGGGCAAAGGACGTGGGCCTACGGAAGTTGAGGATCACGGTGCATAATGGTCGAGTAATAGGTCATTGAAATGATCGAAACATGATGGGGTTGGCACACCTGAAAACTAGAAGGGATGTTCATTTGTTGGAAGGCTTGTGAAGAGATGATGTTTAGGCTAGCGCCCCTGTCAATCATAACCCGACGTACTCGATGTCTGGACGTAAGCGGAAATGAAAAGGGCAGGGTCAGGGTTTCTGCACCAAAGTCGATAATTTCGTTCCGAAGAAACTAACCGCAACGGCTTGTTGTTTTGAGACAGAGTGGTGGGGGAGATGGATTGTTTGGTGAGAGAGGCAAGTGGATTGGGTGGTTTAGGGAATGGAGGCAACGGCAGGGTTTTCGTTGGGTAAAACCTCTATCCCTTGAAGGATCTCAAAGAGAGTTGTCGATGAGATTCAGAAGTCTGAATGAGATCAATAGTGGCATTTTACGGGCGATGATGAAGCTGTTATCCGGTTCGCGTGGGCACCCATAGAGACGGGATAGGCGGGTCCGCGAATAATTCCACTTTATGTGGGTGGTGTAATTGGGATGGTTTGAAGGAGAAAGAGTGCCGCAGGTGTGTTTTTCTTCGCTTCCCATTGTTTTCTTCCTCGAAGTAAGCGACAACTAATCATATAAATCTCGTAGATCTGAGATGAGGAAGATGGTTGGGATAATTCATGGTCTTCAGAGGTGGGGTTGTAATAATGATAGCTCTTGGTGGAGGCGGGAGGCGGGGATAGATGATATAGTAGAGGGAATCGACGCTAGAGGTCTCTCCCTTCGTAGTTGTCTTTCTTAATCTGTCTATCGGGAGAGGGTGACTGACGAAGGAGGGTTTTTAGAGCTTTGCATTCCCTCCACATCATGTCCTGGTGTGTGGTGATAAGCGCAGATTTAGATCATCGTAAACCCATAAGGTCGGGGTTTAGCCGGGTCATAAGGTCTAAGTGGAGTTAGGGAAATGGTCGCATTCTCCACCAACATAGCCAAGGATTTTGGCGTAAGATCCTTTGAGGGGTCAAAATCGGAAGAGGATGAGGGTATTGATTGTGTGGGTTGTGGTAATGTTTGGGCGTTTTTAGTTCGTATGGGTGATGTTTCAGCCGAGGGTGCTGGACACATGTTTTTCACTAAACGTGGTTTCTTGGACATAGAAGTTACGTTCAGCTGGTTAGATGATGAGGCTACAGATGGCGTGGTAGCGGGAAACAACCACGGAGAAAGGGGGAGTGACAGAAAATAAATCCTTTGATGATGGGATTGGTTTAGGGTTGATAGGTGGACCGGATACGCGGGGGTAACGATGTTGTGATACCCTTTGATCTCTGTATAGGTGTAGAAGGCATAGGTCGTTTTGCAGAAAACAACGGAGGTATGATATATTGGTGTAATGTGGAGGGATGAGGTCCCAATATGGAAGGTGGGTGTGACGATGAAGGTTTTAATTGTGATAGAGGCCCGGATTGCGTTCGTCTCCTAGGTGGCGGAACGGATTTATTTTTGGATAGATCGAGTCGCTTAAGCGGGTGTGTCAGATTGGGCATTGGTGAGGTCCCAAGCGTAGGGGGAAGATCTGGTTAAGTTGATAGAAGTGGACGGGGCATTTGGTAGAGGTGAGGGGGGTGAAGGCGAGAACAGGGGCATTTTAAGCTTCTGTAAGCACTTCGGGTAGATGGTGGAGACATCAGGATCAGTCATTTGCATTTGAGTAGAAAAAGGGGTACTCAAAACGTTCCCATAGGGCCTGTCTATCTTCTGTGGAATGACAGTCTCCAGGTGGTGTGATTTGTAATTTTGGTACGGAAGAAAAGTGAGTTGTAATTCCAGTCCATTATGGGTGTGACACAGGAGGCAGATGAGGCACTGTATCAATAGATGTTAGGAGGTCAACCGGTCGTTGAAAGATTTAGGCGATGAGGGACTAATAGGTAAGAGAGTGTGTGTTGAGGAGATCTGTCATGTTAAAAGAATGTGGTGATGTTAGTGTAAGAGATTTCTCGTCTAAGGATGTCAAAAGAGTGGTCAGCCTTCCTCTTGTGTAGCAAGAGTGGTAGAAGGGACGTTTGGGAAATAGATAAATTAGATAGCATCCGCTCACAGTCTTGTAGGGATGTGGTTAAGAAGACTCATTGATGGGAAGGGAAGCCTGGGCAGTTACTCTTCTATGGGTAAAGGAATGATTTCGCTTTGGCTTGATGGTGGTAAGGAGGTTCGGGCTCCTGTGTTAGTGAAGAGGCCTTGATTCAAAATTTTCTCGATAGAGGCTTTTGGCTGAGAATCGAAGACTGCATGGATCTCATGAACACTCTCCTCAGCTAAGATATCTTGGTTCACGTTGCTGCTGGACGAGTGATTCAGGAATGGCTTGTTGAAAATTTTCAGATTCGGTTAGCAGGGGCGTTAGGATTATCGAGTGTTATATCCCCTGCGTCAACCATTTCCTGCCACTATGTTTTTCAACATCTTGCAGTTTTCATGACTATGTCCTTTTACGCGGTGTGAAAGTTACAAAAGTCATTTTCTTTGTACTAGGAAGGTATTGCGCGGGTGGAGTCAAACCCAGAGTGAGGTTTAACAGGGGGCAAGGTGATAGCCCCAGCTTTGAGCAATTTCTCCAATATCACACCATAGGTTTCTCCCAAGGGAGTGTAGCTGATGGGTTCGGCTTTTGTATTTATAGGTGGTTTTTGGTGGAGTATTGGACGGTGGTTGGGATTTGACCATCACCGCATGGACAGCTCCTTTTGATTTAGAAGAGGTGGAGACGTGAGGAGTGGTGGTATTTGGTTTATTGGTAGAATCAGGAGTTCGGAAAGTGGAGTTCTTGTTGTGCAACCGCAATTTCTCTTCCTCTAAGGCTCGAATTTCTAATTTTCGAGCCATAGTAAAGGCCTCGTCGAATGTACGGAAAGTTTGAATTTGGAGGGTAGGGGAGATGTGCTTAGCGCAGGCCCGCGTAAACAGTTCGATAAGTTTGGTTTGAGGCAAGGCATACGTAAGTTGGTTGATAAGGCCCCGCCATCGTCCAACGAAATCTGCGATAGATTCGTCTTCGAATTGTCGGATGGCATAGAGGTCAGTGATAGATACTTTCTTGGCAATATTAATGGAGAAATGATCCAAGAAAGATTGGGCTAGTTGGTTAAAAGAGAAGATTGAGTGCTGGGTTAAAGCACTGTAACACTCCAAGGCAGGCCCTGATAAGGACATGGGAAAGGTGTGGAGTAACAAGGCATCATCATGGGCAATCAAATAACAAGCATGTCTAAATGATCGCAAGTGTTGTTAAGGATCCTCTTTACTGTTAAAACGAGTAAACTTTGGCAACTCCCATTGAGGAGGATATGAATGAAGGGGGACAGAAGGGTGAATGGACTCCCGACAAACTTGCTCGTATGTCAAGGTGCTACGACTTCCTGAAATGGAAGCCTCCAGGTTTTGCATTTTTTCCATCATTTGCTTGATGAAATCCGTGGTTAGATGAGATGATGGTGCCACAGAATAGGGATGTCCCATATAAGGTGTTGAGGTTACTGGATACGTGTATGGGAATGAAAAGGTAGGCGGAGCTTGAGAAGGAAAGCTCGTTTGAATAGGTGGCAGAGAGTAAGTCATGAATGGAGTGGTCTAAAAAAGAGATGAGATAGGGGCAGTTGGTGGTAGCGATACGTGGGGTCCAAGGTTTAACCAAAGGAAAGCTAATCGCGGGTCGTATGAACCTCTGAAGCTGTCGGATTGGGAGACGGGGCTAGTGATGCAGGAAGTAAGGTATTGTTATCAGGAGGAGTGGGAGCTAAATGAGCAGCTATACTAATAGGCATGCCCATAAGGAGCTGACCATCAGGCGTACGGTCAGGGGTATGAGACAAATAGTATTGTACAGCGCTGGGATTAGCATCCAGAAATTTGGCAAAGTCACTTGTCTCCTACAGGAATTTGGGGGATCTCACTGGTGTCCATAGGGTTCCCTATAGAATGTGAAGGGGGTGATTTAGGCAAAGACACAGAGCAGGCATGTGAAACCATGGCGGCAGCTTGCTTCCGAGTGATGACAACCATAGAATAGAACACACAGGAAAGTTTCAATCTATCAAGAACAAAAACAACCTCTGAATGGTGAATTTGACAAGCTGCTGGTTTGTCAGGGGGCTGATGGAGACAGTAACCGATATCGGTTTAGTAACCGGTGTCGGTCACGGCTCAAACGACGTCGGTCCCCTTAACCGATGGCGGGTGTCAAAAGTCTAGGATAAGAAGATATAAAAGGCTGCTGATTTGATTTAGCAATATTGAGTATGTTTAGCAACTTATTGATCACAGAAGACAAAGTATGACAGAGAAAACAGGATTTGAAAACAAGCAAGAGGCACACGCAAATCTAGAGACTAACCCTAGGGTTAATTTTAGTTATCGTGGGCTTATGCCTTTAGACGTAGAATGATGTCAGAATCCTAAACAACAAGACCTAGGGGAAATGTCAAGTTTGTTTTGGCTTATAAGGTTACCTCAATCGGGCGGAGGAATATCGCAGAAAAGGGGGGATGTTTGAGCTGTTGTGTTAATTGTGAAGTGATTCGGTATGTGTTGTGCAGTGAAACTAAGGTTAATTTCCTGTCAATAGCGTGGATATCACCCCCACGTGTATGACCTGTTACTTAATCTATGTTCACTAGAATTAGAGAACAACAAGCAGGAATGCAATGCACGTGTTTTATATCCAAATCGAAAATTATATTCGATGAAGCAAGAGAGATGACTTTCACTAATGCGAAACCAGGAAAGCAAGACAAATTCTTTACTAAATATATAACAAAAACAGCAACAACAAATATGTTTCCTAAAATGAAAATAAGCAAGAGAAAGAAACCCAAAATGGGTCCCACCGGGCATGCCAAAATGTTTCACTCGGAAAATGCTTTGTTCCTTATAGAAACAGATAAGGTTAGGGTTAGGAGGAATACCTGTAGGATGTCGAGATGATGTGCGCGTACCGTAGAGAAAGATCAGGTTGACTGCGGAGAACTCCTTTTTGTCTGGGAAGGACTACCTGCAAATAAGAACACAAGACCACAAGATTTGATTAAACAATAAATGAGGAAACTGCCTTGGGCCCAGGAAATGTAAAACTTCCTTTATTAGGTGGTCAGTTTCCCTGCTAACGTGAATTAACACAAAAGACTGTAAAATATCAATTAAATTGCTTGGCTGAACTGGGTAGGGGAAAGGCTGTTTTTCCTGGTTTTTTGATCAAGGGAACCGATGCCGGTTACCTATAACCGATGCCGGTTACTGATAACCGATACCGGTGGGTTCTAGGATCTTCTGGGCTGGTTGTGGAGTTTGTAATGGCTGGTTTTTGGATGGTTTTTAGGAAATGGGATGGTTAGAAACAAAAGAATGACAGCTAGAAGGCAATGGTACGTTGGATAATGGATTCAGAAACGGATTTGGGAGGACTGTAATTCCAAAAGCATAAGAAATGTTATAATGGAGGACATGCAAGATGTAACTTACTGGTTTTTGATGAAGGTGCGAGTTGATCTCCTTTGCTGTAAACACGTCTAATATTTTCACTCATCTCTGCTTGGTCAAGTGAAGATCTGGACTCTGTTCCTCGTTCGCAATGCCCCTCGCTTGATCCAGAAATCCTTTGACTGATCTCCCAAAATGAAATTCCGATCCGTTGTTTTGGTTTGGGAAGCCCATTTACAGGGAACCAATGGCGGTTGCGTAAACCGACGGCGGTCGAGTAGGAACCGGCATCGGTAAGGAAAAAGTAGGCTATTTTTAGTAAAATAGCCCACCTTCCCTGCTTTTCTCCCGAGAGATCAGTTGTGGGCTTGGTCAAGTGGCTAGAAGGTCGGCTTTTGGTGCGAGTAAGGAGGCATTAGTTATGGATGTGAGTCTAGACCAAGTCATGGGTCTTAATTAGCTTAGTTTAGGGTTAGGGCTAGGTCATGATGAGGTGGCAAAGTGAGGTGGCGGGTAAGGTGAGTGGATTTATCAATTACAAGGTAGTTAATAAATAATTGTGTGAAGTTTAGGTAATGAGGTTAGGTTGCGAAATGGGATGCGGGTCACAAGGGGTCGTGAGACACGAATTTGGTGTCTACAGGACTACTTCCACTTTTTTGGGCACAAGATGTGTGTGACTCCCTAGTTGATTTCACAGTTTACCAGGACTCATATGCGAGAGAGATAACCTGGAAGATGACCCTGGCAATAAGGAGGCTATTCAAGAGACCATCATAGAGTATGCTTGTAAGAAATGGTTGTGGTATTATGACATATCAGACATCAAGGACCCCATTATGAAGATGGCCACAGACCTGGTAACAAAGCTAAATGGCCAAGAAAGATGGACGCAAGTCAACAAGCCATGGTTACATGTCTGCAGGAAGATTGTAGAGGGAACTATTTACAACTTATCTGCGTACATTACAGAGGAGAGTTAAATACACAAAGGAAGGGGACATGATACTCTTTGGTAATGTCCTACTTACCATAATGTTCACAGAGATTAGAGTGTCGGATGCATCAGATAAGTTCGTGTGGGAGTACCCAGCCGAAGACCCTTCACCCTCGAAGAGGTTTGAAAAATATGCATGTGATATAATGACGGCCCCCCACAAAGCATGGCTTGAAAAATGGTATAGACGCTTGAGAAATGCATTCGGGGCGGAGTGGAGGATCCCTAAACAACTCCCAGTAGCCACATAGGGAGAAGCTAAGTTTGTAGTGTACCAAGACTACTACTTGGGTAGGTTCAAACTTATTGAAAAATCATGGATTCCTTGGTGCAAATTACCTTTTACGTTCACTACCCAATACTTCCAAGTGGAAGTGAACAGATTTAAAGAATCAAAGAAGCTAAGGTTGGAGCTAGGAAAAGTTGGATTGGGAGCATAGGGATATGAGGAAGAAACTAAATTACCCCAAAGGAAAGCACGTGTACATGGAGAAGTATGTTTCAGATGAAATCCATATGACTAGGCCAATAACGCTTCCCATCACTGGAGGATCCACGGTGCGTGTATACATGTGCATAAGGCTGAAATTTGAAAAAGGCACGTACTTGGTGGATGAGATCTCAATACTTGAGGACACCCTTGGGAAAGAAGAAGCCAACATCTAAGAAGAGAGACAGAGGAGAGGAAGGATCACTAAGTGTGCTGACGGCTCAGAAAGTGAGCATGCCTTCTACAAGCGCTAACCCCAAGCACCTATGTTTTAGAGAAAGAAGTCTCCAGTAAAGGAGAAGATGTCAGAGGTAGAGGCTCCTAAATAACCCACCACCATGGAGGAGTCACAAGAGGAAGAAGAGAAAGTAGAATCTCCTAACTGGAGGAAACCTCTGAGGAAGAAGAAGAGGGTGGATGAAGAAGCTAACTCAGAGGTGACTGATAGCTTGGATAGATATTTGGGAGAAGGAGAGGATGAGAGTGAAGGAGGTGGAAATGAGGAGGAAGAGCCAAAGAAAGACAAGGAACCTTTAGAACCTCATGTATTTAGTGTTTATGAATCAGAGGAAGAGAGTGGGAATGAAATACAAGAGTTCGTATTCACGTAATAAAAAAGGCGCACAAGGTGATGAAGGCACTAAAGATACAAAGATAGATGAGAAGGATGCCATGGAGAAGTAAGGAGACATAAGTTTTACTAAGGAGTAGATAATCGGAGTGGCAGAGTGAGAAGCGAAGAATATGATCGAGGCCCTTGTAGACCAGGAGTTAGAGCATAGCGCAAACATAGTACTTAAGGAAGGGAAGGAGGAGAGTGTTGAAAAGGGGCATAAAAAGCCTAGGAGGCCCCGCTTTGATAGTTATCTTCCCCAAAGGTGCGCACTTAGGTAGAAAAACTATGGATACAGAATAGAGGAAGATAATGGGCTATGTGGTTGATTCAAGGAATGTGCTACACGTATGGTTCCAGAGCATGATACCCACTGAAAGACTTATAGCCATGTGATCGTTTGAGAAGGAGGGCACGTACCCCAGGAAAATAAGATGCTTTCTTGGGCATTTGAGTCCCATGTTGATGAGCTAGACTTTGAAGTCTGCCAAAAGGTTCTTATCATGTTGCTAGAGTCAAAGGGAGACAACCCCTTAGTAAATTCTCAAGAGCTCTTAGACGAGCAAGTGTGCAATGCTCTAAACAAGGTTGCGGGTGGAAATAGAGGCGAGGCTATTTGCTCAGAATGATAGTATAAGGGCCCTAGAGGGAAAGTTGGCCAAGAAGGAAGAAGAATTGGCTAAGGTGGCTAGAAACTTAAAGCAAGAGGAATTAATCAGTGCATAGCTGAAGCGCGAGCTCAAGGAGGAAAAGGCAAAGGTACATGAGGTCTACAAAAAAGTAGAATCGATAAAAAGTGCCATCATTTTAAAACACCCAGATCTAATGCCAATCCCCCAGAGGTACGCATCGACGCTAAAATGCCTAGAAGACTTAATGCACATCCTCACCATGGAGAGATGACCCTTGGCATTGGAATCTACAGAGGAAGTGGCTGTGCACATGAAGGAGGATTACCGGTTAAAGGTGATAGCACTTATTGCCGAGTATAACCAAGTAACTCACAGAGATCAAGGTCACTACCCAATCTGTAGAAGTCGCATATGACACATACGCGGATTGAGATAATGTGGCAAGATCCTTGGTTTCCATGCTTAAAGCAGAGCTGAAAGAGTTCCATGAAAAGAACAAGGGGAACAAGGAAGAGAGGGACAAGGTCATGGCTGAGGTTGAAAATAAATTAGAGGTGATTGAGGCTTTAAAAATCTCAATTAAGGCCCAGTTGAAGGAACTATACCCCCATATCACTAGAAGAATGGACAAGCTAGCGGACCTGGGTAAGGAAATGGAACAAATTGTGGACACATTGGGTGCCTAGGGAATTGGCCTAATCTTTGATGAAGTGAGCACCCTGGTAGGTGACCTATATCAGAAGGCGAAGGGTGAGGTTGAGGTGTCAAACAAGCTAGAGGCAGATCTACTATGAGACTTTTCCAGCCTTCTGAATTAATGTCCCCCCCATTATTCATTCTTTCCCCTATTCTTTCATTCCTTATTCATTTTGTAAAATATGTCTACATCTTGGTTCCATTGAACCAAATTTCACCTTGGTCAAGTAGAATGTTTCCGAGGACAGAGAACATGTGTAGTGTGGGGTGGTGTTAGGCCCCTAGAAAATTGACTAAGTATGAAGGCACGTAGGTGCATGGGATCCCAGGTATAGAAGGGAACGCAAGGAAAAAGCATGTAGGAGGAAGAGTTAAGAAGGCATATGGTTTGTGCGACACATGAAAGGAGGTTTGGGACTTAGCCAATTTATGTAACAAAGGTAGAACACGTGAAAAGCATGATTGGTTGCACACAGATAAGATACCAGCCTAGCAATAGGTGGCCTAGGAATAGAGCATGCCAGCTATGGAATCTTCTCGAAGATCATCATGAGATGGAGTAGAGAGCTCAGGCCTAAAGGAACATGCTCGCTTGGAGGACCACATTTAACACTTGGCAATGGATTTGAGGGCAGGGCAAGGTGAGTTGGTAGTGCGGAAAGATGATAAATACAAGTGCCTATAGAACAGAAAAAGGGGAGACTGAGGCTGAGACCGAGATAACATACAGATGGGGATATAGAGGTAGGAGGAAGATATATACACACATAGAGAGATAACGTGATGGGTGAAGCTCCGCAGGATTGCTGTGAGTGGAACTTTGATGCAAAAAGGAATGTACTAGGCTTAGTATTATAATTTCTTGTTTTTTTTGGCATAGTTATACAAGCCTAGTGATGTGCATGACTACAGTCTACCCTATATGGTTATTTTTAATGAAACAATGAGGTGACCTGTTGCAAATAGACACGGATATCAGTAGCTTTAATGTATATTTCATTCATAGGAGTTCTCTTTCCTTGCATGCTATGAATGAATGATTGTATCTTCCTTTCTGTTATAATATATGTTATGGAGTCTGTTAAACCATATGGTTTGAAGAAGCTACAAGGATCTGGAGGTCGTTCTGAGCCCTATGATTCTTGTATGTCTAAAATTCTTTCTTGAATACTCTTACACTAATAATAGATAAATGCTTCCCACTAAAACTCACATAAAAGAGAGATTCAGCACCTGCGCATGCCTTAGGTGAGCTCTCAGCTTTTGCTGGGTGATAGGCTAACGCGCATGGGATTCCTTCCTTTTATAGTAGGATTAAAATTGACTACATGACACATGCATCAAAAGAGGGGCCAAACATATGGGGTTTGTTCTACATTTCCAAAAAACATAATTTTTTTCTAGGCATAAAAATATGTTAGAGGAAAATAGAAATACCTCATAATTAGACTCAAACATATAAATTCAACAAAATCTATACAAGGTCAGAAACACATAGTCTGGTCAGGATCATACAAAAAATTATAACCCTACTAAATGGTTTTTCCTAGGGGCATTTTATCAAGATATTTCAATAGTTTTAGGTTTTTCACCATTGACACAAGGTTTTCATATGGTTTTTATACTTAGCTTGACTTAGTTTGGCACAGGTTCAGGGGACATGAAATTTCTTTCTCTCTGTGATACTTAGTTTCATTTTCAATTTTGGACACATTGGGGGCATGGGTCTCTTTTCCTCAATAAATTATCAACACACATTAGTTCTACCTTAGTTTTTTACCCACTTTTCTGACATAATGGGAAAAGTATGAGGGCACTTATTCTCTTTTGTATTATGTGTCCTAATTTATAACATTGTGCATGTATCCGTCTATAGTGGTATGGTATATGGGGTTATGGAAGGTATCAAAAGATTATAAATTCTTCATAGATAATCTTTCTTGTCCTCTTATACTTAAGGGGAATGTAACACTCTGAACTGTTGTTACTTTCTCCTGAGCATTCAAGTGTTGATATATGATTTCTTCTGTAAAAGGATATGTTCCTTTGATTGTGAAGTCATGCTTGATATGGACTGTATCTTCTTTGCAATTGAAGATCTTTGACTGAGTCAGAATATGATTGGACTCTTTTATTTCTTTCATTTTGCACCTGAGTTTAATCTGATCTCGGAATGAATTGTGGATTTATCCATCTATAAGACCCAGCCTTGGATCAGTGGCATTGATCCAAGAGATGCTTTAAGTTTATTCGAGGATGAACAAAAATTATAGACCTTACGACAGGTTGCAAGGTCTGAATGCGTTGAATAAGCTATTCCGGAGTCTAACTCAGGCTGATCGTGTTAAATGAATTGGTTCCCGATATCGTAATATCAAGAAGGTCTTGATCGTGGGCCAGGTAATAAATTCAGATACATTTATTCAACTAGCCTATTGGCAGTGCTGGAGTGAATCCTTTTCGTGAATGTATGTCTGTAGGTTCTTATTCTGAACATTTTAAATGTTAGACCTAAACTGGATTTATTAAGGTTAATAACCTAAACCTAAACTATAACCTATGGGTTAGGTTAGTGCTAACCTAGGCCTAAGCTATAAACTAATGTTCTAAAGTTAGTGACCTAGCACTAAGGAGGTTAGACTAAGTATCATCTTAAATCCTAACCTATGCTTCTAACCTAACAAATGTTAGTGGAGGAAGGGGACCTATGAAGGGGTGTGAGCCATGGGCGGTAGTTTCTATGGCATTAAATGGGATGGATAAGTATGAAGGACAGGGATTTAGTGGAAGTTTCAAACGGCTAGTGAGGCCGACGTGGCAGAGTCGCCAAAGTTAGAAATGGTCTTTGAATTGCATTTGTCCATCGCCAACTATGGTAGTCGGTGGCAATGGAGATTTAGCGGGAATTTTGGAGTTAATACAATTAATGAACTCGGTCTTTGAGCTCAGATTTCTCGGGAAGACATGCAAAATGGAAAACTGGTAGTTTGTTTGGTTTTTCATGCACTCTGGTTTTCTCTCTGTTTGATCACTGGTTCTTCGCACCAGTCTACTTGGTGTTGCATGGCAAATATGAGTGTAACTCACTCTTTTCTCTATCAAGGAAAGTTTATAAGGCATGGAAATAACAAATTATTGTTGTTGAATCTAACGTGGAAAAAGAGGAGAAGGCTCGAGCTCTTTCAGTGGTCTTCTTCAGATTTTTAAGCGGCATTACCAGGCATGTTAGGCCCTAACTTTTAAAAATCTTGCTTTCTTCCAAATGATTTCATTAGAACAACTCTGTTCAGATGATTTTTGGGTTCAGTTGGTTTTTATGGTAGCTTTGTGTGATTTAGTTGTTGTATCTTCTTACTGGCTCGATTTTTCAAGTGAACCCTTGATGGGTGTGTATTGTGTTTCGAACTGTTGCACTATCTTGCTGTGTTTTACATTTCGGTTAGATTTTGTAGAAATGATTGCAAGGAAAATACACGAATTCGGTTCTGTGGGAGTCCATGAATTGTTTTCTTGTTTGATTCAGACTTCAGTCGATACCTTGATGTTTTCACTTGTTGAAAAGGATACTGTTGGAATTCTTGAATGTACATGATTTTTTGACTTCTGTATAAGTTATGTCGTGATTAATATATGTTATTGATGCTTATTGAACTTCTTGAAATGAAATTATGTCTTGGCTTCTGAAGAAGTACAGTCGTGAATACATTATGTTATTGAATTCCGTTGGAATCCTTGAGTAGATAGTATTTGACTTCTGAAGGAGTTTTAGATGGAGAATATTACTTGGGCTCGACTCCTTTTGAACTATTGAAGCGTATATTATGTTTTCCTCTTCTGAATAAGCTTAGAGTGAATATTGTTGTATTGGACTCAGTTGGAGTCCTTGTTATGAAACCAGTATTCTGCTTCTGTTTAAGCCTGTTTGTGAATAATTATTATTATTGGCACTGTTGGAATCCTTAATATATATATATATATATATATATATCTTGTATTTCGGCTTCTGTAGAAGTTAGTCGTGAATGCCATACGTTTCTACTCCTGAAGGAGTTCAGTTGTGATTACGGTATGTTATTGTTTTGGTTGGAATTCTAGAATTTTATAGGTATCTTGTATCTTACTACTTCTGTAGAAGTTTATGTGTGAATACTGTGCTTATTGACTCAGTTGGAGATCTGGAAATGTAACCGGTGATTCGACTTCTGTATAAGCTTGGTTGTGAATACCTATTGATATTGGCTTTGTTTGAGTCCTTAACACATATCTTGTATCTAGACTTCTGTAGAAATTTAGTTGTGAAAACTGTTGGTGTTGAATTAGTAGAAAACCTTGAATGCTTTCGTAGGAATTCGGCTACTGACCTTGTCCACGTTGTGTTTTATTTTTTAAACTCGACTCTGTATGAGTCCTTGCTATATTCACACTATCACAGCTTGGATGAAACTTTGTTAAAAATAATGAATTGATGATGACCTTTATGAAGACCTTGTTGAGGTTATTAATTCCGGTAAGCGTCTTCTAATTCACACCCATGTTGTATAAACGTGGAGATTTTTTTCAGTTGAATGAAGCTGTGTAGGTTTGTGTTGGATTCAGTGTGAATGTCACTAGGTATGCATATGGAAACGTCATTTGTTTTAATGCTATCTAGCCTCTTGTTTGACTGTGATAAAAAGGTTATTCTTTTGATTTCAGCCTTGGATTTTAGTCCTTGCTGTGTTAGTAGGGATTAGATTGAGCTGTATGTTGCTGAGTGTTTCGACTCAATGGGATTGCTCTTGTGTTTGTGCATGATTACATCTTCTGTTATCATGACTATCTAGTCGTGTGCTTGACTGAAGTAAAGAGCTATTGACTGTACCTTGATAAGCGATGGCGTTGGATATTTTCTCATTTGTTGATTAATATGGAAGGTTATGTGGAGTCTATTTGATGGATTATTCATCACTGCCTTGTCATGAGAGCTACTGTGTTGTTCAGTAAGTTACAGGAAATTTCTATTTGTGTATTTTGACGAACTGTAGATCTTCTTGTGGTCTCGACTGGCTTAGTCGCAGGTGTATAATGTGATTGCATTACTCTTAAGTGGACAGTACAGTCATGAGCATGTTGGGAAGGGACATCTGAATGTCTCGGTTTCTTTCTCTTCTGCTGTAAAGTATATGTTGATATATTTTTATCTAACTGTTGGAATTGTTTTAACATACTGATGGATTCATGAATTATTATGATATTCATTTTATTATGTTGAATGTAATGGTCTGTCTGATGTTTGCTGTCCTTGGGATTCAGATGGATAGTTGTTTTGGATACATTTGTTCTCCTTGGTCACTTACATTTATGAAGAAATATCTGAAAAGTATCTAGGACTATTTAGTAACTATAATATGAGTTACGCATTTATAGTCATGTTTGAATTACAAAAGAGCATAGTCTGAATATGTTTACATGTTTGGTGAAATGATTTCATTTAAACAGGTTGTTTAATGAAAACAATTGGTGGATTGCGATTGTTTTAAGAATTAATGCTTATCATGCTCAGTTCATCGAACTGACCCGTGTTGACAATTTTTGCAGATGGTTGCCGTAAGTGGTAAAAGCACGCAGATCTGATAGGATGTTCAGTTTGTTTAATTTGGTTTTATGATGAATTACAACATGATTCTCTGAATGTACTACTTGAAGAAAGATGTTCTTTTGCTGTTGAGTATTGTATCAAGTATGCTGAATGCATAAAATGTATTTGATTAGCTTGAAAGGAATGAAAAGAGATATTTGTTACTTATGTGTTTGTATTCGTATCTTGATGGTTTGACCTTCTTCAGTTCGAATGATCTTGAGAGCATTATTATTATTGTATAATTTGGAGACTTTTGTGATTATCTAAGTATACTTGCAAGATTATGTAACTGAATACTTATGATTGTTAGTAGTTCTAGTATGTTCTATCTAAAGCTAAATTGGAATTTAGATCACTGTCTTTCTAGAAGCTAGGGTTAAAATAAACCTGAGCAGGAAGCCAAACGAGCTGAATAAATTATTACTTCCTAGTCTTGATCTAAATCAAGACAACGTTTAATTGGATTCTTAAATCACTATATCTCGATACTAATAAGTAAGATATAAATTCAGTTATGAGAATTGATATAAACCTAAAAAGGGTTTGGTTAGCAGTCTCATGTGAAGGTTGATGGTTATTGTCCAATTTCGTTGATTTAGAATTATGTATATTCTATGAACACCTTGAAGGGACCACTAGTCTTAATAACTTCTCTTGTGTAAAGGGTTTTACTAAGAAAGGTAATTCTAAGGTGAGGAACCCAGGGATTGGGAAAGACTAACCTTAAGGGAGCGTATTTCAGTATAATTTTAACTCAACGTGTGTAACACTTATCAATAAGTAGATCTTTTTGAGGTGGATTTAAAGGTTGATGGCACAATTCAATTGTAGGGTTGTACCTTCGAGAAGATTAGGATCTTCTCGAAGATACAACAATGCAGGTGACTCATGATGACACCCTTTGCATTGATTGTTAAGATTTACAGCTTAAACTGGAACAAGTTACTCTGGGACTGATTAGGAATGTGGTCACGTTATAAGGCTTCCCTAGGAGACTTGGGGTATCTTGACACACTGGATTAACTAGGGTTGACCCAGTATGTCAGCGTATCCCTAGTCCTCAAGAGCATCCCTATAACGTTGTCATCTTACTAATCCGTTCCTGAGTGAATAACTTGGGACAGGAGAGTCTGACAGAAGTCAGTATAAGACATTCTACATAACATAGGAATGGGGTGAAGGACGTATTCCAGATTGACGAGTATGCTGTCAAGGAATATGAGACATAAGCAGTATGTTTCAAATCTTTGGCCAAAGTATCGCAAGTTGCTGATTGCGTTGTCCTAAGTCACCTAGTCTAAGGGATGAGATGCCGATGAATAATGGTAACAATTATTCAGATAGGTTCCTTGGACAGAGCATTCTAAATCCCAGATTAGGGAAGAGAACTGCAAGAGTATTGTGTTAAAATAAAAACGCCAACTCTTTGATACTCATGAATAGATCGGTAGATTACCGAGTCATGGAATGAATAGATCGGAAGTACTTCGAGTCATTACAGCTGCATATGGTTATCTGTTATAAGAATGGTTGTTTTTGATATGTGAGTTCTAAATTATGTATTTAGAACCAGGAAGCATTTGTCAAAAAAAAAAAAATTACTTGTTCTAATGTATAAAAATGAGGATGTTACAGGGAAGATATTAGAGTTGTTGAATAACTTTGAAATATAGTCTTCTTTCTTTACGAGGTGTTTCAGATTCTCATATTTTTGGTTCTTCTCTTTGGAATTTGTGTGTTGGGTTATTACACATAATGCATCAACATATCCTTGGAAAAATGAGGGAATTATCAACCCCAATTCTCCATCAGAATTCAAAAAATCCATAATCCCCAAGGCACAAGAACAAGTGTATTCCCTCCGTAAAATAAACATGTGTATTACTTTCATGTTCTGTATCTCTTTTGGAAATTTGTTTTGCACATGTATTTACATTACTTTCGTTACAGTTTGAGTTGTAGTTTAATTTCGTATCTTGGGAATTGAATACACTCTATGTTGCAAGTTCCATTTTGGAGCAAGCCAACACCATCAAAATGGGATATTACAAAAGAAAGATCTATAAACAAAAAAAAAAGTGTATCTACACACTCAGGTATATTTTATTTTTAAGCATGTAAGTTTCAATTTCATACTTCAAGGGGGTAAAATGTAGACCCTCAAATTTGGAAATCTATCCTTTGACAATACTAATCTTAACATTTCACACTTGTATGGAAAAATGCACTTTCCTCAATTTTTCCTAGCATACCCTAATATCACTTCATGTACTTTCTTATCTTTTCATACCTCTCTATCATTTTTTTTTGAAATATAATTACAAAAATACATCTGTAAACATCCATGCTTAGGCCCATACAGTAAAAATGTGTTTTTATCCCTCTTGTCCAAAAACATCAGTTTTGGTCAGTTTGTAAAATTACATATTGACCTTACTGTATGGTGTTAGATTGACATGTTGTGTATTAAATTCTTTCAATTACATCACATTCATATGGAAAAATAGTTCCCTTTGGTCATCCTTTTCATGACATGATAACCTTTTAAAGCATATATAAAACAAGTAAATCAAACATTAGTTAAGGACCTGGAACTTTATGAACTCTTCTTGCAAAAGTGAACACATAATATCTCATGCACATACATTATAAAATAATCTTCTATTGGTATAAAGTCTCCTCCTAGGTTTAGGAGTCTCCATCTTCATCATATAAGTAAGCAAAGTGACCCTTCCTAAAATATTGAGAAAGTGTGAAACTCAAGAAAAGAATTGTTAAAGCATGATTGTCAAATTTAGATGGAACTACGATAGATATCACATGTTAGGAGAATAACATGAATTTTGAGTCCTCTTTAGAGTGGTGGTGACATTGATGATCCATAGGGGTACCCATAAGGCAACTAATTTTTTTTTATAGGAACTCCATGCACTATAAGGGTTTAAGTGTTTGAACAAATTTTATAGAGCCATTTTGAAGGAAAAAAATACCAACATATAACAACACAATTTTTAAGGAAATTGAAGCACTTAGGACGTTGTAAACCTAGATTCCAAGTAGGTCCAAGACCATAAAAACACTATAGAATGAGTTGTACAATTTTAATCATGACCAATTTTAGGTTGCAGTTTCATTGACAAAGCATTTCGAGTTCCAAATTTTCTTGTTCCTGCACTCATACCACCCAAAACCTTCCAGATCCACATAGAATCAGCTAAGTGCACCCTCTCCCTTTTGTTTTGGAATTTTTTTAAGTAGATAGTCACTTTGAAAAACATTATTATGATGTGTGAAATTAATGTTAGATGTTAATTAAATTAGAATATCCCATTGCAACATTATTCATCCTTTTTATGTATGTTAATTATAAAATTCTCTAGAACTCAAGGTGTTGGGAAATTGGTGAGTTATAAGTAGTTTGTAATAATCAACCCAAGTTCCATTCACATTGAGTTCATTGGATGCTTTCGATAAGTGGCCATGGGGAGACCTTGAGGTAGGGGTCAAACTTCTCCATATGGACCAAGCAAAACATAACGGGGTGCTTCGAATGTGGATTGATTGATGAACATTAAGGACCCAAGCCCACCCCCATGTCCCACTTAGAGAAAGTACTCCTCCACCTCTCCAGTTCATAGCTCTGGTATAATAAAAGTGTTAAAGGAACCAAAATTGTAAAGATTAAAGAGAAAAAGGATATCCTAATCATGAAAAAGAAATTATTCAAGATTTGGGAACTAGCAAGTGTATCCAACAAGTTTCTATATGGAAGAATGTTTCAAGATCCAATGTTAAATGGGAAAAACCTAGGGCGGGATGGATGAAACTCAATTTTGATGGTTTCACTAAAGGAAGTTCATGATTAGCTGATGTTGGTGGCATAATTAGGAATGAGAAGGGATATCTTATTTTATCCTATGTTGAACCTGTTGGAAATTAAACTAATACTTATACTGAAGCCTATGTGGTTCTTTAGGGCATAAAATGGGCTATAAATTTGAAAATAAAAAATATTCTTATAGAAGGTGATTCCTTATACATTATAAATGATACGAAGGGTATTTCCCAAGCACCATTTAAGTATTAATTCTATTATTGAGGAGATAAGGGGCCTTTTTACTAAGTTTGAAGATTTTTTAAATCAACCATGTGTTCTATGAAGATAATTTGTGTGTGGGCATGTTGGCCAAATTCGATGTTTGGGTCCATGATAATTCTTTATGGCGAGATGAGGTGGATTTTTCTTGTTAGTACCAAAGTAGTTCTTAATGTAGAAAAGTAGTGTTTTTAAGCGTGCAAGGGTGATTCGACCTATCCTTTCCATAATTTTTTATTATGCGGGTGATGAAGTCATTTATTTGTTTCATAGTTTGGTTTTTTTAGGCATTTTAAACCACTATTTTGTTCAGGTCTAAATTCTGGTTTTACGAGACGGGAAGAAACATGGTTAGGGTTGAACCTTCTTTGTGCTAGGCCCTAGAAAGGGATTCTATTATTTGGGATATCTTTAAGAATGGGTTAAATGGTTTTGATGAGAATTTTTTAAACTATTTTTCTTCTGTGTGGGATAAAGGTGTTGTAACAATGTGGAGTATTAGTATTTTGGTATCTAAGGAGATGATTGGTTGTGTTACCTGGCATGGCTTGTGCTGGTAGCAAGGTTTTTAAGGATATAACAAGGCCCCATAACGAATTTTACACTTTCCTAGAGGATGATGAGAAAATTTTCTATATGGAGGATGGACTAACACAAAAATCACTCTTGAATAGATGGTTAGAGGTGTGCTTCCATGTCATGAAGTATATTATGCTAGATGATAAGTAAATGAAGCTCCATTCACAACATTTTAGGAGGGGAATTAAGATGAGTATTCCCTTTTATTTTTATAATTTGCTCCAAGTTTTTGTGAAGGATTTCAAGGCTAAAAAAATTGGAGGTTCCCCTTCACTAGGTGTTAATTATCCTATTGGTTAATGGGGGTACCCTGATTCCTCAAACCACAAGTGTTGGTTTTAAGATGGGGGATGATTGGGATGATCACCTTTCTCTAGAAGATAGGACGAGGCTTGAAAAAATGAAGGAAAAAGCTAAAAAAGACCTAGATGCAGTGATGAAACTTCAACATATTACTGGTCAGAGCGTGGAGGATAACCCTACGGTGGGGCTGGTGGAGGGTTATACTCTCATAAATTTTCTTACTAGTAAAATAGAGGACGTGGAGGATATGGTTAATCAAGTAAAATCTGGAAATAAGAACTTGATTAGGGGGATGGAGTGGTATAGTGTAGAGATTATTATTCTTGGTCATAGGGTCGAGGCTCTTCAAGGGATGGTGGCTGCTGATAAAGGAAAGAGAATGAAAATTTCCATTAGTAGTTCAGATGATGAGTAGGATGACAACCAGATGGAGACTACTGGGCTGAGCTTGAGGACTAGAAGTAACTATATTTAGGAGCTCTTTTATAATATTTTTTATGACTAATTCTATGGTTTTGTTCCTATTTTGTGTTTTTGTGGACTGGGTTTTTGTAACGATGGCCTTGCTCCTCCGGAGTCAATTCCCTTTTGACTCAAGTGTTTATTTCTCTAGTTTTTTTATAGATAATTTTTGTTGTTTGTGAGCTTCATTGTAATATCTCTTTTTATATGGCCCTTGGAGTATTTTCTGAACATTATCTATCAAAAAAATTTATAACATTCTCAATTTAAAAAGGGTGAAATCACCTAAAAGGTGAAATCAATGTTCACTATCCATAAAAACTATTTTTATTTTATAGAAGATGAATATTGTTATATTAACAATGCTTATATCTTTGGTATAATTGGTGATCAATGATCATCTATTTTTCACAGGAAATTGATGATAATCCATTGGTGAATAAAAAGGTAGACAAGTAAATGAATGCTCAACTATTGGGTAAACTTCATGTTGTTGATGAATAAAATTAGAGATGAGAAACGAAAAGGAGATGATTACAAAAATGGAAAAATAAAGGGGAATAATAAGAAGGTTAAGGAAAGAAAAAAAGGATCTAGGAAAAGAAAAAAAGGGATACCTCCAATCATAAAGGAAGAATATGTTAGGGAACAAATCCATAGTTCCAAACAATTGAAGGATGTGTTAATTAATGTTAATTTATATGACCTCATCATGAAGGATGTGGATTTCAATGAAAATGAGATGCATTAGTTCATAGAAAATTACATCCAAGCAAGAAAGGAAGACTTCCTAAAAGGAAACACAAAGGTGGAAGGATTCACAATTACAATGTCTATAGAGATCATTGCTAAATTTTCAAACTTGCCCAATGATAGAACTAATCTACACATAAATTTTAAGAGGGAAAGGAGAAACATATTCAATTAGGTAATTTTTAAGGTGTTTGATATCAAGGAGGAAACAAAGGGAATAAAACTAGATCAAGGGTATAATAGTGAAAATATATCCTCTATAACATGAGACTACTGATATGGTAAGAAGATAAGTTTTTTTAAAATAAAAATCTTGAAACATTTTATATAAATATATTTTTAGTACTAGGTAGTATACAAAATTAGAAAGTAAATTATGCAAGATACTTTTCACGAGACATAAAAATAATTTTGAGGTAATGAAATAATGGTGAGTGTGAGGAGGTAATACACCCTTGTGTCATGCAAATTTTAATAGATCATGAAAAATGAGGTACGGGGTCAAGGGAAAATTTTTGTTTGAATCAACAAATATATTGAATGGTCTTAAGATAGTCTCTTATCTTAATAAATGTGTAGAAGAAAAAGACACTATGAAAGAAAATATGTAAGAAAACTCATTGAAGTTGAAGAAAATATTGTCAAATTGCAAGAATAAGTAAAATTATAGGGAGAAAAATATTATTGTCTCAAATATTTTTCTAGAAAAAAGGAAATTAATGTCAAATCAAAAGCTAGAAAGGAAAGTACACAAGATGAAATGTAAATAAAAATGAAGCTATTGGAACATAATACCATCTAAGAAACGTATTTAAAGATTTAACAAGAAGAACTTATTGCACTTCTAAAACAAACCATATAAGACAAAAATGAAAATCACTGAGTTGGAGGAAGGTGTAAGTTATATGGCTAATAGTATTTTATATAGGAAGGAATTTAAAAATAAGTATCATGTATTGGAAAAACCATTATTAGAATTAGAATTAAATATGAATGGCTCAATGTCATATAAGACTGAGTTTCTTAGAGAAAAATACCAAAAGATAAAGGGATTGTACATATCTATTGTAGATAAGGAAAAAAAATTAATAGATTTGGAAAAAAAGATAAGATAGTGATATAGTGATAAATGAGATGTTGAACACTATTGATGATTCATTCATTGATATTGATAAATGTTCTTTTCAATTGAAACATTTAAATTTTAAAAATGATTATTTAAAATCCAATGAAACAAAGATGTTGGAAAATAATATCGAGGAACATGCAATGTAGGATATGCACTATAGTGAAGTATTTTAATGTTTTATAAAGGAAAACATCATATTACTGTTATGATCCATTTTAATACTTCAATTGAATCAAATCTTGAATGATTTTTTTAAAATTATAAATCTTATACCATGTGAAAATATGTATGTACATATATATTATCTAGTTATCAACCATTATGAAAATGTTAATTTATGGTTACTTAATTTTAATATTTAGTAATAATTTTGTTCATGTATTAAAACATGTTTAATGTTTATTCTATGTATTCACTCATTGTCTTAATGAGATGACACACATGTATATTCTCTAACTATAGGTCATTATGACAATGTTGATTTACTATTACTTAATTTAAGTATTTATTACACATTTAGTTCATGTATTAAAGTATGTTTAATGTTTTCATGTATGCACTCACTATCTTAATGAGATGAAATACCCCAACTTATCTATGCCAGCATGACATAATACTCAATTTATAATATACAAAGAACAATACCGTTATTTGTAAACATGACATAATAATTTATTATATTTTAATATGGTCCTAATAGAATCAAGGTTTTAAGAACAATAGAATATTATGGGACAATCAAATGATTAATGGGGACCTATAATCCATGTATCATATAAACAATCTTTTTAATTGTTTTTGTTCATGATGCAGGTGAATGGATATCATTCCTTATTTATACTGTTGTAAAGTCAAAAATTGGTGGAAAATAATTTGATTCAATTGATCCAAGAACAATTAGAACCCCATGTCACATAAATATCATGTAAGATATGAGGTGATACATCTTATATTTCATAAGAACATGTGACAAAGTAATATTACAATAAATTTATAAAAAGTGTATAGAAATGATGAAACATAAATCTATAAAAGAGTGATGAAAAAAATACTTAACTATTAACCTCAATATAAGATAAAAATTGGAACCCCACTAATGCGTGATGCTAATACAAAAAAACCAATTAGTAATACTTTCCACTTGTCATGCCTAGATCAACATCATTTTCATCAATTGAGATGATTAATACATAATACTCTATTTGTGATTTACATAGAGAAATACACTAGTTATTTTTAGGAATGACATAATTATTTCCAAATGGAATCCCTATATCATTGTTGTTTCTCTTGAGAGGATTAGTACTGTAATATTTACAAGTATGGAATACTACTCAATTTATAATATGTAAAGGGAAACATAGTTGTTTGTAAACATGTCATATTTACATACTTTTGTTTTGAGTTTGTCCTAATCAAATTGAAGTTTTGAGAACAATGGAATATTTTGGGATGAGTTGATTCTTAATGGGGCCCTATAATGTATGCCTCCTATAATCACTCTATTTTTATCCCTTTGTTCTTGATGCATGTGTATGGAGAGAATTCCTTATTTCTACTATCATAGAGAATAAAATTGGTGGGTATTTTTTATATCAATTGATCCAAGAGTAATTAGAACCCCTTATCATGCAAATATCATGAAATATGTAAGGTGATACATATTATATTTTTGATCAAGAACATGTGACAAATTAATTGTTGACAATTTTTGCACTTGTGCAAAAATGGGAAGCTCAAAACTGTATTTTTGATGGAAGGAATTGATGAATGAAGCAAACTAGGGGGGGTACATAAAATTTTCATTGTGTTTTAGTTGCAGTAAGTGGATCAACAAAGTAAAATGAAACTATGTGTGCTGTTGCAAAATGCAACACCTCACGTATGCTGCTATTCCATGTTTACCTTCATTCAAAGTTTCAAAAAATATCTGAAGAAATAAAGTACATCCTTGAGGAAAGAGGAAATAGATATATACATGAGGAGTTGGACTCAAAAAATAACAAACATAATTATTGTTGGCATGGCTGATGTTCATTATTAAGTTACAAGTATTTTCAATTTGATCATTTCCTATGATTAAGTGTTATTAAATATGTTATTGAGTTGTTTAGTTCAGTGTACCATCAGTATATATCATAAAATATGAAAGTAAAAGGAAGTACATAACTTAAATTAAAAAATAATATCATTTATTTATGAGGAAATTCAATGTTTCCCACACAAGCCATGTGATGCAAATTTTGATTATTGAAATAAAAGACACATGTGCATAAAGATAAAAGAAAAAGAGTATAGAAGAAACCCATCATTGCATTGGGTTTTTCATTTGTATTTCATTGCTCCAGTTCCATCTCCTTCATCTTCATCTTCTACATCTTTCAGTCCAACAATTTACCTAAACAAGTAAAGGGAAAAACATCAGTTTTGAGCTCAAGGTTTAATTTTTACTCATGTGCTATCTAGCTTCAGGAAAATGAATCATTTAAGATAAAAATAACAAGGTACATAAAAGTAATAAATGAAAATTAGAGAAAATAATATCTTGCAGAAGCTCATGACATTCACAAAAATCATGACAAATATAAAAGAAATAAAAGAAAGACTATGGAATACAAGAGAGGCCAAAAAGCCTATTGTTTTCTAACTATTTGATTAAGTGTGAAGGTACATGTTGCAGAAGAAGAACATTTAAATTTTTTATTATCAAATATAGATTTCAATTAGTGCAAAAAACTCAAACAATAACAAAACTTTGAAGACTATAAGTACAACCCATTACAGTATTGAAAAAGCCATCATTTGAACATAAAAGGAGATGTTTACAAGAATGATCATTAAAACATGTAATACATGAATCAGTCAGCTATGAAAAGTCATGAATTACATTCTATAAGGTTTCTTTTTCACAAGTAAACAAGTTCAGATCCATTAGATTTAAGATACAAGTTGCATTTGCACTTTGAAAGTGTGTTTGATTCAGATTCAAAAGGAAATAAAAAAATGTAATGCATCAAAGTTACTTCTAGAAACACAAAGGTTGCGTACATTTCTTCAGAGTAATGAATATTCAATGAAACAATTTACAAATTTGCAAATATTAATGGGACATTCATACATAGAAAATATTTAGGTTCAGGTCAAATCTGTAGAATAAAAATTCCATATTTTTGTTTGAAATATTTCAGAAGGTTCTAGCAAGCTACAAGTAAAAGACATGCTAGAAAAAAAATTGAATTAAATGAAAAGTACTTCTACAGATCTTCAAGGAAATTATAACGCCCACTAATTCAGACACACAAGACTACATACGAAAATACAGGATAATTTTTTTTGACTTGCTTGACACATAACATGACACAACATGTCGTCACCAAGGTTACAACTAACTCTGGGAGCCACTTGCTACGAGGATGACCACAACAGCAGCACATAATCGTTCACACTCAACAAGGACAATACACTTTTCTTTTTGATAGAACAACATAGGAGTCCAACCACATGACACTCTCATAGCTAGGGCAAGCCACAGTAAGAAATGATTGAAGGTTATTTATTTTGATAAAACACCCTTTAACTCTTGACTTATGTTTTCAGAGAGATTCAAGATATGATTCGCACAAATTCATCTTACCAATTGAGTTATTTTCTTATAAACTGTAGAGTAGTTCACTTAAAGTCTTCTCCTTTATGAAAATTATTTGTTTTATTTATTTATTTGAATATAACTTTTCGTTAAAATTCTATAAGGATTAACCAACCCATTTTAATTTACTTATAACACACCATTACAAAGTCTTAGAAAGTTTTAACTCAGCACTTTATTCTCAAGATCGAGGTTTTACAATACTCATGTCAATGTAAAGATTGAATATTACTTTTCACAAGGATAAGTTACTAGTCTAACAACAAAAAAGACAAGACAACTTCATCACGTAGTTTTTTGAACATTCCAAGGCAAGAGATATTTTAAACTCTTTTGCAAGAAATGTTACAAAATTTACAACACATTGAACATTTTTACAAGGAACTTCATAAATTAAACTGATGAAAATTTTACACTCCTTTATTTAATCTACTTGCATAATCCATCTGCACAAATTTTAACTAGAGTCAATTCGCTAGAACTGAGCATGATAAGATATAACTCTCACCTAATAATTTATGCCATCAAGCATTTACATAAATGAAAGGTTGTAATAATCCCTATCAAATAATTTCTAACATGTATTCAAATCTTAACTACACATCTCATGATATAACATTTCATACCCATTATTGTACACTTCCCTAAAATCAACTTCATATGGACAAAATTCCAAGTGGCTAGATATACAACCTTAACCGTGCATTTAATCATAATTACATTACAGAAATAATAATAACAATCACTTAATATCTTCAATCTTCTTCTCATATATAAGTATCCAATAATATTATCTTTCCATTAAATAGAAGCACTAACAACATAAAGCTTCTATATAAAAAGAATACAAGTATCGGTCTTATATTATTGTACGATGGAAAAGTGACAAGCAAGCGTGGGAATCTACAAGTAACTTTTCCTCGCACCCAACCTCTCGAGGTCGTGCTGAGACAGCCGATGGGGATTGAATATGCGTGGGATGTAGACAAACTAGTTAGGCTATCCGATGTCTTTGACGCGCAATAGTGGAAATTGTAAATCTAAGGCAAAGAAGGCCCTCCTAACCTGAACTGGTGTGATAGATCGATCAACAAGGATGACTACTCGAAGGATCCAATCAATATCGAGCTTTGGTGTGATTCGGTCTATGGGTTGTGGAATACGTGGAAAATGACCTAGGATAGTTTCGTGTATGTCTCCAGATAAGGTCATAGGGCGGATGGTAAATATAATTGACTCTATGGGCAATTCTCTAGCCTAGTCCAGAGCTCCTTAGCTTTGTTAGCTGTTATGTCTAAAAGGGATAACTACTCGATGATGATAGGTGGAAGTGGAGTAGATCAGAATACTAATGTACGTAGGCCAACATCTATGTCTGATTCACCTATGGACTCGTTGGGCTGTGATACTTGTGGGTCACAACTGTAGATTCGTGTTTATTGTGGTCATGCTATGGTCATGTGTGGATTCAATCCCTAATCCCTAGTATCCAATAGTCATACGCTTTCTTAGCCTCTATATTAAGATTTAACAGTTGTGTGATCTTTTCAGAATATCTCACAGGCGTTTGTTTAACTTGAATTTACAAGTTGGTATCTATATTTGTGAGAGTGTCTCCTGCGTCTGGCTGTGGGACCAAAGGATCACAACCAAAGGTCTGCTCTCTTTCAAACCCTTCCACAGTCATGCAGATATGTATCTAGGGTAATCTATAGTTTGGTTGATTTGACCGAAATGTGTGTGCTTGGTTGTCTTCTATGTTTAACCCGTGCAGTTGGAAACTGATTTTTTGTAAGTTTACTATTGTTCGGAAGACTTGGATCCTAAGATTCTGATCTATATCAGTTATGGCTGTGATGAGATTGGGTTGGGGCACGATTGGCTCGAATACGTATTCCCTGGGCTCTCTAGGTCCCGTGATTGTCATACAAAAGCCACAATGTAAACTAAATATAACAAAGTAAAATTAACTATGTGAAGTATATCTATAACATATATGATTTCTATATTTTTGTATTTTTCTGATGAATTTTAAAGATGAAATTGAAGGAGAAGCTATTTTAATATATCTAGGAATTGATGATTAATCTAATGATGAATTTAAAAAAAACAAAGTAACCGAGTATAGCTACTTGCCTGTGCAGTTGTAGATCTATTCTAAACAATGAAATAACTGATCTAATCTATTTGAAAGACTCGTGATCCTACCTCAGAAGTGAGGAAAGAATCATAGTCTCTCAGAAACTATCAATCCTCATAGCTTCCCTGGAAATATCAAAAGTAAAATTGAATGAAATAAAGTGATTGGCTACTCTATTTGATATGATTCTAATTTAGAACTTTGAAAGCTAGAACCTAGATTCTACAGAACAGTGGCGAATCTGATGATGTGTGTGATCTTGTCCCCTCAGTGTGACCTCCTTGCTCCTTCGTGTTCACGTGGATCCAGAAAAGCGTGTAATGCTAGCATCAATAGAAGTAGATATTGGGACAAAGGCAAATTATGATACAGACTAAATACAATATGAGTAGGAGAGAGATAGCGCAAGAGTACAAAGCTTGGCTTATGTAATTCCTAGTGGGATTTATTGTGAGCCATGCAACATAAAACGTCTAGAACCTAAAACTATCTTGCTTGAAGAACAAAACCTACAACCTTAATGGCGATGATTGTCTATTCAGTTGAGCGTAGTATTCCTCAAGACCTAAGAGAGGCCTACCATATGCATCGAATCCTGACATATTCGAGGGGTATATGAATACCCACAGAATAATGGGAAGGAGCAAAGGTGAAGGTGAAAGTTGATGAGGTAGTAAAACTGAAAAAGGTCGTTTAATTTAAAATAACCAGTAGAAATCCAACTCCAAATCAGAATGTTGCATGTTCATTTCACGTCGGGTTCATCAATTTTGTATGATGGAAAAGTGACAAGCGAGTGTGGGAATCTACAAGTTCTGACCTCCCGAGGTCATGCCGAGACAGCCGGTGGGGATTGAATATGTGTGGGATGCAGACAAACTAGTTAGGCTATCCGATGTCTTCGACGCGCACTAGTGGAAATTGTGAATCTATGGCAAAGAAGACCCTCCTAACCTGAACTAGTGTGATAGATCGATCAGCAAGGATGATTTCTCGAAGGGTCCAATCAATATCGAGCTCTGGCATGATTCTGTCTATGGGTTGTGGAATACGTGGAAAATGACATGGGATAGTTTTATGTATGTCTCTAGATAAGGTCATAGGGCGGATGGTAAATATAATTGACTCTATGGGTGATTCTCTGGCCTAGTCCATAACTCCTTAGCTTTGTTAGCTGCTATGTCTAACAAGGATAACTACTAGATGATGATAGGTGGAAGTGGAGTAGATCTAAATACTAATGTACGTAGGACAACATCTATGTCTGATTCACCTATGGACTCGTTGGGCTGTGAGACTTGTGGGTCACAACCATAGATTCGTGTTTGTTGAGGTCCTGCTATGGTCATGTGTGGATTCAGTACCTAATCCCTAGTATCCAATAGTCATATGCTTTCTCAACCTCTATATTTAGATTTAACAGTTGTGTGATCTTTTCAGAGTATCTCACTGGCGTTTGTGCAACCTGAATTCTCAAGCTGGTATCTATATCTGCGAGAGTGTCTCCTGCATCTAGTTGTGGGACCAAAGGATCACAACCAAAGGTCTACTCTCTTTTAAACCCTTCCATAGTCATGCGGATATGCATCTAGGGTAATCTATAGTTTGGTTGATTTGACCAAAACGCGTGTGCTTGGTCGTCTTCTATGTTTAACCTGTGCAGTTGGAAACTGATTTGTTGTAAGTTTACTGTTGTTCGGAAGACTTGGATCCTAAGATTCTGATATATATCAGTTATGGCTATAATGAGATTGGGTTGGGGCACGATTGGCTCGAGTACGTATTCCCTAGGCTCTAATACGTATTCCCTGGGCTCTCTAGGTCCTGTGATTGTCATACAAAAGCCACAATGTAAACTAAATACAGCAAAGTAAAATTAACTATGTGAAGTATATCTATAACATATATGATTTCTATATTTTTGTATTTTTATGATGAATTTTAAAGATGAAATTGAAGGAGCATCTATTTTAATATATCTAGGAATTGATGATCAATTTAATGAAGAATTTAAAACAAACAAAGTAACCGAGTATAGCTACTTGCCTGTGCAGTTGTAGATCTATTCTAAACAATGAAATAATTGATCTAATCTATTTGAAAGACTCTCGATCCTACCTCATAAGTGAGGAAAGAATCATAGTCTCTCAAAAACTATCAATCCTCACAGCTTCCCTGGAAATATCGAAAGTAAAATTGACTGAAATAAAGTGATTGGATACTCTATTTGATATGCTTCTAATTTAGAACTTTGAAAGCTAGAACCTGGATTCTACAGAACAATGGCGAATCTGATGATGTTTGTGATCTTGTCCCCTCAGTGTGACCTCCTCACTCCTTCGTGTTCATGTGGATCTAGAAAAGCATGTAATGCTAGCATCAATAGAAGTAGATATTGGGACAAAGGTAAATTATGATACAGACTGAATACAATATGAGTAGGAGAGAGATAGCGCAAGAGTACAGAGCTTGGCTTATGCAATTCCTAGCAGGATTTATTGTGAGCCATGCAACATAAAATGTCTAGAACCTAAAACTATCTTGCTTGAAGAACAAAACCTACAACCTTAATGGCTTCCTATTGAAAACAAACTATTCTACTCCAATGGATTGGATGAAATATTAACAGCACTTGCACAAGATGGATATGTGGCTTCCTAATAGCAAAACAACACTAACTAAGCATGCAATGAATGAAACTAAGAATTCTAAGAAAAATGAAAGACTAATCTATTGCAATGAGAAATTCAGAGGTAAATTTGAGGGGTCTTTTGCTTGAGCACAAGCCAACTATTTATAACATTTGCATTTACCCAAGGTAAAAACCAAATTGAACTCTTAAACTATAAACAATGGTAAAACACTATTCCAGGGAACCAAAATCATTAATGCAAGCCCAAGGCGGTGAAAAAAAGCTGGTAAACATTGAAATTTACGTGAGTTGTGTCAAAAGAGCATTCTGAAAAACATGTAAAGGAATGCCGCAATGAGTAGGGCGGCGATTACAGGACCGCTGCCTTGATCAAGGTGGCAGTCACAAGACTGCTGCCCAGGCAGGGTGGCAGTTTCGTAACTGAAGGGAAAAAGGAAAAGAAAAGAGGGGAAAAGAGAAAAGTAAAGTACGTGGGGGCTAAATGGGGCATGCGGGATGATAACGCATACTTGGAGAGCTTTTCCATATCCCGAACACCTTGTGAGGAGACCTGTATCATCATTGGGGCACGTGTTACGTTATTCCGATGGTGTAGTACCCTAAAATTTTAGGTACATACATATTGCCCCCTCGAAGAAGCATTTTAGCCATGAAGAGGCGTAAAATGGTGGGTCTGAGTATGGTGGTCCCGAAATAGAAAGTTGGAAGTTATACCTGATACGTTCGTGTGTCGAAATGATGCGATCAAAAATTCTCGCTCTCTACAAAATGAAAAAGATAAATCAAGTGCAGATAGACAAGATAGATTGGAAAATAAATGCTAAAATAATGGGAAATGAGGATGTACCATTTGTGCGGGGGTAAGAACTTACCTTCGTCGGTGCTCCAAACCTGCGAAAAAAAACATTCAAAACAAGTCAGGCTACTATATATATGAAAGTGGGCCCATTTTCCTATTCATTTGCGCATGTTGATTTGATTGATTCTGAGCTCTAAAACCCACAGTGATGGTTTCTTATGAGAGTAGAGTCAAAACGTCTATGACGAGATAACGATCATGCCTCCGCGTGCAGATCATTGACCTGCGATATCACAGGTTAGTTCTCCTCAATGTATTGTTTTTACCCCCAAACTTTTAAAATGCTAAAATCTTTGTCATGGGGGGGTTATTTTTGAAAATGTTAGGTTCAAAAGGTCCATCTAGGGGGGGTGCCTACTGGGTAGGCTTTGTTTTAGTTAAAATGGTCCTTTTTTGGTGTTTTTTCGCTCTTTTAGGATATAAAACCTGCGTGGGTTTTCGGGACACAACTGCTGCCCTGCCCAGGGCAGTGGTTACACGACTACTGCCCTGTTCAGGAAAACGGTTAGAAGACCACCGCCCTTAAGGTGGCGGTTGTGAAACCGCCGCCTTGCTCAGGGCGGCGGTTCTTCACAGAATGTCAAAAGAACACTTGTTTGAGAATATTTTTGCATTTTTAGCATTTCTATGTGTTTTCATGATTTTTCTAATGTCACTTGGATGCTAACTTGCTTTGTTTTGTGTGTTTTTGGGTGTATACAGGCGAGAGAGGAGTACATTTGGTGGAGCCGAGAGAGGGAGTGTGACTAGCTCCCAGCAGTGCTAGATGCCCTTTCACAGGACGAGTAGGATACTCTTCAGAGGGCTCATATACTACGTATATCACGGGTTCCACATGTTGCACCATCCAGTCACATACTCTGTGACTTATTTTCCTACTGGGATGCTGATCGGAACACCTTCTGATTACCAGGGGTCTGAGGTGAGTAGACCATCACACTGGAGGATGTTTACCATATCCTAGGGGTCCCGATCATCGGGAGACGACTCACCCTTGAGACAACAGGTTCACGGGCCCAGATAGCACAGTGGGCTTCTTACATAGGAGATGCAGTCATCTCCACAGGTTTGAAGAAGGGGGTCAGAGTTCAGTCTATTCCTAGTTTTCCCATCCCCTTGCTTTGCCAGACTATTATGGGGATCCTTGCCTCGAGATTGATCAGGGATAAGGGAGGAGACACACTGCTATATTGCTGGTCCCCCATCATTGCACAGATTGAGGGTCATGGCCAGATTTACACCTGGGGAGCAGATATACTTGGGAATACCTACCATGACTTATACAGGGTATTCCATTTACAAGGGTAGTCTTTGAGCCACCCAAGCCTAGTTATGAGTTGGGTCTATGAGCACTTCATCCCCTGTGGCAGAGGTGTAGAGGTGACAGATCCCGGAGCTGTGAGGGAAGCTAGATGGATAGATATGTCGGTGCTCAGAGAACTTCATCAGCCAGTTGCTTCTCTGACCACCGATGACATGGAGGCCACACCATATCAGACCATGGTAGGTATATGGGGCGAGGAGGATCTTACTTTGTTCTCCTGCTTCACCACAGGGAAGCTTATTGACAGAGTAGGGCGAGTGGAGATACACCCCTTTGGCTGAGTTCCTCAGCAGTTTGGCCTACCTTACATGGGCATGCTTCCCCCGGTAGTGCCAGTATATAGGTTAATTCGAGAGGCCAGAGGGGGTCCTAGAGGTTGGGGTTGGACAGTTGTTACACCTAGCATTCCTATTGCATCCAGGAGGGTAGTATGTGCCCAAGGGAGAGCCAGTGCTCCTCAGGCACCCCTACTTCAGATTGCCACAGGTCCTACCCATAACAGTGATGACCCCATCAACATAGACTCTGAGTTTGAGGAGTTCACAAGGGGAGAGATAGAGGAGGAGACTGAGGAGGACAATGATCCTGAGTGGCATGACACTTAGGATATCATGCAGGCAGAGAGGGCAGAGCAGAGTGTAGAGAGAGTGACTCTGGTTTCAGAGGAGTCACTCTCCTAGGGCCATGGTGGGGAGGATGATTCTATTGTAGGATGCTACATTGCTCCAGCCATGGGGGGAGCACCTCAGTCAGCGGAAACATCTATGGTAGGTGCCAACCCTAGAGATCCATCCTGGAGGCCCAGTGATCCGAGTAAGTTATCTTCTCTTTGCTCTGAGTTAGGATTTCCTTAATTTCCATATCTCCTTTTGTTTACAATTTTTGTTTATCTCTTGTTTTATTTCTAATTCATTTTTCCACTTTGTTTTCAGAGACCGTCGATGAGTGGTAAGACTTGATCCAAAGGGTATGCACTGATACCCTGATGATCCCCATGGAGAGGACCCATGCAGAGCTGTTTGTGGATGCTGGGGAGCCCTCGGTAGCTGGAAAAAATACTAACATCTTTTCCCCTATCTGGCATGTGGCCAGGATGGGATTGACTCTCCATACGGAGCTAGCGGGGTATAGGACAGCCGAGTGCCTGATGAAGAGTCATTCTCATGGCGAGACTGCGGCTGCCCCTCGAGATCCTGAGCCCTCCGTGCACTCAGAGTGCCAGCGTAGCCAGAGTCCTAGGCATGGGCGTGCACCTTCTGAGGGGTTTCATAGGGATTGAGAGGCCACTTGGCTCTCTAGATTTTTGTATGATATTTTTGTATACTTCCCGGGCTCTTTGAGTGTTTTGACCAAGCTTAGCGCATGATGGCATTGTACAAAATTTTTGATCATATATATATATATATATATATTATTTTTGGATCAAACTCTTGGTATCTATGATTTTGCTTCAATTTCCATTTCCTCATGTATATTATGATGTTATGCTTATACACTTTTTAGAATGTATGCAATGGAGAACAAATGATACAAATGTTTACTCTCTTTTTGTATTTCATGATGCTAGTATGCTGATATATGATAATGTAGATACAATGTGATTTTGAATCTTAGTTTTTGTAAGCAATTTTGGGTACTTCATATTTGTTTTGGAAAAGTGGTGAAGATAAGCCGGTATGATGAGTAGATAGACTTGCCCCTATCCTAACCCCACACAACTAGTAAGATGCGAGGGCTCATCACCGAGAGCTGAAAAGGGCACAAGTTATGAAATGTGTTGAAATGATAGTGATGAAAGATAGACAAAGCTTTGGACCAAATTAGGATGCTACAAGCCTACTCCACTCGAGTGACTTCATAGTTTTGGGATGCAACTTGCTTTGCGGTTTATCTAGACTTAGATCCGTAGATGGCCACATGGTAGAAAAAATCTCGGTTTTAGGATTTTTAATTCTTTTGGAATTTTGGACATCCGATTCATTTGTTTTTGACTCAAGACTTCAAGATTTGAATTGTTTGTTTATGACCTTTTACGTTTGTTTGTCAAGAGGACCCCCCACACCTTGCCCCATGCTACTAGTAAGAAGCGTGGGTTTATCACCTTAGGCAAGGCATAGGCGAGTAAGGGAATTTCCATCCTTTCCCAACCCTATGTCACTAGTAAGAGATGCAAGCTCATCACCAAAGGTTGGTGGGGCAAGGAAATGTGTAAATTTAAAATTTTCTGTTTGATCTATATTTGACTTGTTTACTTGAGCAAAATGTCAGTGTATTTTTATTTCCAAAGAGATATACGTACGGGATAGATGTGACACCATAAAGCTTATAGAACAAACCATAGGCAAGATACCTATCCTAAGAAGAAACCAAAAGTGAGAACAAACCTGCAGATCTTGGTATGGTTACCGTTAAGACCCTATCATATCTAGCTTTATTTGATGAAGTGATTCCGAAATAGTTTGATGATATCATGGAAATAGAGAAGTATGATTAGAGTGTTTATGCCAACAACATCATGAGTTTGTAATGAATTGATTTGATAATAAATTCCTTGATCACAAATTTGTACGAAACAAGCGGACAAAATGATCCTAACTATATGAAGATGCAATGTAGATATAATTATACAAGTAGTACCAGTTGCTTACGCGTAGAATCATTTGAGGTGTAGGGAATTGACTGTTTCACCAAATTCCTCACCTTCTATCATACATAGGAGATATGCACCATTTCCATAGTCCTTCATGACTCGGTCTGGGCCCAACCATTTGGGTTGGAACTTCCTTCCTTTTCCGGTCTTTTTGTCAATCCATCTGTCTAGCCTTAGAACTAGATCACCTTCATATATGTCGCATTCATAGACTTTCTTGTTATACTGCCAGCACATTCGGTCAGAATAGAATCTATGCCACTGTTCAAAATCTATCCTAGCTTCATCTAGGCTTTCTAGTTGGGAGAGACGTGCTTCTCTGTAAGTGTCTTCGTCTAGAATCCCTTGTAATGAGATACGAATACTGGGTATTTCAACCTCGAGCAGGAGAACTGCTTCTACCCCGAATACTAGTGAAAAAGGAGTGGCTCTTGTTGGTGTTCTTATTGAGGTTCGGTGGGCCCATAAGGCCGGATATAACTTCAAATGCCAATCTCGCTTGTTTTCTTTCACCATTTTAAGGAGAATGGCTTTTAATGTTTTGTTTGTCGCCTCAGCCTGTCTATTGGCTTGAGGGTAATACAAGGAGGCTGCATGATGGCTTATTTAAATTTATTACACAATTCGTGAACTTTTTCATTCTTAAAAGAAGTCCCATTATCTAAGATAATGATTTGCAGGATACCATACCTGCAAATGATTTGGTTCAAAATGAACTTGGCGATTACAGAACCCAACACAGTAGTAAGAGGCATAGCCTCTACCCACTTGGTAAAATATTCGGTGGCCGTGATTATGAAATTATGGCCATCTGTAGACAAGGGAGAGAATTTCCCTATTAAATCTAGGCCCCACGTAGAAAAGGGCCATGGAGTAGCGCTTGGTTGTAGAGCTTGTGCCGGCATGTGAATCTCATGAGAGAATTCTTGGCACTTATACCTTTGTACAAACTCTACTGCGTCGTGTTCTAGAGTAGGCCATAAATATCCCATTCGATGTATTTTTGGAGTAGTGGCATGGCCAATGAAGTGGCCTCCACACATTCCACTGTGAGATTCATGGAGAATCTTCTTGGATTCTTCTGTGTTGACACATCTTAAAAGCATTCCATCGAATGCTTTTCGATAGAGCACTTGCTCTATAATGACGTATTTGGCTACAATAATATGTACCTAACTTCTTTGTTGCGATGTAACACCTTCTAGATATGTATGATCCATGATATAATTAATAATATCAGTATACCAAGGACACTCAGAGATGGGAGGTCTTTTTTTGATGTAGTATATGCACTCATCGGGAAAGTCCATATCTACTAGATCACCTCCGTCTAATGGATTATCAGCTAACCAATCCATGATGATTTGTCCTTTAACTGACTTCTAATTTACGAATGTTAATTCAAATTCACATATTTAGGTTATAAAGCATCCAGCCTTTTTAGACAAGGACCCTTGCGTGAGGAAAGTTTGTAAATGTTCTATCTTTACAATGACCTTTGTTTCTTGATTTAACATGTAATGTCTTAAGCGTTTGGTTGCAAACACTATGGCGAGGCATTCTTGTTCTGCTTGTGTATAGCATGTTTCATAGTTGAGCAATGTCCAGCTAATGAAATAGATCACACGTTCTCTCTTGTCATCGTCTTCTTGAGCCAACATACAGGCTAGCGAGACATTGGTGGCTCACAAATATAAAATTAACGGGTGATCCGGCTTAGGTGGCATTAGCGTAGGTGGTGATAACAAGAAATGCTTAACTGCATTGAAAGCTTCATTGCAGTCTTCGGTCCAATCAATGCTATAATCTTTCTTGAGTAGATTGTTGATTGGATGAATGGATGAAACTTAAGTCCAAGATGAATCTCTGGATTGCACCAAGTTTTCTGAGAAATGACCTGATTCTAGATTCATCCGAAGGTGGCACCATTTCAAGAACAACCTTAATTTTGGTTGGGTCAACATCAATCCTGCATGATGATATAATGTAACCTAGGAGCTTCCCTCCTGTCACACCAAAGACACATTTTTCTGGATTTAGCGTGACTCCGTATTCTATCAGACGTGAAAGAATGACACGAAGCACTTTCAGATGGTCACAATGCTTCTTGGCCTTAACCAACAAGTCATCTACGTAGGATTCCACAATTTTATGAATAAGATCATGAAATATATACGTCATAGCCCGCTGGTATGTAGTGCCAGCGTTCTTGAGACCGAATGGCATAACAACATAGCAATAGGTTCCCCAAGGAGTTATAAACGTGGTTTTAGCTTGATCTTGTTTAGATATTCTGATTTGATTATATCCTGAGAATCCATCCATGAGAGATAAAAGCTCAAATCCAGCTGTTGCATCAACAATGACATCTATAGATGGTAATGGGAAGTCATCTTTAGGACATGCCTTGTTAATGTCTCAGAAGTCTACACAGATGCGTATCTTTCCATTCTTTTTTAGAACCGGAATGATATTAGATACCCACTGAGAGTAATCGACTGGTTTGATGAATCCTACTTGGAGGGAGTTTCATTACCTCCTCTATTCACCATGAGAGCTACCTTGGGGTTTCATTGGTCTCGATTTTTGTTTAATCAGTTTGTGCATCTGATTTAGTGACGAGGTTGTGCACCGCAATGTGTGGTGCAACCCCTGTCATTTCTTTATAATTAAATGCAAAAGCCTTTTGATGTTCCTTGAGGATCTGAGTGTGTATTTCTACTTCTGATGGAGTTAACGAGGATCCTAACTTCAATATTATTGGTTCATCTTCCTTTCCGATGTTAATATCAATTGTTTCTTCAATTAAAGAAGCGTTACCTTCTTCAAACTCAGGCGGGGCTAGAGGTAGTTCCAGATCATCTCCATTCTTCGACTATGTATATGCTAAGTTCCTTTTGTGGGGGAAGTTCTGTCATGGGATTCCTGAAGTAAGAAGATGAATGTGGGATTAAAGATAAATCTATTACGTGATGGGTGAGATGTAACACCGCATAGGCGTTTAAGTAATCAAGAGTGATTGTATCACTATCGATGTGGTCTAGGATAGTAGATTTATTCTCATCTCTGTTCGTCAAAAGAGGGTTTGACATTGCTTTTATCAGTGGTTTAGTATGAAGGGATACCATGAAACGGGTGTCCTCTAACTTACTATTTGGAGTAAAGTGCAATGCTGAGGTTGCTATTGAATCGGTGAGAAGATTTTGTTCTCGTGGGATTGCTTCGATTGATATGAAGTCAAACTCCTTGCTTAAATTTAGTACAACTATTTTGTAGAGTTGTAAGTGCTCGGCTTTGGTTTCATACATCTCAGCAACTTGATTTGATACCAATTGCGAGTCTCCTAACACTCTGATGTTATCAACACCGATTCTCTTAGCTAAGATGAGGCCAAGGAGGAGGGCTTCGTACTCAGCGCCATTGTTTGTGCATTCAAAATTTAGTTTAAAGGAAAATGGTAGGACTTTTCCCTCGGGAGAAGTAAGGATTACGCCTGCCCCAACTCCGTAACAACATTTAGCTCCATCAAAATGGAGAGTCCAATACTTAGCTGGGAATATGGGCACTGGGATATTTGTTGTGTTAACATCTTCTACCTCTACCATGCAGAGATCTACTGCTGGGAGAGAACCGACACCTAGGGTGTACCCCATGCCTACAGAATCAAATGGTAGGAACATTGGTAGATCCTATTCTAGTAATTCAACAATTTTTGTAGTAGTTCCTAATGATACTGTTTCTACAATGTTAGCCTCATCTTTGAGGGCTGGGATTGTCTTGGCTAGGCTCATAGTTTCAAGATCTGTCGTAGGTACCAAATTTTCTTCTGGTTTCGCGTCGGTAGGTTTATTAAGTTGGTTCGTTGGGAGTTCAAACTCCGAGTGCACACCTGGTCTTTTCTTTAGGTCAGCCAGGTGTACATCAAATGGTTTTGGATCACCTTTGGCTATGAACACCTTTCCTAAATGCAAGAATCTTACTTCTTGAAATAACGTAGAAGGGATTGCCTTCATACGGTGTATCCATGGTCGGCCGAGGATCATATTATAGTTAGTTTCCCGATCTATAATATAAAACTCAGTCAGGATTGTTTTGGGTCCTAAGGTGACCGGTAGTATTATAGTTCCAATTGAAGTGGCCTTAAGGCTATCATAGCCTCTTAGTGTATTTCGAGTTGTGGAACAATTCGTTTCTCCATACCCTAGCTTTTGAAGGAAAGAAAAAGGGACTATGTTAACTGTTGCCCCATCGTCAACCATCACACGTTTCACATAATTGTTATAAACCCACACTTGCAAGTGTAAGGCTGGATCACCTCGACATGCAATCTCAGCATCTGTTGGCATTTTTTTATTTTGAATATGAATTCGGTGTCCCTATCTGGCTGCCCTGGAGGGTGGATATCAAAGTCTATATGGTTTACCTGTGTTTCGGGAGGTGGAGTGATGTTAATTAGATGACCTAAACCCAATGCTTCTAAAAGAGCAGCCTTGTGAGCAGGGGAGTTCTTCAATAAGTCCAAAAAGGAGATGTGTGAGAAGGTTTTTGTTAGATCATTAATTAAATCGTAAGCACCCACGGGTTTTATTAATACTTGTTGGATATTGTCTGTTTCTAATGGGTAGCTTGGACTTAGCTGAGAGGAATACTCTCGTGTCCTTGTTACAGCTTCTACGGGTGGTTCGGCATCTAACTCCACTAAACTGACTATCTTAGGTCATGGCTGACTTCCTAATTGTGGTGCAACTAATGGATTCAGTGAAGTTGAGGCTTCATGATCATTGTTTCCTGTAATTACACCCTTGTTTGTCCCATTTGGATTTAAATCTTGTTATTGTTGTGATTTGGGAGTGGATCATTGAAGATTTGGAGGGGTGAATTTTGAGGGGAAACTGCCCCTGTAAAAGTATTTGGTGCTGGTGACGTAGGATCTGCCAAGAACATATCTATAAAAAGTTGTCTTTGTTCCTCTGGAAAACGTTGCATGAATTTATTGTAGTCATGGCACGTTCTAGTGTCATGGCCTCGGATTTTGTGAAAACCACAATATGAGTTAGGATTATAATTCCTAAGTTTGTTGGCTTGGTGTATATTGTGGCCTAAAACTTTGATCAAACCGTTGCCTATTAAAGTTTTGCGTTTGTTGTCTTTGGTTTGAATTCTGGTTTTGATACCCAGTTGAATTTTGGTTTGGATCCCGTGTAGGGCTTCGCTCGTTGTTATTGTTGTTGTTGTGGATGATTAAAATCCACTGTATTGATTCTTGGAGTAAAGTTTTTGTTTCGTTGGTTGTTTATTTGTGGTGGAGTATTCACAACATTTACCTTTCTAGCCTGATCAGTTACTCCATCTGTTGTCACTCCACATTTTTATTAAGGATTTTAGGTCCTTGATTGACATTCGTGGTAGTAGGATAAGTTGTAGTGTTCTAGTTGGAAGTGATTAACCTCCCATTTGCTCCATATGTTTTGCGACCACTATCAATTGCCACTTGATCTATTCGGAGAGCACTCTCAAGTACTTCATCGTAAGTTCTTAGTGGGAACTTCTGGACTTCTTCCTTCACTTCTCTGTTGAGAGAATGAAGGAATAAATCACATAGTTCCATTTGGTCCATATTTGGAGCACTTGCCGAAGAATAAAGAACTGTACGCCACCTCTGGATGAAATGGGTGATAGATTCATTGTGTTCTTGCTTGATGTGTAAGAATTCCCTGATTCATGTTCTTAATAGTTTGTTCATGTCAAATGCCTTGATGAACTCTGAAACGAGTTGCTTAAATGAATGGATGGAAGCCTCAGGTATTCTATAATACCAATCGAGAGCGATACCTTCCAAGGTTTTGGGAAATATTTTAGCAACAACCCCATCCCATGGGAGTAGTTTTTGGATGGCTGTTGCGTAAGCTTTGATATGTGCGTTTGGATCTCCCTCACCTTTGTACTTTGGAAAATTAGGAAGAGGTCTTGGAAGCATGACGCTTCGTATGGTGAAATCTAAGGGCTCTTTCAAGTATTCTGAATATGTCCCTATTGCATAGGTTTCGACCATTGATGGTGCCTGTTGAGGGAGTGGAGGTGGAATGGGTTGTTGATATGGCATAGCGTACATGTTGGCGGGGGCGTAAGGAAACCCCTGTGTTTGAGGAATCATGCCGGGAGAGGAGAAAATATCCCCTTGTGGTGATTTGGAGTACATGTTTAAGTATGAAGGGGAATTGTCCAAGAATGGATTATTTTGTACTAGACTGGGAGGTGTCAGAATGGTGTTAGAAATGATGGTTCTAGTCGGTGTTTGTTGTGAATACTGAGGGGTCATGGCTAATGTACCTATTCCTATGAGGAGGTCTATTTGGATAGGATTAGAATTTCCTACCTATATGAGTTGAGAATGGTGATTTGCCTGAGCAAGTTCTAACCCCCTCAATTTTTCTACTAACGTTGAAATGACTTCATTTGGTGAAGTCACGGTATTTTTCTTTAGCGGCATTTGTTGTATATCATGGTGTTGTATAGGCATGTGATATCCTACTATGAACTGATCGCTGACCTACCAAGTTTCCCTGAGGGAATTTCCTATATGTAATGGCATGGAGGTATTTCCTTGAAAAGAGACCTTGGGTTATGTTTGTAAACTCCCTATAGGTGGGTACATACCTTGGGAACGTTGTTCATTCCTGGCATAACGTATCGAATGTTCATTATCTAAAACTAGGTATGGGTCAGCTTGTTTACTAATTTATGGTCTAAGTAGTACCTAAGGAGATGAACTAGACTCTCCTGTGAGCGTCATATTGTTCAATCCTGAAGGCTCTATTTGTTGTGTTTGAGAAAATTGATCCAACTCGTCTGTCTAGAAAGATGAGCTATATCTGACCCTTGGAGTTTGTGTTGACAATTGGTTAGTTGAGTAGCTGTCACCCCATACTGAGAGCGAGGGTGATGATTGTCTATTCAGTTGAGCGTAGTATGCCTCAAGACCTAAGAGAGGCCTACCATATGCATCAAATCCCGACATATTCGTTGGGTATATGAATACCCACAGAGTAATGGGAAGGAGCATGAAGGTGATGGTGAAAGATGATGAGGTAGTAAAGACGAAAAAGGTCATTTAATTTAAAAGAACCAGTAGAAATCTGACTCAAAATCAGAAAGTAGAAAGTTCGTTTCACGTCAGGTTCACCAATTTTGTATGATGGAAGAGTGACAAGTGAGCATGGGAATCTACAAGTAACTTTTCCTCGCACCCGACCTCCCGAGGTCGTGCCAAGATAGCCGGTGGGGATTGAATATGTGTGGGATGTAGACAAACTAGTTAGGCTAATCTGATGTCTTCAACGCGCACTAGTGGAAGTTGTGAATCTAAGGCAAAGAAGGCCCTCATAACCTAAACTGGTGTGATAGATCGATCAGCAAGGATGACTGCTCAAAGGATCCAATCAATATCGAGCTCTATCGTGATTCGGTCTATGAATTGTGGAATATGTGGAAAATGACTTGGGATAGTTTCGTGTATGTCTCCAGATAAGGTCATAGGGCAGATGGTAAATATAATTGACTCTATGGGTGATTCTCTGGCCTAGTCCAGAACTTCTTAGCTTTGTTAGCTGGTATGTCTAACAAGGATAACTTTTCGATGATGATAGGTGGGAGTGGAGTAGATCTGAATACTAATGTACGTAGGCCAGCATCTATGTCTGATTCACCTATGGACTCATTGGGCTGTGGGATTTGTGGGTCACAACCATAGATTCGTGGTTGATGTGGACCTACTATGGTCATGTGCAGAATCAGTCCCTAATCCCTAGTATCCAATAGTCATATGATTTTTCAGCCTCTATATTTAAAATTATTACAGTTGTGTGATCTTTTCAGAGTATCTCACAGGTGTTTGTGCAACCTGAATTCTCAAGCTGGTATCTATATCTGTGAGAGTGTCTCCTGCATCTGGCTGTCGGACTAAAGGATCACAACCAAATGTATGATCTCTTTTAAACCCTTCCACAGTCATGCGGATATGTATCTAGGGTAATATGTAGTTTGGTTGATTTGACCAAAATGTGTGTGCTTGGTCATCTTCTATGTTTAACCCGTGCAGTTGGAAACTAATTTGTTGTAAGTTTACCATTGTTCGGAAGACTTGGATCCTAATATTCTGATCTATATCAGTTATGGCTATGATGAGATTGGGTTGGGGCATGATTGGCTTGAATACGTATTCCCTAGGCTCTCTAGGTCCGTGATTGTCATACAAAAGCCACAATGTAAACTAAATGCAGCAAAGTAAAATTAACCATGTGAAGTATATCTATAACATATATGACTTCTATATTTTTGCATTTTTTGATGAATTTTAAAGATGAAATTGAAGGAATATCTATTTTAATATATCTAGAAATTGACGATTAATCTAATGAAAAATTTAAAACAAACAAAGTAACTGAGTATAACTACTTGCCTGTGCAATTGTAAGTCTATTCTAAACAATGAAATAACTGATCTAATCTATTTGAAAGACTCTCGATCCTACCTCATAAGTGAGGAAAGAATCATAGGCTCTCAGAAACTATCAATCCTCACAACTTCCCTGACAATATTGAAAGTAAAATTGACTGAAATAAAGTGATTGGATCTACTCTATTTGATATGCTTCTAATTTAGAACTTTGAAAGCTAGAACTTGGATTCTGTAGAACAGTAGAAAATCTGATGATGTGTGTGATCTTTTCCCCTCAGTGTGACCTCCCCACTCCTTTGTGGTCACGTGGATCCAAAAAAGCGTGTAATGCTAACATCAACAGAAGTAGATATTGGGATAAAGGCAGCTTAGGATACATACTGAATACAATGTGAGTAGGAGAGAGATAGCGCAAGAGTACAGAGCTTCGCTTATATAATTCCTAGCGGGATTTATTGTGAGTCATACAACATAAAACTTCCAGAACCTAAAACTATCTTGCTTGAAGAACAAAACCTGCAACTTTAATGGCTTCCTATTGAAAACAAACTATTCTACTCTTATGGATTGGATGAAATATTAACAACACTTGCACAAGATGGATATGTGGCTTCCTAACAACAAAATAACACTAATTAAGCATAAAATGAATGAAACTAAGAACTCTAAGCAAAATGAAAGACTAATATATTGTAATGAGAAATTAAGAGGCAAAAAATGAGGGGCCATTTGCTTGAGCACAAGCCAACTATTTATAGCATTTGCATTTACCCAAGGTAAAAACCAAATTGAACTCTTAAACTATAAACAATGGCAAAGCACTATTCCCAGGGAACCAGAATCATTCATGCAAGCCCAAGGCGGTGGAAAAAAGCTAGTAAACATTGAAATTTATGTGAGTTGTGTTAAAAGAGCATTCTGGAAAACGCGTAAAGGACCGCCACCCTGAGCAGGGTGGCAGTTACAGGACTGCCACCCTAATCAGGGCAGGCGGTCACGAGACCACCGCTCAGTCAGGGTGGTGGTTTCGTAACTAAAGAGCAAAAGGAAAAGAAATAGAGGGGAAAAGAGAAAATCAAAGTATGCGGGGGCTATGCGGGGCATGCGGGATGATAATGCATACTTGGAGAGCTTTTTCAGATCTCGAACACCTTGCAAGGAGACCTGTATCATCATTGGGGCATGTGTTATGTTGTTCCACATGGTGTAGTACCCTACAATTTTGGGTACGTACAATTACTCATCGATAATACCAAGTATCAAACCTTTTATAGATAATCAATGATATGTAAGTATAATTTTGATATTTATCTCACAATTTTAAGAATATAATTACCTTAACAAAGATTCCACCAATCCAGCAAGTTCATATACTATTTAGATATCCTTTTGGTTGCTTATTACCATGTCTTTATATGTTTCTATTAGTATAAGAGTCCAACTCATTGGAATGAGTTACGATCAACAATATTGTCATATTTTGCTAATAAGTCAAAGATACATTTGACTAGCTAAGATATGTAAGCATGGTCCAAGTCCACTATAAATACAAGTATCAACATTATCTCAACTCCTAATGAGATGTAAGTATCAATTTTTTTTAGCTAACATAATAATCATCGTAAATGCAAGAAGATATTCCACTCGTTAACCAAATAATTTAAATAACATATTTATCCTTACTGGTTACCTGATAAAATAATATATCATGTTATATAATTCAACCTCCACTTGCATATCCCAATTTATGTTTACTAATTATTGTTCTATATAATGAAGTTAAATAATTTCAGGTCGACTTCTATCCTTACTGTCATACATGGTATGTACAGTCCCATTATGGTAGTTGTCACCTTTACTTAAGGCTGTGTATGAATCCATTTTAGGGTAGTTCTCATAACTTCCCTATTCATCTGTTTTCCTACCAAAAAGCATTTCAACAAGCTTTGAATTTAAAGTATAGGATAAATCTATAATTTCATATTTCAAGCATTGCCTAAATTCATATGCCTGAGGGCCATCACATGTCAGTCAAACTTGAAGAATGTACACATTCATGAGAATTCGATGTATTTAATATTACTTTAACTGATTCGAAGATCCAAGTAGTGCCTCAAACTTAAGCCATATAATTATCCACACAAGCTAACGTCTTGAGTGCTTACAATATTTAAAAGGTTAGAAAAAAGAAAACCCATTAACACATGCTTCAGGAGCGTCCCAATCTAAAAATAAGCTCATAGAAATAATAATAACAGAGGGCCTAGTGAGGGGTTTTCAATAATCCCCAAAGTAAACGATAAACAAAAGAGTCAGATGGTATCTAGAAAGACCAGTAAAACCAATACGACTCTCCCCAAATAGAAGCCCCCAATCCTAATGGGGGGGTTTATATTATTATCAATCCACATTAAAAGACAACACAGTCTTTCGAGAAAATTTCCCATTTTCAAGCCATGTTCTACATAATAAAAACAATACAAGAAATATTCTAAAACTCATTCACACACCACAATATTTTCTACCAGAGACCACTGTTCACAGGATAAAACATGGAAAAAAGATAAACCAACTTTATAAGATCGATAAGCAAGAATCACTGGAGAGATTTCTTCTTGTCAAAAAGTAATTAAGATAAAATTTGAAGGGGGAGAGAGATCACCTCATACAATTATGATTATAAGTCATTCGAAACCCATCTCTATAGAATTCAAACAATAATTGTAGAGATTGATTTACCCAAATACTAAAGGGAATAAACCATTAAGAGAGAGGGTTAGGGCTTATCATGCCTTTAATTTGCTTCCCAAGACAAGGACATGCTGAAGCAGGGCTGCAACAACAACCCAAGCCTAATTCCATTTTCTTCAAGCTTGTTGGGTGCCCAAACATCGATCATCTCCATGTTGGCACAGACAAGAGTTCACGGCCAGGGTAGGTGGTCTAAAATACTTGCCAACATCCTCCCAATGCATGTTTGAAGGAAATGTTAGAGAGGAACATGGACATCCATCTAGCACAATGGAAAAATCAAATTTTTGTTTTGTATGATGTGGAAGCACCCACAAGGAAGCAAAATGTTTGACAAACTGCCTCAAAGAGATGTGGTCTCACTGCATTTCCACGTAGCAAGGTAAGAAGGGAAGGGTCTCCAACGAGGAACCAAAAGGTGTTGAAACTGATCAGTTCCCCTAACCCAACATTCACATAGTCAAGAAAGAGGCAGAGAAAATGTGCTAGAAAAAATAATTACCCATACGCCTAGCAAAAAGAGGAATAAAAGGAAACCACGGTGAAGGGAAATCAGGATTTCCACATTTGGTACAGGAAAGAGGGGGGGAGAACATAGCCAAGCAAGGGGTTCAGAACCAACCACATATCTCCAGCAAGTTTCCATGCCCCTCCTCAACAAGGAACCAGTCTGCAAGAGCCGTGATAAAAACAAGTCCATGAGACCACACAAACTCATGCAGCCAGGGCAGAATATAACAGGCAGATCATGAAAGGCAGTAGATTAGCAAATCAAGAATTAATAAATGGAGGATGTGCAGCCACCAACAAGGAAAGTTGAACATGCGAAGAAGGATGCATTAAAATACCATAACTATTGGTAGTTCAGTGGTTGGGAGGAATCTAACGCCATTTACTTGCAACAAGACATGCGAATGGACCTGGTCGGCCAAGGTGGCAGTGGAGGGTAGGTGAAAGAATTTTAAAAGTCTTAAAAACTGGGCAGTCCTCACCATGACCTGACGTCCCCACAAGCCCCTCCTTATGTAAAGATACAGGATAAACAAAATCTCTACTAACTAAGGTAAGCTCACAAAGCATACGCAAGAAGATTAATTTAATAAAAAAGTAAAAGGTGTTACAAGATTACCCGAACAGTTCTCATAAGCTAAAAAGGTATAAGAAATTTTGTATGATTACTATTTAACCCGAGAAAATTAAATCACGTACACACGAGCAAGCTAGAGGAAGTAAGAATCAAATTCTCCATTACTCACAATGATTAAAACAACATGAGAACAGGCCTAAGCAACCAAACGCAAAAAACTAGAGGTTGACATTCAAAATCAAACACGAAGCAAGGAATGACCATGGCACCAAGACGGGTAACCCATTCCTCAGCGCGGAACGAGGTTCATTCTGCAAAGTGACCAACCAACCAATAAAATCGCTTAATGATAATTAATAATGAAGTTGATAACAATCGACAATAAAAATAATGAGTTATCGTCGATCGATAATTAAAATAATAATATTGTTAATATTATTATTATTATTATTATTTTGTTATTATTATTAGTATTATTATTATTATTATTATTACCACTTAAAATAATTATTTATCATATTAACAAAGACGTGTATATACCAGCTCGATAATAATGTAAAACAATAATACTATAAAATAGAGGCCAATCGATAATTAAACTAAAATAACATTATTATCATTATATACTATAAATATAAATAATTTCTACTCACATCAATAATGACCAATGATACAACTTAACCATGCGACAACAAGATCCTCATTTAAATAGGTTGACGCACAGGACATTACATAGTCCACACACAGAGGTGTCAATAACGGCTCGAGAAAGCAAGAAGGAGAGGGAAGGTGCTAAAACATCACTGAGACATGGTCCAAGACATCAGAATTACACACAACCGTTCGATGCTTAGCAAATAGGGTCACTGTGACAAGAACCAGGGTAAGTGTTGAACGAGGCATCACATCCTCCTCCCCTTAAGAAAAGCATTGTCCTTGATGCGACATAACACAAAGGAAAAGAAATGGTACACAACAAGGAACAGCTAAAGGAGAAAGTACACCCTATGGTTTAAAATTTTAGCCGATTAAAGAACAGCCACAGGGTAGCCTTAGGAACATTTGGTAGAAATTTTAACTTTCAAGGTTCTGTGAAGATTGGTAGTTCCCTCATATTTATTATTTCACGAGTCTCTTTCCATTAACATTATTCTTAGTTTAATTAATTTTAAAATTTCATTATTGAAGAGTTTTGGTTTATTCCTTATTGTGGGTGCCCAACATGAACTGCTAACACAACACCCTACCGGAGTAAGACAAGACACTACAGAATCACAAACACACAAGTATATTCTTCATGACTGTATTACACAACACAAGATCACTCACCTCCAGAAGGGAATAGGAACGGTCCACATAGCATAGTACTTGTCAAATAACCATGACTAACAAATATAATACTTGAACAAGGTGTACTACGACATCCAGACATTTGCTCAATTCCACAGATGAAAAAAAAATTCACATAACTCCGAACAAAAGCGACAGGTACATAGTGTCCACAAGGGCAACAATGCCATATCCACAACATCACAAAATATATCAAACTGATATGAGTAACACATATATCATAACATTGTAACCAAACATCACAATAACTCAACATATATCCCAAAACATCAACGATACACACAAGTATCTTATGCCTCCCTCAAACTCTTATGCCTCCCTCAAGTCTCTTATGCCTCCCTCAAGGAGGCCGATTGTCCCCATGGCCCAAGACACATAGGGTTTGGACACTCCTAATCCAAGAGACAAAATAACGCGTGCTTCAATAACCCGCTAGTTATCTGTAACTCCTTGGGGCGTACCCCCATACAATGAAGGGGGTCCATAAGTCCAACCATTCCATGGTGCATCCCATGACCCTATTCCACACATTACGACACTAGAACCAACATATCAATCCTATCAAAATGCCAACTGGAAAAGTACAAAGCCTTGGGCAAGGCGGTAAAATCTTAAAATTTGGAAGAAGATTCAAAACCAAGTAAAACAACTGACCAAATGGCCATAGTTAGTGAAAAATCTGAGTGTTATTACCACAACCCAAGGAAATGCCCAGAATGTAACGCATGGCAATCAAGAAAACTGTTGGTCCTTAGCAAAAATAAAGTAAAAAGATCAATTTACGAATAAAATACACTTATAATAATGTCACATTACGATAACGGTGTGGCCTTATCTAGCCACCAAAGGGGTACTCAACAAGTTGCTAGCACTCAGAACATCGAGCCTCAACATGTAAAAAAAAATACATATCCATAATACAACTGTCATCATCTCAATTTGAATCATCTCAACACAACTTCAACAAGGTTCTACATAGTCAAAATCACATAGGTTGAACCCATACGACAAACATATCAAGAGAGAGAAAAGAGTACAAGTCACCATCTACTGAGCCTAAGGTGTCCACGAAACACAATATGCATGACACCCGTTGAACAAGTGCCACACATACCAAACGAACAAAAGTGGGTTTTCAGCCTATGTAAGGCTCCACTTCCTAACTCGTACTCGGCTCGAGTGATTGGCCAACGGTAAACATCTTCTCACTCCAAACATACACAGTTTACCGATTTCCCTCAGGGTCAGTGAGTGTAAGGTTCACAACTTAACATATAACTACATTACTCACACAAATGGTGGTACACACATAACTACCAAAACATCTTACGTATGGTATGTATACAGGGTAGATCACAATCATACATTCACCGGGTGTAATACATCACTTTACCACATTCTACACCCAAAGTGCAATCACTACACAATAGGGTTCATATGCTCACTGTATGCCCCTATATCACAACATGAATCATTAAATATTACACAAATCATACATATGATGAACATAGTAACATCACAACATAACATCCATTGCTACTTAACAAGGTGATACACACATTTCTTCAAAACATGGTAAAAAAAAACATCATGATACAACTCATTTCATTTTACATCAATCTAGTCATACAACACATTGATACACCTACATATCACAATATGCCACAATGCTTCAACACTCCATCATCCACATTAGAATTCTTTTCACACATCACAAACAGTAATTCACATGTAAACTCTTCATAGAATTCAAAATAAGGAGAGAGAATACTCCCATCCCCAGCACATCAACATGGTAACAAATACGCACTAAGTGGCATGCACATCATGTGCGTTCATAATATCAAAATTATGACATCAATCACATCACATTTATACCACATTAATCTTCCAATATCAGCCACTATGATGCGCCAGAATTAGCAGGAACTTGACAAGGTCATAACTTGAGTTCCGGGTGTCCGTTTGAGTCCGTTTTTTTTTTAAACCACGTGTTTCGATGAGACGAATGCAGTGGAAACCCGCCCTACTAGTTGGGGAAAGTTTTCGACATGTTTTCGGGCCCTAAATCCGCCATCTTGAGGCCAAAAATTAGGATTTAAGTTATAGTTCAGTTTTTTCCTATTTCTGAGCATTAGTTAATTTTAGTCTATTAATTGCATTATGAGTTATAAAGTTGGCAATTCCTATAATTTAGGGATGTAGAAGATGCATAGCAATTTTTGTGCCCGTAGGAATAAGCATGCGAACTTACTAAGAATAGCAGGTTCTAGTAAACTGCTAAAAATAGTAATTTCCACCACCTAGAGTAGATTTAGTCAAAGTTAGCTAGAGTTTACATGGCAACTCGAATTGGGATTTTTTTTCCTATTTAGGAAACATTGTAATTCATTATTTGAGAACAAAAAATGAGATCTTTTTTTTTTGGAGTTCATAATATTTGCAGCATATCTAGTTTGTTCTTAATTTGGCTACATTATCTGGTATCAGAGCTGGTTCGAAGTATTTTTTTAAAAAAAAAAATGGCAGGAAGAGGAAGAGGAAGAGGAGGTGGTATTGCACAGATGAATAGAAATATGCAAGATCTGTAGAGACAAGTTACTGCGCTTGCTGCAATGATAACCCAGAGAGGAAATCAAGGTGGAGATGACACAAATGAAGAAGAAGTTTGTGAAGAGGAGGAAACGCAAGCACCACCATTAGTTTTGAAGAAAGGATGCTTCGAGCATTAGAAGGAAAGAATGATGGGATAAGAGTTGATGTTTCAGAGTATGGTGGTAGTCTAAAACAAGAGGAGCTAATAGACTGGTTGACTAGCATGGGAAATTTTTTTGAGTGGAAGACTATGTCAAAAGAAAAGTAGGTAAAATTTGCATGCACGAAATTGAACGGTCATGTTATGTTATGGTGGGATCACCTACAGAAAGAGCGGTCAAGAAAGGGGAAAGAAAGAATTAGGACATGGAGTAAGATGGAGAAGAAGCTGAAAGGTAAATTTCTCCCTGTGGATTATGCACAAACCCTTTACAGGAGGTTTCAGAATCTCAGACAGAACCAGTTGGGGCAAGTTTTCGACACGTTTTTTGGCCCTAAATCCGCCATCTTGAGGCCGAAAATTAGGATTTAAGTTATAGTTCAATTTTTTCCTATTTTTGAGCATTAGTTAATTTTAGTCTATTAATTGCATTATGAGTTAGAAAGTTGGCAATTCCTCTAATTTAGGGATGTAGAAGATGCATGGAAATTTTCTGTGCCCATAGGAATAAGCATGCGAACTTACTAAGAATAGCAGGTTCTAGTAAACTGCTAAAAATAGTAATTTCCGCCACCTAGAGTAGATTTAGTCAGAGTTAGCTAGAGTTTACTTGGCAACTCAAATTGGGAGTTTTTTTCCTATTTAGGAAACATTTTAATTCATTATTTGAGAACAAAAAAGGAGATCTATTTCCTTTTGGAGTTCATAATATTTGCAGCATATCTGGATGGTTCTTAATTTGGCTACATTACACTATCATGTAATACCATCATCTTCATGTAACACTATCATGTAACACCATCATACAACACCATCACCATCATAACTCCAATATGGCCCATAGATTTGAGAGCATGAACCTATGCTCTGATACCAAGTGTAACGCCCACTAATTCAGACACACAAGACTACATAGGAAAACACAGGATAATTTTTTTTTTGACTTGTTTGACACATAACATGACACAACCTGTCATCACCAAGGTTACAAATAACTCTGGGAACCAGTTATTATGAGGATGACCACAAGGTCAGCACGGAAACATTCACACCCAAAAGGATAATACACTTTTCTTTTTGACAGAACAACATAGAAGTCCAACCACATGACACTCTCACAGCTAGGGCAAGCCACCGTAAGAAATGATTTAAATATATTTATTTTGAAAAAAAACCCTTTAACTCATGACTTATGTTTTCAAAGAGATTCAAGATATGATTCACACAAATTCATCTTACCAACTGAGTTATTTTCTTATACACTGTAGAGTAGTTCACTTAAAGTCTTCTCCTTTATGACAATTATTTGTTTTATTTATTTATTTGATGTCGTATGGTAATTTAATTCCACAAGGCCATGTATTCTACACATACGTTACTAGAACTCGTTCATGCCCTTATGACAACATCGGTTCACGTTCAACAAACTTAAGATAAAATTACAAGGCACCTCTAGGATAAAGTTAAAGGAAGGTGGTCAATTGATATCCATCCTTAGGACGTCATTGGATCTTACCAAGGTTCTAATTGGAGCTTGAGGATTTATCCACAAGTATTCAAAGATTTTACTTAGGCTTCACTGGAATGAGATTTACAAAAGGAACTATTTACTTTCCAAAATGCTGAGTGCTAAATTTTGTGATATTCTAAATTGTTTCCTCCAACTTAAGAAAACTTATCTCATCTTCTAACAACTAACCATTGGTAATCCCTTAAAATCATCCTTCAGAAGTCACACATATAAGGATAATGTTTGCTAGCTCAGCTAGGGTTAACAAATTATAAAATTTTACATTACAAGGAGAGTTTCACCTTTGATTACTTAAGGAATCGTCTTTTCTCAGGTAGCCCACATCTACACTCGGTAATTTATTTGAATATGATTTTTAGTTAACTTTACTAAGGGTTAACCACTCACATTGTATCTTGACTTATTAACACATTATTCGACAAGGTCTCAGAAACCTTATAACTCTATCATTTATTCTTAAGGGTAAAGTTTAACAATGCTCATATCAATGTAAAGATTGAATATTATTTCTCCCAAAGGTAAGTTACACAGTCCAACAACAAAAAGGAAAGGAAACTTCATGCACGTAGTTTTCCGAACATACCAAAACTAGATATGGGTCTCAACTCCTTTGCAAGCAATAGTTAAAATTATTTATAATAGCAGTCGACACTATTACAAGAAACTTCAGTAAATCTCATGGCTCTTTAAGACTTTGAAACTCTGCTCCTATAGTCTACTCTCATAGAGGTTTCCAAGGTTTAAAGAAGAGTTTAACTAAAGTCAGGATCGGTTAGAGAGCTGAGCTTGATAAGATCTCAATCTCCCAGCCTAATAGACTTTTTGCAGATCTACAAGGATAATTAGATAAAAATCTACAAGGTTGCAACAGATCCCTGATCAACTTAAAAATGTGGAGATCATGTATTCAAGATCTTAACTACCCAAATACCATGATAGGCATGAGCATTAAACATAGCCCATTATTGGGTCACTAATCCCGTCGACCATAATATGTCCTTACATATGAAAAAAAATTTCAAGTGGATAGATATACAACCTTAACCTTGCATTTAATCATAATTACATTAGGAGTACCATTAGATAATGAAGGCTCGAAGGTTAATACCTTTTCTCAAAAAGACGAAGGCATAAATTCAGTTCACACCTATAACGTATCCACACAATATCATATTTCAATTAACCCCGAAGGGTTTATATTATTAAGTTTCTTTTTGTTTTAAACCTTATTGATTCAGAACTTCTTATATTAGTCATCGATATTACCGAAAAATCAGACCTATAATAGATAAAACAATAGATATGCGATAATAATTTTGATATACTATCTCACAATTGATTATAGACATATACATCATGTTAACACATGCCATTCCACTAAATCCACAAGGAACGTAAAGCCAAACAGACATCCCATTGGTTGCAATAGTCATCATGTCTTTAGAGGTTTAGTTTAGTATTGGACTTCCAACAAATTGGAAGGAGTTATCGACCAACAAGGTGGGCATATTTTGCTAATATGTCAGAAGGAAACATTTGACCAAGCTAAGATATGTAATCGAGGTCCAAGCTTCACGATAAGTTCAGCATGGGTATCACCATTCGAATCTCCTCTCAACCAATTAGACCGCAGCCGAGTGAATGAAGCGTTCAATTTTAGCGTGGCATTATAATAATCAGTCGCTAGAACCCAACTGGAGTTATTCCACTGGTAATACCAAGAAAAAAAATTATATCATCAGGTCTTATTAGATCTTCCCAGTTTGTATACCTGATACCATCCATGTCAATATATTCAAAAGCAGATATAACTTCAGAACATACCACTTACATATCCCAATTTATGAAGTACTAACGATGGTACTAGGTAAGGAAGATAAATAAACTATCAGGTCGACCTAGCTCCAGAAAACTATAAATACACCCCATGTACAGTCTCTCAGGTATACGTAGGAGTCACCTCGACGCAAGTCTGTGTATGAATCACAAATTATCCCTACCTTGACATAACTTCCCTACCTCGATTTGTAATGGGCAGAATCCAACCAATCATTTCAGATAAAGCATTATGCAAGTCAAAGTATAGGATAAATTTGTAATTTCATATTTCAAGCATTTCCTAAATTCATATGCCTGCAAGGCCATCACATGGTTTCAGTAAACCATAGCCGAAATAATAAATCAGTCATAAGACTTAGCTCTATCCAATATTACTTTAACTGATTCGAAGATCCAAGTAGTGCCTCAAACTTAAGCCATATAATTATCCACACCTGGGTATGCAATCGTCTTGAGCGCTATACAATCATTCTGAGATAAATCGACTTCATACAAAAAAAAAACCCATCAACACATGCTTCAGGAGCGTCCCAATGTAAAAATAAGCTCATAGAAATAATAATAACATAGGGCCTAGTGAGGGGTTTTCAATAATCCCCAAAGTAAATGATAAACAAAAGTGTTAGATGGTATCTAGAAAGACCAGTAAATGAGTACGAATCTCCCCAAATAGAAGCCCCTAATCCCAATGGGGGGGGTTTATATTATTATCCATCCACATTAAAAGAAAACACAGTGTTTCGAGAAAATTTCCCGTTTTCAAGCCATCCCAGTTCTACATAATAAAAACAATACAAGAAATATTCTAAAACTCATTCACACACCACAATATTTTCTACAGAGACCACTGTTCACAGGATAAAACATGGCAAAAAGATAAACCAACTTTATAAGATTGATAAGCAAGAATCACTGGAGAGATTTCTTCTTGTCAAAAAAGTGCACACACATGCCCAGACTTCATAGAATAGAGGAAGCAATTTATATTCTAAAAATCATAAGGATATAACATGAATGAGTTATGATCAGCTCATGCAATTGTGATTATAAGTCATTCAAAACCCATCATCTACAGAATTCAAACAAAAATTGCAGAGATTGATTTACCCAAATACTAAAGGGAATAAACAATTAAGAGAGAGGGTTAGGGCTTATCATGTCTTTAATGTGCTTCCCAAGACAAGGACATGCTGAAATAGAGCGTGCAACAGCAACCCAAGCCTAATTCCATTTTCTTCAAGCTTGTTGGGTGCACCTAAACATCGATCATCTCCACGTTGGCACAGGCAGGAGTTCAGGGCCAGGGTAGGTGGTCTAAAATACTTACCAATATCCTCCCAATGCATGTCCGAAGGGAATGTTAGAGCGGAACATGGACATCCATCCAGCACAATGGAAAATTGAATTTTTGTTTTGTATGGTGTGGAAGCACCCACGAGGAAGCAAACTATTTGAAAAAATGCCTCAAAGAGATGTGGTCTCACTGCATTTCCACATAGCAAGGTAAGAAGGGAAGGGTCTCCAACAAGGAACAAACAGGTTGTCGAAGCTGATTAGTTCACCTAACCCAACATTCACGTAGTCGAGAAAGAGGCAGAGAAAATGTGCTAGCAAAAATAATTACCCATACGCCTATCAAAAAGAGGAATAAATGGAAACCACGGTGAAGGAAAATCAGGATTTCCAAATTTGGTATAGGAAAGGGGGGGGGGGACTACGCAGCAAAGCAAGAGGTTTAGAACTAACCACGTATCTCCAACAAGTTTCCATGCCCCTCCTGTTGTCCACTCAAAATTTCCCGCTCTGATAAGAGTAAAATTTTCAAAATTTTGAGTTGAAGAGTTCTTCTCTGAAGTGCCTAAGTCGTGAAGTTGAAAAAATCTGTGTTTTGGGTCTTTTTGTGTAATTTTCGGGCCTGTCGGAACTTTTTGTCCAATCTGTCCCAAGTACGAAAGTGTCTTCTGTTCTCCGATCGGCCGAAACCCCCGAATTTGTCCCATTTTCGGGCCTGTCAGAAGTTTTTGTCCCAAGTGCCCCAAAGCCAAAAATGTGAACTGTTCCATTTCGGCCGAATCATCTTCCCGCGTACTTCGCACTTTCCTGTCCCGAATGTCCCAAGTAAAAAGTGCGAGTCATTCCATTTTAACCCGAACCGGCCGAACCGCGTACTCCGGAACTTTTCGTCCCGAATGTCCCAAGTTCGAATGGACCTGTTGTTCCATTTTCGGCCGATCCACCCAATTTTGTCCCAACTGTCCCGAGTTCCAAATTGCTCTCTGTTCCATTTTCGGCCGGTTTTCCCGGACCACGTCCTTTGCGCAATTTTGTCCCAACTGCCCCATTTGAAAAAGTGCGAGCTTTCCCAACTTCGGCCGAGCCGGTCGAGTCGCGTACTTCGGAAGTTTTTGTCCTGAATGTCCCAAGTCCAAACGGGCCCGCTGTTCCAATTTCGGCCGAAACACCCGAATCGCGTACTTCGCACATTTTTGTCCCATTTGTCCCAAATACATTTGTGCATCTTCTCCCTGTTTCACCCGAACCTGGTGAGCCGCGTGTTTTGCGCATTTGCGTCTCACCTGTCCCAAGCGTACCAAGTGTCATTCACACTTAGTTTTTCCCGCTCGACCCGAATATGCTGTTTTTCAAAATATGAATTTAAGTTGCGGCTCTGATGCTATCAATCCGAAGATCAAATTTCAAGGACAGCTGGTAGAAGGACGAAGCTATCAAGACGCTGGTTGCATCAGTTTTCAAAGACACTCATTGTCATCCTCAAGATGAAATGTCAGTTCCATGTGGTAGAGACAGAGCTGAGACGTTAGAAAGATTCAAGCAGCGGTTTCTGAAGACAGTGGGTCCTTCTCAGAACTGGACACCTGTCTCCTTCTCCTTTCTTTTCTCTTCTTCCCTTTCTTTTCGTATTCTTTGTAATCAGTTAAGGTATTGCGATTAGCATTCCCTAACTATTCTTTAGTTAAAAGAAACGGTTACGAGGAGTAACTGATTTGTAATCTATATAATGGCCTTTCCACGCCATTTTACGAGGAGAAAGAACTTGGATATTTGCTGAAAGTGTAAATAGATCTTAAAGAAATCAATACAAAAGGGCTTTCCGTTCTTTGTCTATCCGATTCTTGTTGTCTCTGTGTTTTCCTTTAATATTGTGAAGATCATTTTGTTCCTAACTCGTTTAGTCTCTCTAATTGCATACTGTCCAGTTTTGCAAGTACAGTGATCTTGTACAACCAAGAAGGAACTTTGTGTCCTTGATTAACAAATCTAAAGAAGGTTATTTACAGAACTTTGTGTCTTTAAATTTAATCCCATTCAGCTAATGCAAATGATCTTGTCTTAAATCCTTTGAAGCTTCGCATACACGAAGAATTATTCTGCTATCTATAATTCTGAATGTTGCTATTCTGCTCATCTTCTTATTCCCCTTCCTCAGTCCTGGCGTAACTGATGATCCTTGTGGAAAACACTTTCGTAATATCCAAGTTTGACCATAAAATAATGTTCTGTGTATTTGTAAATAAGTTCGTTTCAGAATAAGGGAACCTCTCCCATTAAAGAGGAGGGAATTTTTGTCCCCTGACTGTTGCTCTTCTAAAAAGTCCTATTTGAAAACCAACAGTTTTTGGCGACTCCGCTGGGGAGGAAATTTGCATTCCAGCTCCGCTGGGGAAAATCACATTCCAGTACTACAATTTTTTGATCATCCTTTGATCTGGCGACTCCACGTTTCACTCGAGGGAGAAGGGCCCTTGGTATCGAAGATTCTCAGTTTCAGCTTTTGGAGCAACAGGGTTTTCCTTTCCCTTCCAATAGAAGAACTCGTTCGACGAGCACTCCACCTGTCCAAGATAGAAGTTCTGCGGGTGGTATTCCTTCAGAGCCTGCTAGTCCCAATCTACAAGCTTTGATCCTTGCTAGTGTTACAGTTCCTTTCCGAACCGTATTTACAAGAAGAATGGCACAATTACCATGGGGTCAACATGTCGGGCCCCTGGCTCTTGTGCAGCCTTTGCATGAGTTACCTAGAGGTAACCGAAAGAACTTCCCCAAGTTTAAAGGAGATGGCAAAATTCACCCTGATGAACATATTGCAGCATTCATAGTTGCATGTGGAGTCTTGGGGTTGAACATGAAGACGTCTCAGTAAGACTGTTCATTGAGACGTTACAGGATAATGCTGCTGACTGGTTCTATCACCTTCCGGCTGGTGCCATCACCGACTGGAATACAATGAGAACTCAATTTGAAATCCGTTTCAAGCCGGCAGAAGATGTGCATGCCCTGCTTGCCCAGATTTCTCAGATAAAGAAAGATCCATTAGAACCTATGAGAGAATTTGTGGCTCGGTTCAACAGATTGATCAAAAAAATTCCTGTAAATACTCGACTGGTTGATCAAATTCAGATATGTTTCTTTTTGAATGCCCAAACGCCTAAAGTCAGTTATGCTCTAAGAAGGGCTAATCTCGGAACGTTAATTCTAGATCAAGAACTGGATGTTAGTGTCGAGGATGACCTGATCATGTCAGGGAAGTTGAGAAGAGATCCTCCTAAATCTAAATCTGCTGCTTCTTCCTCTTCCACCTCTGGACCCAATACTGATCCATTAGTCCAGAAACTTGCAAATGATCTAGTGGCTATAAAGAAACAATTAGCCCAGCATGCACCATATGCAAACGTTTCGAGAAGAAATTTTCAACCCAGAAACCATTTTCCAGCTCCCCACACAAGACTGGCACTTGAAGGACCTCCTGTCAAAGTTCCGGTGAATGCAACTTGTGAGGTTGAAGAGCCAGAAGATGATAATGAAGCTTGTGAGGAGTTCCTGGAGGAATTCGATGATGAGGCAGAAGAACTCGAAGGATCTCGAGTCAATTTCTTTACCACTGAAGGCATTGATGATGGAGATGACTATGATGAAGTGGTAGCAGACATGAACAGTGAATCATTTGCTGTCATGACTCGAGAACAGACAAGGCAGAAGGAGAAGGTGACACAACCCCTAAAGAAATCTAAGGAGCAGCCGGCAACTATTCCCGTGATTGCAAAAGGAGGATCTCCTCTTTCTACCTCATCTATACCAAAGGTAAGTACTGTCAATCCTGCTCCCAAAGTTGCTTCTTCTTCTTCTTTTTCTCCCAGAATTGATAAGCCTAGAATTCCAAATGATGATGGCCCATCCACCTCTGGATCCTTTGATATTGTTGATCATCTTAAAAGGACTAAGGTTCAAATTTCAGAAGCTGAATACTACCAAACCCACCCTAAAGCTTTTGCCAAGATGATCCAATTTGTAAATTCCCATTCCAAGACCACCTCTAAAGGCCTTTTGCCCACACCTCCTTCTGCACCACAACCTAGTCTGGTAGCTGCTGTCACCTCACCTGGAGACAAAATCAAGCCTTTTTATGTAACACTTCTTATAGCTGGCCATAGGCTCAGTAACTGTGTCATAGATTCCGGAGCCTCTGATAATGTGATGCCTGCTAAGGTAGCTCATGCTTTAGGCTTAACCCTTACCCGCACTTATGGATCTTGCTACTCCATGGAAAGTAAGGAAGTACCTTTAGTTGGAAGGATTAAAGATGCACAAGTGGCTTTTGCTGCTTTACCTGAGAAGAAGGTCTTGGCTACCATCCTAGTAGCAGACATTCCTCCTTCCTATGGAATGTTGCTAAGTAGGAACTTCTGTAAAGATGTGGGTGGAGAGATTCAAATGGATTGGTCTCACGCACTCATACCTGTCAATGGACAAATGAAGAAGTTACTACCTGAGAAGCAGTCCGAGTATATTGTGTAGAAAACAGATGATCCTAAGGTACAAATACTCTATGAGGACAGGGGCCATGGTAATTACATGATTTTATCCCCTGATAAAATCCAACCCTCCAAAGTATCACCAAAAGATCCCAATGGTGTCTGGATTTTAGAATTTGATGGAAGTTGTTCCTTGGCTGGTTTTGGAGATGGCGTCTTGCTAGTATCACCTGAAGGCTGCCTGCACCCTTTTTCATTTAAGTTGCAGTTCGAGAACACCAACAATACAGCAGAGTATGAGGCTCTCCTTCTTGGACTGCAAGTAGCCAAAGAACAAGGTGTAAAAAATCTTCTGGCTCGTGGTGATGCAGAGCTGATTGTGAAGCAAGTTAGAAGCCTTTTTCAGGTAAAGAATGGAAGGCTGAAGCATTATCGGAATCAGGTTTGGGATTCAATTGAATTCCTTGATGCTTTCTCTATTGAAGCAATACCTAGAGAAAAGAACAGCAGGGCTGATTCACTGGCTGTCTCAGGGTCACTACTGATTCCCCATCTTGAATTCTCTCAGGATAAGTTCACTATTGAAATGGTCCATCGGCCTAGTGTCCCTGACAATACCAATAACTGGCAAGTTTTCAACGATGACCAGCATCTGCTTTCCTTCCTGGAGCTCAAGGGGAATTTCGATCAACTGTATTTTGAGGGAAGTGACAACCTGCCTCGTGAGAGTGTGTACTCTGACCAAGCTGTCACCCAAGGAGAAGAAACTGATCAGGAAGGGTGCATCAAGCTCAAAGGAAATAAGATTCCCAAAGGTTTGGTGAGTTTGGAGGAGTTGTTTGATAAACATGACAGATACGTGAGATCTAAAGCTTCTACCGGACCTCAGCAATCAGCTGAGTATGATAAGATTGATATTGGGAGTTCTGATGACCCGAGGCTAGTAAATATTGGGAAATGTTACACAACAGAAGAGAGGAGATGAGCAATTGATCTTCTAAGGAAGTATAAGGATGTTCTTGCATATTCTTATGAAGATCTAAAAGCCTTCAAGCCAAAGGAAATGCAGCACTCTATTCCTCTCAAACCAGGAATCAAGCCTTTCAAGCAGAAGCAAAGGCAGTACAATCCAAAAATAGCTGACACCATCTTTCAGGAGATCCAGAAGTTGTTGAAGGCTAAGATTATTTTTCCCATTCACCATTCAACATGGATTGCAAACATTGTGCCTGTTAGAAAAAAGAATGGAGAGATCCACATCTGTGTTGATTTCAGAAACCTGAATCAGGCCTCTCTGAAAGATAACTACCCTCTGCCTATGATGGATCAGATTTTGCAAGTAGTAACAAGATCCGAGATGTTATCTATGCTTGATGGATTCTCGGGATACAATCAGGTAGAGGTTGACACTGCAGATCAACACAAGACAGCCTTCACCACTCCTTGGGGTACCTTTGCCTACAAGAGAATGCCTTTTGGGCTGATTAATGCTGGTGCCACTTTCCAGAGAGCTATGGATTTGGCTTTTGGAAGCTTGAAAGGAAAATGTATTGTCATATACCTTGATGACCTGACGGTGTTTTCAAAGACAAGAGCGGATCACTTCGACCACTTGGAAACAGTTCTGCAAAGATGCCGAGAGCATGGGATTTCCTTGAATCCTAAAAAATCTGTCTTCTGTGTTATAGAAGGAAAGCTATTAGGGCACATTGTCTCAAAGGACGGCATCAAGATTGATCCTGAACGAGTTCAGGCCATCCAGTAAATTCCTCTCCCTACTAGTAAAAAAGGCGTGCATTCCTTCTTCGGTAAGATCAATTTCTTAAGAAGATTTATCCCTGATTTTGCTGAATTAACGTTGAATATTTCTCAGATGATGAAAGGGAAGCAAACATTTGGATGGTCTTCTGAAGGAAAGGAATCCTTTGAGGGTATCAAGAAAGCCATTGCTAAAACTCCAGTTTTGGCCTGCCCTGACTTCAGCAAAGATTTCATCATCTATTGTTACGCTACAGACAATACCCTGGCTGCTGTCTTAACCCAAGAAGATTCTGATGGACATGAGCTACCAATTGCCTTCATGAGCTATATCCTGAAGGATCATGAGCTAAAGTACACCATGATGGAGAAGCATGCTTTTGCAGTAGTCAAGGCTGTTAAGCAGTTTCGCTTTTATATCCTCAATTCTCACTCCATGGTGCTGGTTCCAGATACGACTGTTAAGTCAATCCTTACACAACAAGAATTTGGATCCAAGAGGGGCAACTGGGTGGCTAAGGTCCATGAGTATGACATTGATATCAAACCGACCAAGCTGGTTCGTGGAAAGGGTCTTTGTGAGCTCATTGCTGAAGGAGCCAAACATGAGTTGCTGGAGGAGAAAGCTGACGTTCCTACTGTTCTATTCCTTAGTTCAGTTGATGAATGGTATGCTGACATCGCCCATTTTCTCACCTATGGGGAATGCCCATCTCATTTAACTACCAAGGAAAAGAGGACTGTTAAATTGAGATTAGCGCAATATGTACTGTGGGAAAATGCTTTGTTCAAGCGTGGCTTAGATGGGAGATTTCTGAAATGTGTTGATAAGGAACAACAGAGAAAGTTGCTCTCAACTTTCCATGATCAGGCGTGTGGAGGGAACTATTCGTCAACAGTCACAGCTCACAAGATACTCCGGGGAGGATATTACTGGCCTTCCTTGTTCAGAGATGCATCCAAGTGGGTGGATAAATGCGAGGCCTGTCAGACTTTTGTGGGAAGACCCAAACTGGCCGCCTTGCCTCTCAAGCTAGTTGTGATCGAGGAACCATTCCAACAGTGGGGTCTAGACTTCATTGGTACACTGAATCCTGCTTCTAGTGCTGGCCACACGCATGTGCTAACTGCCACTGACTACTTCACCAAATGGGTGGAAGTTATTCCGGTCAAGAGCACTACTTCTGAAGTTGTATGCAACTTCCTCAAAGAGAACATCTTGGTAAGGTATGGTGTACCTAACAAGATTGTAACAGACAATGCTTCGAACTTCTCCTCAACTGAGATCATGGATTTTTGCTACGGGTATGGCATCTCTCTGGCTCATTCTTCAGATTATTATCCCCAGGGGAACGGGCAAGCAGAATCCACCAACAAAAATCTGGTGACTATCATAAGGAAGTTGGTCAATGAGTCTCAGCGAAACTGGCATAAGAAGCTTTATGATGCTCTTTGGGCAGACAGGATCACACCTAAAAGAGCCATTGGAATGTCCCCCTTTCAAGTAGTGTATGGAGTAGAGGCCCAATTGCCCGATTGGTTGGTTGCAGCCTTGGGTCGGCCCGATTGATTGATTGATTATGGCCTTGGTTCAGGCCGATTGGTAAGTTGCAGCCTTGGGTCGGGCTGATTGGTTTGTTGCGGCCGTGGGTCGGGCTGATTGATTTGTTGTGGCCGTGGGTTAGGCCGATTGATTTGTTATGGCCTTGGGTCGGGCCGATTGATTACCTTGGAGAGAATTTTTAATTTGCGGGCCTCGGTCGAGGTACTTGATTGGTGCAGCCTTGGGTTAGGCCGATTGGTTGGGTGTGGCCGTGGGTCAGGCTGATTGGTTGGTTACGGCTTGGGGTCAGGCTGAGTGATTGGTTATGGCCTTGGGTCGGGCTGGTTGGTGTTTTGCGGCCTTTGGTTGAGCCGATTAGTTTTTTGCGGCCGTGGGTCGGGCTGATTGATTAGTTACGACCTTGGGTCGGGCCGGTTGGTTGGTTCTGGCCTTGGGTTGGGCCGATTAGTTTGTTACAACCATGGGTTGGGCCGATTGGTTTGTTACGGCCATGGGTCGGGCCGATTGATTGGTTACGGCGTTGGGTCGGGCCTATGAATTCAAAATAAGGCTATTTAGCAAAGTCGGGGGTAGGCGATGTGGTGAAAAATGGAGATTGGTGGATAAGGGTAGGAATTAGGTTAAACTAAGCTAGTAACCGATATGGGTTATGGGTGATCGATATTGGTCAAATGACCGATATCGATCTCCTAGGGTGCACTGTAACCGATATCGATTAGAGGGAAAAAACCTATAAAAAGAAAAAATACGGCATGTCATTTTCACTTTGTAAAATTGAGTGCCAAATTTTTCTTGTTTGAGTTTTTGAAGTGATTGGGTTGTGTGTTTGGGCTGAGTTGGCACTAGTTGAGTGGGGGAGTGAGTTATTGGTAGGCCCTAGAGATCAGGAGGTAGAGTTTGATTGACGGAGGTCTAAGTGAGTTTCATACATAGGGGTAGAAGAATAAATAAGGATTCCGACCTGCGCGTCGATGATAGAGAAGATGTATTTGTTTAACATATAAATAAAATGGAATATACATGTTGATTTGAGTTTGTGATAATTAGAAGAATATTTGTGTTTTGAATGTTTGGATTGATAAAGGATCAAGGTGAGTGTTATCAATAAAAATACGTGAAAATATTTATATTTTTGAAGAAAACACAACACATGATAGGTTATGGGAGGGGATGGTCGAGCTAACCTTGGGAGACCCCATGTCTCCTAAGTGCTACCTACATAGCCCATTGCACAAAGCAAGGAGGGGCCTCAGACTAATGTAGTTCTCCCTTAGGACCAGGGAAAGGTGAATTCAGGCAATTTGGTTGTGGTTAGGCAATTTGTTGGTTGGTAAAAGTTTGATGTTGGTAGAGTAATGTTGTTGGTGTTGGTGTGGGTATAGGTGAAGTGAGGGTTAACTTACCCAAGCATAGGAAACCATGTACTAATTAAGGTCAACACACAATCCTAGATTCGGGTAAAAGAGGCAAAAGTGTCCCATAGTTGGAAAGAGCTAAACGAACCACGTATCATCGTAGGATGAGCTTGAATCCCTAGGTACCTTACATAGGTGAGAAGTCGATAGGTGAAAAGAGTTGTATAATCACAATATATCGGATATACGCACGTCCCTTGAGTTTTGTTATTGTGAAGAATGGTGAGGAGAGGTGGATGGGATAGATGAGGCGCAAAGAGTTTGTTATAAGGTGATTATTCTAACAGAAGAGAACCAAACCAAAATAGACAAGTCCATGACTCAAAAGTACTTTTGAATACTACTTTGATTTTTCTAGATATAGACTGATCGATGCAGGAAGTCTATATGGGATATGCATTTTGTTGTTCTTGAGGTCTTCATGAAGCTAATCAATGTGAGAAGCTTTTGATAGAGGATGACTTTGTATAGCTTTCCTTCGAGGGAATAGTCTACTTATAGTAGCAGATGCAGCATTACACATAGATGTCCTTCGAGGGAGCAGTCTAGTTATAGTAGCAGATGTGGCTTTGCACATAGCTGTCCTTCGTGGGAGCAGTCTAGTTATAGTAGTAGATGCGGCTTTGCACATAGCTATCCTTCGAGGGAGCAGTCTAGTTTATAACTTAGAGGTCTAGATGTCTATTTGGCATGAAACATCTAAATTTGCAGGAAGTTTGACTCAAGAATATCCCAGAATTGTATAATTGAGAACTTGTTATTTTGATACTTTTAAGTCATGGACCAGACTAAAAAAGATAAGGCCTCTTTAAGAGGAGGTGATGATCAAACCACGTGGGTTTGATTTTACTTTGAGATGCATGAAAAAAAGGTGTATGAGGTGGTAAAAGAGCTCAAGGGACGAGCGCAAGGTGGAGAAGGAGTGATGTAACACTAAATTCAATAGAAGAATGGTCAAAGATGCAAGGAATTAAGGGGTTGAGGCTCAGGTTTACCATTAAGCAAAGCTAAATGATAAGTACCTGATCCGTAAGTGTGAGTGATAATGTATGGCCCAATCCAATTAGGAGCAAATTTTCCATGTTTGCTCTTTTCTAGTTTGGTTACATGTTGATTCTCTTTGAGGACAAGATCACCAATTTTAAAGGTACACTCATGAATTCACTTATCATAAGCATGCTTGATGTGCTTTTGATAAATTTAAAGGTGGTCAAGAGCAGTAATATGACGCTCGTCAAGAAGCTCCAATTGGGCTAACCGCTCTTGGTGGAAGTCATCATTGGTGAGAATATCCTGGAGAGATATTCTGAGGGAAGGGATTTGTATTTCGAGAGGCAAGACAACCTTGGTACCATACACCAAAGAGAATGGTGTGGCATTAGTGGAAGTACAAACGCTGATACGATAAGCCCAAAGGGCAAATGGGATGTAATCATGCCAATGTTGACAAGAATTGTTAACAACTTTCATGAGAATTTTGGTTAAGGTTTTGTTAGAAGATTCGGCTTGACCATTTTCTTGTGGATAGTAGGGTGATGAGAAGCTAAGTTTGATACCAAAGTTGTCACAAAGGGCTAGTAATAGCTTATTTTTGAAATATTTTCCATTATCGGTTATCAAGCGATGAGGAACACCGAAACAACAAATAATGTGATGATTGATGAATTCAACAATTTTCTCCTTTTTGGTTGAAATGAGTAGAATGGCCTCCACCCATTTAGTGTAATATTCGGTTGCCGTGATGATCCAATGGTAACGTTGTGAGGAAGGTGGATGAATCTCACCAATAAGGTCCAAACCCGATTGTGAGAAAGGCCAAAGATATCGTGTGACCTGTAGCGGATGGATGGGAGTATGTTGAAGGTTGGCACACTATTAACACATAACACAATGCTTAACATATTCACAACAGTTTTTATTAAGAGTAGGCCAATAATATCCTAGGTGAAGGATCCGCTTGGCCATGGCAAAGCCACTAAAGTGCCCACCACAAATTCCGTCATGGACTTGTTGGATGGTATGAGTGACTTCAGCGTTGGTTAGACATCGAAGGAGAATACCATCAAAGCCACATTTATAGAGGAGTTCCCCCATGACGACATAATGAAAAAAACCTTTAAGAAAAGTGCATTTTCCATTAATACTAAGGTCAGGTGGGAGAACAGAGTTTGTAAGGTAGTAGCGAAATTGGTGATACTAGGTATCCTGTGAGTCAGCAGATGCATTATTTACCATATAAACATCCAGGACTAAGTAAGATGGGGCACATAGTTGTTGGACCAAGAAAAATATGTCAGAGTCAGTTGGTGATGCAGGAATTTGTGAGGCCAAGCAAGCCATAGTATCCGCAAATTTATTAGTTGAGCATGGAACGGTTTGGATAGTATAATGGGTAAATAAGATCAAAAGTGAATCTACATAACGTTTGTACTTTTGAAGTTCCTCATTTTTACATTGGTACATGCCAGTAACTTGATTTACTACCAATTGAGAGTCACCAAAAATGTTAATAGACTTCACACCTAAGTGTAACGTAATGTGGAGACCCAGAATAAGGGCCTCGTATTCCGCTGTATTGTTAGTGCAGGGGAAATCGAGCCTGAATGAAAGAGGCATAGGTTCACCTTCAAGAGGAATGAGAACAATTCCCTCCCCTCTGCTGCGCTGGCATTTAGATCCATCTAAGAAGAGAGTCATAGGATAAGACGCATCACTAAGCAAAAGAGTTGTGATGAGTTCATAAGGGAAAGTAAAATTGATAAATTGTTCCCCAGGTAGAGGGGCTTCCGTGAGTTGGTCTACGATATTTTGTCCTTTGACTGATTTCTTGTAAAACCCTGAACTATTGTTACTTTCTCCTGAGCATTCAAGTGTTGATATATGATTTCTTCTGTATAAGGACATGTTCCTTTGGTTTTGGGAAGTCATGCTTGATATGGATTGTATCCTCTTTGCTCTTGAAGATCTTGACTGAGTCGGAATATGCTTGGACTCTTTTGTTTCTTTCATTCTTCGCACTTGAGTTCAATTTGATTTCTGGATGAATTGTGGATTTATCCACCTTTATGACTCAGCCTTGGATTAGTTACATTGATCCAAGGAATGTTTTAAGTTTATTCAGGATGAACAAAATTTATTGACCTTACGAAAGTTTCAGGGTTTGATTGAGTTTTGAATGATCAATCCCGGAGTTTAACTCAGGCTGATCATGATAAATGGGATGTGGTTCCAGGTATCGTAACATCTGGAAAGGCCTGGACCTTAAGCTAGGTAAGATGTTTAGGTTATACCAAAAGCTTAATTTAGTGATGCCAAATAGAATCCTTTACAGGAATGTTTTACCCTGTATGGACTCTAACACTGATTGGTCCTATTTTGGAGACCTAGACTAGATTCGTTAAGGTTAATAATCTTAACCTAAACTATAACCTATTGGTTAAAATAATTACTAATCTAACCTAGCCCTAAACTATAAGCTTAATGCTCCTAAGAGTTAACTACACCTAGTGCTATGGAAGTGAGACTAATGCCTTACCCTATGATCTAACCTATGTTTCTAACCTATCTTAACTAATGAAAAGAATGGAGGGGGACCTAAGAAGGGTTGTGAGTCATGGGCGGTGGTTTCCATGGAATTTATGAGGGGGATAAGGTTGAAGGACTTGGAATGCTATCAGGTTTGGTGGAGGTTGCAAACGGCTAATGTAACCTGACGTGGCAGTATCACCAAGTATGGGAATGTTTGTTTGTTTTCTTTTGGCGATCACCAATTTTGGTGGTCGGTGGCAATGGAAAATAGGTGGGAGGATGGAAGTAAATGCAATTAATGAACTTTGGTTCCCGAGCGTGGATTGCTTGGGAAGGCATGCAAGTGGAGTATTGTTTGGTTGTTTTGTTTTCCATGCATATCATTTTTCACTCTGTTTCAGCACTGGTTCTTCGAACCAGTCATCTACTCTGTGTTGCATGGAAACTTTGAGAGTTTCTAGCTTCCTTCTCTGTCGGGGAAAGTATATAAGGCATGAGGTAACAATATTTTGTTGTTTAATCTTTCGTGGAAGAAGAAGAGAAGGTGCGAGCACATACAAAGGTCTTCTTCAAATTTTTAAGTGACACTATCAGGCATGATAGGCCCTAACTTTTAAAAATCTTGCTTTCCTTTAAATGCTTTCATTAGAACAACTCTGTTCAGATGATTTTTTTTGTACAGTCGGCCTGGCTGGTAGCAATGTATTGGTTTTCTTCTTTCTTGATGATTTGGGAATCCCTGGTTATACGTAGACCCTGTTGAAATCTACTTCTTTTATCTTCTCTCCTTGCTGTGATTACATTATGGGTTCGACTTCTGTAGAAGTGTTTGCTATGATTACATTATGGGTTCGACTTCTGTAGAAGTGTTTGTTGTGATTACATTATGGGTTCGACTTCTGTAGAAGTGTTTGCTATGATTACATATGGGTTCAACTTCGACTTCTGTATATGTTGTTTCCTTGTCTCTTGTTCGACTGAGGTAATGAGTTCCTAACTGTACCATGTTAGACGTTGTGTTGGATGATTTCATGTTTGAAGAATGACACGAAAAGAATTGTTGTGTCTAATTTGGTTGGTTTATTGATTATTGCTTGGTCGTATGAGCTTTTTTTATTGCTTGACGGCTTCAGGTGAATATATAGTTGGATTGTGATGAAACTGTAGTTCCTTCTATTGAGCTTGACTGGTTTAGTCGCATGCGTAAGAAATATGTTTTAACACAAGCCTGTATCTCTGTTGAAAAGGGTATGGATGTTCATTGATTATGGGTTATGAAAATGATGAAACATTTGGTGTAGCTGCTGTTTTCTTTGCGATTTTCACTTGGATATTAGAACACAGTTGGGACCCAGTGAAAATTACTTGATGAACCCCATTTCCTATCAGTTTGTGGGTGATCTTAGGTCTGCACGAATGGAAATTAGTTTTATTTTAGAATATGAATGACTGTGTTGATGTTTCCTGTAGTGACCTTGAAATTTGTCAATAGAATTCTTCTATTAACACTGGAAGTGCTACTTGTTTGGTATCCTTGAATGCAATAACGAATTATCCAGTGTAAATAGTTAGTGTTACCTATTGGTAAGTAATGATAGCAGTTACCCTCACTCGTAGTCTAAAATGATTCAAGTCCTGGGTGAAGGGTAGACTGTTTTATTTGGAGCAGGATTGTGGACTGATATTTGAACGTATATGTATTTCGTTTATAACAATCTGTGGCTTTTGTTAATGAGAAATTTCAAGACCCTAGGAATCTAAGGATGACCTATTAAACAGTTTTACCAGATTAGAGCTAATGGTAAACTTGGGTGTTGATTTTCTTACTTTCTCTTCTTCCCTAATTGAATTCAAGATTGAATGTATATGCATTACTCCTGGGAAGTTGGTACAGTCCTGAACTTGTTTGGAATGGAGATCTGAATGCCTCTGTTTCTTTCTCTTAAGCTGTAAAGTATATGTTGATATAGGACTTTTGGAATAAGAAAATATTCTCTCCCTTGTCTGGAAATTATGAGTGCTCCCTTCTTTTGTATCTCTATGAGAACTCAACGGTACGGGTATAAGATGAATAGACTGTTAAATTTATGAGGAGAGAATGGTAAGTACTGACTCTTGACCAAAGTCTTCTTTCCTTATCTACAGTTATATTATTACCCTGTTTGAATTATTCAGTTATCCACTTTTATAAAAGTAGTATTGTAGTAGAAGTTGGTATACTTATCAATGTCATTGAAATAATGCTATGAGTATAAAGGAATCCCGTCAGTTGAACTTGCTGGAGGTTATAATCTGTATTTGCTTGAATTGTTAAATGCACATCTGTTGGATACACGTACTGGTAGGAATTCATTCTTGAATGGAGTAATTTTGTTGGATTATTACTGTCCTTGGTTTTCAGATGGATGGATATTGTAGATTCATTTTGTTTCTTCTTAGTCTCTAATATATGATGAATCATCTAAAAATATTTAAGTTTAACTGGCAGCTATAATATGAGTTATGTTTTAAAGTCATATTAGAATTGTAGAAAGATGAATAGCCTGATTCATGTTTAAGGATTTGATGAAATGATTTCATTTAAACAGGTTGTTTAATGAAAACAATTGGTGGAATGCAATTGTTTTAAGAATTAGTGCTTATCATGCTCAGTTCACTGAACTGACCTGTGCTAGCAATTTTTGCAGATGGACATCGTAAGTGGTAAAGGCACGCAGATCTGATATGATGCTCAGATTGTTTAATCTAGTTTTTATGATGAATTCCAACTTGATTTCTCTAATTGTACTATAGGAGGAAAGATATTCTTTTACTGTTGATTATTGTATCAAATGTGCCGAAGTGCATAAGTTGTAATTGTATGGCCTGGAATTAAATGAAATGGGGAGATTGTTACTTATGTGGCTGCATTTTTATTTGTTGGATTGAACTTCTTAGGTATGAATGAATGAGAGTGCAATTTTATTACTGTATGCCATGGGAGCTAGTCAGATTCTCTAAGTAAGCCTTGTAAAAATTATGTAACCGAATACTTCATGATTGAATAGTAATTCTTTTATATTATGAATAAGGCTAAATTGGAATTAGACCACTGCATTTTAGGGAAGTTAAGGTTAAACTACGCCCTGATATGTAGCTATAACAGGAAGAGTATTCTATTACTTCCTAACATTGATCTAAGTCAAGGCAATGTAATTGATGGTTTTAAATCACCATGTCTTATAACAATCAGTAAGATAAATCTTAGTCTTCGGAGTTGATATAAACCCTTACAGGTTTAGTTAGCTTCCTTATGAGAGAACTTAGGGCTATTGCCCAATTTTGAGGAATAAGATTATTAGGAACCGATGGACACCTTGACGAGGTCTCAAATCTTATTAAACTTCTCTCTGTGAAATTGAACTTAACTACGTAAGGCAACTCAATGGTATGAAATTTTGGGTGGGAAAAGGACTATCCAGTTAGGAGGGCCTTTAATGCAAATTCAACTCAACTTAAGTAACTTTTTGAAGTTATGTAAATCTTTCCGAGGTAGTTTTGTAGGATGTTGACACATGTCAACTGCAGGGTTGTACCTTCGAGAAGATTAGGATCTTCTCGAGGATACAACAATGCAGGTGACATATGGCAACACCCTTTTGCATTGATTGTTAAGATTTACACCTGAAACTCGAACAAGATTTTCCTTTGGGACCGGTTAGGACCATAGACATGCTATGAGGCAGCCCTTTGAGACTCGGGGTACCTTGACACATGGGGTTAACAGTGGTTGACCCAGTATGTCAGCTTATCCCTAGTCTTCAAGAGCATCCTTATAATGTGTGTTATGATATTAACCCGTTCTTGAGTGAATAACTTGGGACAGGGGAGGACTGACAGAAGTCAGTATAAGACATTCTATATAACATCGGAGTGGGGTGAAGGACGTATTCCAGATTGACGAGTATGCCATCAAGGAATATGAGACATGAACAGTATGTTTCAAATCTTTGGCCAAAGTATCGCAAGCTGCTGATTGCATTGTCCTATGTCACCTAGTCCAAGGGACGTGATGCCGATGAATGATGGTAACAATTATTCAGATAGGTTCCTTGGATAGAGCATTCTGAAATCCCAGATTAGGGAAGAGAACTGCAAGAGTGAAGTGTTCAGATAAAAATGCCAACTCTATGATACCCATGAATAGATCGGTAGTTCACCGAGTCATGGAATGAATAGATCGGTGGTACACCGAGTCATTACAGCTGCATATGGTTATCTGTTATAAGAATGATTGTTATGATCTGTGAGTTCTAAATTATGTATTTAGAACTAGAAAGCACTTATCAAAAAAAAAAAAAATTCTTGTTCTAATGTTCTAAAATGAGGATGTTACATCTTGGTATCAGAGCTGAAGGTTGCAGCTCTTGGACCTATTGTGTCCATAATCTGATAAAAACCTAAATTTTCTTGTAACAGAAAATGGTTAGAACAAGGGGGAACGTTGCGAATAATGCTCCACCAGAGGGAGGGGCGGCAACAACCCAAAAACTTGATGAGATCCTTGCTGCCCTATTGGACACAAGAGATCGTTTGGCTGTACTTGAACAGTAGGTAATGGGAAATGAGGAGGATGATGAAGCTGGTAACAACAATCAGCTACCTCCTGAGGACAACCCCGATATGGGTGTTGGTAATAACACTAGAAATGTACCTGTCCAACCAGAAAACAAAAAGGCCAGGTTGGCAGTGGAACTCACTAATGATATAAAAAGGATAAGTCCACCTAAATATGATGGCACCACATTAGGAGATGGAGCTGAGAACTGGCTCAGCGAGATGGAGAAGTACTTTGCAATAAGAAACTTCTCGGAGGAAACCAAAGCTATTTGGGGAGCCTATCAGCTTTCCCACGAAGCATCTTCATGGTGGGACAGCCGTAAAGCTGAGCTAAATATTGATGAGACCAATATTACTTGGGATCAATTTAAAGGCTATTTTAGGCAACGTTGGCTGCCACAACTTTTCTATGATCAGAAAATGACAGAATTCCAGAACTTAGTACAAGGAAAGCTAACGGTAACTGAATACTGGGAGTGGTTTACGAAACTCCTCAAGTATGTACCGCAGTATCAAACTGACGAGAAGTTCAGAATACGGAAATTCATCATGGGACTAAATCCCGTGATAGGAGGAGAGGTCGATGTTCACAGCCCAACCACTATGGAAGGGGTTGTTGAAAAATCCATAAGGCAAGAACAGAAATTAAAGGCTATTTCTGCTCATAAAGAGGAAGTGCGGAAGAAGATTGCAAACCCTTCTTCAACTTCACTTGCACCCAAGAAGGGGCCATGGAAAAAGTTTGGAAACAGAAGTAAGTTTCCAGTGGATAATAATAAGAAAACGACAGCGAATAAACCTACTGGAAATGTAAGGGATAGTTTTGCCAAGAATTATAACAATGGGCAGAAGCCCTATGGAGGACAACGTGATAATTTTAAGGCTGGAAGTAATTTTGAGCCTAAAAAGGGACCTGTAGGAGGCTGCTATAATTGTGGCAAAGACCACTACACAAATCAGTGCCCTTTGAAGAAAGATGATCGTAATCAGCAGCATAAGATACATGCTGCAGTAGCAGACAAGCAAGCTGAAAAGCAAGTGACACCTATAGAAGTTCCGGGTAAGTTATTTGGCATACCTGTCACTATTCTTTTTGATACAGGAGCTACTGAATGTTTTATTTCTAGTAAACTCGCTTCTAAACTTAAAAGAAAAGCTGGAAAAATGGATAAATCTTGGACTGTACAGTATGGTAATAACTCTGTTCATACAGTGAGTATGTGTCTTTTTGGGGCAGTCCTTGACTTACCTAACTTTTCCACGGAAGTTGACCTCTATGTTGCACCTTTGGGATCCTATGACGTTGTCATCGGCGTCAATTGGTTAGCTGACCATAAAGAAAAAGTAGACTGCTTTGAAAAGAATATAAGATGTTTAGATGATCGGCTGAAAACAACAGAGATTCAAGGTGTGAAACGGGAAATTGCAGTTAGGAAACTGTCAGCTATGCAACTTAAAAAGGCTAAGAACAAAGGATGTACCTTATATGTAGTAAAGATATCTGAATTTTCAGAAGAAGATGGTGATTCCATGAAACGATACCCACTGTTGCAAAGTTTCAAGGATGTATTTCGGAGGAATTACCAGGTTTACCACCCAAAAGGGAATTTGACTTCACCATTGAAATCAAACCAGGGACGGAACCTATTTCTAAGGCACCTTATCAGATGACTACTACAGAGTTAGTCGAGCTTAAGGCACAATTGCAAGAACTTTTGTCTAAAGGTTTGATTAGGCCAAGTGTTTCACCTTGGGGAGCGCCAGTAATATTTGTGAAGAAGAAAGATGGAACACTTAGACTGTGTATTGATTATCGGATGTTAAACAAAGCAACAATCAAGAATAGATACCCACTTCCAAGAATTGACGATCTGTTTGATCAGATGCATGGAGCATCGGTTTATTCCAAGATAGATCTTCGATCTGGGTACCATCAATTAAGAATTAAGGAAGAAGATATTCATAAAACAACTTTCTGAACCAGGTACAGACATTATGAATTCACGGTTCTACCCTTTGGATTAACTAATGCACCCGCAGCTTTTATGAACTTAATGAATAATATCTTTCAAGAATATTTGGACAAGTTTGTGCTTGTATTCTTGGATGATATTCTCATATATTCTAAAAGTGTTGAAGAGCACAATGAGCATTTGAAGATAGTTTTGGAAATTTTGAGAAAAAGAAAGTTATACGGTAAGTTATCCAAATGTTCTTTCTTTGATACTGAAGTTCACTATTTGGGTCATGTCATTAGTAAAGAAGGAATTGCAGTAGATCCTTCAAAAATAGTGGCAATAACCGAGTGGCCTACACTAAAGAATGTACACGAAGTAAGAAGCTTCATGGGCCTTGCTGGTTATTATAGAAAATTTGTTAAGGATTTTTCTAAAGTGGCTGCACCGATAACTTCATTACAGAAGAAGGATAGGAAATTTATTTGGAATGATAAGTGTGAAACTGCTTTTAAAAGTTTAAAAAGTCAGTTGACTTCAGCACCTATATTAGCTGTACCGGACCCTAATGGGAACTTTACTGTTGTAACGGATGCTTCTGGGGAAGGCCTTGGAGGTGTTTTGTTACAAAATGATCATGTCATAGCTTATGAAAGTAGAAAACTTAAGTTACATGAGCTGAATTATGCCCCTCATGATTTAGAGCTTGCTGCAATTGTTCATGCGCTTCAAGTTTGGAGACACTATTTACTTGGGAATCCTTTTGAGTTGAAAACTGATCATTTAGGGCTGAAATATATTTTCACTCAGCCTAATCTAAATGCAAGACAGTGAAGGTGGTTAGAGTTTTTGTCTCAATATGATTTTGATATTAGCTACATCAAAGGAAAAGAGAATAGAGTAGCAGATGCTCTAAGTCGTAGGAAGCACATTTCTGCTCTTATAACATTAAGAACTCAGTTTAAAGATGAGGTAAAAAGTGCCTCAGAATCTGATATATACTTTCAGCAAGTAAAAGCAGCACTTGCTGCAGAACCAAAAGATGAAAGGTATAAAGGTTTTCATTTTGATAATGAAGGAATCTTACGTTATGAAAACAGAGTATACGTACCTTTGCTGAATGATTTGAGAAAGAAATTGTTAGTTGAATTTCATAATTCACCCTTCTCTGGACACCCGAGGTATTACTAAAATGCTCGCTGATCTAAAACAACAATACTTCTGGAAAGGAATGAAAAAGGATGTTATAGATTTTGTGACTCATTGTCTGGAATGTCAGCGGGTTAAGGCAGAACACATGCACCCTGCTGGTCTATTATATCCCCATAGCATACCGCAGTATAAATGGCAAGTAATAAGCATGGATTTTGTACAAGGGCTGCCTATGTCGAAAAATAAACATGATGTTATCTTGGTAGTTGTAGACAAACTAACAAAGGTAGCTCATTTCATCGCTGGAAATCTAAAGGATGATTCTCCAGTGTTAGCCAAAAGATTTGTGCACGAAATTTTCAGGTTACATGGAGTACCAGAATTGATTATATCTGACAGGGATCCTAGAATGACATCAAGATTTTGGCAAACACTTAATGCAGCTCTTGGAACTAAACTAAACTTTAGTTCTGCATATCATCCAGAAATGGATGGACAAACTGAGAGAGTAAATCAGGTGTTGGAAGATATGTTACGAATGTATTGCATGGATCAACAGTATAAATGGGAAGAGTATCTCCCATTAGTTGAGTTTGCATACAACAACACATATCACTCTTCTCTTAAAATGGCACCTTTTGAGGCACTTTATGGAAGAAAGTGCAGAACCCCTGTTAGTTGGGACAGTATTGAGGATAGAGTGGTAATTGGACCAGAAATCCTCACTGAAATGGAACAACAAGTTAAAATGATACGTGAACGATTGAAAGAAGCAGCAGATAGGTAGAAGAGCTATGCTGACCTAAAGTGGGTTGACCGAAAGTTTGAGCTTGGTGAAAAGGTTTTTCTTCGTGTTAAACCAAGAAAGAGTTCTATAACTTTTGGCAAGGCTGCCAAGTTGTCACCTCGTTATGTGGGACCTTTCGAAATTGTCGAAATAATCAATCCTGTAGCTTACCGATTAGCATTACCACCTGCTTTGTCTCGCATGCATGATGTTTTCCATATTTCTTTGCTTAAGAAATACGTTTCAGACTTGTCACATGTTTTAAATTGGAATTCCTTGCAGGTCCAAGACCCAGGGATAATCGTGGTTAAACCCACACGAGTGCTGGAAACTCACCAATTGCATTTGAGAAATCATGAAATACATCAATGTAAGGTCCAGTGGGACCAGTTTAACGAAGAAAGTGCAACTTGGGAAAATATGGAAGAGATGAAAATTGCTTTTCCCTTTCTTTTTGAACAGAATGGAATCTTGATGACTGAAAAAAAATAAATATTATTTATTATGAATTTATCTTTTTCATATCTTTATGTAAGCCAGCTTTGAGGCAAACATTATTCAGGTTGAATAAATTGTATCATGACATTGATTTCTGGAATTATTCAAGTTGGAAATAGTCATTTGTTTTGTGAACTAATAAATTGATTGACCTGAAGATAAATCAAAGGATGTAATCATCGGGATGATGAATCTTTTAGGAGGGAAGCATGTAACACCCTGAACTGTTGTTACTTTCTCCTGAGCATTCAAGTGTTGATATATGATTTCTTCTGTATAAGGACATGTTCCTTTGGTTTTGGGAAGTCATGCTTGATATGGATTGTATCCTCTTTGCTCTTGAAGATCTTGACTGAGCCAGAATATGCTTGGACTCTTTTGTTTCTTTCATTCTTCGCACTTGAGTTCAATTTGATTTCTGGATGAATTGTGGATTTATCCACCTTTATGACTCAGCCTTGGATCAGTTACATTGATCCAAGGAATGTTTTAAGTTTATTCAGGATGAACAAAATTTATTGACCTTACGAAAGTTTCAGGGTCTGATTGAGTTTTGAATGATCAATCCCGGAGTTTAACTCAGGCTGATCATGATAAATGGGATGTGGTTCCAGATATCGTAACATCTGGAAAGGCCTGGACCTTAAGCCAGGTAAGATGTTTAGGTTATACCAAAAGCTTAATTTAGTGATGCCAAATAGAATCCTTTACAGGAATGTTTTACCCTGTATGGACTCTAACACTGATTGGTCCTATTTTGGAGACCTAGACTAGATTCGTTAAGGTTAATAATCTTAACCTAAACTATAACCTATTGGTTAAAATAATTACTAATCTAACCTAGCCCTAAACTATAAGCTTAATGCTCCTAAGAGTTAACTACACCTAGCGCTATGGAAGTGAGACTAATGCCTTACCCTATGATCTAACCTATGTTTCTAACCTATCTTAACTAATGAAAAGAATGGAGGGGGACCTAAGAAGGGTCGCGAGTCATGGGTGGTGGTTTCCATGGCATTTATGAGGGGGATAAGGTTGAAGGACTTGGAATGCTGTCAGGTTTGGCAGAGGTTGCAAATGGCTAATGTAACCTGACGTGGCAGTATCACCAAGTATGGGAATGTTTGTTTGTTTTCTTTTGGCGATCACCAATTTTGGTGGTCGGTGGCAATGGAAAATAGGCGAGAGGATGGAAGTAAATGCAATTAATGAACTTTGGTTCCCAAGCGTGGATTGCTTGGGAAGGCATGCAAGTGGAGTATTGTTTGGCTGTTTTGTTTTCCATGCATTCCATTTTTCGCTCTGCTTGAGCACTGGTTCTTCAAACCAGTCATCTACTCTGTGTTGCATGGCAACTTTGAGAGTTTCTAGCTTCCTTCTCTGTCGGGGGAAAGTATATAAGGCATGGAGGTAACAATATTTTTGTTGTTTAATCTTTCGTGGAAGAAGAAGAGAAGGTGCGAGCACATACAGAGGTCTTCTTCGAATTTTTAAGTGACACTATCAGGCATGATAGGCCCTAACTTTTAAAAATCTTGCTTTCCTTTAAATGCTTTCATTAGAACAACTCTGTTCAGATGATTTTTTTTTGTACAGTCGGCCTGGCTGGTAGCAATGTATTGGTTTTCTTCTTTCTTGATGATTTGGGAATCCCTGGTTATACGTAGACCATGTTGAAATCTACTTCTTTTATCTTCTCTCCTTGCTGTGATTACATTATGGGTTCGACTTCTGTAGAAGTGTTTGTGATTACATTATGGGTTTGACTTCTGTAGAAGTGTATGATTACATTATGGGTTCGACTTCTGTAGAAGTGTTTGCTGTGATTACATTATGGGTTCGACTTCTGTAGAAGTGTTTGCTATGATTACATATGGGTTCAAATTCTGTATATGTTGTTTCCTTGTCTCTTGTTCGACTGAGGTAATGAGTTCCTAACTGTACCATGTTAGACGTTGTGTTGGATGATTTCATGTTTGAAGAATGACACAAAAAGAATTGTTGTGTCTAATTTGGTTGGTTTATTGATTATTGCTTGGTCGTATGAGCTTTTTTTATTGCTTGACGACTTCAGGTGAATATATAGTTGGATTGTGATGAAACTGTAGTTCCTTCTATTGAGCTTGACTGGTTTAGTCACATGCATAAGAAATATGTTTTAACACAAGCCTGTATCTCTGTTGAAAAGGGTATGGATGTTCATTGATTATGGGTTATGAAAATGATGAAACATTTGGTGTAGCTGATGTTTTCTTTGTGATTTTCACTTGGATATTAGAACACAGTTGGGACCCAGTGAAAATTACTTGATGAACCCCGTTTCCTATCAGTTTGTGGGTGATCTTAGGTCTGCACGAATGGAAATTAGTTTTATTTTAGAATATGAATGACTGTGTTGATGTTGCCTGTAGTGACCTTGAAATTTGTCAATAGAATTCTTCTATTAACACTAGAAGTGCTACTTGTTTGGTATCCTTGAATGCAATAACAAATTATCTAGTGTAAATAGTTAGTGTTACCTATTGGTAAGTAATGATAGCAGTTACCCTCACTCGTAGTCTAAAATGATTCGAGTCCTGGGTGAAGGGTAGACTGTTTTATTTGGAGCAGGATTGTGGACTGATATTTGAACGTATATGTATTTCATTTATAACAATCTGTGGCTTTTGTTAATGAAAAATTTCAAGACCCTAGGAATCTAAGGATGACCTATTAAACAGTTTTACCAGATTAGAGCTAATGGTAAACTTGGGTGTTGATTTTCTTACTTTCTCTTCTTCCCTAATTGAATTCAATATTGAATGTATATGCATTACTCCTGGGAAGTTGGTACAGTCCTGAACTTGTTTGGAATGGAGATCTGAATGCCTCTGTTTCTTTCTCTTAAGCTGTAAAGTATATGTTGATATAGGACTTTTGGAATAAGAAAATATTCTCTCCCTTGTCTGGAAATTATGAGTGCTCCCTTCTTTTGTATCTCTATGAGAACTCAACGGTACGGGTATAAGATGAATAGACTGTTAAATTTATGAGGAGAGAATGGTAAGTACTGACTCTTGACCGAAGTCTTCTTTCCTTATCTACAGTTATATTATTACCCTATTTGAATTATTTGGTTATCCACTTTTATAAAAGTAGTATTGTAGTAGAAGTTGGTATACTTATCAATGTCATTGAAATAATGCTATGAGTATAAAGGAATCCCGTCAGTTGAACTTGCTGGAGGTTATAATCTGTCTTTGCTTGAATTGTTAAATGCACATCTGTTGGATACACGTACTGGTAGGAATTCATTCTTGAATGGAGTAATTTTGTTGGATTATTACTGTCCTTGGTTTTTCAGATGGATGGATATTGTAGATTCATTTTGTTTCTTCTTAGTCTCTAATATATGATGAATCATCTGAAAATATTTAAGTTTAACTGGCAGCTATAATATGAGTTATGTTTTAAAGTCATATTAGAATTGTAGAAAGATGAATAGCCTGATTCATGTTTAAGGATTTGATGAAATGATTTCATTTAAACAGGTTGTTTAATGAAAACAATTGGTGGAATGCAATTGTTTTAAGAATTAGTGCTTATCATGCTCAGTTCACTGAACTGACCTGTGCTAGCAATTTTTGCAGATGGACATCGTAAGTGGTAAAGGCACGCAGATCTGATATGATGCTTAGATTGTTTAATCTGGTTTTTATGATGAATTCCAACTTGATTTCTCTAATTGTACTATAGGAGGAAAGATATTCTTTTGCTGTTGATTATTGTATCAAATGTGCCGAAGTGCATAAGTTGTAATTGTATGGCCTGGAATTAAATGAAATGGGGAGATTGTTACTTATGTGGCTGCATTTTTATTTGTTGGATTGAACTTCTTAGGTCTGAATGAATGAGAGTGCAATTTTATTACTGTATGCCATGGGAGCTAGTCGGATTCTCTAAGTAAGCCTTGTAAAAATTATGTAACCGAATACTTCATGATTGAATAGTAATTCTTTTATATTATGAATAAGGCTAAATTGGAATTAGACCACTGTATTTTAGGGAAGTTAAGGTTAAACTACGCCCTAATATGTAGCTATAACAGGAAGAGTATTCTATTACTTCCTAACATTGATCTAAGTCAAGGCAACGTAATTGATGGTTTTAAATCACCATGTCTTTATAACAATCAAGTCGGATAAATCTCAGTCTTCAGAGTTGATATAAACCCTTACAGGTTTAGTTAGCTTCCTTATGAGAGAACTTAGGGCTATTGCCCAATTTTGAGGAATAAGATTATTAGGAACCGATGGACACCTTGACGAGGTCTCAAATCTTATTAAACTTCTCTCTGTGAAATTGAACTTAACTACGTAAGGCAACTCAATTGTATGAAATTTTGGGTGGGAAAAGGACTATCCAGTTAGGAGGGCCTTTAATGAAAATTCAACTCAACTTAAGTAACTTTTTGAAGTTATGTAAATCTTTCTGAGGTAGTTTTGTAGGATGTTGACACATGTCAACTGCAGGGTTGTACCTTCGAGAAGATTAGGATCTTCTCGAGGATACAACAATGCAGGTGACATATGGCAACACCCTTTTGCATTGATCGTTAAGATTTACACCTGAAACTTGAACAAGATTTTCCTTTGGGACCGGTTAGGACCATAGACATGCTATGAGGCAGCCCTTTGAGACTCGGGGTACCTTGACACACGGGGTTAACAGTGGTTGACCCAGTATGTCAGCTTATCCCTAGTCTTCAAGAGCATCCTTATAACGTGTGTTATGATATTAACCCATTCCTGAGTGAATAACTTGGGACAGGGGAGACTGACAGAAGTCAGTATAAGACATTCTATATAACATCGGAGTGGGTTGAAGGATGTATTCCAGATTGACGAGTATGCCGTCAAGGAATATGAGACATGAACAGTATGTTTCAAATCTTTGGCCAAAGTATCGCAAGCTGCTGATTGCGTTGTCCTATGTCACCTAGTCTAAGGGATGTGATGCTGATGAATGATGGTAACAATTATTCAGATAGGTTCCTTGGACAGAGCATTTTGAAATCCCAGATTAGGGAAGAGAACCGCAAGAGTGAAGTGTTCAGATAAAAATGCCAACTCTATGATACCCATGAATAGATCAGTAGTTCAACGAGTCATGGAATGAATAGATCGGTGGTACACCGAGTCATTACAGCTGCATATGGTTATCTATTATAAGAATGATTGTTATGATCTATGAGTTCTAAATTATGTATTTAGAACTAGATATCACTTATAAAAAAAAAATTAAAAATTTCTTGTTCTAATATTCTAAAATGAGGATGTTACATTTCTGTTGTACGAACTCAAGGTCGAGGTCGGTGAGGAGCATAAGCCATCGGGTGATGCATTTGTTTAGATGAGGTTTAGCGTATATATAATGTATGGGGTTGGTGTTGGTGATGACAAAATTTTTGTGATTCAGGAGGTAATGTCGGAGTTTGGTGGCCACGAATGATAGGGCTAGGCACAACGTTTCAATGTGTGTATACCTAGTTTCGTAATCCACAAGAGTACGACTTATGTAATAAACTACTTGTTCTCGATGCTTGGAGTCATGATGTGCGAGCATGGCTCCTACAACATGGTCAGTGGCAGAAAGGTAAAGGTAGAAAGGGTGATTGTCCTGAGGTGGGATAAGCATGGGTGGCTACAAGAGATAAGTTTTAAGAGCCTCAAAGGCTTTGTGGCACGTCTCGCTGCATTGAAAGACAATGTCCTTTTTAAGGAGATGATGGAAAGGTTGACATCGATCCAAGAGTTTTGAGATGAAACAATGGATAGATTGGAGTTTTCCCTACAAACTACGTAATTTTTTTAGGTTAGTGGGTGGGGGCATTTCTAAAATATCTTTGACTTTAGCGGGGTTGACCTCAATGCCACGCAAAGAGACAATAAAGCTAAGGAGTTTTCCTAAAAGGATGCCAAAAAAACATTTCTTTGGCTAAAGACAAACACAGTATTTTAACAAGCGATTGAAAATAATGGTTAAAACATCGAGATGTTCACTATGATGTTTGGATTTTCCAAGAAGATCATCGACATAATCCTCAAGGATAGTGTGCATAATGTCATGAAAAATGTAAGTCATAGCCCGTTGATAGGTTGCACCAGCATGCTTAAGGCCAAATGGCATGACACGATAGCAGAAGGTGCGCTAGGGGGTAATGAAGGTGGTTTTATGTTGATCGGCTGGGGCTACTAAAATTTGATTATATCCCGAGAAACCATCCATGAGAGAAAGCATCTCATGGCCCACAGTGAGATCGACAAGTTGATCAATACTAGGTAGGGGGAAGTCATCCTTTGGGAAAACGAGGTTAATATCCTAGAAATCCATACATTTCTGAAGCCCCCCCCGTCACTTTAGTGACAGGTACAACATTAGAAATCCATTGTGGATAGTCAATAGGTAAGATGAAAGAAACAGAAAGGAGTCATTTAATCTCTTCTTTAACTAAGAGGGCAATACGTGGATGCATTTTTCTCAGCTTCTGTTTAACTGGTTTGGAGTCTGGTTTCAGAGTGATGTTATGGACAGCAATGTCAGGATCGATTCTTGGCATGTCGGTATAGGACCAAGTGAAAGCTTGATTGCGGGAACAGAGAAAGGTAGTGAAGGTGGCTTGTTCTGATGTGTCGAGAGATTGTACGATCTTTACAATGTGAGGATCATCTTCCGTGAGGATCATCTTCCATGTGGATGTTGATTTCTATAATCAAATCATTCAACATGGTTTGGGCTTCAGATGGTAAGGTGCGTTGAATATAAGAGTCGTCCACACCAAGGTAGGTGAGGATGGAGTCATCATCCTGGCACTCCACAACATTAATCGAAGGTGAGTCTTCTTGTCTGGATACAAAAAGGGAAGAGAAGATGGGTCTTCACCATCGCGTTGATAAGCAAGAGGACCTAAGAAGATAGCATTCATGAATTTTTTTTTTAAGAGGGATAGATTCTGGGTCTATCAATTCCGTGGGTGAAGGTGGTAAAATAGGTGATGATTGTTCAGAATGGGTGACTTCGTTGTCTTCCAGGATATAATTGACATGAGGTTTCTTCAATGTAGGTGGTTTAGAAAATCCAAGACCACTACGATCTTTGTGTTTGCGTGTAGCCATGGGAATAACCGTATGTCGTCCTTGCTCATAAAGACCAAAACCAAAACCCTTCCAAGCACAGCGTGTCAGGAAGGTGAGAGCGAAACGACGGTTAGTTAGATATTGAAAATCTAATTGGAAGGGAATCACACCAAGGGGAGGTTTGGGGGTGACAGAGGGTGCATCGACTCACCCATACATTAGGTTGGTGCAGAAATTAGGTGGTCCATAGGAGATCAACTCCCCCACACGACGGTCATAGGTAGGATGCGCCTTTAACTGTCCATACTCTTGTGGGGTATGGAAGGTGCTAATGTTGTATAGGTGGTACTCCCCCAACGTAAGGCGTTGAAAAACACCTACCAAGGGATCTGAGGTCAGGATGTTGTCCGCGGGAAAGGAATAAGTATTTGCATCGGTGGTTTCATTGGTCGAAGGTGTGGGTGTGACTAAGGTGGATGGTTGAGGCATGGTTGAAGTAGATGGTTGGGTTGGATCAATGGGTGTCTTGATGGGTACAAGCACATCATTAGGGTGGTATAACATATTACAGGTTTTGAAGGGGGAAGCGTTAGCTGTGATGGTGTATGAATTCCCTTCATACTCGAATTTGATGCATCTATGTAAGGTGGAGGGAACACATCCCATAGCCTAGATCCAAGGGTGGCCTAACAACATGTTGTATTGGAATTCTCCCTCAAGGACATAGAAAAGTTCAGGTAAGCTACGTGGCCCTACACAAATGTTAAGGATCACTGTGTCTAGGGTAGAAGTAATAACATCATTGAATGAATGCAACATGGTGGGGTTGGCACACATGCAACTATGAGGGATATTCATATGTTGGAAGGATTTGGAAGAGATGATGTTTAGGCTAGCGCCCCCATCAATCATAACACGACGTACCCGGATGTCCCGGACGTAAGCCGAGATGAAAAGAGCGGGATCAGGATCTTCTGCACCAAAGATGATAATTTCTTCTTTGGAAAAACTGACAGCTGTGGCTTTCCATACAGGGATAGAAGTGGTTATGGAGGTAGGTTGTTTGGTGAGAGAAGCGACATGGTTGGGTGTTAATATGGAGGTGATGGGAAAGGTCTCATTAGGTAGGACCTCTATCCCTTGAAGGATTTCAATTAGATCTTGTCGATACGATTCAGATGTTTGAATGAGATCATAGAGTGTCATTTTTATAGGAGATTGGTGAAGTTGTTTGATCATAGTGTGATGGGAAACTCCATCAGAGACTGGATAAGTAGGTCCACGAATAATCACTTTCGGTGGTGGTGCGATCAGGATGGCGGAAGGATAAAAAGAGGCTGCAGGTGTGCTCTCTTTAGGTTTTCCATTGTTTTTCTGACCTCAAGTAGCAATGCTAATCATGTTGATCTCATGAATGCGAGATGGGGAAGATGACAGGGATAAGTCATTATTCTTGAGTGGTGGGGTTGTAATGATGATAGATTTTGGTGAGGCGGGGATAGGTGGTATAGGATATTTTGGTAAGTTGTCCTTATGAGATTTTCTATCTGAGATAGGTAACTAGCGAAGGATGGCTTTCAAAGCTTTGCATCCTTCTACATTATGGCCTGGTGTGTGGTGGTAGGCACAGATTTTAGATTCATCATAACCTATAGGTCGAGGTTTAGATGGATCATAGGGTCTGAGTGGGGGTAGGGAAATGGTCGCACCCCCTATCAGCATATCAAGGATCTTGGCGTAAGATCCTTTGAGCGGGTCAAATGCAGATGAGGCTATTGATTGAGTGGGTGAGATCATTGATTGTTTTGGTAATGGTTGGGTACGATTGGTTCGTACGGGTGGTGGTTTAGGTAAGGGATTTTGATGATTGGGTTTAACTAGGCATGGCTTCTTCTACACAGAAGTTATGTTTAGATGGTTAGATGATGAGGCCACAAATGATGTGGTGGCAGGAAATAATCACAGGGAAAGGGGAGCGGCAGCAAACACGTACTTCAATGATCGAGTTTTCTTAGGGTTGGTAGGTAGGAAAGATACTTGGGGCGACAATGTTGAGATGCCTGTGGATTTTTGTATGGGCGTAGAAGGTGCTGGTCATGTTAAAGAAGACGTGGGAGGCATGGTGTATTGAGGCAAGGTGGAGGGGTGAGGCCCCAATATAGAAGGTAGGTGTGATGGTGAGGGTTGAAGCCGTGCCTGCTATAGTGGTGTGATCGGGGCTAAGGGTTTTAGTTATGGCAGAGGCATAGATTGGACTCGAGGAGATTAGGTCTGTCTCCTAGGTGGATTAACGACTTTATTTTCGGATAAGTCTAACCATTTAGGCGGGTGCGTCAAGCTGGGTATTGGTGAAGTCCCAATCGTAGGGGAAGGTTTGGCTAGGTTGATAGAGGTGGATGAGGTATTTGGTAGAGATGAGGAGGGTGGAGGTGAGGACATAGGAATTTTGAGCTTTTGTACAAACTTCGAGTATATAGTAGAGGTGTCTGGATTAGTCATCTGCATTTGAGTAAAGCATGGTGTATTCAAACATTCCCATAAGAGTCATCTATCTTCTGGGGGGTGACAATCTTCACCTATGGACGGGAATTTCGGTATGGAAGAGAAGTGGGATATGATTCTGGTCCACTGGGGGTGTGATACAAGGGGTGAATGAGGCACTTTATCAATGAGTGTTAAGAGGTCAACCAGTCACTGGAAAGATTTAGGCGATGAAGAACTGATAGGGAGGAGGGCATGTTCTAGAGGATTCGTTATGGTTAAGGAATTTGGTGATGTAGGCTCAAGGGGTTTCTCTTCTAAGGATAACAGTTGAAGTGATGATCCTTCTTCTTTTGCAGCGAGTGGTAGAAGGAGATGTTTGGGAAATAGATAAGTTGGATAACAGCCGCTCACAGTCTTGCAGGGATGTGGTATAAGAAGGCTCTTCTGTGAGAAGAGAACTTTGGGTGGTTGATTCCTTTATGGGTCCTGATGAAGGAGAAGGGGGAAAGGACTCCTGTGTCGGTGAAGAGGCTGGATTCAGAATTTCCTTGATGGAAGCCCTTGGTTGGGAGTTGAAAACCACATGGATATCATGCACCACTCTTCTCCTCAGCTAAGGTTTCTTGGTTTGTGTTACTGTTAGAGGAATGGTTTGGAAATGGGTTTGTTGAAGATTTTTAAATTTTGATTAGTAGGGGCATTAGGATTATCGAGGGTTATATCCCCTACATCAACCATTTCCTGCACTATGTTTTTCAACATCTTGCAGTTTTCATGGCTGTGTCCCTTCACGCGATGGAAGTTACAGAAGTCATTTTCTTTATACCAAGAAGGTATAGCGTGGGCAGAATCAAAACCCGAGAATGAGGTTTAATAGGAGGCAAGGTGATAGCTCCTGCTTTAAGCAATTTGTCCAAGATCACATCATAAGTTTCTCCCAAGGGAGTGTACTTGATGGGCTCAGCTTTATAATTATAGGTGGATTTCGGCTGGGTATAAGATGGTGCTTGATATTTGACCGTTACTGCATGTACAACTCCTTTTTATTTTGAAGAAGCCGATGCATGAGAGTTGGTGGTGTTGGGTTTGTTAGTGGAGTCATGGGTTTAGAAATTTGAGTTTTTGTTGTGTAACTTCAATTTCTCCTCCTCTAAGGCCTGAATCTCTAGTTTCCGAGCCATAGTAAAGGCCTCATCAAAGGTGAGGAAAGTTTGAGTTTGGAGGGTGGGAGAAATGTGTTTAGCGCAGGCCCGCGTAGAGAGTTCAATGAGCTTGGCCTGAGGTAAGGCATAAGTAAGCTGGTTGATGAGGCCCCGCCATCATCTAATGAAATCTGCGATAGATTTCGTCTTCAAATTGTCGGATGGCATAGAGATTGGTAATGGATACTTTTTTGGCAATATTGATGGAGAAATGATCTAAGAAAGATTGGGCTAACTGGTTAAAGGAGAAGATTGAGTGTTGGGCTAAAGGCACTGTACCACTCCAAGGCAGGTTCTGATAAAGACATGGGGAAGGTATGGAGTAGTAAGGCATCATCATGAGCAATTAGATAGTAAGCATGTCTAAATGATCACAAGTGTTGTTGAGGGTCCTCCTTACTATTAAAGCGAGTAAATTTCAGTAATTCCCATTGAGGAGGATATGGATGAAGGGGGACAAAAGAATGAATAGGCTCCTGAAAAACTTGCTCGTATGTCAGGGTGTTACGGCTTCTTGAAATAGAAGCCTTAAGATTTTGCATCTTGTCCATCATTTGTTTGATCAAATCATTGGTTGGGTTAGATGACGGTGTTTTCGTTGTAAACGGAGGAGGATGGGGCCAAGAGCCACTACTAGACAATGGTGGGGCTAAATGTTGATAAGGTATCAATGATAATGTGTTGGGGTGGCCAAATAAGGGTGTATTATATAAGATGTTGAGGCCACCGGATGCATTTGCGGAAATGGAAAGGTGGGCAGAGCCTGAGAGGGAAAGCTCATGTGGATAGGTGGTAGGGAACAAGTTATGAAAGAGGCAATTTTCGAGAGGGAGGAGGTAGGGGAAATGGATGGTAGTGATATGTGGGGCCCCAGATTAACCAAAGGAAAGCCAATTGGTGCAGTATGGACCATCAAATCCACTGAGCTGGGAGACGGGGCTAAGGATGAAGACAATGAGGCGGAGTTATTAGGTAGGGAAGGAGCTAAGTGAGTGGCTATACTGATAGGTATACCCAAGAGGAGCTGACCATCGGGTGTAGGGTCAGGGGTATGAGACAAATAATATTGTACATCGCCAAGATTAGCATAAATTTTTTTAACAAAATCTGGATCTCTGACAGAGATCTTGGGAAAAGACTTGTTGTCCGTAGGATTCCCCATAGGATGCGAAGGGGGTGACTCAGGAAAAGACACGAAACAAGCATGTGAAATCATGGCTGCGGCTTGTTTCCAGGTGATAACAACCAAGGACAAGAGGATATAGTAGGGAATTAGTCAATTAGGAACAAAAATAGAAACAAAACGTTGGAATTGGTAGGTTGTTGGTTTTTCAGGAATTGTGAAACACAGTAACCGATATCAGTCTGGTAACCGATGTCAGTTAGACGTTAGCCAGCATTGGTCGGGTAACTGATGTCAGTAAGAGAGGACTGGTGCTAGTCAGTGTGAAGGCAAAGAGAGAATGTAAGAGGCTGTTAGTTTGGGGATAAAAAGGCTTAACATACCCACCAAATTGTCTGAAGTGATCACTAAGACAGGGTATAACAGAGAAACAGAACTGAAAGAAAGAACAGAAAATAGGCAAGATGCACAAGCAAATCAAGAGACTAACCCTAGGATTAGTTTTAATCACTTTGGGCTTATGCCTTAGACACAAGATGATGTCAATCCTAAACAAAATACCTAAGGGAGAGGTCAAGTTTGTTTTGGCTTGTAAGGCTAGCTCAATCGGGTGGAGGAATACTGCAGAAAGGGGGGATGTTTAAGATGTTGTGTAGATTATGATGTGATTTGGTATGTGTTGTACAGTGAGAGTAAGATTAATTTCTCATCAATACCGTGGATATTACCCCCATGTGTATGACCTGTTACTTAATCTACGTTCACTAGAATTCAAAAAATAGTAGGCAAGAATGTGATGCACGTGTTTTAAACCCAAATCGAAAATGATATTCGATGAAGAAAAGAAAGAGAAGAGGTCAAGAAGATGAATTTCACTAATGCAAAGATGTAAAAGTAAGACAAGTTATTTTACTAAAATGACAAAATATTTTGTGAATATTTAGAAGAGAGAAACAACAACTACATGAAAACAAGCAAGAAAGAAAGAAACTCGAGAAGGGTCCCACCGGGCGTGCCAAAATGTTTTGCACAAAATTTAGTTCTAGAATAGAGTTACTTCTATCCTTTCATTCTCTTGAGAAACAGATAGGGGTTAGGGTTAGGAGGAATACCTCTTAAGTGTTGGGAAGGTGTGCGCGTACCGTAGAGAGATCAGACCGATTGTGAAGAGATCCTTTTTATCTAGGAAGGACTACCTGTAAATAAAAATGCAAGACCACCAGATTTTAGTTAGACAATAAGTGAGGGAACTGCCTTAGGCCCAGGAAATATTAGACTTCCTTTCAAAGGTGGTCAGTTCCCCTTTTAATACAAATTGATGCAAATGATAATAAAGAAGCTATTGCGAACTCATGATTTAGGTATCTCGTTACTAAAAGCAATAGAGATTAAACTACCAACAATAGAATGTCATGTTGTTTGTTTGGTCACTGGTTATTGATATGTTTCGATCAAGTTACAGGGATAGACCAGGATAGACATGAGATTGTTTTGAGGTGAATAGGTGAAAGGTTGGTTTTGGTATAAGTCACAGTGACCGATGCTGGTCACTGGATAAACGATCATGGTTACAAAACTGGTATTGGTAGGAAATAACTGATATCGGTAGGGGCAGTGATTTAGGGATTTTTAAATGGAGGTTGGTGTGAGGTGGTTATGAGGTTTGGATGGTTGGTAGATGGTTAAGGGGAGTAGTAGGGTGATAGAGAAGACTCAGAGAGTGAGAGAGCTGCCTTTAGGGTAATATAGAGATGGATGACCGAAGGTTAGGTGCAGGTTGTTTCTGGGTAGTAGATCCAGGAGTGAGCTTATAATCCTTATGAATTAAAAGTTCACAAAGTAGTGTCTAGAAGCATACAAGGTGATAAAAGAGACTACTTACTAGTTTCTAATGTGGATGTAGGTCCAAATAATACTGTGGTGAAGGCAAGGCCCAGTTGGGATGATCCAGCAATCGGAAGTGATCTGATGAAGCTATCCTCTGAATCTCCCAAGGTTTGGATGAGTGTGACAATGCTCTCGTTGCTCCAGTTCCAGTTTTGGGCTCGATGCTCCTCTTTGCAAACTCTTCTCTCCTTCTCACTTGTCTCTCTCTTGCAAATGAATCCAGATCCTTTGGTTTAGGTTGGGGAAGGTCATTTATAGGGAACCGATGGCGGTTATGTAACTGACGCTAGTCGAGTAGGGACTGATGTCGGTCAGGTCAAAGTTGAGTATTTGTAGTAAAATAGCCAACTTTCCCTCATTTTCTCCTAAGGGGTCAATTGTGGGCTTGGTCAAGTCATTATTAGGCTCATTTTGATGCGGGTGAGGGGTGATGAGTCATGGGTGTGGGTCTGGACCAATTCATAGGTCTTAATTAGGTTAGTTTATGGTTAGGGATAGGTCATAGTGAGGTGGCAAGGTGAGGTGGTAGGGTTGGAGATGTGGATTTATTAATTATAAGGTAATTAATAAATAATTAAGTGTGTAAGATTTTGGTGGTGAGGTATGGTTAGGTTGCAGGATGAGATATGGGGTATAGGGTGTCGTAAGACCCAAATTTGGTGTCTACACATGTAACACCATCACCATCATAACTCCAATCTGGCCCATAGATTCGAGAGCATGAACCTATGCTCTGATACCAAGTGTAACACCCACTAATTCAGACACACAATACTACATAGGAAAACACAGGATAATTTTTTTTTTGACTTGCTTGACACATAACACGACACAACATGTCATCACCAAGGTTACAACTAACTCTGGGAGCCACTTGCTACGAGGATGACCACAAGGGAAACACATAATCATTCACACTCAACAAGGACAATACACTTTTCTTTCTGACAGAACAACATAGAAGTCCAACCACATGACACTCTCACAGCTAGGGCAAACCACAATAAGAAATGATTGAAGGTTATTTATTTTGATAAAACACCCTTTAACTCTTGACTTATGTTTTTAGAGAGATTCAAGATATGATTCTCGCAAATTCATCTTACCAACTGAGTTATTTTCTTATACACTATAGAGTAGTTCACTTAAAGTCTTCTCCTTTATGACAATTATTTGTTTTATTTATTTATTTGAATATAAATTTTCGTTAAACTTTTATAAGGATTAACCAACCCATTTTATTTTACTTATAACACACCATTACAAAGTCTTAGAAAGTTTTAACTCAGCACTTTATTCTCAAGATCAAGGTTTTACAATACTCATGTCAATGTAAAGATTGAATATTACTTCTCACAAGGATAAGTTACTAGTCTAACAATAAAAAAGACAAGACAACTTCATCACGTAGTTTTTCAAATATTCCAAGGAAAGAGATATTTTAAACTCTTTTGCAAGCAATGTTACAAAATTTACAACACATTGAACATTTTTACAAGGAAATTCATAAATTGAACTGTTGAAACTTTTACACTCCTTTCTTTAATCTACTCACATAATCCATCTGCACAAATTTTAACTAGAGTCAGTTCGCTAGAACTGAGCATGATAAGATATAACCCTCACCTAATAATTTATGCCATCAAGCATTTACATAAATGAAAGGTTGCAATAATCCCTATCAAATAATTTCTAACATGTATTCAAATCTTAACTGCACATCTCATGATATAACGATTCATACCCATTATTGTACATTTCCCTAAAATCAACTTCATATGGACAAAATTCTAAGTGGCTAGATATACAACCTTAACCGTGAATTTAATCATAATTACATTACAGTAATAATAATAACAATCACTTAATATCTTCAATCTTCTTCTCATATATAAGTATCCAATAATATTATCTTTTTGTTAAATAGAAGCACCAACAACATAAAGCTTCTATTTAAAAAGAATACAAGTATCGGTCTTATATTACTCATCGATAATACCAAGTATCAAACCTTTATAGATAATCAATGATATGTAAGTATAATTATGATATTTATCTCACAATTTTAAGAATATAATTACGTTTACAAAGATTTCACCAATCAGCAATTTCATATATTATTTAGATATCCTTTTGGTTACTTATTACCATGTCTTATATATTTATTTTAGTAAAAGAGTCCAACTCATAGGAATGAGTTACAATCAACAATACTCTCATCTTTTGCTAATATGCCAAAGATACATTTGACTAGCTAAGATATGTAAGCGTGGTTCAAGCCACTATAAATACAAGTATCAACATTATCTCAACTCCTAATGAGATGCAAGTATCAATTTTTAGCTAACATAATAATCAGCGTGAATACCAGAAAATATGCCACTCATTAACCAAGTATTTAAATAACATATTTATCCTTACAGGTTACCTGATAACATAATATATCATGTTATATAATACAACCTCCACTTGCATATCTCAATTTATGGGTATTAATTATTGTTCTATATAATGAAGTTAAATAATTTCAGGTTGACTTCTGTCCTTACTGTCGTACATGGTATGTATAGTCCCATTATGGTAGTTGTCACCTTTACTTAAGGCTGTGTATGAATCCATTTTAGGGTAGTTCTCATAACTTCCCTACTCATCTGTTTTCCTACCAAAAAGCATTTCAACAAGCTTTGAAGTCAAAGTATAGGATAAATTTATAATTTCATATTTCAAGCATTGCCTGAATTCATATGCCTGAGGGCCATCACATGTCAATCAAAATTGAAGAATGTACACATTCATGAGATTTCGATGTATCCAATATTACTTTAACTGATTTGAAGATCCAAGTAGTGCCTCAAAATTAAGCCATATAATTATCCACACAAGATAACATCTTGAGTGCTTGCCGTATTCGAAAAGGTCATAAAAAAAAACCCATTAACACATGCTTCATGAGCGTTCTCATCTAAAATAAGCTCATAGTAAAAAAATAATAATAGAGGGCCTAGAGAGAGAGCTACTAGTCTGCTGCCTTACACAAGATTAGTATGCCAATTTGTATAAACTCTTACATGGCCACACAAATACGAGACTTCCCATACATGTGTTGTAGGTATGGCTTAGAATACTAAGTCGACCCCCAAATGGGTATGTACAAGTTCAACTCCGCTAACCAAGGAGCCTCCATGGGAACCCTTTTTTTTTATGACTGTCATAAAGCAAAAAAAAAAAAAAACTAATGATGCAACAAACATTGACACGCTAACCCATGTCGTCAATACTTGACTGAGAGCTATACAATTAAATCCCAAACCGTATAAACTCAACAGAATCATCCCAGACCTAACCATACCCAAAAACCCATAAGGCAGTATTATTTTTTTCTAATTGTATTAAATATTCAAATAAAAACAGGGCCACCAATAGGTTAGAAAATCCCAAGCACATATTTAAATACGAAATTCCATGATATTCCAACTTGCAGGCATAATAATATCACCAAAATAAATCTTATAGTTCACTTGCCCAATTTGATTTAGAAGGATATATATATATATATATATATATATATATATATATATATATATATATATATATATATATATATATATACCGTACTCAAGATTACCCAAAAGAAATGGTAATGCACTGTATAAATATATATACACAAAAACAAACAAAATGCCACAAAAAGTGCACACACATGCCCAGACTTCATAAAATAGAGGAAGCAATTTATATTCTAAAAATCATAAGGATATAACATGAATGAGTTATGATAGTTCAAGAAAATATGATTATAAGTCATTCAAAACCCACATCTACAGAATTCAAACAAAATTTGTAGAGATTGATTTACCCAAATGCTAAAGGGGATAAACCATTAAGAGAGAGGGTTAGGGCTTATCATGCCTTTAATGCACTTCCCAAGACAAGGACATGCTGAAATAGGGCCTGCAACAACAACCCAAGCCTAATTCCATTTTCTTCAAGCTTGTTGGGCACCCAAACATCAATCATCTCCACGTTGGCACAGGCAAGAGTTCACGGCCAGGGTAGGTGGTCTAAAATACTTTCCAACATCCTCCTAACGCATGTCTAAAGGGAATGTTAGAGTGAAACATGGACATCCATCCAGCACAATGGAAAATTGAATTTTTGTTTAGTATGGTGTGGAAGCACCCACGAGGAAACAAACTATTTGACAAACTGCCTCAAAGAGATGTGGTCTCACTGCATTTCCACGTAGCAAGGTAAGAAGGGAAGGGTCTCTAACAAGGAACCAACAGGTTTCAAAGCTGATCAGTTCACCTAACCCAACATTCACGCAGTCAAGAAAGAGGCAGATAAAATGTGCTAGCAAAAATAATTACCCATACGCCTAGCAAAAAGAGGAATAAATGGAAACCACGGTGAAGGAAAATCAGGATTTCCACATTTGGTATAGGAAAGGGGGGGGGACTACGCAGCCAAGCAAGAGGTTTAGAACTAACCACGTATCTCCAAAAAGTTTCCACGCCCCTCCTGTTGTCCACTCAAAATTTCCCGCTCTGATAAGAGTAAAATTTTCAAAATTTTGAGTTGAAGAGTTCTTCTCTGAAGTGCCTATGTCGTGAAGTTGAAAAAATCTGTGTTTTGGGTCTTTTTGTGTAATTTTCGGGCCTGTTGGAACTTTTTGTCCCATCTGTCCCAAGTACGAAAGTGTCTTTTGTTCTCCGATCGGCTGAAACCCCTGAATTTGTCCCATTTTCGGGCCTGTCGGAAGTTTTTGTCCCAAGTGCCCAAAAGCCAAAAATGCGAACTGTTCCATTTCAGCCGAATCATCCTTCCCGCATACTTCGCACTTTCCTGTCCCGAATGTCCCAAGTAAAAAGTGCGAGTCATTCCATTTTCGCCCGAACTGGCCGAACTGCGTACTCCAAAACTTTTCGTCCCGAATGTCCCAAGTTCGAACGGACCTGTTGTTCCATTTTCGGCCGATCCGCCCGATTTTGTCCTAACTGTCCTGAGTTCCAAATTGCTCTCTGTTCCATTTTCGGCCGGTTCGCCCGGACCGCGTCCTTCAAGCAATTTTGTCCCAACTGCCCCATTTGAAAAAGTGCGAACTTTCCCAACTTCGGCCGAGCCGGTCGAGTCGCGTACTTCAGAACTTTTTTTTCCCGAATGTCCCAAGTCCAAACGGGCCCACTGTTCCAATTTCAGCCGAAACACCCGAATCGCGTACTTCGCACATTTTCATCCCATTTGTCCCAAATACATTTGTGCATCTTCTCCCTGTTTCACCCAAACCGGCTGAGCTGCGTGTTTCACGCATTCGCGTCTCACCTGTCCCAAGCGTACCAAGTGTCATTCACACTTAGTTTTTCCCGCTCGACCCGAATATGCTGTTTTTCAAAATATGAATTTAAGTTGCGGCTCTGATGCTATCAATCCGAAGATCAAATTTCAAGGACAGCTGGCAGAAGGACGAAGCTCTCAAGACGCTGGTTGCATCAGTTTTCAAAGACACTCATTGTCATCCTAAAGATGAAACGTCAGTTCCATGTGGTAGAGACAGAGCTGAGACGTTAGAAAGATTCAAGCAGCGGTTTCTGTAGACAGTGGGTCCTTCTCAGAACTGGACACCTGTCTCCTTCTCCTTTCTTTTCTCTTCTTCCCTTTCTTTTCGTATTCTTTGTAATCAGTTAAGGTATTGTGATTAGCATTCCCTAACTATTCTTTAGTTGAAAGAAACGGTTACGAGGAGTAACTGATTTGTAATCTATATAATGGCCTTTCCACACCATTTTATGAGGAGGAAGAACTTGGATATTTGCTGAAAGTGTAAATAGATCTTAAAGAAATCAATACAAAAGGGCTTTCCGTTCTTTGTCTATCCGATTCTTGTTGTCTCTGTGTTTTCCTTTAATATTGTGAAGATCATTTTGTTCCTAACTCGTTTAGTCTCTCTGATTACATACTGTCCAGTTTTGCAAGTACAATGATCTTGTACAACCAAGAAGGAACTTTGTGTCCTTGATTAACAAATCTGAAGAAGGTTATTTACGGAACTTTGTGTCTTTAAATTTAATCCCATTCAGCTAATGCAAATGATCTTGTCTTAAATCCTTTGAAGCTTCGCATACACGAAGAATTATTCTGCTATCTATAATTCTGAATGTTGCTATTCTGCTCATCTTCTTATTCCCCTTCCTCAGTCCTGGGGTAACTGATGATCCTTGTGGAAAACACTTTCGTAATATCCAAGTTTGACCATAAAATAATGTTCTGTGTATTTGTAAATAAGTTCGTTTCAGAATAAGGGAACCTCTCCCATTAAAGAGGAGGGAATTTTTGTCCCCTGACTGTTGCTCTTCTAAAAAGTCCTATTTGAAAACCAACAGTTTTTGGCGACTCCGCTGGGGAGGAAATTTGCATTCCAGCTCCGCTGGGGAAAATCGCATTCCAGTACTACAATTTTTCGATCATCCTTTGATCTGGCGACTCCACGTTTCACTCGAGGGAGAAGGGCCCTTGGTATCGAAGATTCTCAGTTTCACGCTTTTGGACCAACAGGGTTTTCCTTTCCCTTCCAATAGAAGAACTCGTTCGACGAGCACTCCACCTGTCCAAGATAGAAGTCCTGCGGGTGGTATTCGTTCAGAGCCTTTTAATGAAATTATTTCCAAATCAATGATCAATTGACTCAGTACTGCTACATCTCCTGGAAATTGTAAGTGGCGGAAAATTTTAATCCAACTTAATAAACACCTTCAGTGTGATGAAAACTATTAGGTTGGTACTATGAAAAATGTAAGGTATTGTGTGATCTAGAACTATATCCACTATTGAACCATGATCAAGTGTTATCTCCTTTCAATTATTTCACATCCCATACCTAAAAGGTGTGAGTTCTTCACTATTGGGTGGGGTTATAAATAATATGATGAGGATTTTTCCTTTTTATAGGTAATGTTTAACTAGTAAAACATAACTTTTAAATATTTGTATAATGAACTTATTAATTCAGGATTCAATCATGTAGATCACCTTTTGGTATATTATATTGGTATCTCTATAAGTCAAACTTAATGTGTTATTTTTGAAGGTATAAATTTATTCCACCCATCTTTAATGAATAGTAAGTAAATTGTTTTATTAACACTATTTATACTATATAAATAAAACAAAGTAATAACATATTATTTCTAGTGAAGGTGGTAAGGGAAGTGCTCCATAATAGTTAATATTTCATAAACTTATTGATGCATTTGTTGTAAATGTTTTGTATATTTTCCATGAGTTACACTCTTCAAGATTGTATAGCCTAACACAACCTATGCAATTTGGGGGCATCTCCCTGGCTAAGGGGTTTGGGAGGCTATCCCCTAAGAAACTTTTTGGATTCCCCTTTATAGAATATTGGGATCATATAAGTGATATAACCTACGTTATTATGGGTGGTCAGAGGTTTTTAGGGAACCATTGTGTGTTGTATTTGTTGGTATAGGTATATATTTTACTTTTATTTATTTATTACTCGTGACTCATTTTTATTAGATGTACTTTTTTTCATAGGATTTACTTGACTTGTCATACACTATCATACATGTCATAGTTTTTTCATAATGTTTCATGGGAGCTACATTTTGACTAGATATTTTGGGAATGTATCTCCCCTTCCTATCCTTGGACTCTTGACCACTATTCTCTTGGAGGATTTACTCATTACTCTTCAATTTGTACATAACACATTTGAGCTATTGAGTTGTTTCATGTTTAAGAACCATTCTTATGTTTTGTGAGATTATTTTCATATTGCATATACTTGTTACTGATTTAAATATTCATGCAACAACATGTGCATTCGTTGTTATCCAAATATTCTCATGAGATCTATGATATGGTATTAGATTCATTCTAGTAAAACATTTTCCCCTTTTTTTAAGTTTTAGTTTTGATGCAAGAGCATCACTCCTAATCTTTATATAGAGTGATCAAATCCAATTTTTTCTTTACTAGTATGTTTATAGGTTTTAGAGGTATTCTAGATTTATTTAGGTATGTTGAGTTTGAGTAAGACCTTTAAGGATTCAAATTATATCATTTCCCTCCTAAATTCCATTTGAAGAATTGAGGGGAATGTTTTCTTGTATTGGAGTTTAAATGTGATCTTTGAGAAATAAATCATGTTAAAAGGTTATGTGAAGGCTTATTGAGCTCTAGAAGTCTTACTTAGGTCATGATGGTGAACTAATACTTAGGCCCTAGAGAATTGGTCTAAATTAGTGCTTCTAATGATGTAACATAGGACAAATATGTCATTTGTAAGGTTCAAAAAGACCAAGAAATCAGTTAAAAGTAAGCTAAAGGGGCAGTTTAACAAAAAAAATAAAATGTTTTCATACCATCATTTGGATGGTAATTTAATGAAACAGAGCTCTAAGAGGGTTTAGAATGTGAATATTTTTGTATACATAGCTTATGGTAGTATTTTCATGGTTTTATGCATGGTGATGTTCAAGAAACCTTTGCATGTCAAGTAAATGATATATTTCATTCGTAATAATTTTTACACTAAGTGATTGCATTGATATTAGTGACGTTTCATTATTTGTGTGTAGATAGAAAATTGTTTGTATTGTTTAAGCCTTTGTTGGACAAAGAAGAGACCATTAATGTCAAGGTATAAAAATTGATGAGAAAGAGACTTGTGTATAGATGGATGAATCTTTTCAATAGAGTTTAGTGAAATTACAAAAGTTTTATTTCATGCCAACAATGATCTACAAAGTGAGGAGAGAGTCAATTTCCTTATGCAAGCTATATCATTATACAGAAATATATTCTATAGTGGTTTCATACCATTCTATTGAGTTTGAGCCTTATTGAACACTATTCGTAAGGAGAAACTGTGAAGAAGGATATTTTAGTCTTGTGAGAGGAGTACAAAATTTTTAAAGTAATACTCTTCTTATAATAAAATAACACTTATCGAGTCTGTGTAAAACCCTCATTAGGATTTAGTAGAAATTTGTTGTTTCTTAGTTTATACAGTGAGTCACTACCTCAAAATTGAAAGATAGTGTTGGGTAATTCCAAAAAACTTGAGTCTTGAGGGGCTTCCAATAATAAGATAAATGTGACAGTCTAAAGTTTTACCTATAGGTGCACGTTTTAAATGAATGATCAAGGGTATTGAGAAATTTGGAGGCTTTAAATATTGAATTGGGTTGATAAACTTCGAACAAACAACCTTAAGCCTCTTCTCTTACAAATTTCATAGGATGGAGATCTTGACTCATCTACATGCTTCTATTGCTCATAACAGTGTTAGAGGAAGACAGATAAGAGACTAAAGGAGAGACAAATGGTTTAGGAGTTAGAACACTTCAACAAAGAACTAAGCTCTAAGATTTCTATTCGAAGTCAAAAGAGGTGTAATATAGGTGTATCACAAGAAAAATTGTAAACATTCCTTTAATTTTCCATTGGTTGATAAATAAAATCACCTACAACCATATTTGAAATCTCTAGAGACCTAATTATAACTGGGAGAGTGATTTTGAGTTGATTTTTTTGAAAAAGGACTTGTTGAAACTTAGGTAATGAGCCTAATGGGTATCTTGAAAGGTGGGTGATTTATGAATTAAAGCATTAAAACAAAATTTATACTAAAAAACTACTTTAACAGGGCTAGTAAGGAGGAGTATGTCTAGAAGGGAGGTAAAGAAGGAAGAGGTAGTTGCCTAGGAAGTTGAACCAAAAGTAGGAGGAAAAAGGGTGTTCGTAAGATTATATAATTTATTTTGGGTGTTTGTGGATTTCTCTAACCTTAAATGTAGTAGTGGAAAGTTTTTCAAGAAGCTTAGAAAGGAAAGTTTTCAAATAGGTAAGTTATTTGATCCTTTTGACTTATTAGACTCAATTTATTGGTTGGAAAAACATTTAATAGTAGGAATAAACATGTTATAATCATTGGTTGGGTGTATCAATACCAAAATAAATAATTTTCATGTTGCAAGGAGCTTGTGAGCTTGAGTTAGAAGCTAGTTTTGAAGACCCAAATGACATAGTTTGTATTTTGAATCAATTCTAACAAAGCGAGTGGTTTGAGTGTGTTAAAATCTGCATCATTGGGTATCAAATCATGAAATAGGTTCTTTAAAAGGAAAATATATCATTTTGAGAAGTGATATTAAGAAGAAGATAGGATGGTGCAACAGAAAAGAGAAAGTCATCTTGGTAAGTAAAAATGCAAAGGATGATAGAATTTTTGTTGAGAAGATTGGAAGGTATGGAAGTGACTTAAAAAAATATGAGGATAGAGATTAGTTATATGTATATAAATTGGATAAGAAACATAGTGAAATTTGCATGTAAATTCTACAAGTGTCATAGGTATGCAAGACATAAGGATTATGAGTGCAAAGAGGTGAATTCAAGAGGGAAAGAGATGGACAGAGCTACTGATCATAATCATGAAGACAGAAAGGTAAGTCACTTTGTGTATAATATTTCTTTTGAAACCAAGTATAGTGATGAATGATATAACTCAAAGGACATGCTTGTTCAAAATTGTATGTAAAGCAAAGGGAAAATTTTGTAATGTGGTTAATGATAGTGGAAGTATAGAAAATATCGTTTCGTTGAAGATGGTAAAAAATATAGGACTGAAAACTACTATGCACCCTTCCCCATATCATTTATCATGGATGAAAAAGGGACATCATATCTTTGTTAGCAAACAATGTCAAGTAAAGTTTCAGATTGGAAGGTATAAACACAATTTTCTATGTGATTTAGTTCCTATGGATGTTTTTTAATGTTTTGTTAGGTATAGCATGGAAGTATGATATGAATTAATTCCATAATGGCAAGAAGAACACTTATACTATTTTAGAAAATGGATTTAGAGAAACACTTTTACCTATCAAAGGTGAGCAAGATGCACAAAAAGGGTTACTGATGATGATGGCAGCCAAGAAGTTCTTAACAAAGACTAAAGAAGCATGTTAAAAGATATAATGCATGGTTGTTAAGCCTCAGAATTCATATTTGAGAAATGGTTTTGATGATGATGAATTTCAGTTGTGTAGAGAGATTGAAATGCTTTCAAGACAAGGGGGAGGTGAAAAATGAAGATGAAGAATAGTAACAAGAAAGAGAGAATAGAAAGAGAAGAGAAGCACATGCTATAGTACTTGTAGACCAATAGAGTGGTCTAGTGAGAAGGAAATCATATGGTGAATTTGATAAAGGTAACAAGAAAGGGAGGATAGAGGATATAAGCAAGAAAATGTTGTGTGAAGAAGTGAGTAGAGAAAAGGAAAAAAAGGTATGAAGAAGGAAGATGAGGCATGCAAGCCTCTTTTATTTGACTATAACAATGTTTTAAACTTGATTTTGTAGGTTGTTGTCATGCAAGTCTATAACAATAAAATTTCCAATTTTCAAGGATGACAATGGACCACAATGTCAAAAAATTTCAAGTCCATACCTTCCCAAGATACCCCCAGGTCAGTCTATCCCAATCACCAGTACTATCCTATTATTCAAACGATCCCCAAGTGCTCATCATCATTACCCATAGGTGATTTAGGAAATTAAGATCGCTCCCCCCTCGGTGATTTAGGATCTTTTAAAACATTCAAGCATTCAAGTAGTTTTAGAAACGACTATCATCAGCCTTCTTAGAACTAGTACACCACCCTCGTAGCATATCAGAGGAACAAAAATCATTTTGGAGGAGTATTCAAGTACTAGGAACATCAGGGAGATTATTTTTAAAGATTCAGGGAATATTTGGATGTTTTGGAAAAAATTCAATGAAAGCGCATTTTTTGGGCCCGAAGGAGCATGCACCGTGAAAGAGGACCTAAGCTTCAAAGAAATATTCTAAGAGCCCCATGAGGAATTTTAAATCCAAAAAAATTACCTGTGGAAAAAAATTCCATTCCCTATATGGTGGAAAAGATGGTAGATCTTGAAACATCATACACTTTTCGAGGCAAATCATTCTTCTCGCACACAACTGGCGGGGTCCCGAGAAAGAAGGGGGTAATTTTGATGTTTTTAGGTCATATATGGACTTTTAAAACATCACTATTGAACACATGGGGTTGTTTCCAAGAGAAATCATATACAATTTCACCCAAAAATTCATTCGGGAGCTCGAGATATCGCCTTCGCAAGTTGGTTCCAAGGTGTACTCTCTCATACTCAATCAAATTTTTAATGGGACACGTGGCATATTGTAGTTAATGAGAATTTTCATGTCCCCTTTGTCTCTTTTCCAAAGGTAAAAAATGGAACATAAAAATGCACCCAACCCTTTTTAGTCCCCAGGTCACTAATATGACCATGTACTTACCTATTAAGCCCTATTAACCAATTTTACAATGTCTTTACGTACCACTACATGTCCTCCACATGTCATCACCACAATGAAGATGAATTTCATGTGCCCTTTTTCAATTTTACAAATAAATGAAAGGTACACAAAAAATTTCCCTCTCCCCTTATTTCCACGGAGTTTTTTCATATGACCCACTCTTAGCCCCTGTGAGGAGAAGGCAATCAAAATAAGTACTTGATTTTCGTCAGATGATAACAGGAGCTCTATAAGGAGTTAGGATGAAAATAAATACTTGTCTAAAATATGATAAGATCCTATACATGATGGAATATTCATATTTTTCATAACACCCTATGTGCTTCCTAGGTGAGTTCATTTGTAACGGGCAAACTCGGTGATTCCAAGGAAGGATGTCATTCTAGAAGAGTTTTAAGAAGAATCAGAAGATTAGACCCATTTCTACCATTTTCCCATGGCCAGATCAAGATAAAAAAATAAAAAAACATGGATTTTTGAAGGATCCAGGCTTTTTCTTCACCAGAATGACTTTGTAACCCACAAAGTGAAGAATCTTCTTAACTTGAAGAACGATGCACAAATAGACATGGGATTTTTTTTTATCATCCATATTTTCATAATCCATTAGAGATAAATCAGAATATTTTTCAAAAAAACCCCATATTGTTTGTAGTGAAGAAAACCCCAGTTGCCCATGGCAAAAAAAATGAAATTTAAAATCTCCCAAACCGACGATCAGGTGAAGCTAAAATTTTAGAGGAGTGATATTGGGAAAAAACACATATCATAAAATTTTGTTTCATCAAAAAACCAAGAACTGAGACCCACTTTCCAAAAAAATTAAGCCTTCCTACACGGGGATAGGCTATTTTTTGAAATTTTATACCAGAAGTAGTGGGGATGAAGACAGTCTACAGAGAGGACATGTAGAAGGTCAGGGAATTATTCCAGTACTAGAAATAGTGAAATTTATCATTTACTAAAAAAATTAAGTCTCCCATATGGTTTCCTACTATTTTTAGTAAGTCACCTCAGGAGAGAAATCTAGGAGAAGACAGTGTACATAGGGGTAGCGATAAAAAGAAAATCTCATTGGTGTGGTCATTTTGGTTAAAAATCATAACTTACTAAAAATAGTAAGTTGTCCTGTAGGCACTTACTGTTAATTGTAACTCATTCCAGAAGTAGATTTCAAAGGAGGATTTCATAGAGTGGTAACCAATCAATTCAACATCATTAGCTGGGGACCAGTGAGGTAGAATCTTGACACTTACCGAAAATAGTTTTCCTTTACAAATATAGTAAGTGTCAAGGACTTGTTAAATTCAAGTTCAAAGGGATGAAAACCAGTGCATGCCTTCTCATCAGAATATGTTGAGGAGTAGGTGACAATAAGGCCTCTTACAAAATATATCAATAGTGTCTTTCGACACTCATTTCATGGCTTAACGTTTGTATATGTATAATGTGCGAGGTTGAGTCTGCAATCACTATAATGAGACTATTCATGTTTTCATTCCATCGAGTCATCTGAAAGGATCAAAGGAATTCATCGGAGGTGGATTCTTCATCATCTCTTTATTGGGGGTGCACTTTTTCATAAGTCCTTAATGAAATTAAAAAATCAACTTTATGTTTATAATGTAAAAGTCACCTTTATGTTATAAAAAGGGGCTTAGTATTTTCCTAGGAATTTCAAAAAAATTAAGTTGCAAGAGGACATATGAAAGGTCATTGGGGGTAAATGAAGAGTAATCTCTCTTCTTATAAAATAAAAATACCTCCCATTATCAAAGGCTTTTTTTTTTGTGAATTTGTGAATTCATGAGAGAGCTTTTGCCTACTTGTAGAAGAACAAGGAGTTAGCCAATTTTCTTATATTTTCTCCTCATTACTTTTCCTCCATGCTCCTACTATGTATAACTCTAATAGAAATGCTAATGAAGGAAGAAATTTTTATTTTCCAAGGCATATGAATTTGTGCATTTTTGTATGCATGGTTTCCTCTAGCTGGTAGCATTGAAATTTTTGGTTGTTTCCTCTCTTAAATGCATGTGTTGAATTTTCTAACTAGTGTGTGCAAGAATATGAGTTTTTTACCTGCAACATTAGTTCTCCTACCTATTATTCTCACTCCCTTCCCAGCTCTCAAGATAAATTCATCTCTAGTATGAAATTTCTAGCTTTTCCACAAGGTTAGTGGAGTGCCCATATTGCATCCCCAATCGCAAGGAAACCAGAAAAAATTCAACTTTTCACGCGTATGTAAACACAGAAGTTTTGTAGGAATCAGATAGAAGAGAAGAATGTGGAGTGAAATAATCATCACACATTATTTTATTATGAAGAATCACGTACATTATATAGGAGAAGCAATAAACAATATTCCCCTAAACTGAAGGAGGAAGATATCGATGTATGTGAGAGAATAACGGAATACAACAAGGAAGAGAGAATAAAAGGGATAACAGAAAACAAACACACCTAAAATATAAAATATGCTACGTATAATAACATTCCCCCCTTATTACATTATTCTTGCAAATGTGACCCCTGAAAAGTTCAAATTTTACATTTCCAAGAGATTTTGTGAGAATGTCGGCAAGTTGTGCTTCTGTAGGATAGTACTGGAGCTGAATTTGATGGTTCAATACATGCTCTAGAATGAAATGGCAATCAATCTCAGTATGCTTTGTTCGTTCATGAAAAATAGGATTTTAGATGAGCTTCAACACACTTTGATTGTCGCAATAGAGAATAGGTGAATGTTCTTCAGGAATTCCTATATCATCTAAAATATGACGTAACCATATCACCTGGCACACAACTCCTCGTGTGGCACAATATTCTGCCTCTGTGGATGAGATAGAAACAAGATTATGCTTCCTGCTTATCCACAAGATAGGTCCATATCCGAGATGAAATATGTATCGTGTAGTTGACTTCCTTTCATCAACAGATCCGATGTGGTTTGAGTCGACGTATCCCTGTAAGAAGAATTGATCATTATTCTTATATTCCAAACCATAATCAAATGTTCCTCGGACATATCTCAATACATGCTTTGTTGTTGTCCAATGACATTGCTTTGGATCTTGCATGAACCTAGAAAGATAGCTGACGGAAAAGCATAGATCCGGTCTAGTATATGTCAAGTAGATGAGCCCTCCAATAAGTTGCATGTAGAGTGTAGCATCTACTTGAGGTGAGTCCTGGAATCTAGAAAGTTGCAAGCCTTTTTCCATGGGAGTGGATATAGGTTTACAATCAGACATTTTCTACTTTTCCCGGAGTGTATGGGCATACTTTATCTAGGAGAAAAATATGTGATGCTCCTTTTGACATATTTCCAAGCCAATACAGTAATGTAGTAGCCCCAAATATGTCATGTCGAAGGTTCTTTTAAGGTTATTCTTCACAATATCAACCTGATCTTCTGAACTTCCAGTGATCACAAGATCATATACATATACAACAAGAAGGACAATTTCTTTACCTACCCTATTTATATACAAATTGGAATATTTGGGGGCTACGAGTGAATCCATGCTACAAAAGTTGATTGTCAATCTTGATATACCATGCCCTTGGAGCTTGTTTCAGTCCATACAGTAATTTGATGAGATGACATACCATTTTAGGATGCTCTTCATCAACAAATCCTTCAGGTTGGGTCATGTATACTTCTTCTTTCAGATCACCATTTAGGAAAGCACTCTTGACGTTAATATGCTAAAATTTCCATCCTTTCTGTGCTATCAGTGCACAAACAACTCTGATGGCCTTGATCTTTGCAGTGGGTGCAAAGGTTTCTTCATGAATATTCGATGCCCTCTTTCTAAGCATATAATTTTGCTACAATATGTGCTTTATATTTGTCGATGGATTCATCTACCTTATATTTATTTTTGAAAACCCATTTGTAGCCTATGGGTTTCTTACCTGTAGGCAGATCAACAAGTTCCCATGTCTGATTTTTCTTGAGTGATTCAATTTCTGTATCCATGGCTTCCTTCCACTGAGCTTGACTGAGTGCTTCACGAACATTATCAGGCTCAAAGCTATCAATCAATGAACTCATGAGTGTAAATTTTACCTCATTTCTCGTTTGACTCCTTATTTTGACTCCAAATGATGTATCTAGGATTTGTTGCAAATGTGAGTCCTTGATAGTGCTTTGTACCCACTTCGGATGAGAACTTGGCTGCTTTTGAGAATAACTATGTTGTTTCCATGTGGATTGATGTGGAGTCACATTCTCTAGTTCTCCAAGGTCAACAAATAGCTCTCCTGGCAGCATTTCTTTTCTCCAAGTAGTCTCCTTTGGCTCATCATCTGATTCGGAGACTAGTCAGTGAGAGGTGGTTGGAAGTGGATCTTCTCTCGATACTATTGAGTCAAAGGATGACTCATCACAAACCACATCACGAATCTCGTATATTTTATTTTTCTCTAGAATCCATGAGATGATACACCTTTGAGGTAGTGTTGTAGCCAAGTAGGATGTACGAGAGTGTCTTTGGCTCAATCTTCTTTCTCTTTTGAGCTGGGACATGCATGTATGCTATGCAACCAAATACTCGCAAATGAGAAATTGATGGATTTCTACCACTCCATACCTCTTCTGGTGTTTTATTTTGTAGAATCTTTGTAGGTGCCCTGTTGAGAAGATATACAGTTGTTTGTACTGCTTCAGCCCAATAGCGTTCCTCTAGCTTTGTTGTTGTCAGCATTTAGTGAGCCATCTCCATCACTCTATGATTATGACGGTCAACAATTTTGTTTTACTGGGGTGTTTAGGGAGCAGTCAGGTTCTACTTAACGCCTTTTTGGTTTAGGAAGGCCAAGAACTTATTTGATGTGAATTCCCCCCCTCGATTTGAGTGAAGTAGAAGAAGTGGTTTTCCAGTCTCTTTCACAACATGATGATAGAAATTTCAGAAATGTTGAAGAGCCTCACTTTTCTTCTTTAGGAAATATACCCACATCTTACGAGAGTGGTCATCCATGAATAGTTGGAAGTACTTGTATCCTGAAAAAGAAGCAGGAAATGGGCCGTTTAGATCAGTATGAACTACCTCTAGACTCTTCTTGGCATGGAAGTTGCTCAGCTGAAAAAAATCTCTATGTTGTTTTCCTGCAAGACATCCAGGATAAATAGGCAAGGAACTGGACAATTTGGGTAGTCTATGGACCATTGCTTTTGAACTCATCTAGTGAAATGAACTAACCGACAAGTGTCCATATTATAAATGCCATAGGGCAGTTGATTTTATTGTAGAAGTAGCTAAAGATACTACAGAAGATGAAACAATATCTAAAGCAAATAACTTATCTTTTACAAATGCTCTAGCAAGAACCGTACATTGTCTCAATATTAAGCATGATTTAGTGCCATTTTGAACAACAAATTCTACCTTAAGGTGATGATTCAACAACTGAGTAACTGACAAGAGGTTGCTAGTCAAGCCAGGAACATATAGTACCTTTTTAAGTGTAACTTTTCAAGGTCCCAGAGGAATGGTGACATTTCCTATTCCTTCTACAATGTAATCTTTGTCATCTACTATCCAAACTTGATCTCCAATTGGTTGTTCGTGTAGTGAATAAAACAACTTTCTTTTCACCTGACATATGCTTTCTTGCACCAGAGTCTATCAACCAGACTTTCTTTGTGGGATGAGAAATTTGAGAGATGAGTACAAGGTTTTTACCACAATGGGCTCCTTCTCATGTCTCCTCATCAGATTCATCATCTTATTAGGCTGCGAGATGTCCCTTCTGCTTTCTCCAGCAGGGACGTCATTTGGACTTTTAAAAATCTTTGCACCCTAATGTGCTTGTTTGACTTGAAGACCCTTTTTCAAGCTATTGTACTAATAGTGATCAGTGTCGTGAGTGTTGGTTCTACAAATGTGACTCCACCTCTTTGACTTTTGATCTTTTTGTTGTTTTTTTGGTTACACTTGATTTGTCTTCTCTGGGGGACCCTTCTGATTCTTCTGGCCATGATATGGCTTTGATGACAGGGCTATATCCTGAGACTCCTCTTGGGATGAATTGATGGCCTCTTCCTGTTGCAACAAATTCACAAGTTCTTTGAATTCCACTATTTTTTTAGAGACATTCAATGTCGTAACGAACACTCGGAATTGAGAATGGAGTTCTCTTAAGGTGATCAGCACGAGAAGTTTTTTGTCCACCGTTTCACCAAGTGCTAATAACTCCGATTGCAGCTCAGCCACACGATGTAATAACTCCTCAAATTTTTCATCTGAACCTATAGAGAGGGTGTGCATCTTTGACTGAAGATGGAGGATCTTCATCTGATTTTTGGCTTTATAAATTGTTGCCTTCTTTTCCCAGGTCTCCTTTGGTTTCTCTGCATTCTGAACATGCATTTGCACATCATCACTAATACTAAGCATTATCAACATCAAGACTTTTGCACTAGCCATCTCATACTTTACTAATTCATCAGGAGGAGTGGGAACGGGCACCAATCTGGTCATGATGCCCCATAATCCTTCAAACTGAAGGATTGTCTGCATCTTGGTTTTCCAAGCTGTAAAATTAGGACCTTTGAGAAATTGAGCATCAGAGAGGAGCAACTTTGGAGTAGACATCTCTCTCTTCTTATTTTTTATAAAAATAATAAATAAATAAAAACTTATTTATTTATTTATTTCAAGAGATATTACAATTTTTTAAACTCACTGATGTGAAGTACGAACTTTAATATGCTCTCGATACTCGCGTGCTGAGAGATGATGACACTTGGTGGGGCATCCTTCTTCATCTTCACAATCAGCATCATACCCAGCTTCTAATTCTTCATGTATTCACTTTGCTTGGCAGCTGACGTCGAAAAGGAAATAGTCAAGAAGTCCTTGTTGAACTAACTCATTCAAGACAAGATTTCCGGTGTTCCGAAGCTTGTTCAGCAAAGAAAAGTAAAACCCATAACTCTCAGGAGCTTCTTCATGATGTTCTATGGTTGGCGAGTCGATGTTCCATCTTTCAGCAGTGGCGACTGTGTTATTCACTCTCTCAATCGAGTTGTCTACACTCGACATTCAGCGAAGTGTTGAAGGATCTACTTCACGTCCTTCGATGTCTCCAGGTAACTGATGGGACCCTTTTTGTTTAAATTATTAATCAAGCTTGTGATTCTAGGTATCCATTTTAATGTTGAGTGTCAGTATTCCATGAAGCATGCACTCAATCACACAGAGCACTACACACAGAATGTTCACGCAGAAGAATTCCATGCAAAGGACCTTCAGGCACAACACTCCAGGAAGAATACTTGATCTTATCTCTCCATGCACATCTGTTCATGCAGGTCTTTGGCAATATCCACGTAGAAGAATATCTCCACACAGGTATAATTCCTCTCAGTTGTTTTCTTCTACACGCAGGTTTGCTGCAAAATTAAAAAATGTACAGAAAATACAAAAGAGAGGTCCCATGTCTATTTTCCTCCACACAATTTCATGTTCCAACTCCTTGAACTTCCACGCAGCAATTTTCCATCTCTGTTTTATTTTCATGCAACCTCTCCATGCATTGTTTTGAAGACTTCAGTCTCCATGCAATTTGAAGGAGTGTTTTTCCACTTTTTTGTATGTGAGGGAGATAATTGAATATTCACGCAGCTTTTACACAAGTGCACTACAAGGCTCCATGCAGGTCTCTATAATGACATAATACAAATTCTCCTTCCACACAGGTGTTCTTCTCTGTTCCTCCATGCAGCAACAAGATACACACCAAACTATGCAAGTTTTCATGGAATTACATGCAGGCCACTCCTCTACAATTCTTCTATACACAAGAAAGAGAATTGTCTACTCTGCTACCAAAATTTAGGAAGCAAATAGAAGAGAATAATGTGGAGTGAAAATACTCTACACACATTATTTTATTATGAAGAAACATGTACATTATATAGGAGAAGCAATAAACAATATTCCCCTAAACTGAAGGAGGAAGATATGGATGGAGGTGAGAGAATAATGGTACAACAAGGAAGAGAGAATAAATGGATAATAGAAAACAAACACACCTAAAATAGAAAATATGCTACGTATGCTAACAAGTTTGAGCCTTATTGAACACTAATCAAAAATTCAGAATGTGCAAAAGGAAAGAAGCATTTAAGCATTGAGAATAAGGGAAACAACTATGAAAGGTATGCTAAAACAATCCTAAAAGACAAAGATCTATAATTTCTAGTAGAAAATCAAGATAAATCAATTGAGAAAGACAAGCAAGGCATGAAAAGGATGGTTAAGAAGAGCGATGAATATCAGTTCTATCATTATAATATATTATTGAGTGATGAATACACAAGTACAATGGTTGAGATGAAAGAAGACAAGTCAAAGGAAGGTGATCCTTATCAACAAGATATAGTATTTCATGAATTTACAAGGAAAGTTATTCAAAAAGGACAACAGGAAGATGAGAATATCATTTTAACTTCCATGAAGGATAGAGAAGCAACATAAGTACACCAAAATCAACCATACATACTCAAGTATCAAGTGGAATATGGAGCATATAATTCCAGAAGCACAATCTTGATCAAGAATTTGATCATTTCAAAGGAGAAACAGTTGAAGGAAGACAAAGGATAGAGAAAGGGCGGTATATAGTCAAGGCACATTTCTAGAGGATCATCTACAATTGGAAGTAGTGAAAGAAGAAGAAGAATACAGAGAGCTAACACAAGTATGGGGAAGATTCTATTTTCCCCTTAGGAGTATGATGCAGGAACATCACTCCTAGTCTATATATAGGGTGATCACATCCAATTTTGGATTTCCTAGTATGTTGATAGGTTTTATAGGTGTTTTAGAGCTATCTAGGTATGTTGAGTTTGAATAAGACCTTTAAGGATTCAAATTATGTCATTTCCCTCCTAAATGTTGTTTGAAGCATTGAGGGGAATTTTTTCTTGTATTGGATTTTACATGTGATCTTGTATCAACAAATCATGTTAAAAGGTTAGGTTAAGCCATATTGTTGCTCTAGTACTGGGGTCATGATGGTGAAGTAGTACTTAGGTCCTAGAAAAGTAGTCTAAATTAGTTCTTCTAATGATGTAACAAAGGAAAAATATGTCATGTGTAAGGTTCAAAAAGACCAAGAATCAGTTTTAATCTAGCTAAATAGGACTATTTAAATTTTTTTTACTATTTTCATATCGTCATCTGGATGTTCATTCAATGGAAGCGAGCTCCAAGAGGGTTTTGAATTGGAAATTTTTTGTATACAGAGTTTGTGGTAGTATTTTCATGGTTTTGAACATGGTGATGTTAAAAAAACATATGCATGTCAATTAAATGAGATATTTTAGTGGTAAGATGTTTTACATTGAGTGATTTCATTGATATTAGTGAGTTTTTATGATTTGTGTGTAGATACAAGATTGTTCGCATTGCTTAATCATGTGTTGGACAGAGAGGATACCATTAAGGTCAAGGTATAAAAATTAAGGAGAAAGAGACTCCTGTATAGATGGATGAATCTTCTCAACCGATTTCAGTGAAGACCCAAAAGTGCATTTCATGTCAATAGTGATCTAAAAAGTGAGGATAAAGTCACTTTCTTTATGCAAACTATATCAGGGAAGAGAACTCTATTCTAGAGAGGTTTGATACCATTCTCTCGAGTTTGATCCTTATTGAACACTAATGGTAAGGAGAAAATATGAAGAAGGCTATGTCAGGCTTGTGAGACGAGTCCCAAACTTTGAAAGTAAGTAATACTCTTCTTATAATAAAATAACACGTATCGGGTCTATATTAAACACTCTTTAGGGTTTAGTACAAATTCATTGATTCTTGGTTTATACAGTGAGTCACTAACATAAAAAAATGGAAGACAATGTTGGGGTAGTACTCTAAGGGTGATTCCAAAAAAATGAGTCTTGAAGGGCTTCCAATAATAAGATAAATGTGAAAATCTAAAGGTTGACATGTAGGTACATGTTTTGAATGCATGAGCAAGATTATTGTGAAATTTGGAGGCTTACAAGATTGAATTTGGTTGATAAACCTTGTAAAAATAATCTTAAGGACCTCTTCTTACTAATTTCATATGATAGAGAGCTTGACTCATCTACATGCTTCTACTTCTCATAATAGTGTTGGAGGAAGAAAGTTAAGATACGCATGAAAATGGATGTCAACATGAAAAAATATGCGCCAAGGCGCAGGTCAAGGGCGCATGAAAATGGATGTCGACATGAAAAAATGTGCACCAAGGCATAGGTCAAGGGCACATGAAAATGAATGTTGACATGAAAAAATGTGCGCCAAGGCGTAGGTTAAGGGTGCATGAAAATGGATGTCGACATGAAAAAATATGCGCCAAGGCACAGGTTAAGGGTGCATGAAAATGGATGTCGACATGAAAAAATATGCGCCAAGGCGCAGGTTAAGGGCGCATGAAAATGGATTTCAACATGAAAAAATGTGTGCCTTAGCACACATAAGGGTATGTCGACATACAGGATGGATGCACCAAGGTGCACCTTCAGGAGGTGCAACTTTTTTAGCATTGACAGGAAGCAGACCCTGGCGTAGATATTTAAATGGCCATAACTTTTGACAGGGAGCTCGGATTCATGCAAGGTTGGACTTTTCGGAAAGCTTATGAGGTCCTCTATCCAAATATGGCTGGATATCTTTAATTGGGTGGGAAAAAGTTCTTAAAAATATAAAATGCAGTTCGCCACTTTTTGGGTTTGTTAGGGTTCTTACCTACCACCATTATGAGATGAGTTAAAGTACATTCTAGAGGTGGTTGGGGCAGTTTTTGAATTTCCTCTCTCTTCTTCCCTCTCATTATTCCTCCTATAAATTGTAAGGAGTGGTCTTCTTTCAAAAGGTTGGACATTCTTATTTTGCCCCTCCATTCTTCTCTTTGGCAGGTGGATTTGTGGAGTTCAAACCTCACATTTAAAACTGTAATGTAACTTTGCCTCTTGGCATTTTTTAGTATATTGTATCAATATTTGGAGCAAATAAATGCATGTCTGTGGATGATTCTCAATCCTCTCTATGTTCATTTGCATCCTCCTAATCTTTCACTGTAATTTTTGTCATCTGTGCATGATTTTGTATTGCATTTTGATGGCTTGTGTTTATTGGTAGGACAGTTGTTCTTCATTCCTTGGTGCATCACCTCTATGTTAGTTTAGGTTTTTATTTTTACGCATCTTCTTACCCTGTCTCCTTAGCAAGCTAGATTAGGTTTTTGAATAAACCCTCTACATTTTTATTGTGTGCATCTGAATAGAGGAATAGGAACCAGCATTCATCTAGAGAGCTTTTCCGATTTCGTAAGGTCCCACACTTGGGAAAAGCTCCATGTTATGCAATCACACTGAGAGTCTCAACCAATCGAGTTGCAAACGTTCCCAGGTGTGTGCTGCGATTCGCCATCAATAGGTTTGGCACACCCGGCGGGACCAAGAGTTCAATTCATAGGATTTGAAGGAATGTTCAAGAAATTTGGGCTAAAAAATTATAGGTTTTACAATTTTAGATTTTTCACCTTCTAGACTGAACTTTGAAATCAATTTTCAAGGACATAACTTGCTCGAAATAAGTCAAAAATTTCACGAGTTTATAGATCAGGAGATAATCTTCAAAAGGGTATTCTTAGATTTTTGAGGATTTTCACTTTCAAAATTTCATGTTTTTTTGTATTTCAGGTTTTCCCAGTTGTTGAGCATGTCCCAAGTTCCAACACAGTGTGTTTCAGGTTTTATAAGTTGTTGAGCATGTCTTGAGTTTCATCCTGTACCGTTCGGGGATTAGTAACTACACAACAAATACCCGAATAACCGAATTGAGGAACTATATCTTCTGGGTCCTTCAAGCTTTAAATTTTATTTTTTAATATTTGTCAGGTTTGGTGTGTAACTTGGAAAAATCCAACCTTTTGATTCTTCATTCCCCAACACATCTGGTGACTCTGAAGGGATAGAATTCAGTTGGTATAGCAACATAGGTTGCTCAGGTACATGAGAAGAATTCAAACTAGGTCTGATACTCGGGAAGAGGGACTATTTGTCCACTTGTAACTATCACCAGGCAGAGGAAGGAGAGGAAGAAGAACACAAAGATAACCATCTCCACCCAACAGGGCTTTATCAACCCCTCCACCTAGTAGACCTTTCATCCAATCAACAATGGTGCTGAAGCCAATCAGAATGGCACAACAAAACCCTTTTGTCAACTTCACCGGCAGCAGTCCACTTGCCCTCAATGCACAAAATCCAGTTCTAATTGCAGCGTTGAAGAACATTCCATTTTTTACCAGAGAAAATCATACCAATCCTAGTGATCATGTTAAAGACATTGCTAACATCTGTGCAATCCATAAGATAAATGAAATGAATGTCGCTATCAAATTACTAGCATCTTCATTCAAAGGGAGGGCATTGCAATGGTTTAGGAGCCTTGGCGGTGGTACTATCCAAAATTGGAATTAATTATGTATAGTCCTCCATGAGCAGTTTGGAGAAAAGGGAGACAATTTGTCTCTACTAGAACAATTGGCAACTATCAAGAGAGCTCCCAATGAGCAACTGACTGACTTCAACTTCAGATTTCAAAAGTCTTGGGATATGATTCCAATGGTCGTTAGGCCAACAGCTAAAGGTGATTTTCTATACTATCTTAAGGCTTTGAATTCTGATATTCCTATGTTAATTCAATCTATGGGAGGCACAACCTTACTTGTCGCTTATAGCATTGCCATTAGGGTTGAAAACTGTCTTATTCAAGCTGGTAAGCTAGCTCCTAGGCCTCCCATGCCCTTGTATCCAAACTTAGAAAATCCAAGCACTAGTCAAGCACCCACTTTGGCTCCTATTCCCACTCCTAGAAATCAAAGTTCAAATGAAACTTCTACTTCATCCTCTGGTGCTTCAAATGAACTCCAAGAGGTTATGAAATAGCTTGCAAAACCTTGCAAATGAGTTGGTGACTATCAAAAGGCAGCAAACTCAGATTGCTAGACCGTATTAGCCTCAAGCACAGTACCAGGATAATAGGCCACCATACCAACAAAATAGACCACCCAACTCCAGGCTACAAATCAAAATCAAAGCCAAGGAAGGCCTCCCACCAATAGACCATTTCAGCCATATAACTCCAATGTTGCATGCCTGCTTCTAAAGCATTAGTGCTAGTGCAAAACAACATAGCTCAAGAGTATGATTGGTGTTTCCCATGTAATGAACCTCCCAACCAATCTATGTGCTTCAATGGTGCTTTGAACCAAGCCTTGATGGTGACAACTACTGGCGCAGAAGAGTGAAGTGGGTCAAGAAGACAAATCAACAACAAGGGACATCACAACAAAACATATCTCCAAATGATACCGCACTTGTGAATTGGCAAGCTGAGGATTTTTGTGGCATGAATCAAATAATTTATCAGAGTGTAGCAGCTAACACAAGATCAAAGAAGAGGAATATTGGTGAAGGGCAGTCATTGACTCCAAGAGATCTACAACCTCCCATCACCCCACAAGGTTTTAGTAAGCAAAAAAAATACAGTTCCAAACACGCAAGGACAACCCAAAGCACTTTCTAAGCCAGCTCAAATGCCAATTGTTGCTACCCATCGCGCAAGAAAGGAATGTACAGGCTAAAGGAACAACAAAAAGATGTTTCGTCCCTCATTCAACATCATCGATCAAATGAAGAAAACACGTGTGAATATATAAATGTGGGAATCTTTATATATCCCAAGACAAAGAGATCTTCTACAAGTTGCCATGAAGAATTGGTCAACTTCGAACCAGCATGCCCATATACAAGAGAAGGTCCTCACAAATGCTACTTATCCTAAAGGGAATCATGGAGGCCAACAAGGTAAAGTTTTGAAACCCCCTCCATTCTACGTTTCATTAATCATCGGGGATAAATTAGTACACAATTGCATGATTGATTCTATGGAAAGTAGTTTTGTCATGCCCAAGAAAATAGCTGATCAGTTGGGTCTCCAATATGAAGTCACATCTAAAGGGGGTAGTGTAGTTTGATGGGACAACAGTAACAACAGTTGGGAGTGATTAGAAACTTTTGAGTCTTACCCTGCATGCATGCCCCAAATGTTGTTGTTTTGCAATATGTATCAGTTATAGACCTTCCATCACTATTTGCCCTATGTTTGTCAAGAGATTTCATAGCCAGAATTGGAGGATATTTGTCTACTGACTAGTCACACATGCTGTTTAGAATGAGGCATGGGACCAAAGTCTACAATCAGGTCCGAACCTATTACAAACTTCCACATTGAGCCTCTACACTTCAAGTCAGATCAATGCCAATTGTTCAACTTTTGACCAAGAAGATTATCTAAGCACATATGAAGCTGACACAAAAGTTAGAAGCATACCAGATTTGAATCTTGATGAATGGGCAAGCAAGGTACATGATTTCGATCCCTACTAAGAAATAGAAGAATCTGAGCTAGGAGTCTATTACATACATGAAGAAAACCAACCTATTCCTAGCATCAAAAAATCAGACCATAAGGATGACAATGAGGTATGGCAGTTATTTTTTGATGGATCAAGGAGTAGGCAAGGTGTAGGAGGAGGAAGCGATACTTGTTTCACCTTAAGGCATCAAATATTATTTAGCTTTCCATTTCCAGTTTTGCTGTTCAAACAACACAGTTGAATATGGGGCCTTGGTTCATGGACTTCATTGGGCCAGGGAAAAAGGGCATAAAGAACTTGTAGGTGTTCGGAGATAGTGAGTTGATCGTCAACCAAGTTAAGGGACAACGTGCTACAAAGACTGAACTACTAAGGAATTACAAGAACAGGGTGTGGGACCTCGTCAAGGATTTTGAAGCTTTCAATATCGTGTCCATACCAAAGAAGAAAAATGAATCCATGGATAGGCTCGCAACACTTGGGGCAATGTGTGATGTGGTTGACAACATAAAAATGGAAAAAACGCAACCACATATCCATGTGATTCTGAGGCCAACAGTGCCAAATAATAACACAAGCTGGTAGGGTGTTTGAGAATGATCAACATATCATCAATTTCTTATAAGAAGAGGCTGAAGTTCTCAGCTAGGAATCAAGATAGATTGGAGCAGCAGTACAATGATCAAGTAGTACAGCTGCAGACAAACAAGCTTCCTAAGGGTTTAGTAACATTGGAGTCTATCTTCAACCCTAATGACTAGTTCTGTAAGGAAAAGGCTAACATAAAGGTCAAGAGAGAAGATTCGGAGCCAATTCTAGTTGGGGAAGACAAAACACTTCAAATTGGCAAAGTGGCCACTGAACAGTAGAAATCAGACTTCGTACAGCTTTGCCAAGAATTTCCCAGATGTCTTCGCATGGAGCTATGAAGACCTGCGAGGATTCAACCCGAAATTAGCACAACATACCATAGAATTAGATCTAGATGCTAAGCCCATCAGGCAGAAGCAAAGACTAGTCAACCCTCACATTGAGCCTCTAATGAAGAAAGATTTAAACAAGCCAATAGAGGCAAGCATTATATTCTTGATCAAGCATTCAAGCTGGGTTGCAAACTTGGTTCCAGTTAGAAAGAAGAGTGGAGAAATCAAGTTGTGTGTGGACTTCCGAGACCTTAACAGGGCATCTCTCAAAGACCATTATCCGCTTCCTTCAATGGAACAAATATTGCAAGTGGTATCCAGTTTAGAGAGATTCTCCCTCCTAGATGGCTACTCAGGGTATAATCAGGTAATGGTGAAAGAAGATGACCAGTTCAAGACGGATTTCACCACCAAATGGGGAACTTATGCCTACAAGAATATGCCATTTGGGCTATCAAATGCTGGAGCCACTTTCCAAAGGGCAATGGATATGGCATTTAGGGGATTGATCAATAAAATAGTACTGATATATCTTGACGACATCACTATATTCTCAAAAAATGTAGCGGATCACCTCTTTCATTTGAGGCAGGTGTTTCAGAGGTGTAGAAGATTTGGGGTATCATTAAATCCCAAAAAATGCATATTCTCGGCTCACGAAGGAAAACTTCTAGGCCATATTGTTTCAAAGGAGGGATTGACGATTGACCCAGAAAGAGTGAAGCAATTAGAGCATTGCCATTGCCAAGTCACAAGAAGGCTCTTCAAAGCTTCTTAGGAAGGATCAATTTTGTCCGCAGGTTTGTTCCAAACTTTGCAGCTCTCATAAAGCCAATAACATTGATGTTAAAGAAGAGCATGGCATTTAAGTGGACATCTGAAGGTAAGGCAAGTTTTGAGGCAATAAAAGAGGCTATATCTCAAGCTTTGACTCTCGTCAATCCAGAATTCTCCAACGATTTCATGTTATATGCCTTTGGTGGTGGGCACATGATTTCTGCAATCCTAATACAACAAAACAAAGAGGGATCAGAACAACCAATTGCTTTCTTCATTCAAGGCTTGGAGGAATATGAAATTAGGTACTCTTTCATCGAAAAACATGTCCTTGCAGTGATCAGGAGCTTAAAGAAATTCAAGCACCTAGTCTCAAACAACAAGATCCAATTGTTGGTTTCTCATGTGGGAGTCAAGGACTTCCTTCTAAACAAGGATCTAAATGAGAAGCATGCAGGATGGATCACTCATGTCATGGAATATGACATCGAGATCAAGGTCACCAAACTAGTACGTGGAAAGGGACTATGTGAACAGCTAGCCTTGAGTCAACAAGTTGAAGCAGGTGATGAAAAAGAGACTATCTTGGTACTGCATGATGGTCAAGAACAGGAAAATGATGATGTGCCCACTCCTTGTTGGACTTAGAATATGATACACTTCCTACAGACATGCCTATGCCCTCTAGAAATGAGAAAAACAAAGAGGAGATACTTTAGATTACAAGCTATTCCATATGTGCTTGTTGATGGTGTTTTGTTCAAGAAAGACATCAATGGAGTTTTATTGAGGTGCATTGGGAAAGATTAAATTGAGAGGGTGTTACGAGATTTTCATGATGGAAATTTCAGAGGAAATTTTTCCCCACGGGTAATAGCTCTCAAGATAATGAAGGCAGGGTATTATTGGCCCACGGTGTTCAATGACTGCTATACATGGATAAGAAAGTGTAAGAAATGTGCGCTCTTCACAGGAAAAGAAAGACTAGCAACACTTCCATTGCACCCAATTTTGGTTGACCAACCATTTATGCAATTGGGATTGGATTTCATCGGGGTCGTCAATCCAAACTCAAGCCAAGGACACAAGTGGATTCTCATGGCAACAGTGTATTTCACCAAGTGGACCGAAGCAGTAGTGCTCAAAGAAGCAAATGAGTCTAACATACTAGACTTTTATGAAGGGATAGTGACCAGGTTCGGTGTGCCAGCCACTATCATATCAGACAATGCATTGGCATTCATAGGTTCCAAGATTACAGAATGGGCTATCAAGAATGGAATCTACTTGAGCACCTCTTGCAACTATTACCCATAGGGTAATGGACAGGCAGAGTCCACGAACAAAAATTTTCTAAGAATCATCAGAAGGACTCTAGATGAAAATCAAAGAACATGGCATACCAAGCTAAAATAAGCATTATGGGCTGATAGAATAACACCAAAGAGGTCTATAGGTAATTCCCATTACAAGCTGGTCTATGGGAAAGAGGCAGTATTGCCTATATCATTAAAACTACCTGCATTAGAGTTCATGAAGCAGTTGGAGTTGGCTGAGTTCAAACCAATGGAGGCCAGGTATGCAAAGTTGATGGAATTGGAGGAAATCAGAGAACATGTAGTTTAAATAATTAAGAAAGATCAGGCCTTAGTAAAAAGATGGTTTGATAAGAAAGCAAGAGCAAGGAACTTCCAGGAAGGGGACCTAGTTCTAAAATGGGATGTAGATCGGGCAAAACCAGGAAGGCATTCCAAGTTTGATGCCATTTGGAGTGGCCCCTACATGGTCACAGAATGTAAGAATAGCAATGCCTTCCAATTGTCTACATTGGATGGAGAAGAACTCCTGATTCCGGTTAATGGAATCTATCTTAAACATTACTACTGAAAATAAAAGGTTTACCCTTGTAAATATTAGCCTAGATTTCAATTCCTCTAAGTGCATATGCACATTGTCGTGTTGTAGTTAGGTTTCAGTTTCCCTAAGTGCTTTGGTACAGGTTTTGTTGCTCCTAGGTTGGATTTCTATAGTTCAGCGTGCTCTCGGAGAAGGATTTGTGGTATTAGGCTTGGGATCAGATATCAGGTTGGTTTTAAGTTATTGCTTATGACTCCATGCCCAATGGATCACTAAAAAGCCACTGATCTTCTACCTAGCAGGCAGGTAATCTTGTTGAGTCACCAAATTGTTGTATATATCTACCCCTTAGGTAAATATAAACTCGACACAAAGGAAAATATGTCGGAGAGGTCCAAAAACCCGACACAAAGGAAATATGTTAGAGAGGTCAAAAAACCTGACATAAAGGAAAATATTTCAGAGAGGTCCAAAAACCTAACACAAAGGAAATATGTCAGAGAGGTCCAAAAACCCGACACAAAGGAAATCAGGTTGCAGGTTTTGGGAAACATGAGACATGAAGCATGAAAAATTGCAAGGCATGTCCTGATGCTTGGGAGTTTCGCCAACCCGAAACACTACCTAGGAAAATCAGGTTTTGGAGTCGGGAAAGTATGGGGCGAAAACATGTCGAGCCACCTTCCAAACCCGATGCACATGCATGTCCAATTTTTGAACCTGAAATAAAGGAAATCTTAGAAATAGTGGTGGAAGTGGGTTTCAAGAAAACACAAGCATCAAACACATGTCGAGGCATCCTCCAAACCTGATGTAAATTCAAAGGAGAACCCCAAACCTGATTGGAAGAAGACCTTGACTCGGGAAATATTCAAATGGCCATAACTTTTCACAGGGAGCTTAGATTCATGCAGGGTTGGACTTTTCAGAAATCTTACAAGGTCCTGTGTCCAACTATGACTAGATATATTTAATTGGGTGAGAACAAGTTCTTCAAAAATGTAAAATACAATTTTCCATATTTTGGGTTTGCCAGGGTTCTCACCTCCTGCCATAATGAGATGAATTTAGCGCAGTCTGGGGGTGGTTGGGGTAGATTTAAAATTACTCTCTTCTCCCTCTCTTTTTCTCCCTATAGATTGTAAGGAGGGGCTTCTTTCTAAAGGTTGGACATTCTTGTTTTTCCCCTCCCTTCTTCTCTTTGGTAGGTGAACTTGTGGAGTTCAAACCTCCCATCTAAAACTATAATGCAAGTTTTCCTCTTGGAATTTTGTAGTGTATTGTGTCAATCTTTGGAGAAAATAATGCATGTCTGTGGATGATTCTCAACCCTCTTTGTGTTCGTTTGCATCCTCTTGATCTTTCACTGTAAATCTGGTTATTTGTGCATGATCTTGCATTACATTTTGATGGTTTGTGTTTATTGGCAAGACAGGTGTTCTTCATTCCTTGGTGCATGACCTTTGTTAGTTTAGGTTTGTTTTTATGCATCTTCTTACCCTGTCTCCTTGGCAAGTTAGATTAGGTTTTTGAGTAAACCCTCTGCATTTTTATGTGTGCATCTAAAGAGAGGAATAGGAACCGGCCTTCATCCAGAGAGCTTTCCTGTTTCACAAGGTCCCACACTTGGGAAAAGCTCCATGTTATGCAATCACACTGAGAGTCTCAACCCATTGAGTTGCAGAAATTCAGGGGTGCTGTGATTCACCATCAACAAGATCATTAAGAATTATCATCTAAAACTAGAACAAATCCAAAGGAGGATGGTTGATAAAAATAATATTGATGTAGTGCTATTGTTCAAATATTCTTTTACCTTTCTACTCAAATTAATGTAGTGAAATAATAAAAACAAAACTAACCTCGGAAGATGTGGGGTTTATCGATACCCATAGAGATAGATGCTGATATTGATGGATGAATGACTTCGATGGATCCAAGTGTGTGCACAACTCCTTTTTAATGGGATAGAATACCTTGTTTTATTTGATGAATAAAGCTGAGACGATGATATTACAAGAGATAAGAAGATTGTAGATGTTGGAAATATTGTTTACTTACTTCTGGATGTTTGAATGGCCTCTAAAGGATAAAGAAGAGATTATTGATGACTTGATTGATGTTGTGATGAAGGACTATGATATAACAAAATTAAAATGTGAAGGACTTGAAGAATTTCCAGCCAATAAGTCAAAGTGGAGGAAGATAACCCTGAGTGAAGGTCTGAGACACATTTATATAGGTTTATGTCAACAAAGGAGAATCACCGGTGATTCGTTAGAATGTGATCTAGAAAATATGGCAAAATAGTTGAAACAACTTCCCAAATCGAGGCATTTGTTTGTTTTGAGGAAGGATGTATGTTTGGAATAGGTTCTATGGGTTATGTGTGTTGTTAAATGGTTGAGAGGATGTTTATTTTGTTTTGTTTTTATTTGATTTTGGTTTGTAAGTGGTTTTGGGTTGTTTAGGGGAGGATAAAATAGGATTTTTAAAACTGTAAAATGATATTTAAGGGGAGTAAATATGATGGGGAGAAATAAAACTTAGGATAAATATTTAATGGATAAAAATGTTAATGATGAGATAATGGATTGAATGTATAATATTATAGTGATGAAATAATGAAGGGGTGTTAGTGGATGCGGACATGGGGATTAACGATGCTAATTTTAGGTGTCTACAGTTGCCCCTTTTTGTTGAGTGGTTTTGAGACAAGCTATTAGAAAAAAACATGATGTGATAGATGAATGATTTATAATTATATGAAGAGGTGCTCCCCCTCAAAGTAAGGATTGATGAACTAAAAGGAAATCGATCAAAATTTTGAAAGAGATAGATATATGAAATATTAAAAAGACAAGAGATGAGAAAATGATGCCCCGGGATGATGTATAGAAACAATATAGGTTCCATCATATAATTAAGTGATAGGGGAACCAAAGGGTTCATGTCCTATAGATGTATGACTTAATGATGGAAAGGAAAAATAAAAAAGGATGTTTTTACGAGGTTAAAGAACCAATGATTGATGTTGCCACAAAGGTGGGATTGAGAAGTCAAGTGATAGGGGAACTAAAGGGTTCATGTCCTATATACATATGGCTTAACAATGCCAAGATTATGTTTTGATGAGGTCAAAGGACAAAAAATTGATGTTACCATAAAGGTGGGTTTATGAGGCCTAGCTGGGGGTCTTGATGATGATCAGAGGTATAGCACTTGAGGAGGCATCCAGTTGATAAATCTTGATTTTACAAAGTAAATGTGATGTTTTTGATGTATATTTGTGATACACAGTTTGTGAGACTCTGAATGATGCGTAATGATACATTGATATTATTATTATTTTTATGTGATGTATTGGATGTGAAAAGGTAATATTAAGATGTGATCATGATTGTATGGACATTGATAGTGTAAAATCCTCATTTTTATACATTAGAACAAGTAATTTTTTTTTTGATAAATGCTTCCTGGTTCTAAATACATAATTTAGAACTCACAAATCAAAAACAACCATTCTCACAATAGATAACCATATGCAGCTGTAATGACTCGAAGCACCTCCGATCTATTCATTCCATGACTCGATAATCTACCGATCTATTCATGAGTATTAAGAGTTGGTGTTTTTATTTAACACATCACTCTTGAGGTTCTCTTCCCTAATCTGGGATTCAGAATGCTCTGTCCAAGGAACCTAATTGAATAATTGTTACCATTATTCATTGGCATCTCATCCCTTAGACTAGGTGACTTAGGACAATGCAATCAGCAACTTGCGATACTTTGGCCAAAGATTTGAAACATACTGCTTATGTCTCGTATTCCTTGATGGAATACTCGTCAATCTGGAATACGTCCTTCACCCCATTCCTATGTTATGTAGAATGTCTTATACTAAATTTTGTCAGACTCTCCTGTCCCAAGTTATTCACTTAGGAATGGATTAGTAAGATGACAACGTATAGGGATGCTCCTGAGGACTAGGGATACGCTGACATAGTAGGTCAACCCTAGTTAATCCAGTGTGTCAAGATACCCCGAGTCTCCTAGGGCAGCCTTATAACGTGACCACATTCCTAATCAGTCCCAGAGTAACTTGTTCGAGTTTAAGGTGTAAATCTTAACGATCAATGCAAAGGGTGTTGTCATAAGTCACCTGCATTGTTGTATCTTTGAGAAGATCCTAATCTTCTCGAAGGTACAACCCTGTAGTTGACTTGTGCCATCAACCTTTAAATCCACCTCGAAAATATCTACTTATTAATAAGTGTTACATACGTTGAGTTAAAATTATACTACAAGAATCTCCCTTAAGGTTAGTCTTTCCCAATCCCTAGGTTGCTCACCTTAGAATTACCTTTCAAGGTAAAACCCATTACACAAGAGAAGTTATTAAGACTTGAGGTCCCTTCAAGGAGTTCACAGAATATACATAATTCTAAATCAACGAAATTGGACAATAACCCTCAACCTTCACATGAGATTGCTAACCAAACCCTTTTTAGGTTTATATCAGTTCTCTTAACTGAATTTTATATCTTACTTATTAGTATCGAGATATAGTGATTAAGAATCCAATTAAACGTTGTCTTGACTTAGATCAAGACTAGGAAGTAATAATTTATTCAGCTCGTTTAGCTTCCTGCTCAGGTTTATTTTAACCCTAGCTTCCAGAAAGACAGTGATCTAAATTCTAATTTAGCTTTAGATAGAACATACTAGAACTACTAAACAATCATAAGTATTCAGTCACATATCTTACAAGCTTACTTAGATAATCACCAAAGTCTCCACTTTACACAATAATAATAATACTCTCAAGATCATTCAAACCGAAGAAGGTCAAACCATCAAGATACAAATACAAACACATAAGTAACAAATATCTTTTTTCATTCCTTTCAAGCTAATCAAATACATTTTATGCATTCAGCATACTTGATACAATACTCAATAGCAAAAGAACATCTTTCTTCAAGTAGTACATTTAGAGAATCATGCTATAATTCATTATAAAACCAAATTAAACAATCTGAACATCCTATCAGATCTGCGTGCTTTTACCACTTACGGCAACCATCTGTAAAAATTGTCAACATGGGTCAGTTCGATGAAATGAGCATGATAAGCACTAACTCTTAAAACAAAATCAATCCACCAATTGCTCTCATTGAACAACCTGTTTAAATGAAATCATTTCACCAAACATGAAAACATATTTTAGACTATGCTCTTGTAATACAAACATGGCTATAAATGCGTAACTCATATTATAGTTACTAAATAGTCCTAGATACTTTTTAGATATTTCATCATAAATATTAGTGACCAAGAAGAACAAATGTATCCAAAACAACTATCCATCTGAATCCCAAGGATAACAACATCCAATAGGCCATTTTATTCAACAAAATGAATATCCTAACGATTCATGAATCCATCAGTATGTTTTACAAATCCAACAATTAATTATAAATTTATCAATATATACTTTTCAGCAGAAGAGAAAGAAACTGAGACATTCAGATGTCCTTTCCAAACATGCTCATGACTGTACCGTCCACTTAAGAGTGATGCAATCACATTATACACCTGCGACTAAGCCAGTCGAGACCACAGGAAGAACTACAGTTCGTCAAATACATATATAAAAATTGCCTGTAACTTACTGAACAACATAGTAGCTCTCGTGACAAGGCAGTGATGAATAATCCATCAAATAGACTCCACATAACCTTCCATATTATTCAACAAATGAGAATGTATCCAACGCCATCGCTTGTCAAGGTACAGTTAATAGCTCTTTACTTCAGTCAAGCACACGACTAAGTATTCACGCTAACAGAAGACGTAATCATGCTCAAACACAAGAACAATCCCACTGAGTCGAAATACTCATCAACATACAGTTCAATATAATCCCTACTAAAACATAGCAAGGACAAAAATCGAGAATCGAGCCAACACACCACATATCATGGGCTCCAACAGTGCCAAATTCAACCACTACTTATATTAAAGGTTTAAATTGAAGTTGAATTCATATGACAACAAATCAAGGATTCCAATTGATTCCATAACAAAAATATTCACAACTGAGATTATTCAGAAGAGAAAACATAATATACGCCTCCAGGATTAAAAAGGAGTCTTACCCATGTGGTATTCTTCAAATAAACTTCTACAGAAGTAGAAAGATACAAGATACATATCAAATTCAAGAATTCCAACCAAAACAATAACATATCGTATTCACATCTAAACTCCTTCAGAAGTAGAACGTATGGCATTCACGACTAACTTCTATAGAAGCCAAAATACAAGATATATATATATATATATATATATATATATATATTAAGGATTCCAACAGAGCCAATAATAATAAGTATTCACAACTAGGCTTATACAGAAGCAGAGACACTGGTTTCATATCAAGGACTTCAACTGAATCCATAACAACAGTATTCGCTCTAAGCTTAAGCAGAAGACGAAACATAAAAAGAAGTCCAACTGAGTCTGTACCAACGAAATTCATTGCTAAACGAAAGTATTCATAAAAAGGAAACAGAAGTCATATTACCAGTTACCCCTCAAGGACTCCAACTGAATCAAACTAATAGTATTTACATTTATGACTTCTACAGAAGTCCAAAATATACGAAACATTCCAAGGACTCCACAGAGTCATTTCGTATATATATAAATATATTGCAAACTATCAACGGATTAAATCCCATAACAGCAGCACAAGGGGGGGAACTTCTACAAAGTCGCATTCAAATACTATAAACACAACAAGTTATCCAATCAGAAGTAACTTAAGTATTATAGCAAGATCCAACAAGATTCAACAACCATAACATATATTACTCACGACAAAACTTTTAAAGAAGTCGCATATAATGTACATTCAAGAAATCCAACAGTATCATTTTCAACAAGTGGAAACAACAAGGTATTGACTGAAGTCTGAATCAAACAAGAAAACAATTCATGGACTCCTACAGAGCCGAATTCATATATTTTCCTTGCAACATTTCTACAAAATCTATCTGGAATGCAAAACACAGCAAGATAGTACATCCGTTTGAAACAAAATGCACACCCATCAAGGGTTCACTTGAAAAATTGAGCCAGTAAGAAGATACAACAACTGATTCACACAAAGCTACCATAAAAACCAACTGATCCCAAAAATCATCTGAACAGAGTTGTTCTAATGAAATCATTTGAAAGAAAGCAAGATTTTTAAAAGTTAGGGCCTAACATGCCTGGTAATGTTGCTTAAAAATATGAAGAAGACCACTGAAAGAGCTTGAGCCTTCTCCTCTTTTTCCACGTTAGATTCAACAACAATAATTTGTTATTTCCATGCCTTATAAACTTTCCTTGACAGAGAAAAGAGTGAGTTACACTCATATTTTCCATGCAACACCAAGTAGACTGGTGCGAAGAACCAGTGATAAAACAGAGAGAAAACCGAAGCGCATGAAAAACCAAACAAACTACTAGTTTTCCATTTTGCATGTCTTCCCGAGAAATCTGAGCTCGAAGACTGAGTTCATTAATTGTATTAACTCCAAAATTCCCACTCAATCTCCATTGCCACCGACCGCCATAGTTGGCGATGGATAAAAAAAAATCAAAGACCATTTCTAGGTTTGGCGACTTTGCCACGTTGGCTTTCACTAGCCGTTGAAACCTCTGCTAATTCCTTGTCCTTCATACTTATCCATCCCATTTAATTCCATAGAAACTACCGCCCATGGCTCGCACCCCTTCATAGGTCCCCTTCCTCCACTAAATTTTTTTTAGGTTAGAAGCATAGGTTAGGATTTAAGATGATACTTAGTCTAACCTCCTTAGCGCTAGGTCACTAACCTTAGAACATTTAGTTTATAGCTTAGGCCTAGGTTAGATTAGCACTAATCTAATCCCATAGGTTATAGTTTAGGTTTAGGTTATTAACCTTAATAAATCTAGTTTAGGTCTAACATTTAGAATGTTCAGAATAAGAACCTACAGACATACATTCACGAAAAGAATTCACTCCAGCACTGTCGATAGGCTAGTTGAATAAATGTATCTGAATTTATTACCTGGCCCACAATCAAGACCTTCCTGATATTACAATATCAGGAACCAATTCATTTAACACGATCAGCCTGAGTTAGACTCTAGAATAGCTTATTCAATGCATTTAGACCTTGCAACCTGCGTAAGGTCTATAATTTTTTTCATCCCGAATAAACTTAAAGCATCTCTTGGATAAATGCCACTGATCCAAGGCTGGGTCTTATAGATGGATAAATCCACAATTCATTCCGAGATCAGATTAAACTCAGGTGAAAGAATTAAAAGAGTCCAATCATAGTCCGACTCAGTCAAAGATCTTCAATTGCAAAGAAGATACAGTACATATCAAGCATGACTTCACAATCAAAGGAACATATCCTTTTACAGAAGAAATCATATATCAACACTTGAATGCTCAGGAGGAAGTAACAACAATTCAGAGTGTTACAGATAGATGTTTATATTATGTCTGATAGATGTTGATGGATGTGGATGTGACAATTGACAATTGTTAAAGTTATGTTTTATATGTGATGTGTCATTTGATATCGATTTTAAAGTGATTTTAATGTTTGTCAAAACCATGGTCAAGAATGAAGAGTGGATTGATTGCTTTATGTTAAATCTAATACATATGTGATGGGAAACAACAAAGTGAACATGCTTGCACTTTTTGGTGCTTACAACAAATGTTAACAGATGACTAACAATGGGTAGTAACACAGGATCTTGGATATAGATGGAAGTGAAATGTGTACGTTCCTAGGACATGAGAAGGGTTGACATATGTAGGTTGTGTGGGAGAGTAGGTTCTCTTTTCAATAGTTTCATAGAGAGATGATCCAAGTATACATTTATTTTTCTGATGCAAACTGATCCATGTGGGAAGATTGATTTTTTTAATGGGAAAGCTAATCCATGTGGGAAGATTTCCTAGGATGTTTTTAATATTTAAATTTTTGAAGGTTGGTCGATGTGGGAAGCCTTTTATACATAAGTAGCCATCCTTCAAGGGAGTGGTTTACAAATTTGACCTTGATTTATACAGATAGACATCCTTCGAGGGACCGGTCCATGATTTTTACTAGTATATGTCCTTCTAGGGATCAGTCTACATTTATTTTTGATATTATGACTTTGATGTTTTGAATAGCTTTCCTTTAAGAGATCAATCTATTATTTTTGATTTTGATAAAGAGAATCCATAGATATTTTTGAATTTATTTTGAGCTGAGGACAAAACCTAATAGACCATTTCAAGGAGGGGATAAGAAATGTGTATATAAACTACACATGTGTGCCCCAAAACATTTCTTTGGTTGGTACAAGGTTAAATAGATGTAATGATTGTAGGGTTCCCACTAAAGAGGAAAATGTCCATATGAAATATGAAATGAACAGATCCGTGGTGCTCATATTTTAAGGGTTTGAGGATAGTGATGGAAAACCAAATTCTTTCAAATAATTATGATGAAAATATGTCTGGTTGACAATGGGATAAGATATTTTCATGTGACTACTATAATTATGTTCAATGTGTTAACAATAGAAAGGTTATAAGTGTAAGGCATTTAGAGGTTGACCCATACTATATGGACTGATCTAGTTATGGGAAAAATTTCCATATTTACTCCTTTCTAGAGTAGTGCTATTTTCATTGGAATGATAGGATAAGTTTGGTGAAGATGAGCTAGAGGAATGTGCAAGGTAAGAATTTTGAAGTCTTAGTAGAGAGGAGTACCCCTAGCATGACACTGTGGATAAAGATGACATGTACTGAAAGGAACGATAATTTTCAAATTAGGATGATGGAATTTTTGATCTTGATTGATTGAGTATATAGTAAATAAAGGAGCCCTTGAAAAAGGAGCTGCTGAAAATGTGGATGAGGTATGGGAGGATAATTAATGAGGAGGGGTAGATGGCGAAGCTTTGATTTTACCTATTCTTCATGTATGATGATTTCAACTTCATATAAATGCGTGAACCATACTGATTTGAGATGAGGGGCCTTCATTGGGAGGTGATGAGAAGACACATGAGAAAGGTTTGTCGAGATATGATTGAGGATGACCCCCTTGTCCTACAGATGTCGATGAGGAAACTTTTAGTGACTTGGGTGTAGATGTTGATGATACTGAGAGAATTTCAAGAGAAGGTGTGGATATTGACGATATTGAGAGACATTCAATAGAAGTGTTGAAGACATTGAGAGACCTTCAATGGAAGGTGATGAAGACATGTTTGATAAATGTATGATAATATGAGATTGAAGATGTCCCTCTTAACCTACAAATATTGATGAGGATATTGATAAGGGTAGAGGTGTAGGTGATATCGACGATGGATTAGGATGGTCTTGATCTAGGAGAAGATCATTGATGAGGAACAATAATTGAATTATGGATTTAAGTGCTTTACAAATCTTCGTGTTATGACCTGGGCTTCTATGATAGGCACCTATTTTTTTTATCATACCACACATGTTTCTGAGTATGTGTATTGGGTGTTTTGATTGGTAGTAATGTGATAAGAGAAGTTTGCATGAGCCCATTGATGATGTCAATGCAAGTCCCTTGTGGGGGATTTGGATTAATGGATTTTGATTTTGAATTTGATTTATGAGAACACTTAGTAGGAAGCTTCTTATTTTTGGATGGGGGTGGATTCATAGATTTCATATGGTGTTGAAACATCATATGTACATTGTGAGGTTGATAAGAGAGACGGTGTGATGTGGAATTGATATGATTGGATGATGGATGAGGTCCCAAAAAGGATGAGGAGGGATGTGAATATCTTTTATTATGAATGCCTCCTTAATAATGGTCTCCAAGGTAGAGTCTAAGGGTTGTAAGGAGGTAATGACTGATTAAATAGTTGATACAGGTGATATTGGTGTGTGAGGATCATCAAAAAGAGGATCTAGGGTTTCTAATTTTTTAAGAGGAAGCATTGGTGATGAACGGGTCTCCTCATGGGGAAGATCATATGTAATAGTGTTGACGATATGAATTGAGGGATGTGTAATATCTATATGGACTGAATCTATCAAGGGTGTTGGGTTAGGGAGATAAGTAATGGCATCATGTGTAGTAGTTTCATCTGGCTTGTTAGAAGATATAGGGGAATCAGATGGGACATATGTAGATTTAGGATCAAGATGACCTTCTTTAAGGGTGTGGATTTCTAATTTCCTAGCCACGGTGAAGGCTTCATCAAAATTTTGAAATGTGTAGATCTGGAGGATAGATGAAATGTGATGGGAACATGATCAAGAAAATGACTCAATCAGTTTTGATTGAAGTAATGAGAAGGTCAATTGATTGATAATTCTTTGCTACCTACTGAAAAATATTTTTTTAAAAATGATTTTGACTAGAGCTTAGAACTGGAGGGTTGCAGGACCCCACCCATACAAGAAACCTAGAAAAGAGACAACAAAACACAAGTTCTAAAATTCCATAAGTGGAGCCCACTGAAAAATCCAAAAAGAACATGGAAGTACAAAACCAGCACCAAGGCAGAGTTGAGAGCGAGATACAAACAAAAATAAAATGAACCACCACCCCTTACGAAGACCCATGAATGGAGCCATCTGAATCACCGATCACCTCCACTGCCACTGCTCCCCAGGATTCCCTCTCTCCATGGCCAACACCACCAAAAATGCTGCCAAATAACTACATGGTCTTCCCTAGAAAGAGTTGGAAGGCCTCCTTGACGTGATCCTTAAGTGCATTTAGATGATCTATGGTTGAGTCAATTTGGAAGCGTGCATCATAAAAGTCTAGAGGGGTTAAATGATTGGGGTATGGGACACCATGCCAAAAGAGGGCATGCACATTATCAGCATGAAGAAGAAGTTCCCTATATTTATTGCTGAGCTAGTTAACCCGCACCTATAACCAATTGACAATACGTCCACTTCTTCTACCTATAACAATGAATCAAGGATACGACAACTAGCCAATTCCTCACTCAAATCATCTTTATGGACCAGATAAATATATTTTTTGGAAATGGCCTTAATGTTTTCCATTATCAAATAAATTAGGAGAAAGTTGGAGATAAAAACAATGACAATTTCCGATTTGGCACGCGCCCTGTGTGATTTTTGCATATAGGAATCACCTAACATGCTTTCAAAAGCTTCAACCTCTAATACTGAACTATAAAGAAAAGCTTCTCAAAGGAACCTACAAGATATGGCTGAAGATAAATGCATTTCCCACTACTTGCTAGGCAGAGAGATGAATGGAAATCCTAAGAAAACCATGTTTCTCCTACCCAAGATTGAAGAAAAGGAGGAATGAGAAAGGGAAAGCCATAGACTAACTATATGGTGTTGACCTCATTAATGCTATGAGCTAGGCTAGAGATTCCTTCATGGGAACTAATTTCAACCAAACCATGCCAATATTCCAGATTACATGAAATCAATGCATCATCCGAAACATCAATTGCCACATTAGCGAGGAAATTGGCAACATGATTTTATTCCCTTAAAAAATGATTAATTCTCCAACTTTGAATTTTACCGAGCCAAAAAATAATGTTGGAAATAAAGAAATTAAGGTGCCATGAGAGAGATGATCCCTTAGAAATTGCATGAACAATAAATTGTGAGTCTCCTTCCACCTGTAGATGGTCACAGCCACATGAAACCACTAACTTGATGCCCTCTATAAGATCTTGAGATTCTGCGAGATTACGTGTACCATCACTTAATGGAAATGAACCAACCACAATCACCTCCCCTTTCTCATTTATCACAATACACCCAGCCCTGATTTACGCGGGTTGCCTTTAGAGGCCCCATCAAAATTTACTTTGCAAAAGCCAGGGGGTGGAATCCACTTTACATTTCTTCTTCTTAGAATTTTTTTAGTTTGAGATAATCCCTAATGGACTACCAATTCAGGAGGAGGAATTTTAACAAGTGGCCAAGATTTTTTGATCTTGACATATTTCAATGTGAAGTTAGGATTTTTGTGACTGTGAATGTTGACATTATCCGAGATAGTGACTTCAAATTTCCCTATAAAATTATGAAACTCCATATCCTCCTCCCTAAATATTATTAGATTATGCTCCCACCATAAATGCCATATCAGGAAAAAAGGATCTATGGTCCAAATAGAGTAGAAGGCACCCTTGGCCCTTAGCTTAGGCTAATCCACCAAAGAGTCCACAATGTTCCTACTAGAAGCCCATGATATGCCCAACTTGCTAGTAACCTAGTTCCAGCTCCCCACCACATAGGGGAAAAATAAAAATAAATGATCAATATCCTTTTCGATGTTATTATAGAGCACACATTTAGAAGTGCTGACATAGCCCCAAGATTTTCTTCTCTTCTGTGTAAGGATATTTCCTTTGAAAACCAACCAACCAAAAATGGCCACTTTTGGAAGAATCTTAGAGTTCTAACACCCGATCCAAGTATTGATGCCATTCTCAGATAAATAAATCAGTTTGGCATTGCCAGATTTAACTGCATACTCTTCAGAAGAAGTGCCCAACCAAAAAAACTTATCCTTCTATACCTTACATGTAACCCTTCTTGAAGAAAGGGACTCTTTGTATTCCGTAATTTCTTACTCTGAAAAACCTAGAGTAGAAGGATATTTCTAACATAGAGAAGGTGAGCCATCCATAGCCAAATCTTTGTAGTCCACCACTTTATTACCCTAGGCGACCTTGGTGATCTGCATAACACAGGATAAATTTTTCTTGAAGAGAAGAGGATCATGTCCACTCAAACTATCCTCCCAAAAGTTCACTAATAGACCATTTTTGATTTTCCATGAAAAATAATCTGAAATGAGATTCGTGCACCTGAAGAAGAAGTTCCAAATGTGCTACCCCCTAGGCAACTCTCTGCTAGAAAGAAGGAGTTTAGGGTGACCCACTCCCAGGTATTTATGAGAGAGAACTTGAAATATCAACCTATTCACATCAGAAATGAAATTCCACATGAATTGGGCACCGAGAGATGAATTTTGGAGGTCCAAATCAATGATACCCAAACCGCCAAGCAATTTAGGAAGGTTAATACTTTCCCATTTCACAAGATGAAACTTCCTCTCCTCGTTATTCCCCTGTCAGAGAAAGGAGTTAAGGATTTTCTCATTTTTATTGAGGGCCATATTGGGGATCTTCATCACTAAAATCATATATGTAGGAAAATTATATATAACAAACCGAATGAGAAAAGATCTTCCTGCTAGAGAAAGCCATTTCCCTTTCCATGATTGAAGCTTAGAGGCAAAGGAACGTAAAAAATTGTCCTAGAGAGAAGCTCTTCCTGCCCTAGAGAATAAGGGAATGCTAAGATATTTATGGGGGAGGTTACTAATTTCAAAATCCCAAAAATGATCTAATACTCCTCTGCAAATGAGGATAAACAATGAAAAATAAGACGACAAATTTATAAAAATTGATTAACTAAAATGTTGATTTGGAGTAGTTGTTAAGAACAACATCGATGGCTCTATCTTTGGACACTGAGGCTGCTTTGAAAAGAAAAGTATCATATGGAAGAATTTTTTTTTATCCTTTGCAAGGAGCCATGAGTGGAAGCAAGTTTCAAAGCTCTGCTCAAAACCTCAACAACGAGAATGAAGAGAAAGGAAGATAAGGGGTCTCCCTACCTTATCTCTCTACAACTAGAAAAGAACCTTTGGCTGAACTGTTGACCAAAATTAAAAAACATGGAGAATAAATGCAATTGAAATCCACTCACTAAGAGTGTCACTGAAACCCATCTTATTTAGTGACATTAATAGAAATATCTAGTTAAGACGATTGTAAGCTTTGCTGAAGTCAAGCTTGATCATATCCCGAGAGAGTGAGAAGAAATCAAGGAGTGAATGAGTTCATGAGAAATGATAATAGCATCTGAGATTGATCTTCTAGGAATGAAGTTACTTAGTTCTTGAGAATGAGCCAAATGAGCAGAGGATGCAATAAATTTAGAGATAATTTTATATGAAGTGTCGCACAACAAGATAGGGCAGAAATCATCCATAGATTTAGTAGGGATTTTTCTTAGGAAACATACAAATGAAGGTATGATTCATTCCCTAGAATATTCCTTGACCTTTTGTATTCCTCCATGGCTAGCTAGACATCTCGCTACTCACGTTACAAAAATACTAAAAGAAAGCAAAAGGAAACCGTTCATCTTAGGAGCCTTATCTCTCTCCATTGAGAAAACTATGAAATGAACTTCCTCCTTAGAGAATGGAATAAAGAATCTTAGAATTATCATCATCACACACAACTCTTTGAATTTGATAGAGGAGAGGTTACCGCTTTCATAGAAGAGAGAACACTCCTTATAGAGGAGCCACTTAAAGAAAGAGACCGCTTCTTGCTTTAATACTAGCGTGTGACAAAATCCATGAACGTTTTCAAACTTCAGCTTAGAATTTCGTTTTTTGATTCCATCTAGCCTTAACCGAAGAAAGATGAAAAATTCATATTGTTATCACCATCTTTGAACAAAACCTCCTTGGATTCATATCTCTAAAATATCTCTTTCTTAAGTAGAAGATCCCCCTCAAAGAGGTAAAGAAGGAGCCTGCAGAGAATGATCCTCCAAGAAAACAGGTAACTGGACATCCATCCAGCACAATGGAAAATTGAATTTTTGTTTAGTATGGTGTGGAAGCACCCACGAGGAAACAAACTATTTGACAAACTTCCTCAAAGAGATAGGGTGTCTCACTGCATTTCCACGTAGCAAGGTAAGAAGGGAAGGGCTCTAACAAGGAACCAACAGGTTTCAAAGCTGATCAGTTCACCTAACCCAACATTCACGCAGTCAGAAAGAGCAGAATAAAATGTGCTAGCAAAAATAATTACCCATACGCCTAGCAAAAGAGGAATAAATGGAAACCCACGGTGAAGGAAAATCAGGATTTTCCACAAAATTTCCCGCTCTGATAAGAGTAAAATTTCAAAATTTTGAGTTGAAGAGTTTTTCTCTGAAGTGCCTAAGTCGTGAAATTGAAAAAATCTGTGTTCTGGGTCGTTTTGTGTGATTTTCGGGCCTGTCGGAACTTTTTGTCCCATCTGTCCCAAGTACGAAAGTGTCTTCTGTTCTCCGATCGGCCGAAACCTCCGAATTTGTCCCATTTTCGGGCCTGTCGGAAGTTTTTGTCCCAAGTGCCCCAAAGCCAAAAATGCAATCTGTTCCATTTCGGCCGAATCATCCTTCCCGCGTACTTCGCACTTTCCTGTCCCGAATGTCCCAAGTAAAAAGTGCGAGTCGTTCCATTTTCGCCCGAACCGGCCGAACCGCGTACTCCGGAACTTTTCGTCCCAAATGTCCCAAGTTCGAACGGACCTGTTGTTCCATTTTCGGCCGATTCGCCCGATTTTGTCCCAACTGTCCCGAGTTCCAAATTGCTCTCTGTTCCATTTTCGGCCGGTTCGCCCGGACCGCGTCCTTCGCGCAATTTTGTCCCAACTGCCCCATTTGAAAAAGTGCGAGCTTTCCCTATTTCGGCCGAGCCGGTCGAGTCGCGTACTTCGGAACTTTTTGTCCCGAATGTCCCAAGTCCAAACGGGCCCGCTGTTCCAATTTCGGCCGAAACACCCGAATCGCGTACTTCGCACATTTTCGTCCCATTTGTCCCAAATACATTTGTGCGTCTTCTCCCTGTTTCGCCCGAACCGGCCGAGCCGCGTGTTTCGCGCATTCGCGTCTCACCTGTCCCAAGCGTACCAAGTGTCATTCACACTTAGTTTTTCCCGCTCGACCCGAATATGCTGTTTTTCAAAATATGAATTTAAGTTGCGGCTCTGATGCTATCAATCCGAAGATCAAATTTCAAGGACAGCTGGCAGAAGGACGAAGCTCTCAAGACGCTGGTTGCATCAGTTTTCAAAGACACTCATTGTCATCCTCAAGATGAAACGTCAGTTCCACGTGGTAGAGACAGAGCTGAGACGTTAGAAAGATTCAAGCAGCGGTTTCTGAAGACAGTGGGTCCTTCTCAGAACTGGACACCTGTCTCCTTCTCCTTTCTTTTCTCTTCTTCCCTTTCTTTTCGTATTCTTTGTAATCAGTTAAGGTATTGCGATTAGCATTCCCTAACTATTCTTTAGTTAAAAGAAACGGTTACGAAGAGTAACTGATTTGTAAGCTATATAATGGCCTTTCCACGCCATTTTACAGAGAGGAAGAACTTGGATATTTGCTGAAAGTGTAAATAGATCTTAAAGAAATCAATACAAAAGGGCTTTCCGTTCTTTGTCTATCTGATTCTTGTTGTCTCTGTGTTTTCCTTTAATATTGTGAAGATCATTTTGTTCCTAACTCGTTTAGTCTCTCTGATTGCATACTGTTCAGTTTTGCAAGTACAGTGATCTTGTACAACCAAGAAGGAACTTTGTGTCCTTGATTAACAAATCTGAAGAAGGTTATTTACGGAACTTTGTGTCTTTAAATTTAATCCCATTCAGCTAATGCAAATGATCTTGTCTTAAATCCTTTGAAGCTTCGCATACACGAAGAATTATTCTGCTATCTATAATTCTGAATGTTGCTATTCTGCTCATCTTCTTATTCCCCTTCCTCAGTCCTGGCGTAACTGATGATCCTTGTGGAAAACACTTTCGTAATATCCAAGTTTGACCATAAAATAATGTTCTGTGTACTTTGTAAATAAGTTTGTTTCAGAATAAGGGAACCTCTCCCATTAAAGAGGAGGGACTTTTTGTCCCCTGACTGTTGCTCTTCTAAAAAGTCCTATTTGAAAACCAACAGTTTTTGGCGACTCCGCTGGGGAGGAAATTTGCATTCCAGCTCCGCTGGGGAAAATCGCATTCCAGTACTGCAATTTTTCGATCATCCTTTGATCTGGCGACTCCACGTTTCACTCGAGGGAGAAGGGCCCTTGGTATCGAAGATTCTCAGTTTCAGCTTTTGGAGCAACAGGGTTTTCCTTTCCCTTCCAATAGAAGAACTCGTTCGACGAGCACTCCACCTGTCCAAGATAGAAGTCCTGCGGGTGGTATTCCTTCAGAGCCTGCTAGTCCCAATCTACAAGCTTTGATCCTTGCTGGTGTTACAGTTCCTCTCCAAGCCGTATTTCCAAGAATGGCACAATTACCATGGGGTCAACGTGTCGGGCCCCTGGCTCTTGCGCAGCCTTTGCATGAGTTACCTAGAGGTAACCGAAAGAACTTCCCAAAATTTAAAGGAGATGGCAAAATTCACCCTGATGAACATATTGCAGCATTCATAGTTGCATGTGGAGTCTTGGGGGTTGAACATGAAGACGTCTCAGTAAGACTGTTCGTTGAGACGTTACAGGATAATGCTGCTGACTGGTTCTATCACCTTCCGGCTGGTGCCATCACCGACTGGAATACAATGAGAACTCAATTTGAAAGCCGTTTCAAGCCGGCAGAAGATGTGCATGCCCTGCTTGCCCAGATTTCTCAGATAAAGAAAGATCCATCAGAACCTATGAGAGAATTTGTGGCTCGGTTCAACAGATTGATCAACAAAATTCCTGTAAATACTCGACCGGTTGATCAAATTCAGAAATGTTTCTTTTTGAATGCCCAAACGCCTAAAGTCAGTTATGCTCTAAGAAGGGCTAATCTCGGAACGTTAATTCTAGATCAAGAACTGGCTGTTAGTGTCGAGGATGACCTGATCATGTCAGGGAAGTTGAGAAGAGATCCTCCTAAATCTAAATCTACTGCTTCTTCCTCTTCCACCTCTGGACCCAATACTGATCCATTAGTCCAGAAACTTGCAAATGATCTAGTGGCTATAAAGAAACAATTAGCCCAGCATGCACCATATGCAGACGTTCCGAGAAGAAATTTTCAACCCAGAAACCGTTTGCCAGCTCCCCACACAAGACTGGCACTTGAAGGACCTCCTGTCAAAGTTCCGGTGAATGCAACTTGTGAGGTTGAAGAGCCAGAAGATGATAATGAAGCTTGTGAGGAGTTCCTGGAGGAATTCGATGATGAGGCAGAAGAACTCGAAGGATCTCGAGTCAATTTCTTTACCACTGAAGGCATTGATGATGGAGATGACTATGATGAAGTGGTAGCAGACATGAACAGTGAATCATTTGCTGTCATGACTCGAGAACAGACAAGGCAGAAGGAGAAGGTGACACAGCCCCTAAAGAAATCTAAGGAGCAGCCGGCAACTATCCCTGTAATTGCCAGAAGAGGATCTCCTATCCCTACCTCATCTGCACCAAAGGTAAGTACTGTCAATCCTGCTCCCAAAGTTGCTTCTTCTTCTTCTTTTTCTCCCAAAGTTGATAGGCCTAGAATTTCAAATGATGATGGCCCATCCACCTCTGGATCCTTTGATATTGTTGATCATCTTAAAAGGACTAAGGTTCAAATTTCAGAAGCTGAATACTACCAAACCCACCCTAAAGCTTTTGCCAAGATGATCCAATTTGTAAATTCCCATTCCAAGACCACCTCTAAAGGCCTTTTGCCCACACCTCCTTCTGCACCACAACCTAGTCTGGTAGCTGCTGTCACCTCACCTGGAGACAAAATCAAGCCTTTTTATGTAACACTTCTTATAGCTGGCCATAGGCTCAGTAACTGTGTCATAGATTCCGGAGCCTCTGATAATGTGATGCCTGCTAAGGTAGCTCATGCTTTAGGCTTAACCCTTACTCGCACTTATGGATCTTGCTACTCCATGGAAAGTAAGGAAGTACCTTTAGTTGGAAGGATTAAAGATGCACAAGTGGCTTTTGCTGCTTTACCTGAGAAGAAGGTCTTGGCTACCATCCTAGTAGCAGACATTCCTCCTTCCTATGGAATGTTGCTAAGTAGGAACTTCTGTAAAGATGTGGGTGGAGAGATTCAAATGGATTGGTCACACGCACTCATACCTGTCAATGGACAAATGAAGAAGTTACTACCTGAGAAGCAGTCTGAGTATATTGTGCAGAAGACAGATGATCCTAAGGCACAAATACTCTATGAAGACATAGGTCATGGTAATTACATGATTCTGTCCCCTGATGAAATCCAACCCTCCAAAGTATCACCTAAAGATCCCAATGGTGTTTGGATTTTAGAATTTGATGGAAGTTGTTCCTCGGCTGGTTCTGGAGCTGGTGTCCTGCTAGTATCACCTGAAGGCTGCCTGCACCCTTTTTCATTTAAGTTGCAGTTCGAGAACACCAACAATACAGCAGAGTATGAGGCTCTCCTTCTTGGACTGCAAGTAGCCAAAGAACAAGGTGTAAAAAATCTTCTGGCTCGTGGTGATGCAGAGCTGATTGTGAAGCAAGTCAGAAGCCTTTTTCAGGTAAAGAATGGAAGGCTGAAGCATTATCGGAATCAGGTTTGGGATTCAATTGAATTCCTTGATGCTTTCTCTATTGAAGCAATACCTAGAGAAAAGAACAGCAGGGCTGATTCACTGGCTGTCTCGGGGTCACTACTGATTCCCCATCCTGAATTCTCTCAGGATAAGTTCACTATTGAAATGGTCCATCGGCCTAGTGTCCCTGACAATACCAATAACTGGCAAGTTTTCAACGATGACCAGCATCTGCTTTCCTTCCTGGAACTCAAGGGGAATTTCGAGCAACTTTATTTTGAGGGAAGTGACAACCTGCCTCGTGAGAGTGTGTCTTCTGACCAAGCTGTCACCCAAGGAGAAGAAACTGATCAGGAAGGGTGCATTAAGCTCAAAGGAAACAAGATTCCCAAAGGTTTGGTGAGTTTGGAGGAGTTGTTTGATAAACACGACAGATACGTGAGATCTAAAGCTTCTACCGGACCTCAGCAATCAGCTGAGTATGATAAGATTGATATTGGGAGTTCTGATGACCCGAGGCTGGTAAATATTGGGAAATGTTGCACAACAGAAGAGAGGAGAAGAGCAATTGATCTTCTAAGGAAGTATAAGGATGTTCTTGCATATTCTTATGAAGATCTAAAAGCCTTCAAGCCAAAGGAAATGCAGCACTCTATTCCTCTCAAACCAGGAATCAAGCCTTTCAAGCAGAAGCAAAGGCAGTACAATCCAAAAATAGCTGACACCATCTTTCAGGAGATCCAGAAGTTGTTGAAGGCTAAGATTATTTTTCCCATTCACCATTCAACATGGATTGCAAACATTGTGCCTGTTAGAAAAAAGAATGGAGAGATCCGCATCTGTGTTGATTTCAGAAACCTGAATCAGGCCTCTCTGAAAGATAACTACCCTCTGCCTATGATGGATCAGATTTTGCAAGCAGTAACAGGATCCGAGATGTTATCTATGCTTGATGGATTCTCGGGATACAATCAGGTAGAGGTTGACACTGCAGATCAACACAAGACAGCCTTCACCACTCCTTGGGGTACCTTTGCCTACAAGAGAATGCCTTTTGGGCTGATTAATGCTGGTGCCACTTTCCAGAGAGCTATGGATTTGGCTTTTGGAAGCTTGAAAGGAAAATGTATTGTCATATACCTTGATGACCTGACGTGTTTTCAAAGACAAGAGCGGATCACTTCGACCACTTGGAAACAGTTCTGCAAAGATGCCGAGAGCATGGGATTTCCTTGAATCCTAAAAAATCTGTCTTCTGTGTTACAGAAGGAAAGCTATTAGGGCACATTGTCTCAAAGGACGGCATCAAGATTGATCCTGAACGAGTTCAGGCCATCCAGCAAATTCCTCTCCCTACTAGTAAAAAAGGCGTGCATTCCTTCTTCGGTAAGATCAATTTCTTAAGAAGATTTATCCCTGATTTTGCTGAATTAACGTTGAATATTTCTCAGATGATGAAAGGGAAGCAAACATTTGGATGGTCTTCTGAAGGAAAGGAATCCTTTGAGGGTATCAAGAAAGCCATTGCTAAAACTCCAGTTTTGGCCTGCCCTGACTTCAGCAAAGATTTCATCATCTATTGCTACGCTACAGACAATACCCTGGCTGCTGTCTTAACCCAAGAAGATTCTGATGGACATGAGCTACCAATTGCCTTCATGAGCTATATCCTGAAGGATCATGAGCTAAAGTACACCATGATGGAGAAGCATGCTTTTGCAGTAGTCAAGGCTGTTAAGCAGTTTCGCTTTTATATCCTCAATTCTCACTCCATGGTGCTGGTTCCAGATACGACTGTTAAGTCAATCCTTACACAACAAGAATTTGGATCCAAGAGGGGAAACTGGGTGGCTAAGGTCCAGGAGTATGACATTGATATCAAACCGACCAAGCTGGTTCGTGGAAAGGGTCTTTGTGAGCTCATTGCTGAAGGAGCCAAACATGAGTTGCTGGAGGAGAAAGCTGACGTTCCTACTGTTCTATTCCTTAGTTCAGTTGATGAATGGTATGCTGACATCGCCCATTTTCTCACCTATGGGGAATGCCCATCTCATTTAACTGCCAAGGAAAAGAGGACTGTTAAATTGAGATCAGCGCAATATGTACTGTGGGAAAATGCTTTGTTCAAGCGTGGCTTAGATGGGAGATTTCTGAAATGTGTTGATAAGGAACAACAGAGAAAGTTGCTCTCAGCTTTTCATGATCAGGCATGTGGAGGGCACTATTCATCAACAGTCACAGCTCACAAGATACTCCGGGGAGGATATTACTGGCCTTCCTTGTTCAGAGATGCATCCAAGTGGGTGGATAAATGCGAGGCCTGTCAGACTTTTGTGGGAAGACCCAAACTGGCCGCTTTACCTCTCAAGCCAGTTGTGATCGAGGAACCATTTCAACAGTGGGGTCTAGACTTCATTGGTACACTCAATCCTGTTTCTAGTGCTGGGCACACTCATGTGCTAACTGCCACTGACTACTTCACCAAATGGGTGGAAGCTATCCCAGTCAAGAGCACTACTTCTGAAGTAGTATGCAACTTCATCAAGGAGAACATCTTGGTAAGGTATGGTGTACCTAACAAGATTGTAACAGACAATGCTTCGAACTTCTCCTCAACTGAGATCATGGATTTCTGCTACGGGTATGGCATCTCTCTGGCTCATTCTTCAGATTATTATCCCCAGGGGAATGGACAAGCAGAATCCACCAACAAAAATCTGGTGACTATCATAAGGAAGTTGGTCAATGAGTCTCAGCGAAACTGGCATAAGAAGCTTTATGATGCTCTTTGGGCAGACAGGATCACACCTAAAAGAGCCATTGGAATGTCCCCCTTTCAAGTAGTGTATGGAGTAGAGGCCCAATTGCCAGTGACAGTGGAACTGCCAGCCTTGCACCTGATGAAGGCCATTGAAGACACTAGTTTCAGTGATGCTCTGGACAAAAGAATCATGTACCTGCACAAACTGAACGAGGATAGATTGGAGGTTGCTGACAGAATATCTGCTCACCAGCAGAAGGTGAAGGTTCTGTTCGATAAGAAAGCTAGGTCCAGAGAGTTCCAAGTTGGTGATACCGTGCTGTTATGGGACAAAAGACATGAACCTCGTGGCAGCCATGGAAAATTTGATTCTCTGTGGCTTGGACCTTTCAAGATAAGACACTTTGCTGGTAAGGACTCTTTCTATCTTGATTACATGGATGGTTCTCCCCTCCCACTTCCTTATAGTGGGCAGTATTTGAAGTTGTTCAAGTCCTAGGTGACTAGGGAGTCCCTTTGTATATTATGTACAGTGTTTTTGCTTTTTCTGCTTTTGGTGTGTTTCCCTTCTGTTGTGTGTGTTGCCCTCTGTATTGGTTTGTTTTTGACTCCTTTGCCCAATGGATAAGGCACTGGTCTGCTTCACCGAGTTCTCTAAGTTCTTGCCTTGTCTCATTCTATGAATTTACACCAAGTCATCCCCAGAAGGAGCCAGCTGTTGTCCACTCAAAATTTCCCGCTCTGATAAGAGTAAAATTTTCAAAATTTTGAGTTGAAGAGTTTTTCTCTGAAGTGCCTAAGTCGTGAAGTTGAAAAAATCTGTGTTCTGGGTCGTTTTGTGTGATTTTCGGGCCTGTCGGAACTTTTTGTCCCATCTGTCCCAAGTACGAAAGTGTCTTCTGTTCTCCGATCGGCCGAAACCTCCGAATTTGTCCCATTTTCGGGCCTGTCAGAAGTTTTTGTCCCAAGTGCCCCAAAGCCAAAAATGCAATCTGTTCCATTTCGGCCGAATCATCCTTCCCGCGTACTTCGCACTTTCCTGTCCCGAATGTCCCAAGTAAAAAGTGCGAGTCGTTCCATTTTCGCCCGAACCGGCCGAACCGCGTACTCCGGAACTTTTCGTCCCAAATGTCCCAAGTTCGAACGGACCTGTTGTTCCATTTTCGGCCGATTCACCCGATTTTGTCCCAACTGTCCCGAGTTCCAAATTGCTCTCTGTTCCATTTTCGGCCGGTTCGCCCGGACCGCGTCCTTCGCGCAATTTTGTCCCAACTGCCCCATTTGAAAAAGTGCGAGCTTTCCCTATTTCGGCCGAGCCGGTCGAGTCGCGTACTTCAGAACTTTTTGTCCCGAATGTCCCAAGTCCAAACGGGCCCGCTGTTCCAATTTCGGCCGAAACACCCGAATCGCGTACTTCACACATTTTCGTCCCATTTGTCCCAAATACATTTGTGCGTCTTCTCCCTGTTTCGCCCGAACCGGCCGAGCCGCGTGTTTCGCGCATTCGCGTCTCACCTGTCCCAAGCGTACCAAGTGTCATTCACACTTAGTTTTTCCCGCTCGACCCGAATATGCTGTTTTTCAAAATATGAATTTAAGTTGCGGCTCTGATGCTATCAATCCGAAGATCAAATTTCAAGGACAGCTGGCAGAAGGACGAAGCTCTCAAGACGCTGGTTGCATCAGTTTTCAAAGACACTCATTGTCATCCTCAAGATGAAACGTCAGTTCCACGTGGTAGAGACAGAGCTGAGACGTTAGAAAGATTCAAGCAGCGGTTTCTGAAGACAGTGGGTCCTTCTCAGAACTGGACACCTGTCTCCTTCTCCTTTCTTTTCTCTTCTTCCCTTTCTTTTCGTATTCTTTGTAATCAGTTAAGGTATTGCGATTAGCATTCCCTAACTATTCTTTAGTTAAAAGAAACGGTTACGAAGAGTAACTGATTTGTAAGCTATATAATGGCCTTTCCACGCCATTTTACGAGGAGGAAGAACTTGGATATTTGCTGAAAGTGTAAATAGATCTTAAAGAAATCAATACAAAAGGGCTTTCCATTCTTTGTCTATCTGATTCTTGTTGTCTCTGTGTTTTCCTTTAATATTGTGAAGATCATTTTGTTCCTAACTCGTTTAGTCTCTCTGATTGCATACTGTTCAGTTTTGCAAGTACAGTGATCTTGTACAACCAAGAAGGAACTTTGTGTCCTTGATTAACAAATCTGAAGAAGGTTATTTACGGAACTTTGTGTCTTTAAATTTAATCCCATTCAGCTAATGCAAATGATCTTGTCTTAAATCCTTTGAAGCTTCGCATACACGAAGAATTATTCTGCTATCTATAATTCTGAATGTTGCTATTCTGCTCATCTTCTTATTCCCCTTCCTCAGTCCTGGCGTAACTGATGATCCTTGTGGAAAACACTTTCGTAATATCCAAGTTTGACCATAAAATAATGTTCTGTGTATTTTGTAAATAAGTTTGTTTCAGAATAAGGGAACCTCTCCCATTAAAGAGGAGGGACTTTTTGTCCCCTGACTGTTGCTCTTCTAAAAAGTCCTATTTGAAAACCAAATGGTTCAATGTGATGTAGCGGCCACCATACTATGTTAGTCTATATTTCCCCAGAAGCATTGTTTTTTTCATTCCTTCTCCCATCCCTTCCTTCTTCCAGTTCGGTGGTCTGGGATTGAGTCTAACGCCATTTAAGTATGCAACAAGACATGTCCAGAATGGACCTAGTCGGTCAAGGTAACATTGGAGAGTTGGCGATATATGTTTACAATTGTTTAAAAACTGGGCAGTCTTCACGATAACATGGAACCTCTCCCATTAAAGAGGAGGGACTTGTTGTCCCGATGACTGTGATAAACAACCCATGTCTCCTATTCTGAGGTAAGCTCACAACACCATACTGCAAGCTAATTTTCTCTCTGATCAAATGTAGAAGGAGTGACCAGACTTGCTCGAATAGCCTGCACCTGAGCCAAAAAGGTATCGGCATTTTTGCTCCACTCATTACTATTCTGAGCTCTGCGAAAATTGACTCAAGTACACTTTCCCAACCTAGTTGAACTAAGAATCAACTAAGCTCCATTATTCACAATGATTGCATCAACATGCGAACTAGGCCTAAGTCTACCCAGCGCTCACCACTAGAGTGATGTCCCTCAAAAGAAAACATTAAGCGAGGAACTTCCAGTGGCACTTTGTGTCGAGTAGACCCCTTCCTCAGCACAGAGCTCCATTCATTCTTTGCAAAGCAACCGAGTTGAACACTAAAATCGTTCTCACGATAATCAATAATGAAGGTTGATGAACAATCGACAATCAAAATGAGTCCTATCATCGATCCATGCTTAAAAGAATCCATAGTTCGTCAATCATTCACGGAGTTCCAAAATTATGATGCCTCATTAGCACTGAAAATAATTCATTCATCGTACCTCTAACAAAGACATATATACCAGCTCGACAATACTTTAAACTTCTATAATACTATATACGTCGAGGCCAATCCTGATGAATCAACCCCTTCAAACAACATTGTTCTCATTGTATGACTCGGCCTTTAAATGATTTCTACTCCCAGCAATGAGCCATGGCCAATGGTTCAGCCTGACCATGCGACACACTCAGAATGCAATCCTTTAAATAGGTTACCGTTTTTATTCCCCAGTCTTACATTTTTGAGTGCTCTGTGCCACCAACGATCTCAACACTCAAACATAGAATTTGTGCCTTTGAAGGTACTATATCGAGCTCATACTCGAGACATCTTCCAAGACAGTGTTAGGCCATTTCTACAGGACCGTGTGCATTGTTCTACAGTTGGCTCAAATACCGAGCCCCTTTGACACATCACCGAGTTTGTTGTGTCGTATGAACGTTAGTATTCATAGCTCATCTAATATTTACCAATACAAATGGCTCACCTTTGCTTTTCAACTGTGAACTTCTTTTACGTATGCCTCAATTTGGCCATACCAATATCGAGCTGAGTCTCCAAGCTAAGAAAATCTCCTCAGCGCAAATTGTTCAATCTCGTCTTAAAATATGGATCCCAAGCTCTTCCTTACACTCCATTGTAGTGTGTATATGTTCCATGATCCAACAATGAGCATCATCTCTTATCTAATACCTCCAAAGCTAAGTTGTCCATCAAACTCTTTTTGACTATTCGGGCTCATTCTAAATTTACATTGGTCCCTTACTCAACTTACCCGAGCTCATTATATGGCTGGAAATTCACCGACATGCCTAAGACTCGTTGAGCTCAACTCTTATCTCGACCGAGGTCAGTGGCTGGAAGAGACTGTGATCATGTAGAGGTTAGAGCTAGTCGAGGTGCTCAATACAAGCATTCAAGATTCCTGTAATAATTTTTAAATTCTAACATAGACTAATTTACACAAGCACAAATAAACATGATCATAGCTATGAAATTGGCATCCAAAGATGTACTCCATAAACTGTGTTATTTGGTCCTAATTGAACTCAAAATATAAGCAAGATCCTGATCTAAGGCATCAATGAAAGTATAGAAGAAGTATGAGAAAGGGATATTCAAGTATACCCAACTTTGACAATTTTAGCCTTATGACAACCATATCAGTGGTTTTTCAGAATGAAACAATAGTAATGGCGACCGAAAAGTGAACATAAACACGATCATAAAGGAACAAATCATGGCGTCAAAGCAGAAAAAATGAAGACTGAGAATCGATCATTCAGAGTAAGAATGACCCAGAAAGGGTTCGTTATAGATTTCATAAAAATTGTTTATTTTTTAGTGGAGGCCCAATGGTCAAACAATGGGTACCCTAAAGCAAGTGATAGCATGACCATGTAAGTAAATATAAGTCAAGAAGAGTTAGAATGACAACAATCAAAAAGCCCCAGCTCAAAGGTGAGAAAGTTTACACAATTTACTATGAAATAAATCAGAGTTTTAACCTTATTTTACTCTAAAAAATGCATGGCTTACATTTTCATTCTAGTGGATCAGCAGTAAAAACCCTCCCGAGGCCTTACCAGATACAAATTTTAGTTCAAAAATACAGTGACCATCTTTTAAATACAATGATTTATACCCAAATTCAGTATAACAATAGCGACAAGGAAGCATGAGATGCACACATGTTTGAGCAAAATGACAGGAGCTCATAATACCATACTACAACCAAAGATCACTTTCAAAGCTCTAAAAATCAATAATGGAAACAAAACATGGGGAATATATGCACGAAGAACACTTACTGAGTTCAAAGTGATCAATGGAGGTCGAAAGAAAATTTTGGCATTGCTTCGCTAGCTCGCAAAGAGCTCAAAAAATGATCAAGTGATTAGGGTTATTTGCCCTTTTCTCCCTTAGCTCAATACGTGAGTAAACAAACTCAATCACAATCAAAAGGTGAGTACATGTGTCAAGCTAAATATAAAGCCCTGATTAGGTATCAAGTCCATTCCATCGAAAAAGCTTCTGAAGGGTCTATTCATCATGAAGAAGGGGGCCAATAATTTAAAATGAATAATTATACCGAGAATTATAGTATATACCAATGTTTCCAAAGATGGCCTTTGATTTAAACATAGTAATCATTAGGTTTTCCTAAGAAAATAATCAAATTTTTGTGCCAAGTTTTAACAAAGTTCCCAAATACATTACTTAACCAAAGGATATGCCAAAGTAAGGTGGGTGGACCAATTATGTACCATGAGAAGTCAAAAAGAGGACAATCACCAAAAGTATAATGTATGCCAAATGATGATAAAAAAAGGGCCAAGTGTTATTATTTATCCCATGATTAGTCAAGTTGACCATGTGGTTAGGGATCAACCTTAATGTTTGTAAAAGGTTCCCAAACATTATTCAAAACTAAGGTCTTTTAGCCATATAAATCAAAAGATGACTTTAGGTTTAAGTGGAGGGCCTTTACCTTTAACTTTTCAAAAACCCGAAGTTTGCCAAGGTACCTATGTACAAAGGATTATTATTTCCTGCATATGCATAAGTGGCCCAACAAACTGCAAAAGAATGGAAAATATTAGCATGTGCACATGGTCAAGTTGTCCCCGCAATGGGGTGAATAATTTTTCTAAGTGTTGTAGATTAAAATTATTATTCTTTCTTTCACAGTGTATTTTTGTATACCTTCACAACAAGGACAAACATAAGAGATAAAGACATATTGATGTCCCTTGTACAATGTGGATGATCTATTATAAGTGTCACATAGAGGATGAATGAAGTTGATTATTTAATCAACCTATTGTAAAGGAAATAGTTACATGACACATTGGAGGAAAGGGTTACACACCAATGGAAACTGGCTGTATATTAGCCAAAAATATTCACCCATAATTTATTGTAATACGTATTAAACCACTAGTCAGGATTTTGAGTCAACTACACTTTGACTAAGTGTATTTTTGTAACTAAGGATATTAATAGCCTCATTGTAACCAGCATGGATATTTTAATTCCTTTATTTATTCATGTATAAAGTGCTAAAATTAACATGCATGGGCGAGTAACTACAAACTGCAACCTATTTTTAGGATGGGTTGGGTGAAGTTATTTTTGCTATATATTGTGTGCATTAACAAGGCTTAAAGGAGGACTTTTTATATGTAGGTTAATGTTGAATAGCAAATGGAGTGCACAGTATTTCATGAATTAAATGACAAGGGATTATATAATTTCCTTTATCAATTATATGCAGTGGTATAATAGGATCTATCACTTATGTCTTTACTCAATAGTTGATTCACATATGTATTATAATAGAATAAAACTATACAAGTTGAATGAATGGAAAAAATAGTGTTATAATGATACATAAATCTAATTACTGTGTATTGCTTATGTTCTGTCTGTCTTGTGTGTGGTTTATGTCCCTTAACACGTAAGTGTTTTCCTTAGGAAAATAAGTTGAAAACCCATTGGTCCATTCATCTGGTAATGTTGGGTTATTCTTCAACTCATTAAAAAATTTCCTTGTACCCCGCCGAGAGGTCGCTAATCAATTTTATGTATCAGAATAGATCAGGTTCAAATACTATGGAATATTTCTGTATCCCTATATTTCGACAAACCCCATATACTTAGTATTGATGTTACATGCAATAAGGATAGATGGCCTTGACACCTGAGACTCACCTGAACAATAGGAATTAGCCATAGACCAGAAGTGACTTTCCATGGGATCTATTGGATTTATTCAATAAAGTAAACTATGGTCCCCTATATGAGACTTTATTTCGAATAAAATACTACTGTACTTATTAGTTGAGGATAGAAATTTTGGTGGGACTTAACATGTGTAAAAGATACGAAAGAACGATTAAAATGCTTGAGTATATGAGTGCTTTTTGAGGCTATGAATTTGGCAAATGAGGATTTATACACCATAGCGTACTAGTGTATTGGCATAGCCTGAGTTAGAGGTGAGGGAATAATAGTTAATGTTTTCAGAAAATTGAAAACTTATGAGTAAGATCTTTATCTAAGTTTGGAAAGAAACTCCATAAATATTCCAGATTTCACTAATAGTGCAACCATTTGATGTCATCAAAGTGGTTAATTTATTTGCAGATATACTTATCTAATTTTCAAGTGGTTAATTTGGTTGCAAGAAAATCAGATCTTGCCATTTTACCCCCGTACAGCACTACTCTCATGACGAATATACCTATTTTGACGTTTTAACATAAGCATTATGAGGCCATGTGATCATGATATCATGTTCCTCATGTTGAAAATATTTCTTATTTTGGATACTCATGATAGTTGGCTATTTTGGAAACACTTGTCCATCAATCTGTGAAGGGCATCAATATTCCAATTCAGATTAACATTTTTATTGATGATTTACATGAGTAATTTGGAAGAACCCAAACCCTACAGATTAGCTATGGAAATTACTATTGTGAAAATGGTTATGATGTTCAAAGCACCTAAGAACTATGCAGAAAGGAAATGTAGAATTTTCACATCATGAAGAGGTTGAAGAGAACAAGGGTGAAATTTTTTGAGTAGAAGCATGGAAGGACAATGAACAGTGTTGTTTCGATGAAAATATAACATAGATGTCAAACCTGGTATCCTTAAAGTTGAATAGAAAATCAATATTAGAGGATCATATACCTATTTGGTTTCATTCCAGTAATAAATTTCATGAGTAAATGTTCTTGAAAGCTAGTAAGATGACAATGACATAATTTGATTTCTAGACTCCATTACGAAGTAGTGGAGAATGATAATCTATGAAGTTGATTCTAATAGAATCAATTGGATATTAGAGGCTTGTGAGTTCCACTTATGGAAATCCATTGCCCATAGTCCCCCATGTGGGGTGTAGACAATGAAGCCCATGTCATTTTAAAGAGTGTGCTTCAAATTAGGACTAGGAAGAAGTCCATGAATTTTATTTTTTCATTTCCAGTTAAGTGATTGAACTTATAGAAATTATCTTGTTTCCATTTGATAAAATAATCTATTATTGTGTCCAACATCATCGGAGACCTTGCATGATAATAAATTGATGAAAGATGGATTATTAGTTAAAGGAGCTCAAACCAATCCAAATTATACTCCTCCATCCTGTAGTACCAGTTTATACAAGGGGATGGAAATTTCAGAATTTCATCTATAGGAAGATTGTGAAGCCATTTCACTCAGAAAACTTACTGGCTAGGATAAAATATTATTATTATCCTAATTAATTATGCATTGCATGGATTGATCAAATTTATTAGGTTAATTAATTGTCATGGTTATATTTAATTATAAACCATCTTATTTTTTTATGTATTTGAACAATATGGGGATGTTGTTAAACCATATTTGTCTTTAATTCACATAGGCATAATTGTTTGGTTGTATTTTATATGCTTGCTCGGATGTAATATTGGACGCTAGTTGTGAGTATTAGTTTTACCTGCACAACATATTTCTTTTGTCTGCACATGACTGTACAATACCTATAAGTATTGCAGTCACTACTATTGTAAATTTGGTTGATTCTAATTAATATAAAATTAGTAGGCTTCCGTCCCTGTTGCTCAATCTACATTTGGTATCAGAGCGAGAATCTGGACCTGTGAAGGAGTGGAAGAGAGAGCAGTAGAGAGAGAGACGAGCATTGGAGAATCGTTGTGCAACATTTGGAGAGTTTGAATGTAGCGTCATGCAACCTCCCAGCCCCATCCTTTCCAATCCCCGATCATCAAATTCCTGCTAATTCACCATCAAATGTGCTGGTAACCACCTTTATTCATTGCAATTAAGGTTGAGGAGGATATAATGCACCCAGCACCAGAGCATTACAAGCTTGATGCATGGTATTGAAATTTAATTTTTTTTTCCATACACACTCATTAGGGTTTTTATTCTCTACATATTAGAGATATATTTTCATTTTTTCTAAAACTTTGCTAGGCTACTATATTTGGAGGTCACTATGTGATATTTGGAGGATTCGAGCCATTTTTAAGAGGCAAGGTCGTTTACACCTTTGGAAGTGTTTGATTACAATTTTGTTCATTTACTTATACTCAAACAGCTCATAAGCCGCCCAAGGCGGTTAGCAGAACTTTTGAAAGACACTTCCCATCAAGTGGGAGGTGTATGGGGTCAAATCCCACTCCCCAACCTCCCATTTTTCGAATTTGGCAGAATATTTGGCGGAACTGCTAAATTTAGCAGAAAATTCAAATTTAGTTATAACTAACTAAATTTAGTGGGGAAATCCCTAATTTTAGGGAGAAAGGTTTTTTTTCTCCATTCTAGCTTGTTTTTTCATTCTGAGACAACATTTTTCCATAGGAGGACCATCGAAAAACTTCATCTTGGGCATTTTTTTAATGTGGTTTCCGACTTAGCAAGCCGTATTGGGCTCCATAGGCCACCAGGGCCCGCAAAACAATTTTTTTTCCTGCCATTCAATTGTTTCCAATTTTTTGAATGTAATTACATGTTGCAATATATTTTACTAATTTACAGGTTGCCATAAGTCAACTGCAAACTTTGTAACTGATTAAAAACTGGCAGAATTGTAATAAAAAATAAAAAAAAACAAATTTGGTTCTGTAACTCTCACAAGATCCTAGATCTCATTCACAGCGTTTGGTATATATGATGCCTCTGGGAAGCACTTACAGGTAAAGACGTTGTGACTACTACTACACTTAATGCCTAATATAGCTGCAACAATGTCATCTAGGCATTGACCCTTTAAATCAATGGGAAGTAATAAGGTCATAGTGCACACATTATGAGCCATCCCATCCGTCTGTGAACGATTGCACAACATAAATCAAGACTGAGAAATTATCCAAGTATATAAAAAATTTATGCATGCGTATGAGGATATTTCTTTGAGACGGTGTTAATAATCACATAGACCCCTTTCAATATTGTCTTGGTACCACATAGTGAATTCTTTCACGTACGTTAATGTCTCTTTCATATACCGCTGGGTATATAGAAAGGGTGATCTTCTTCCACGTACAACCAAGTATATCAAAAGGGCGCATATATAGAAAGGTTTGGTATATTGGATTGATGATATATAGATTAGGAGACCTTATAACTAGAGTGATAAGAGCCAAACCCTGTCAGTGATCTCTTTAAAATGGAAACCAATGCCCCCAAATTTTTTCTTCCAGATTCAAAATTACTAAGAGGAAACAACTATGCTACATGGAAGACAAAAAACAAGACACAGATTGAGTTTGAAGATATCTAGCCTGTTGTGAATGGAACTCTGACTAGATCAAATACTAATACAAAACAACAATGACAATTTGATAAAGCAGATCAGAAGGGAAAACTCATCATCTTGTTTGGAGTGTCCGAGGATGTGAAACCCCACATTTGAGATGTTGAAACAACCAAATAAGCATGGGATAAGTTGAGCACAGTATACGAGGCCAAGAATAATAATGTTATACTAAATTTGTAGAGTCAGTTACACACATTGAAGTTCAAGAAGAATGAAAAAAAAGAAGCTTTCTTAAGAAGAGTTACAGAATTGAGGGCTTCACTTCTAGCCCTGGGAGAAGTGGTCAAAGATGATGCTCTCATTCCCATTTTTCTAAGAGCACTCCCCTCTTCTTACCACATTTTTTTCACAACACTAAATGTGTCAGATACACCAATTAGTTTTTACAAGCTGGTAAACCTACTACAACAAGAGGAAGCCATGCACAATAAGGATGATGGAGAAGAGCAGGAACTCTCTTCACATCAAAAATAGAAAGGAAAAAGTAAATGAAAACCTAATTCCTATCAAAAGTCTCAAAATAAAAATCAAAATCAAGGGGACGAACAACAAAAGAAGCAATTTCCTATCTACAAATGAGTACATGACCTACAAGATTGTTGGTATAATACTTACAAGAAAGGTTCATATAGCAACTCTAGAAATCAACAATAATAGTCTTATAAGGGACATTCTAACCAAAATCATGAGCAAAAAAATGGGAACTGGAAAAGAAAACCCCATCAACAAGGAATATTGTTGAGCAACAAGAAAAATCAGACAATGAAGACTACTTGTTCATTGCTTGATCAAGTGAACCATCCATGTCATCTAGTAATGTTTGATATGTTGATTCAAGGGCCACTAGAAAAATGACCAGCCATAGAGACTGGTTTATTTCAATGAGGAACACACCATCGAAAAATCATGTTTTTTTGGGAGATGATTCTTCATATATAGTTCAAGGGATTGGGAAAATTTCTCTACCCCTTGGTTCATGCAACTGTAGACTATCAGATGTCTTATATGTCCCTAGGTTGAAAAAGAATCTACTTTTAGTCAGTCAAATCCTTGATCACAATCTAAAAATTGACTTTGATAATCATTCTGGCAAGAAAATGTGTTTGATTCGAGATAAATCATGAGGCTCAAAAATAATTGTGAAAGCCTCTAATGTGGGACACATGTTCCAGCTTGATTTTGTCCACAAAGATGATCAGGCACTTGCGGCTAAGAACTCTACCTCAGCACAGTTATGGCATTAGAGACTTGGTCATGTAAGTTTCAAGTATCTCGAGACACTTCACCGATGAAATATGGTACATGGGATGTCATCTATTCAAAAAGATACAGACAAGTTTCCTCACTGCCTAGCAGGTAAAATACACAGAGCTTCATTCTAGAAGAGTACATTTCGACCTCATGGAAAACTTGAACTAGTTCATACAGATATTTGTGTTCTGATGCAACCAAGTCATTTTGGGTTCCAATACTTCATGCTTTGTGTTGATGACCATTCAAGAAAAATGTGGATTTTTTGTCTTCGCAAGAAAATTGAATCTTTTGAAACTTTCAAGAAGTTCAAAGTAGTAGTTGAGAATGAAACTGGTTGTCACATAAGAACTTTCCACTCAGATTGAGGGGAGGAATTCACTAGTAATGAGTTTAGAGACTACCTAAAAACTCACGATATTCATCAAAAAATGCCTCCTCCACACACACCACAATAAAATGGTGTTGTTGAGAAAAGAAATCATACAATCATGGAAATGGTGCAATACATGATCGATGATTCTAGACTTGCAAAGACATTCTATGTAGAAGCATCAAAAATACCAGTGTATTTGTTGAACAAAGTGCCCATAGTTGCTCTTGAAGGAGTAACACCTCAAGAAGCATGGTCAAAATGAAAACCATATATTGTACACCTTAGAGTATTCAAGTGCAAAGAAAGCATGGACATACCAAAGCAGAATAGAAAGAAATTAGACATGAAGTCACATAAACTTATATTCATTGGGTATAATGAAGAGACTCTTGGGTACAGATTAATGGATCATAAGACTAGAAAAGTCTACACCAGTAGCGATGTTGAGTTTTTCAAGAAGAAGGAAGCAGAGACTCCTCTAGACTCACCAGTTGTAAAAATTGAAGCTGATGTTCCCTCAGAATACGAAAGTGATGATGGGGATGATGGTGTTGATAAGATAGAACCATGACCCATGGGAACAGTTCAATGTATGCCCAAGTGGTGTACTAGCACATTACGAGATGTAAAAATGGATGCTCCACCGGATACATCCACCCCTAGACCACAGACTCACAGTAAAACAAGAGAAGAAGTTAAATTTACTTTGATGAGTAGAGTTATTGAATCTGATGAGTCCTCTACAGTCTAGGAAGCCCTACAATCAAAATCTTGGAAAGATTCCATGGATTCTTAATAATAATCAGTGATGAAGAATAGCACTTGACAGCTTGTCGATCTTCCACTAGGAAAGAAACCCATTAGATGCATATGGATATTTAAAACAAAGTACAAAGTATATGGGATAGTGGAAAAGTATAAAGAAATTCCAGTAGCAAAGGGGTATGCACATAGACTACAAGGAGACATTTTTCTCCCATAGCTAAGATCAAAACAATCAGAATGATCTTTGCTCTAGCTACACAGTTTGGTTGGAAAGTCCATCAGATGGATGTAAAAAGTTCCTTCCTAAATGGAGATCTACAAGAAGAAGTATAAATGACTCAACCTGAGGGATATGTAGTACCTGGTCAAGAAGCAAAGGTATACGGACTCAGGAAATCTCTGTATGGGCTTAATCAGGAACATTGGGCATGGTACATCAAGATTTATGAGCATCTCGTACAACATGGATTTGTTAGAAATCCATACAATCCCAATATTTACCTCAAAAAGCAAGGGGGGGGAGATTGTGATTGTTGTTGTCTATATTGATGATCCAGTCATCACTGCTAGTTTATTGAAGATGATTGATGCAATGAAGAAATATCTTAATTGATTGTTTGACATGATAGATCTTGGGCTAATGCATTATTGTCTTGGATTGGAAGTATGACAGAAAGAGAATCACATCTTTGTTTCTTAGATGAAATATACCCAGACAACACTCGAGAAATTCAGGATGATGGATTGCACACCAATTGCTACACCTATGGAGAATAGATTGCAGTTATCTCATTCAGATCCATCTCCTGAGGTAAGTACCACCCAAATCTATCGGTAGTTGATTAGAAGTCTTCTTTACCTAGCCTACACTAGACCAGATATCAGCTTTATAGTGAGCTATCTATCCAGGTTCATGCAGGAACCCAAAGTTTGTCATTAGAAAGCATCAAGGTGCATTTTGAGATATCTCAAAGGATCAGTGGATCTTGGTCTAGAATACAGAAAGAATGAAAAATTCTTCTTGACTAGATATTATGATTCAGATCATGTAGGAAATATTGATGAAGGAAAATCCACTTCTAGATTTGTATTATTTATGGGATTTGTTGGCGCTCAAAACAGTCTCACCCCCCCATTTTACCTTCGAAAAATTCCATTGATTTATAGCCTCTGTCACTTTTTTATCCCCCCGTGTTATGCCTGGGAAGTCTTTACTTTCCTTTGTTGCCATAATCAGTCTTTCCTTGGACTGAAGATAATGTATGGATCTTTATTTGTGTCCTTTTTTCTCTGTTTCTCTGAAGAGGTCTAAAATTTTGGGTATCCCATGCTCTATTCATTCAAAAACTAAGGCTTTCCTGTTCTTTCCATTTTTTACAGACAAGGATTTTTTGCCCTTGTTGTTTTTCCCCAAATACTTGATAAAAAATGAATGGATTGTAGCTATGAAGAGCGTATTTGAGCCTTGCAAACATCTCTAAAAACCTATGTCCTTGGAAAAAAACTTCATCCCCATGCTCAAATGGTCATTTTTTAAAGCATGTTTATAACGGTTTGATGGGCATTTCCCTTGGGTCAAAATTTTCATCCTTTTTGTTTGGGTTAGTCACGTGGCTTCTTTTGGTTGGTCAAGGAACGATGGGTAAATGCTTTAACTTATCATTTTTTGCATTTTTTGGAAAAAGGGCATATTTGGTCCCGTGGCTCCACTCATTTGAAGATTGGTTTCTTTTAGTGCTTACGGTGGCTTCTTCTAATTGGATGGGGCACTGTGGGTTTGTTTTTAAACCTTTTCCTTTTGGATACTTTTTCAGAAAGGTTTGAATGCACCCCCACAGCCCCACCAAGATCTGATTAAAGAAAATTTTAAGTGGTAGGGAAAAAGTCTTACTTTAACCCCGCATGTGGACATGTGGTAAAGATAATGGTGGAGATGCGGGCCTTCATAGGTAAGTTGAATGTTTTTTCCCTTTTAGAAAAATGGAATGAAATTCTAAAATGGAAGCGCGTCCCCTACCAAATCATTTTGAAACCTTAAATTTTTTATAAGTTTTTGAATGTTTAGTGCATGCTCATTCAAAGTCTTATTGTGATGCACATTGGACAGTTTTGAAAAGTCAAAGGGGCGGGGAAGCGGACCATCAGGGGTCAAATTAGATTTTTTTTGCCTCTTTTCATCAAAAGGATTAAAATCTCAAAATGGTCCGCAAGCCCAACAAGAAGAAGATCAAGGTTGGCTTTGAAAATGTTAAGAGGCAAGAGGTGGGCCATTGGGGTAACTTGGCTTTTTTGCCCCTTGATGTTCAAATGACTAAAATCATCAAAATGACCCTGCGGGCCCGATGGAGAAAAGTCAAAACTTGCTTCGGTAAATGGCAGGAGGTGTGGACCCTTGGAGGAAATTTGGAAAATTTTCCTTTTAGGAGAAAAGAGTTAAAAGTAAAAAAAAGGAAGCATGGTTCCACTGGGACTAACATTGGGACACGTGTCAGGGCAGAGTTCATTGGAAAATTTTCCCTTTTCCAAAGAAGGTAAAAAAGGAAATTGGCCACAGACCACCTTGGAACATGTTAGGCTCATTTCTCTAAGGGGCGGAGGTGTGAGCAAAATTTTTTACATTTTTCCAAAAGTTGTAAAAAGTCAATGAAGAACCTTGGGCCCATTTTAAAATGAATCTTCCACGTGGACAATGGCCCAAATTCAAAGTAAAGATCAATGACAACTGTGAGTCTTAATCATGATTTTCCCCCAATTTTTATTGAAACACTCCTAGAAGTGCAAGTCTTCATGATTTCTTGGTATTTCCTACATGCCAAATAGAGAGGAGAGTTAATTTTGATATCTAAGTTTGGTGGGAGGAGATCTGGAGACATCTTTCGCCATTAAAATGGTTTTACTCATCGTGCTCGATCTGATTTTCTATTTTTCTTCTCCCAAGCACAAATAAGGAACCAGATTTGAAAGATTAGGGGCAGAAGTGGTTGGTGAATTAAAGAAAGAGTGTTCTACTAGATGAAGGAGTTAAATGCTGATATTTTCAAAGAGATTTTCCCCATGAGCACCTGACAACTTTTTACTAGATTTGATTCTAAAATCTCGATCATGATCATGGTGAGCACGGGTAGCATTCAATGTCATGATTTTTTTGGGGGAAAATGGGCTCTGTTTTAAATGTTATAAATGGAAATTTTTTTTTTATGCAAATGGTTGGAGGTTAGAGTGCTAGAGGTCGAAGAAAATTCCCAAGAGGAAAATTTGACAAAGCTTGTCTTTTGAGAAGCCATCTGAGAAGCTTGGTATATCTCTTTTTTATTAAGTTTGATCGTGTGAAGGTGTTTGTAAGTGTAAATCCATTGAAAATATCTGAGATTGTTCTAGAAAATTTCCCCTGCTGATAAATTTAATCAAAATTGAGTTATTTTATGTTGATCTTAAGCCAAATATGTTTTTTTTCATTTCTGAATGTCCAAATAGAAAATAATTTTTTCTTGTTCTTATTGCAATCTTGTATCAAAATCTATCTTAATCACATGAGTCTCAATCCTTCTGATAGTTTAGTGGCATCTACAATTTCATTTCCTAGAAGAGCTTTCATCTGGGAATGAAATAAATGATTTAAAATCACTTTTCTTTCATTTGTTGATAGAGATTGTCTATAAGCCTCTGGGTGTACCTCAGGCATGATTGGGTTTGGATCTTGATACTTTTTTGGGTTTTATAACTCAACCCTTCATGTTAAAATCTCATAGATTGTGTGAAAAAGTGCTAATTTGGGCCTCCATTGAAGAACATATTCTGGTTAAAGGAACATTTTAGCTATTCTGAAGCATCTTGTTGTCTAGACTTTCCATTTTGTAAGAGTTCTCAGAGATCTAGAAAATCAAGTTCATTCTACCTCACCTCCCACCAAAAAATTCATTTAAAACAACTAATCCTACCCATACTACCCTTTTTTTCTTGTGTGTGCACAAAACCATAATTTCCATTACCAAAGCATGCAGAAAAACAATCAAGATTTCATGTCTTTAGTAGCCTGAACCTTGCCTTGAAAATATCTCCACTATCTAGTGTGACAACTCATGAGAGTTAGATTTTGTTGCATTGATCATATTTTCTCCAAGGTCTCCTTAAAAACTTCATTATGAAGGATATCCCCATCTCCTCCATAAAAAACAAGCTACTAAAAGGTTCCTCTTACCTTGGATTGAAAGGCACAACCTAAAATAGTGAGGATAGATCAAATCCTCTTAAGGTGCTACCCACTCCTTTTCAAAGCTTGAGTGCTAAAAATTTAGATAGATTGCTTCCCCAAAATGACATACATAATCATTCATTTACCTCCAAAGTGACCTATTAAACCCATGATGTTGCTCAGTTATTTAAAGGAGATTAAATTTGGGGTACCAACATTCTTCTAGTGCCATTGCTCAGGAGTTATTTCAGTTTGAGGCTACCATCAGTTCATAACTATTTTTCCCTAGCACTTCTTATACTGGGGCACCCCGTGTTTTGGGTACTTATTTTCCCAGTTGCTACAGACTATTGTAGGCTGATTCACTACCTTTCATATCTTATTTTTCTCATCAACAACAGTAGCCTCTCTGGCTCTATTTCTGGGGACAATAGTGATCACAGATCATATTTCATACCCTGGTTCTATGAATCATATTTTAGTGCATTTGCACAACTAAGGTGGATCATCCTTAGTGGCGACTCCCTATTGATATTATTCTTTATTGAGTACCAGTGTCTTAACCTCTATCAAGTGAGATTTGTTACCAACACTTTGCAAATATGGAAGGAAGAAGATCTTTCTTTGCTAGGGATCCTGCTAGGACATTATTTCCAGAGCTAGGAAAACAAAAATCAGAAGGAAGAAAATCAAGGAGAGTTATGGGAGATCAGCAGACAAGAAGAGGGATCTCCATTGATGAAAGTTGATCAGCCTATCATTGAAGACTACTATTCAAGTGCTTCTGAATCAGGTAGCCTCTTTGTGGAATTGAATTCTCCAACTAGAGAGGGGACCTTCATTTGATTTTGAAAGGTTTTCTTCTCATTCTTTCCCCTATCTTTTTAGAATTTGATAGGGATTTCCAAGAAACAGTGGCCTTTAGGGGGTATCCATTTTGAAAGTTATACTCCTGTGTTCCAAGGACCCTCTACCCCTTATCAGTTTGTTTCTCCTCCAAGGTCACCTCCTCAAAACAATATGGCCCAGCCCCCACCCAAACCTCCATTTGTTGTAAACACTTTTGGTCCCTAAATTTTGTGGGAATGGCTTGTTATCCAAATGCAGTTCCTCAAGATGTAAGGAATAGACTACCAAAGTTCCAAGGAAACAATGCTATAACTGGTGATCAACACCTAAAGCTTTTTATCAATATGATGGAAGATTTTGAGATTGAACATGAAGATGTATATATCAAGTTGTTTATCCATACTTTGGAAGAGGATGCAAGGGAATGGTATAAAGCTTTTCCAGATAATTCCATTGATTCTTAGATAGAGAATGAGACAATGCATTTAGATTACAGTATGGTGATAGAACTGACCCTAGGTTTCTCTTTGATTAGAATTTGAAAACATAAAAAAGAATCCTAATGAGTCAGTACATGATTTCAACACAAGGTTTAATAAGACCTTGAGGAGATTTCCTATTAGGATAAGGCCATGTGATGAATCATGTTTGATCAAATATTCAGATGCATTTGATAAAAAGGTTCTCTTACTACTTGAGGGACAAAAACCCTACTAATTTGAGGCAGGCCTTCACCATGGATCTGTAAATTGAAAACAATATTAAGGCAATTGGAAAACATCCAAAGAGGGAGGTGTGAAACTGGTTAACCTAGAAAAACCTCAAACAAGTAAGGTTGCTGATTTGGAGGAAGTTGTGAAAACTTTGGCAGGGGTTGTCAAAGAAATTTCCTACAAACTAGCCCAGGCAGAGAAAGGGATTGGGTAGAGCTCACAAGGTCAACACAAGAGCAACAAATCCAAGACAGGTTCAAAATCACCAAAGATCTGATGACAGAGGCAAGGGACCTGTTGGATTTGGAAATAGGCAGCCCTAAGGCCAGGGAAAATAGAATGGTGCCTGATCCTTTGGCTACCAGAGTTGATGTTGTGGAGGAGACAGATGTCATTGATTGGTGTGACAGATGTTTCATGCCCCATGCTCCATGTGGGGTAGACATCAATAAGTTGAGGAAGCAGCAAATGATGAAATTGATGATGATGCTTGCATGATGGAAATGCTCTCACAAGTTCACCAAGGGAAACAACTTCAACTGAGGTAATAAGTGCTATAACTGCTGCTATTTTTTGGGATTGCATCCACCAGGTACCTCCTCTTCCTCCCTCTCATACTTTAGAAGTAGACATTGTACAATATTTTGAATTGACCCACTAATGATTTTGAATACTTGAGGGCATTAATGATTGAAAAGTATGATGGAGGAGTTCCTTCAGAAGAAGATAGGTAGCTATTAATGAATGTTGTAGTTGCCCAAGAAAAGGAGCACAATACAAGAAGATAAACTTGCCAAGGGGCCACAAGCCAAGTCAAAATTTCCATTGCTTACCAAAGAAACCCCAAAGAAAAATGCATCTGGCAGAGAGCTTATTTCCCCCAAGAAAAACTTGTGTTCCTCCCCATGCCCAAACTAAAAACAATCCCATTCCATCTGATGAATTTTCCAATCTTTCTCCTAGTGTTGCTTTACCCAAATTTGTTCCATATGACATTTCTCAAGTTTTGAGTCAAATCAAAATTCTGTTCCAATTATTGAGTTGCTTAGGATCCCTGAGCACAAGAAGAGGGATTTTGAATGTTTAGGGTTCAAAGAGGAAGAGATCCATACAAGGCAAAGATGTAAACAAGGTTGGAGATTCCCCTTGATTGTTATAGATTTAGAAAAGCCACAAGTGTTGGAAGGGCTGGGGGAACCACTAGAGGTTTATTTAGGAACTTCTTTGGTTAAATCCCAGCTGAATGTGGATCCATTCTTCACTACCCTGGTTATCAAAGACAAGTTGTTACATAACTGTATGTTTGATTCTGGAGCCTCATGTAATGTCATGCCTCTTGAAGTTATGAATGAGTCTGGGTATCAAAGTAACAACATCATATGGGAAGTGCACTGCCATGGAATCTAGAGAGGTGCTAGCGGTGGGATGTGTCAAAGATCTATGGATGTGCAACTTGCATCTTATCTTGGAAGGAATTTAAAAAATTGATGTAGTGATTGTTCACTACCCTGCCAAGTGGGGGATGCTGTTGTCAAGAAAGAGGGCAGACAAGTGTTGGTGGTAGTGTGTAAATGGACATGTCTTATGCCACTATCCCCATTGAAGGAAACTTGGTGAAATTATATGGAGAGAAGAAGATGTTGTACTTGATTGAAGACCCAAGCAATGCATCTTATGAAGTTTTGCAAGAAGATGCTGATCTTAACAACTTTGTGAGTTTTGTGGATTTCAGGAAGTATGAAAATGTTGAAAACAGAGCTCCTAAGTATGTTTTTTTTGTCTGGGAATTTGGTCTATGATTGAGACTTGAAAAATGTTAAAGAAATTGACCTAAACACAATGGAGGAGCTTCAAAGAACATGGATGGTTTACAAACTGAGAAAAAAAAGAAAAAGACGTATATTTCCAGTTGATGAAAACATATCAGAACCTTTTAGCCATGGTCATATCCAAGATGGTAGGCACTTGAAGATTTTACTTGATTGTTTTCTTTGAATCAAGGTGGGCATCATTTGTACAATGTATAACTACTTGTTATGTTTCCTATGTTTTTTGTGTTTTTTCTCATTGAGGTCCTTGGTGAACTGGTTTTGTTGGTTTCTCTATTTCATTTTTTGGGATATGGCTTTGTTTCTCTGCTCTGCAAGCTGACTCTATTGCTTGATGGATATTTTTGGCACTTGGTGTACTTTTTTTTCTTATGGCACTCACAGGGAATACCCATCCCTGAGTCAGAGCCGATGTTGGTGCTCAAAATAGTCTCACCCCATTTTTTCTTTTGAAAATCCATTGATTTACGGCCTCTGTCACATTTTATCCCTTAGTGTTGTGCCTAGGAAGTATCTACTTTCCTTTGTTGCCATAATTAATCTTTCTTTAGACAAAAGATCATGTGTGGATCTATATTTGTGTCCTTTTTTCTCCGTTTCTCCGAAGAGGTTTGAGATTTGGGTATCTCGTCCTCTATTCATTGAAAATCTCGGGCTTTCCCCATTATTTCCATTTTTTATAGTCAGAGATTTTCTGGCCCTTGTTGTTTTTCCCCAAATAATTGATGAAAAATGAATGGATGTAGCTATAAACAACATATTTGAGCCTTGCAACATTTCTAAATCCTTTGTCCTTGGAAAAAACTTCATTCCTCGGGCTCAAATGGTTGTTGTTTTTTCATTTTATAGTTTTGACCCGGCAGTTTCACCTCCAATCAAATTTTTATCCTTGCATTCAGTGGTCACGTGGCTTCTTTTGGTTGGTCAGGGGATAGTGACTAAATGCTTTAACTTATCACTTTTTCTTTTTTTGGAAAAAGGGCAAATTTGGTCCCGTGGCTCTGCTCATTTCTGATTGGTTCTTTGGTGCTTACGTGGCTTCTTCTAATTGGATGGGGCGCAGTGGGTTTGTTTTTGTTCTTGTTCCTTTTGGCTACTTTGAAAAAAGATTTGAACTTGCCTTGTGGCCCTAGTAGGCTCTGATTAAAGCAAATTTTAAGTGGCAGGGAAAAATTATTACTTTGACCCCGTAGGAGGACACGTGGCAAAGCTAATGGTGGAGATGAGGGCCTTCGGAGGTAAGTTGAATGTTTTTACCTTTTAGAAAAATGGAAGCGTGCTCCTGCCAAATAATTTTGAAACCTTAAAGTTTTTGAAGATGCACCATTTTGACATGTGGTAGTTTGAAAAGTCAAAGGGGCACAGAAGTGGACCATCAGGGGTAAATTGGATTTTTTGCCTCTTGTCATCAAAAGGATTAAAATCTCAAAATGGCTCGCAATCTCGATAAAAAGGAGGTTAAGGTTGGCTTTGAAAATGTTCAGAGGCGGGAGGCATGCCATCAGGGGTAACTTGGTTTTTTGCTCCTTGATGTTTAAATGACTAAAATAATCAAAATGATCCACGGGACTGATGGAGAAAAGTCAAAACTTGCTTTGGTCAACGACGGAGGTGCGGACCCTCAGAGGAAATTTGGAAAATTTTCCTTTTAGGAGAAAAGAGTTAAAAGTAAAAAAGGAAGCGTGGTTCTACTAGGACCCACCTTGGGACATGTGTTAGGCTCATTTCTCAAGGGCAGAGGTGTGGAGTAAAATGTGAAAATTTTACATTTTTCCAAAAATTGTAAAAAGTAAATGAAGAACCCCGGGCCCATCTTAAAATGAATCTTCCATGTGGATGACCCAAGTTCAAAGTAAAGATCAACAACAACTGTGAGTCTGAATATGATTTTCACCCATTTTTACTAAAACAAACTTAAGAGTGTGAGTCTTCATGATTTCTATGTATTTCCTACATGCCAAATAAAGAGGGGAGTTAATTTTGATATCTAAGTTTGGTGGGAGAGATTTGGAGACATCTTTCACCATTAAAATGGTCTGACTATTGGGCTCGATCTGATTTTCCATTTTTCTTATCCCAAGCACACAAGGAACCATATTTGATAGATTAGGGATGGAAGTGGTTGGCGAATTGAAGGAGGAGTGTTCTAATAGATGAAGGAGTTGAATGCTAATATTTTTGAAGAAATCTACCCCATGAGCACCTAATAACTTTTTACATATCTGATTCTAGAAATCACGATCATGACTATGGTGAGCACTGGTAGTACTCAATGTCATGATTTTTGGGGGGAAAAGGGGCTCTGTTGTAAATGTTATAAATGGAAATTTTTTTTGTACAAATGGTTGGAGGTTAGAGTTTTAGAGGTCGAAGAAAATTCGCAAGAGGAAAACTTGGCAAATCCTGTCTTTTGAGAAGCCATCTAAGAAGCTTGTATATCTCTTTTGTATTAAGTTTGATTGTGTCAAGGTGGTTGCAAGTGTACAACCATTGAAAAGATCTAAGATTATTCTAGAAAATTTCCCCTACCGATAAATTTAATCAAACTCAAGTTATTCTATGTTGATCTTGAGCAAAATGTGTTTGTTTCATTTCTGCATGTCGGCAAATAGTTTTTCTTGTTCCTATTGCAATATTGTATCAAAATATTTCTTAATCACACAAGTCTCAATCCTTATGACAATTTAGTGGCATTTACGATTTCATTTCCGGGAAGAGATTTCATCTGGGAATGAAATAAATGATTTAAAATCACTTTTCTTTCATTTGTTGACAGAGATTATCTATAAGCCTACGGGTGTACCTCAAGTGTGATCGTGTTTGGATCTCAATACTTTGTTGGGTTTTCTAACTTGAGCCTTCATATTAAAATATCATAGAGTTTGAAAAAGTGATAATCTGGGCCTCCATTGAAGCACATATTCTGGTTAAAGGAACATTTTAGCTATTGTGAAGCATCTTGTTGTCTAGAATTTCCATTTTGTAAGAGTTCTCAGAGATCTAGAAAATCAAGTTCATTCTACCTCACCTCCCATAAAAATTCATTTAAAACAACTAATCCTACCCATACTACCCCTATTTGTCCTGTGTGTGCACAAAATCATAATTTCCATTACCAAAGCATGTAGAAACAATTAGGATTTCAAATGTCTTTAGTAGCCTGAACCTTGCCCAGAAAATATTTCCACTATCTAGAGTGACAAATCGTGAGAGTTAGATTTTGTTGCATTGATCATATTTTCTCCAAGGTCTCCTTAACAAATTCATTAGGAAAGATATCCCCATCTCCTCCATAAACAATAGGCTACAAAAGGGTCCTCTTACCCTGGTTGAAAGGCACAACCTAAAATAGTGAGGATAGATCAAATCCTCTCAAGGTGCTACCCACTCCTTTTTAAATCTTGAGTGCTTAAAAGTCAGATAGATTGCTTCCCTGGCTGTAAAATGACATACATAATCATCTATCTACCTCTGAGTGTCTTATTAAATCCATGATACTACTTGGAATTTGAATGAGATTAAATTTGGGTACCAATAGGATCTAGACCAATATCATGGGGAAGCAAGAAACAACACTTTGTTTCTCGCTCTTCCACAGAAGCCGATTATCGTTCTATAGGAGAAGCTGTCTGTGAAGCGATATGGCTACAATGCATACTAGAAGGACTTGGAATACCATAGGAAAAACCAACCACCATGTATGTTTTTAAGGAGAGAACAAAGCACATTGAAGTATAATTTCATTTCATATGCAAACATGTGTTGAAGCACAACATCCAGCTTTAATTTTGTCCAACAGGTGAATAATGAGCAGATATTTTCATGAAGTCACTTGCATGTGACAAGTTCAAGTTGTTCAGAGAATTCCTCTCCTCATCCCTTGAGACAATGCAAAATTAAGGGGGGGGGGAATGTTAGGTTAATTATGCATAATATAATATAAATTGATTATTTAATTAATTTTATTAATTAAATAATAATGCTATATGGTTATATTATAAACCATATTATTGTTGTATGTTGTTATATGGTTTTTAAAACATATTTGTCTTTCATTCTCACAGGCATAATTGTTATAATTGTTATAACAATTTATTTGCTTCCCGGATGTATTTTGGAAGCTATTATGAGTTTAGTTTTACCTGTGCAACCTATTTCTTTGTCTGCACATGGATGTTCAATTCCTCTAAGAATTATAGCACTACATTATATTTTTGGTTGATTTAGTTTAATATAATTATTAGGCTTCCGCCCCTATTGATCAATCTACAAAATTCCTAGTTTGATCATATTCCAGAGTTAGAAAAGGAACCCATTTAAAAGGTATAGGTTGATTTTGCAAAAGATCAAAAGAAGGTGGAAGATGATCAACAATCTACATTTTCTAAATGTAGTTTGCATGAAGGCACCGTATTAACACAAGGGACTAATTCATCAGAGCTTGCAAAGTCAAAAAAGGATGAAGAATCAATTTCAAATAAAAAGGGGTGTAAGGAGGTTGAAATCCAAATAGAATGTACTACAGAGTTTGATAGTAAGAGGTTGATTCCTTGTCAGATTTGGAAGATTGCATTGGTGAGGAACAACCCATAAAACTCACAAGTTTTATAGTTTCACCATTCATCTTCCAGAATAAAAATCCTCTTAGATCTAAAAAGGAGCAAGAAATTTAATTGGATATAGATCCTTTCTTTCCCCTTCTCGAAATACCAGTTTTAGAAGAGAATATACTTATAGCAGAGCATCCTATAGTAAAAGAGTAAGATAATTTTTAGTTTCAATGTTGCATGATGGATTTGAATAGTGGAAAATAAATTGAAAGTACAACTGAAAAATCATTCGTAACAGTCATAGTACATCAACTTGAAGAGGCTAAAATGAATCTAAATCAGTCTCTAAACGTTCTCTAAGATGATAAGGTACAACAATTTTATGAAGTAGATTAGTGTCTATATCAATTTCAGGATGTACATGATAAAAAACATCAGCTTGTAGAAGTAAAACAACTTTTAATTCAGCTTCAAAATGTGCTTAGTGATAAAATGGAAGTCAAGGAAACAAATCAAATCAAAATAGTCAGTTTATTTACATTGAGGAGGCCATGTCCTATTCAGTATTTGGTTAATTTTCAGCCAATTACAACAGTATTAGAATTCACGTTGGTTTTTGAACACAAGGAAGAGTTTCAAATTCTCTATAGTAAGCCCCAAATCACTCTAGAGCAGGTGGCAGATGAGATAGAAGTGTTTCTTAGCTATTGGACATATCTTTTGAACAAAGTAAAGGTACATGTCTTTTATTCAGCTCTGTCACATTACCTTGTTTTCCAAGATGAATTCATGGCCTCAATTTTTTAGAAAGGGAAGCTACTTTTTGCATAGCTTGTTTTAGGCTTCATTTAGCTTCAATTTGATACTGGTTAGAGTATTTTAGGGAAGATTTAGTATTTCCCTTTCAATAAGTGTAGTTCATGCACATCACAATGTTTTTCAATTCAATACAGTGCATTCATTAACATGATTTGGTTCACCAAATCCTTTCCTAGACTTTAGTTTGTTTTTTAGAAAGGTCAGGTTTTCAGAAAATTGTATATTTTTGGTTATATACTTTGATTCCATTCCCAATGGGCTAGAGAAAGGTACTGGTCTTACAAGCTAATAGGCAAGAAACTTTCCCCACAGGATCACCAGAAATGTTGGAAAGTTTTTGCACTTGATGCAAAAAATGGACAACTCAAAACTTCATTTTTTGATGCAAGGCATTGATGAGATGAAACTAAATAATGGGGAAGTACATACTATTTTCATTAAAGGTTTTAAGTTTTAGTAAGTGGATCAGCAAAGAAAAATGCAGATATGTCTGTTGTTGCATAATGTAACACCTCACTTATGTTGTTATTCCATGTTCACCTTCATTCAAATTTGCACAGAGTCTTCTGAATAACTAAAACACAACCTTGAGGAAAGATGGAAATATCTACAAACTTGAGGATTTGGACTCAAAAAACATCACACATAGTTGTTGTTGTTGGCATGGCTAAGATGTTCATTTTTAAGCTAGAAGTACACTCAATTTCATCATTTCCTATGATTAAGTGTTATTAAGTATGTTATTGAGTTGTTTAATTCATTATACCATCATTACATATCATAAAATATGAAAGGTAAAAGGAAGTACACAAATCAATTACAAAAATAATATCATTTATTCATGAGGAAATTCAATGTTATCCCACACAAGTCCGTGGGATGTAACTTATGATTATCAAATAAAGATATACATCTAGTACAAAACTAAAAGCAAAATGAGTATAGAAGAAACTCATGATTTCCTTGGGTTTTATTCTAGTCTTCATTTGAACAGTTACAACTCCATATTTAGCTTTAGTGTATCATTAATCTCATCATGTAACTATACCTATAGAAAAAGGGAAAAACCTCAATTATGAAAAGTACATCAATTCCAGAACTGAAGGGTTTAATTTGTACTCATGAGTATCTAGTTTAGGAAAATCGATCAGATTTAAGATCAAAAAGCATAATGATACATCAAAGTAACTAGTAGATATAGAATTTAAAAAGTAATATCTTGTAGAATCTCATGGCATTCACAAGAATCATCTAGAAACATAAAAGAAAGAAAGTAATTAACACTATGTGACATAATGAGATGCTTCAAATTTAATGTTTAGTAACTTTTTATTAAGATTCATGCAGGTACATTCATATATAGAAAACTCATTAGGTATCCATACAAACTGTTGTATAGAAACGTAACTACTTTATTTAAGTAAATTTTGATTGAAAGTACAACCAAGAAGGTTCCCATGATCAACAAATTACAAGTACAAACCAAATGCAACTTAGAAAATGCACTTGGGCAATTTTGAAAGCTTATCAACTTTTAAATGCCTACAGACATGTTGAAGAAAGTCAGATACTTCCACATACAAAATTTTTTTTCTACTTTTCATAAAAAGGATTTAACCAACAAATTGTATTTTTGATAATAGAAACTTACTATGTAATTGCAAATATTTCAATATCAGAAAAAGGTAAAATTAATCAAAAGGACTTTACATAGTTACTTATACATAAGAATGCATCCATACAATCATGCTGCAGATAATATAGAAAGAAGTTTGCACCATCTAAACTATGCCTAGTTGTTGACCAAAGATCAAAGCATAAGTATTGCCATGATATCTCAAGGACTTTTAAATACAGCTATCATTTGTCTGAAATTAAGCAGGGAAACAAGTAAAATCATATTTTACATGCATCAACATGACAGTACAAAAAAATATAGAATGCAATGTAGAAATTTTGTCATCTACAGGTACATAGCCAAACCCTCATTGCAATAGATTCCAGTAAGGTGTGTTTAATGCCAACAGTTTGTTTCACTTGTTAATTAAATCAAATTAAATATAACAATGATTCATGAACAAGAAAGCTAAGAAAAATTTTTCCAAAAATGACATCCATAAACCGTTCTAAGGGGTATAAATCACAAGTAGAACATCAGAAAAGTTACCTTTAGATTTACAACAATATTTTGATTCATTTTCAACAGGAATTCATCAGGATCAGTGTGACATTCAAGTATGGAATATATCACCATCAAGTATTCATGGTACAATTAAATCATGGTACAAGAGAGAAAACAATATTAATGTTGCAGCTACAAAAGTGAATAGAAGGTTACTTGTTTCCATCAGATTTGGAACTAATCATGTTTATCAAAGTTGAACACAAAATGATGACTCTAGAATACAGAGCTCAAGTTTACAAAGCAAGCTAAGATGATCCGAGAAATATATTCTTATTGTATTGACAGTAAAATGTCAACATTGAATTAGTGCAATATTGGAGGCTCAAGAAATGAAAAATGGGTATAGTTGTTAGAGGAAGTGACAAGTCCTTATCATACTCATCTAAAGAAAATTTAGATTGGCATACAGAGTAGTAATATAATAATCAAGACTCCAGTATGCAAAAGATGAGCTAATTAGGTAATCAAATTGTAGTACAAGACCATTAGAGTTTTGAAAATTATTTGCAATCTAAGTCAGTAAATCAAGCATCATGAGAATGCAACTTTTTGAGGAAAAAAAATCATATTTTTCAAGGAGGCTAAGCAAATAGCCAACACCATCTCGTTAGGGTTTACTAGATAACTTAAGTTTTCAGGTAAAAATGAATCAACCCTGGCAAGCATTTTGGAAGGATAGAATTTCTACCCTACATTGAGTATTTTCGAAACAATAAAGACATGTGATAAACACAAGCCGCATTAGGTTTGGTGTAAAAAATGCACGAAGCAGTTTATATATGAGAAGCTACATGTGCATATCACTTCTCAAAGCATCTTAAAAATCAATACATGGCGATGGGAATCTCCAAATGAACCTAGGGAATCCCTTACTAGCATGGCCATAAAACTTAAAATAAGAGAGAATACAATGGAGGGACAAAAGAAAATTATTATAGGCATAGCTTTTCCAAGCTTCTTAGATGATATCAAAAATGATCAAGTGGCTTAGGGTTATTTTGCAAACTCTAAGAACTTATGTCTAGAGGTAACGACTAAGCATGAATTAAATCAAGATCGAGAAGAACACACTCCATGAATGGTCACACAAAGAGAAGTATGCCAGGGCTTCACCCAAATGGATTTTGAACTGTGACATGAATCAAATGGTCACTAGAAGCATTCGAGTATACTTCTCAACCCAGCTCAACCCTTTAACTGCATGAACTCACTAGGTGAGTTTACAATCAATCTCATAGATCAACATGGTTAACAAGATCCAACATCATAAAGGGTGCAAATCCAACTCATATGGAGGGGGAACTAGGTTATCATGGTATAGAAATAAACATAGATGGGGATTATCACTGGCCTTTTTAAGGTACTAAAACCATGATGCCATCATAGTCAAGGTTGACCAAGTCCAACACAATTGGTGTACCATGATAAACCAAGTCAAAGGGGACAATCACCGAAATTATGGAGGGGGTTGACATGTCATCAGTGAAGAGGGCCAAGTCGTCCCAAGATTTTCACAATCATTAATCATTTGACCTTACGTGGTTAGGTCTCAAACATATAATGCTTAAAGTATAAAAAAGGTGTCCGGAAAAATGATTATTCAAGTGGAACGACTGGCTTTAAAGTGGGTCAATGATAAAGTCAAGTGTATGCCAAATGGTAAAATATGAAGAGGCCTTTAACCAATCTTATTATTTCAAAAACCTTATATTATTTCCCAAGTTAAATCAAATTTCTAGTGAGATACCTTAACTTATGCTATATTTAAAAGTGGCTTCCCAAAAACTTCGTAAAGGGAGAGGAGGATCTTATTGAGCATATGCACATGGATAGGTGGTCCCCACAGTGTAAAGGTGAATAATTTTGCTAAGTGTTGGAGATAAAAAGAATTATTTTTCTTTCACATAATGTATTTTTGCATGCCTTCACAAAAGGACAGAATAGAGAATAACAAAAAATTTACCCTTGCAAATGTGGGTGAATATACAAGTGCAACATCATGGATTAAGTATGATTATTTAATCAACCTACAAAACAAAGGACCAAGTTGCATGCACATTGGAGAAGACTTACACATCAAGCAAGATGGTTAATGTTAGCCAAAAATATTCACCCAACTTTATTATTGTAATAGAAATAGAGCAGTCAACTACACTTTGACTAAGTGTATTTTTGGAACTAAGGCTATTAATGCCTCATTATAAAAAGCATGCTTATTTTAATTCTTTTATTTATTCATGATAAAGGATAAAATTAACATGCATGGGGGAGTACAAACTGCAACCTATTTTTAGGAGGGGTTGGGTGAATTATTTTTCTATATATTATGTGTATTAACAAGTCACAAAATGAGGACCTTTTGGATGTAGGAGTACTAAAGCAATTTTTTTCAAGTTTTTTCCCTTGAATGAGAACGAGTTTATTCTCTTTCCAATTATTTGCAGTGGTGTGTATCTTTCTATTATATCTTGTGAATGTTAATTCCCTAATTTAATTATCTTACCTTGCTACAAATTTTGTGTTTTCTATGCAGTCTTAGTTGTGCATGTTAGATGATGTGTTGTTGTGATTTATTCCCTCAACACACAAGTGTTTTCCTTAGGATCAAGTTGAAAACCCCATTGGTTTGTGCATCTGCAATTTTTTCTCAATTGTATTGTGCATGTACTCAATCAAATCCCTCAATCAATTTGGTGTATCACACCTATTTCAATTTCAGTTATAACAATATTTATTACCCATAAAACTCCAAAAACCCCAAAAAAATTAGATTTCAGGATACATCAATAAGGAACCGGCCTCGATACTGGAGACTCACCTCGATACAGTAGGTACACCCAAAGATCGTGAGGTGTTTCGATTGTATCTATAGAAGTGAGGGAATAAAGCAAGTCTTAGAACCCCAATTGTTATCCCTCAACCAGGGTGTGCTTATGAGAGATAACAATAATAATACACTAACTTTACAAAAGGGTATATCAATGATGAAACATAAATCTATACAAGAGAGATGAAAAAATAATGAACTTCTAACCCAAATATAAGATGAATATTAAAACCCCAATAACGCTCGATGTTTATATATTACACCCTATTATTAATACTTTCCACATGTCATCCTTGGATCAACATTGTTTCCATCATTTGAGATGATCTGTACACAATACTCTAATTATGATCTACATAAAGTAGTACACTAGTTGTTTGTAGGGATGACATAGTGCTTTCCACATGCCATCACTATATCAAAATTATTTCTATTGAGCTAATTAGTATTGTAATAATTTCAAGCATGACAAGATACTCAATTTTTGATCTTAAAAAGAGAAGTGAAATTATTTGCAAGTATGCAATAATATATTAACAACGGTTCCATTAAATTAACACGGATGAAAAATAGTTGCAGACATACAAATGGAAACATTTATAACAAATTAAATAATATAATAGTGGAAGATGATAAATTTTTAGCTACATTGATTGCCAAAAATAATTCAAATTAAAAATTTATGTATAACTTAAAATTTGTCTCGTATTAAATGATTTCATAGTTAAAAGTCTATATGGAGGAATTTGTCGTCATGCCCAGACCATAATAATTATAAGATGAGCCACATTAGTGAAAATTCTAAGAAAATTACACAAAAACATGAGGATGCAGGATCTTATGAAGATAATGAAATTTCAATGTTGGTTCCACACACCACTTTCCTGGAGATTCGGTTTGATCAAGTGAACTTGAAGCTGCATGAAATCTATTAGAGAAAATTTTCATGCATATAAAATTGTTTCCTTCAAAATTTCATAACCTTCCATAGTGAAATACAATTTATTATTATGCTTAAAAATACCAGGTGGTATATAATGCATAATAATAAATTCATAGGTAACCATGAATATTTCATATAAACATCATATTTCCACAAAAGTTTCATTATAAATCATGCTATGGAAATTAAGGTTTTTGAACACTTTGTTGGATAAAATATTAATATTGTGATGCTGCAATCGATGTGGTTGCCAGACTCTAAGGTATGAATGTGATGAATTATGTATCTTGTATTTTGTAGAGGCAACTAATCTAGTAGTGATAACATCATCATCACATTTCATTTCTAGAATTTGAAAAACTATATGATTTTCATCAATTTCAATAATGGGGAAAAATCTAAATTGGATCCCACGTAATATCCTTTCTTAATTACTCTAACATTCTCATCTATTTTTCATCAAATTATTCCAAATCCATTACATTCAAGTGAGGTTTTATTTCACAATATGATGGATGGTGTAGTATAACCTTTCCCTCTTCATCTTCTAAGACATATGCATGGTAAATTTTTTTGTGTATACTTTCTTTTCACAAATCATTCATACCAATAATGTAAAGGCTAAAATCATCATCACAACAGTCCAATTGTGTCTTCTCAAGGTTTCCCATGTGAGACTCATGAATAAATTTTCATATAACTACATCTTTTGAACCATATTCACCATCTTTAAGAAAAGAAACACCAATAAATGTTGGTACAGTCCCCCTAACATAAAAATTGATGTAATGAGCACGAAATGATACAACATGGGCTTCTCATTTCCTTCAATTTTTGAATCATTACTAGTGGAAGATGAAATTTTATTGTCAAAGGAAGATTTAGGGTATAAAATTGAGGTTCTTACTTATTCCTTAGCTACAAATATTTAAGAAGAGTAGCATCACATTTAAAATTATTAGTAGCCAAAAATGATGAATATTTGACAATTTTAGATTTGGCAATAATGTTAATTTTTTGTGATTTCTTTTACTATTGATAAAACCCCCAAATAATGACGTTATATAGAATCTTAGTACGTTGAACTCTATCCAAATTCCTAGCATAAAATTCTAAACCAATTTGAAGTGCTTCCTCAACAACTGCATGTGATAATTGAATGCTTGTTGAGGGTCGAAATCAATGTTGATCAAAATTTCCACCCATGACTAATCAAATACAAATAATAAGATCCAATCATTAAATTAAGGATTAGGTTAAAATTTAGTCATGTTATTTTTTCAAAAATGAAGAAGATTATTTAATAAAGGAATATGAAGCTAAATAAACACGCCTCAATGGAATAAAGAATTGAAGAATAACTTTGTTGTGTTTTTGTATTATATGACTAGTAACTACAATGGTAAAGCTTAGTTGTGTATGATAGGATGAAAAATGAACACAATGACAATTTTTTCGTGTTTGAATGACTAGCGAACATATATTTACAATGTATTTGTTATGTTTTAATAAGATGACTGAAAAACAAGATACAAAATTTTAAAATGTTTTTTAAATAAAAAAATTGGGAAAAATGCATCAGAAAAATAGGCAAATAGTAAGAAATACTTTGAGTACAAATAATATTTATTAATCTCTCACTTCCAAAATCTACATTAAACAATTTCTTTTAGGAAATCCTGGTATTGCCAAAATAATTTTTTTTCATTAAATAAATTGAAAAAAACTAACAAATGTCGCAACATACACGTGAATATATAAATATACATTAGCTTTTAGATTTTGGTGCTCATATGCTATAGGTACGCATTTTAAAATTTTGTTTTCATTTTGTTTCAAAATTGTTTTATTTTAAAATTTACATTTTTTTTAAAAAGGGGAGGGGTTATTTAAAAAAAAATGACATATTATAGAAACTTACATCTTAATATTTAATTCTTCAGTTAGGATATGGTTGTTGGAAATATTTTCTAATTGAAATTTTTTATTATAAAGTAACATGAAATACACAATAAGATAATACTTTCATTTAATTTTTTGAATAAGAGATATTTCAGGGTTGCTAATTTATTGTGAACTTTCTAAAGATAAATGTAATGAAAATAAGACTAGAGACAAAATAATACTCAACACTATATCTTAATCAACTAGGATTCAATTACAAGCCCCTAATAGGTAGTATTTTTCTTAGATTACCACTTGAGGGTAATTTCATGTTTCTCAATCCACATATGGAGGTTGATAAAAGTAAACCTCAATATAGATCATTCAATATTAATGTGTATTGTGACTATCACATATGTATTGGCCATTTTACAAATATATGCTACAAGATTAAACATGCCATTCGGGACCTCATTGATAATCAAATGTTAGTAGATATTGTTGGTATATATTTTCATGTAACCTTCTGATTTAGGAAAGATATTCAAGTTTCTAAGGGTCTCTGCAACGACAAAGGGAACATATCTAAGGTGTGGGACCTTAACCCTTGAGATAAACCTCCAAAATAAGGCTAGATCCTTTTCTTAAAATTTCTAGATTCACCACTAATTAACTAAAAAATGTGCAAAGTTAAGGGAAAAGAGAGCTGAAATTCAATAAGAACGGTGATACACCAGAGTATGAAGGGATAACTCTCACTAAGATAAAGGAAAAAGGGAAGAATACAGTGATAAGGGGAAATAAGATCCATAATCCACACTACATTCTAAAAACTTTTAATCCTCTGTATAAATGACATAATGGATTGAAATTATGTAGATATAATCTATACACATAATACAATAACAAAAAATAAGGGTATGATGGAATAACATAAGAAAAAATATAGATATAAATTATAATCAAATAGATATTATTGTTTAAGGGAATACACAATCTCTCACAACCATTCAAAAGATAGTGAATGCATTACACATTTCAAATACATTGGGAAAAGTTTCTTTGTATTCAAGTGAGGATAGTTTCACTTATGAAACTCATTAAATTTATATAAAGGAGAAGAGAGGAAAAAAAATATAAATATTCCATAGGATAAGCTTAACCTATTTGACCCTTTTAAACTACCCCAAAATGAGATCAGAATGTAATCCTCTAATTTCATGATGGTCCACACCCATGGGGGTGCCTTGGATTGCAAGAAAACATTTCAAAATTTTCTATGGAAGAGATACAACTTAGATCAATGAATTTCCATGAAATCAAGGAAATAGATAAAGAGTGAGCTACGACATGTATGCTTTTGGTCATAGTCATGCTTTGGACCATTAATAAAATCTCATTTCTTGTTACAAAAACCATTCAACCCATTCTCTTCATTTTTGGGGGGCACAAGGTTAATAAAACATCTAAGAAGCGTCATGAGATAGAAGGAATAAAAACATCTGGAACTAATTTGACTATCAATCGATTGAGAAAAAGCACTCAAAATGACCCAAAATTATTTCATCAAAACACCCCAAGAATCTCCATAATTCTTATAAAAAAATTATCCTTGAGTGAATACCTCTAAAAAAATTGCAACGAGATTGTTTTCATGTCAAATGGAACCCCAAATCAAAATATATGAGAAAAACCCTAGACTCATGTTTGAGTCACAAACTCAAATCCAAAAATAGCAGTGGGACCCAAATTTGGTTATTTTGATCAAAAAATGTCTTTAATATGATCCAAAAACACCTCCAACATGTATTTTTCTTCAATACCTTTCCAAAAGGACCATTTTTTCTTAAATTTCTTGCCTCCACAAAAAGTTATGGCAATTTGAAGATTCCTGTCAAAGTCACAAAAATCCTTTGTAGTATGGATTTTCAAATCCTTCAATGTGAGACGGTTTGAGTGGATTTATAATTCCTTCAATGAACAATTTTGTAAGAAAATGTGGAACTCCTTTAATGTGTGTTTTTTTAGAGGACTTGAAAATTCTTCAATGTGCATGCTCAAATGCTTCATTATGCCACCGATCACTTTTCTTTCAACACATATACTCCTTTTTATCCACAAACTACTGTGTATATTTTCACTTTCATGCAACTTTTGAATATTTTCTACTGAATTTCAAGCATTACACATAAATTTTGGTGTTTCATGGTTTTTTCGGTGGCCACAAGTTTTAGGATTCCACAAATTTTTAAGAACCCAGAAAAATAGGAACCCACAAAATACTAGGAACCCAAATAATACTAGAAACCTATGAATAACTAGGAACACACAAATAACTAGAAACCCGTAGAGTACTAGGAACTTGTAAATAACTAGGAAACCATGGAAAAGTAGGGATCCACATAATTTTAGGGATCCATGGAATTTTAGGGACACAAAAAAATGACAAAAAATGGTTAATTCCTTGACTAGTTTTGAAACTATAGAACCCTAAGAATAATCCCCCACAATTAATTTGGAAAATATTTGATGTATCAAGGATCGAGAGTGGATTAATAACATTGATCAAGACCCACAAGTATCCATCTTTTGTAACTAGTTTCCCAAAAAAATAAGCCATGAAATTATTTTAACAACATTTATAGAGACTCAAAGGGGCCATATTCTTGCTATATGTGACAAACAGTTTCCTTGTGAATCCATTGGGCTTAGACTCACTATAAAAATATAAAAAACCTCTAAGAATTTCCAAAATTATATCCCTCTCTGCAACAAAAATTGTAATGGCCCAAGATATGCTTTATGCCCCAAGATGATTCCCATTTTCTTTGATCTTAGGTTATTATCTTAAAAAGTGTTCAAATAATTTGTAAACATGTGCCTCTATACATGTAATTCTATAGCATTTTTAAAACGATCCACAAGTTATTCAAATGAGAAGAAGAAGGCACATGGGGAGACTAGTGTTCTTAATAGATGGATAGGGAGATTACAAGACTATAGGTGATTATTAAAAAAAAAAACATTGCAATCACTAAAAATTGAGAGATGTGATCATGGTATAAAACAACATCTAACAACAAAAACATCTTAGCAGCTTAGACTCAACAAAAATGGGAAAAATGACTAAAAATACATATTAGGAGAAACAAACACCCATAGTCTAAAAAATGAGGCCAAGAAGATACCAAAAATAAGGACAAGGAAACAACATATAGAAAGAAATAGAAAACATTTATAGCTTTGTGCAAGGGGGAAGAAAAACTTTATAAACAAGGATTGAGGAAAACCCCATTGACTATGATAAACAATGTTTCACCGTAAAAATTTTCCAATTCAAAATTAGAAATCTCCTTTATCCCAACAATATGATAAGGACCACTCCAAAGAGCATAAAAATTATTATGTTTACCTGGATTGGACTGGTCTTCATACCATTTAAGAACCAATTCTCTTTCCCTAAATTGTTGAGTGTGGGATTTCCTCTTGAACCACTTTTGCATAACTTGTTGGTGATCTTGTCGTTTCTCCCTAGTTCTTCACTGATTTATTCTAACTTAACCAAATCAATAATCCTTATGGTTATTGAATCATGAAGCTATAATTACAATAGATAAGGAAAATCCAAAGCTAGAATTTCAAGTGAAATGGACAATCTAGCCTCTATTTCATACACATGCATGAAAGTGGAGTTCCTATCAATTTTTTTGGGTGTGATTATATCAGCCCAAAGTTACGTTATGACCGTAGTGTACCACAAACTATGATTTTATTCCATTGTTCTCTTCATGATTTTGATTGGATTTTTATTTGAGGATTCAACAAGGCCATTTTATTGAGGATACTAGTTCAAAGATGTTTTCAAGAAAATACTATACCCTCAAGGAAAAATTAGTTAGTTTTTCTCTAATTAAAGCCTTTGTATTATCAGATATAAGTATGTGGGGAAGCCAAAATAAGGTCAAAATATATTTTAAGAAATCTAGGATGACATTTTTAGTTACTTATTTGAGAGGTATATTCTACATCCACATTGTAAAGTAGTATGTAGTAGTCAAAACCCAATGATGAATGGCACTCGAAGGAGGGTTCACTATACTGATGAATTCTAAACTCCATTGAGAGAAAGGATGATCAATAACAATGGGTTGAAGTGATATAGCTACATCACCTTTTTTTCCACTAAAGAAAAAACATTCTTTGTAACTCCTTATCCATTTATAATAATCTAAGAACAAAAGTTTGCCAAAAATAGCCACCCCTCAAGATCTTATTTGTATAGGTTTGGGGAGAAAATTGCTCACCAAAGAATTGTGCATGAAAATCTCTTACTATCCTCTCAATTTTTTTAGGTTCCACACATATCGACATCACACTATCGATGTTTCTCTTAAAGAGGACACTTTCAAACAACTTGTAGTTAAGGGCCTATAATCCGATATTCCTTCTTTGATTTCTATTGAAAGTGTTGTGAAACTTTCTTATGTGAAGGTATTCAACCATATTCTAAAATCAATCATTTTCAACCCTTTCCTCCACTGTAACTTTCGATTGATTGGAAATAAATTGATTTGTGTGTGATGCCTTCATCTTCAACCAAGTTTTGAAAAAATACTTTTCCTTTGATAAAATTAGTGGAATTTATTTCAATGTCAAAATATATTATTTTAGTAATCCAAGTGTCTCTTCGCTCACTTATTTCAGTTCTCATAATGTATTTATAAATGCTTGGATTAGTAATAAAGATCTTAATCTTATTGTTGGATAACAAGTGTCTAAAAATTTTTAGAGCTTTGAAGATAGAAAAAATTTTCTTCTAAAAAAAGTTGTATTTGAGATCATAACCTTTAATTGTTTGACCTGTAAAAGATATTGGCTTATCTAATCTTTTATGATTTTATTGGGTTAAAATGGAAGTAGTACTACTCTCCCCTTTAAAGGTATATAAGAATAATTATTTTTCAAAATAAGGGTTGATGAGAGTGGGAGCTTGGCCTGCTTGATATTCTTAAAAATTCTCCCGGTCTCTTGTGCTCATTTAAAATTACATCTATTCTTAAGCATCAATGTTATGAGCCTCATCAACTTATAAAAGTTGGTGATTAACTTCCTTAAAAAAATGATCTTCCCCAAGAATCACTGCAATGATTTTTTGTGTTGGGGAAGAGATAGAGCAAAGATAATTGTAGTTATATCTAGATCGATATCCAAACCACCTTTAGACAAAAACATGTCATAAAATTTTTCCCTTAAGACAACAAAGATACATTTCTTTGTATTTCAAGATATGCCAAATTTGTTGTACCTACTAAAAATATGCTTAAGGTGCATTTAGATGATCTTCTTGTCTTTTATAAAAATTAGTAATATCATCCAAATAGATGAAAAAAATATGTAATGGAATTACTTGTATAATACAAATTATGTGAACCAATAAAACACCAAAGAATACAATATTGTAGATAAATGATTCTCAATATGTAATTAAAATAGCTTCGTCACTTCGAGGGGGCAACCTCTAAACCATACAATAAGATTCAAATGCTTGAATGATGATAAACTAATACCTACAATCCCCTATATATACTATTCATATGTTATGGCCATCACCAAGGCTGACCTACTAAGCATGAGAAAGTATAAATCACATAATAAAATGATATGTTAAGCCACAAGTCTACTACTCATATCCTAATAAAAGAAATAGGCTAAGGGTGTAGCATGCCCTTCCCCTTCAAACCAACTTTTTCCTCAATGTTGAATAATCCTAGATGTTGAAGCAAAAAACCTTCATCCTCCCAGGTCGCATCCTCTATGCTCAGATTCTTCCACTTGATTAGATATACCTTAATGTCTCTAGTTATTATCCTCTTAGTACATGTTTGTAGAATATTCTCTAGATCCAAAATGATTCTTCCTTCCTCATAAAGTTCTGGTATCTCTTTCTGGGCTGCAAATTTCTTTCCAATAACCTTCTTCAGATAGGAAACATGGAATATTGGGTGTATGCATGAAGATTGAGGTAACTCTAGTTTATAAGCAACACTTCCAATTTTCTATAGAACCTGATAAGGACCATAATATTTAGGAGAAAATATTTTGTTCTTTTTCTATTGCTTCAGGGACATCAGCTTATAAGGCTGCAGACATATAAAAACCCAATCACCAATTTCAAAATGTCTTTCACTACAATGTTGATATGTTTGTTGTTTCATCCTATTTTGTGCCAATGCCAAATTTTCCTTCAAACCAACCAAAACCTGTTGTTGATGTGGAATGTGTTCCTCAACATCCTTGACCTTAGTTTGCATCCTCAAGGAAAAAGTGATAGATGGTGGATGGTAACCATATAATGATAAAAATGGGGTCATTTGAGAAAAGGTACGAAATGATGTGTTATAACCCAATGTTCCTGGTTATCTGATACAAAACAACGTAGATACCCCTATAAGAATTTTTTAACCACTTCTATTTTCCCATAAATTTGAGGATAGTAAAATGAATTGTGAGTTAGTTGAGTACCTTAAACATGTAAATAATTCTGTACAAAAATTACTCGTGAAAATAGGATCTTAATCACTTAAAATTATCTTTGGGGTTCCATTGTAGCTTTTAAACTGTCTCCAAAAAATAGTTGCGACTATACTAGTTGGCAAATGGGTGTGACAGGGAAAAAAAATGGGCATATTTTGTGAGCCTATCCACAATCACCAAAATAACATTCCTACCATTTGAATAAGGGAATCCTGTGATGAAATCCATAGAGACCTCCTCCCATATTTGGCTAGGAATTGGTAATGGTTGCAATAGACCCAGCGCCTTAATGGTTTCACCTTTGTTCTATTGGCACACTAAAAAATCTGATACAAAATTTTGTGCATTGCCATTGACTCCTTCCCAAATTAATTCTCTTTTTTATTATATGATATGTTTCAAAAACCCAAAGTGTCCTCCAACAGGTGATGCATCTAGCTTTGCAAGAATTTTATGCTTCAACTCAGAATCTTTGCACAAGTATAACATGTCCTTGTGCCATAGGGCATTACCTTTCCACTCAAATTTGTTATATGTTATAGATCATTTCTTGATATTATGTATTAGAGATTGTGTATCCTTGTTCTGATCCCATTCCAATCTTACTTCATCTACCTGATTAGCCTTCAACATGGAAATTGCACATAGTAACACATCAACAGACATATCCCTTATGGAAAGTGCATTGGTTACTACATTTTCTTTACCATTTTTTATATTATTTCAAAATCATAACCTAACATTTTTGTTACCCACTTTTTTTGTTCCTCAGATGATAATATTTACTCCAAAAAGTATTTGAGAGTATCATGATTAGTTTCACCTTGAAGAGTCTACCCATTAGATAGTGCCTCCATTGTTTGATTGCATGAAGAATAACCATCATTTATTTCTCATACAAAGTTTTGAGAAGATATTTTCCTTTGATTTGGAAAATCTCAAATGTAATTAGTCTTCCTTCCTGCATTATAACTGCTTCCAATCCTGATCTTGAAGTGTCACACTCAACAATGAAGGTTTTAAGGAATTAGGGAGTAGACAAAACTGGGGTGGTGCACATGGCTTCCTTCAACTTCTTAAAGGATTTAGTGGCTATGTTTTTCCAATGGAAGGCATCCTTCTTTAGCAATGCAGTGAGTGGAGCTATGATTCTACCATATCCCCTCACAAATCTTCTCTAGTACCCTGTTAGTCCAAGGAACCCTCAGATATTTTTGAGAGTTTTGGGCCATGGCCATTCCACCATATCTTTGATCGTCTGAGGATAAAATTTGACACCTTCATGGGATACAATGTGACCCAAGTACTCTACCTATTGTAAAACAAAAAACATTTAGATGGATTTGCATAGAGCTTATGTTTCTAAAAAATTTCCAACACTTTATCTACATGTTGAAAGTGTTCTTCCCATGTCTTATTATAAATCAATATTTCATCAAAGAAAACTATTAAAAATTTACTTTAAAATGGCCTAAAAACAATGTTCATCAAGATTTGGAACGTTGAGGGAGCATTTGTATGACCAAAGGGAATTACCAAGAACTCATAATGGCCCTCATGAGTCCTAAAATCCATTTTATGCACATCTTCCTCTCTTACTCTAATTTGATGGTACCTCAAACAAAGATCTAATTTTGTGAAATAATAGCACCATGTAATTCATCAAGTAAATAATCAATTACTGGAATAAGAAACTTATCTTTAATGGTGTACTTTTTGAGTTCTCACTAATTTGGAAAAATCCTCCATGTTTCATCCTTCTTATGTAACATGACCACTAGTGAAGAATATGCACTCTGGCTATGTCTAATGATACCTATCATCAACATTTCCTATACCATTTTTTTTATTTCACTTATCTGGGAATATGGGTATCTATATGGTCTGATGTTAGGTGGTTGGATCCTTGGAATCAACCAAATGGAATGATCATGATCCCTAACTAGTGGCATTCCCTTTGGAATTGCATAAAAAATAAACAAGTGAGCATAAACAATCTTTTGAAGATTGGGTGGCATTGAAGAATTTTTATTTTATACCTCTATGGAAAATAACTTTTCTACAAATCCATATAATCCTTTTATGAGAATATTCTACGTCTGATGAGAGATAGTAATCTATGGAAACTATAGTCATTTTTACACCCACCAAAGAACAAAGGAACCCCATGTACACTGACCTATCACCCAGTGGGTGCTAGGCACTCACCCGAGGCATGCGCAGGTGCCAAGTCTCTCCTTTATGTGATTTTAGTGTGAAATATCATATATGATAGGAACTTAAGAGAGTGAGTGTAAATGAGTCTTACAGTCATCATAGAGCTCAAAATGGCCTCTAGACTAATGCATTTCATTCCAGATAGAAATATACTTAACAGATTGTAGGACTAAACAAGAATAGAAAGGAAAATGCATAAGGATTCATACTCATCTCATAAACATACATGAAATAGAACTATGAAGATATGAGGATGGACCATAATCATTAATGATCGTATTCAAATAAGTTGGTAACCTCATTTACATCCATTAGATTCATTACAGAACATCGCAGTATGGCAGATTGAAATCATACATCATAACTGGATCTACATTCCTTAGCTCTCAAAAAAAAAATTTACAATCCCAAGCCCCTTGATACATCCTTCTCCTATATTTTATGCTACCCAACCCAATACAACTCCTTGCGGCATTTCTGTAGAGCTCATCTCTTTATTGATCTCTCTCCTTATTCTTATTTGGGTGCTTGTATTTATAGACCCCTTGAACTGCCAAACCACCTTTCTAAGGCTTCATATCCATCACTAAGTGTCCAGATGTGGTACTCCATGGGAACATGCACCTCCAGGACTGAGATCTCCACTCCTTTCCATGAAGGTCTTCTAGAAGCTTCTAGCTTAGGACATATTCCTTCCTAGGCCAACCTGTCACCATTGATGACACCTTATCCATTCATCATGTGTAGACGGGTTATGTTTCTCTTGTGTCCTACCTGATATGTCAAATATGGCTAAGTCCCGAGACCTTGTTATGCCAGTAGCGTAACATGGTCCTTCTAAAACCCTCTTAGAACCCTTCCTTGTGCAACCTTATCCTTGCGTATGCACCCCTCAGTTTAGGCCTTTGCGCGCTCATGCCCCTTGTTGTACTTAGTCAATATTTTAGGGGCCCAACATCACCCCACACTTTACCTGTTCTCCACCCTCGGGAAACACTTATTCAAAGAAATAATTACAATAGACTTAACGTCTTGGAAAAAGAATAAGGGAATGAAGAATTGGGAAAAAAATGAAAGATTGGGGAAGTGTTTTCATCACTGCAACAAGATAGGAAAATATTTTCACAAGTCGGCCTCCAACTTATCCAAAACATTGACTTCATTTTGTGCTCTTTGGCAGAGGTCCATTTCCTCGAGTGTTTAATGTTTTAACCGTTCCTTTTAATTCCTTACCCACATCCTCAAGTGCATCCATCCTTCTTGTAATCAATGGGTACAACTCCTTTAGCCAGTTTTTAATTGAACCTCATAAGGTTTCAATAGCTTCTGACTTATTCTTGACCTTGGCCAGGATCCTCTCTCACTCTGCTCTATTTCCTTTGTTCTTCTCTTGGAATTCCTTGAGCTCTACCTTGTGAGTGGCGACCAAAATACTCACAAATTTACCTCTGTCTACACAATTATTATACATGGCCTCAGTAATATGGGGTAGCAATTTTTACATCAGCAAGCACCTTTCTGTACTAAAAATGATTGCTACAACCTTCAATTTGTCCTCCTTTTCTAGGCGAGCTGCTACTTCTTCCACAGATTCTAAGGCCAGAGGTTATGTTTCCATGGTGAGGATGTGTGTTAAGTCTTCAAGGAAACTTCAAGGGAAGGTCCATACTTTTGTGGGGGTGGTGCTAGGTCCGGATGCTTAAAAATAATGACATTTGTGATGGATTCTACCTTCTTATATACCTCGTGCACCCTTTCCTTTTCCTCCCTTAGTTCACACTTTAGCTGTGCGATAATTAGTTCCTCCTGCTTCAAGTTCTTGGTCCTCTCTTCTAGCTCTTCTTGCCTCTTTTCTAGATCTACCTCTATAAAATTTTACCTTGTCATTCCTTTCAAATAACTTGGCTTCCAGTTTAACCAAGACCTTATTTCAATGCATTGCAGACTTGTTCATCCCGAAAGCTGCTGAGAGCTCACCAAGGGATTATCTCCTTTTGACTCATGCATCTTCATTAGTGCCCCTTAGCTTACCTCGAACTCTGTCTCGTTGATGTGGGACTCAATTTCCCATGAAAGAATTTTCCTCATCTGAGGGTATGCACCTTATTCATCAAACGACTTCATTGCCAAGAGTTGATCTATTGGGACCTGTGCTTTAGAAGCATGTGAGCAACACCTTTCTTGGATCATAAATGTAGCTCATTCTTAGTCTTTTGATCTCCATGCGCTTTATGCCTATGTGTGTGCCTTTAGGAACAATTACTATTAGATTGGGTCCTCCCACACTTTCGTGGTCTTTTCCTATGCTCCCTTCCTTATCTTCAATCATCACTATTTCAGTGTTATGCTCCAACTCTTGTTCTATTAGGGCTTCAATGATTTTCGAATACTTCTCTTTCTGTCACCTTGTTTATTTGCTCCTGTGTGAGGTTTGGAGTCCTTTGACCCTACTATGCTAACCTCTTCATCTCCTCCCATGTCTTGGGCACCCTCCTCCTCCTAGTTGCCCTTCCTTTGCACAAAGTGATAGTTGTTCTTCTCCTCTTTTCCTTCTTCTTCCGAATTTTGCATGCTAAAATCAAGTGGTTCTTGGTCTCCTTCAGGTTCATCTTCTTCATCATAATCCCTCTCACCCCTGTATTTCTCCAAGCTCCCTGTTTCCCTCCAAATTAGCTTCCTCCATCACCCTCTATTTCTTCCTAACTTGGGATTCCAGTATAGGAGATTCTGATTTCTCTTCTTCCTCCTCTGGTGATTTCTCCTCTACGATAATATTTCCTTACTCTGGTGCCTCCTCTCTGGCTAGGGACCTCTTCCTGTGCGTGTAAGTACTTGTTCTAGTGCTTGTTCCCGGGGCACCCACCGCTTGAGTATCTTAGACACTTGGTGCCTTTTTCTTTATCTCTTCCATCTCCTTTTTCTTGGACACGATCTTATTTCTACATGTTAGGTCTTTAGGTATAGCTATCCCATTCTCAAGATAAGTTCCCTTCTCAAACTTGGGCCTTATGCGAAGGTATACATGCACCATGAACCTCCCTATAATAGGAAGAGTCATAGGTTTCATCATCTGAAATTCATGCAATACGTACTTTTCCACGTACCCACCTTGTTAGGGTAGACCAATGTCCCGCACATTTCCCTGTCGTCCCAATCCATACTTCTAAGGTCAAATTTCAGCTTCTTAGATTCCTTGAATCTGTTTACCCCCACCTAGAAATACTGAGTGGTGAAGGAAAATGGAATTTTACACCATGGGCTCATGCTTTCAAGAACCAAATTAAATCTACCAATGCCAAAGTGTTGGTATACTGCACATTCAGTTTCTCCCTCTATAAGCTTTGGTAGTTTCTTTGGGATTCTCTATCCTACCTTGAATGCATTCCTCAAGCACGTATACCATTTCTCAAGATGTTCCTTCTGAATGGCCATCATGCTATCACAAGTTTATTTTTTGAATCTCTTTATGGGTAAGGGGTCTTCCTCTAGTTCCCAAACAAACTTATCTGCCCCATCTGGCACTCTGATCTATGAAAACACAATAAGTAAGAGAATATTGCTGAAAAGTATCTTGTCACCTTCCTGTGTGCTGTTAATGATCTCATCTATGATTTACATGGAAAATTTTTAGATGGCACCCTTTGATATCCTTCTACAAACATTGATCCATGATTTTCTCACTTGCATCCACTTCTCTTGGTCATTAAGTTTTGTTACCAGGTGCGTAACCATTCTCATCACCAGGTCTTGGATATCTGCGATATCAAAGTACCTTGACTCCTTGTATGCATATGTGGCAATGGTTTCTTTGATAGCTTCTTTGTCACATAGGTCATCCTCTATAATTTCTCCTTCACAAATGAGACCTATGAATTTTGAAATTAGCTGAGGGGTTATGCGCATCTTACGCTCCATGAATTGAAAGTGATCTTCATGTACATGTAACATCAGCTAATGGTAGAGGTGCTCAGGATTCCCAAAGTAGGGAAACTCATAGAGTTGCAATAATCCCTCCTTCTCCAACTTCACTTTTACTTTGTTGCTATAAATGGGTAACCCTTTTGGTGTCCTCTTGTTTTTCGGGTGCACTAACTCGAGCGCCATTTCCTTTTCAGTTGTGTTTGTGTGATGGTTATAATTTCTTATTGTCATGTTTCTTAAATGGGACTCCACTCCTTTCTAAGAAAAACCCCATCTGGGTACTGTATTTCTGCATACCATTCTTCATTGGTACTTGCAGTGGTTTCTTGTTGTTTTCCCTTGCCCTTTCCTTTTTCCTTTTTAGGTGTTAAAACTGGTTTCTTGGGTGCCATTGTGTAGGTTATATTTTCACATCAACTTCTCTTGCTATGCTTCTCTACCCTTTCCAAACTTAGATCTTGAACTTGTGAAGAAACTCCCTCTCATCCCGTGCCTTAGCTGCAAAACCCTCTCTGGAATATCCCCTTCACAAGATGGCGCTTCTCCATAATAATCTCTACACCCTTGAACTATTTCCCTCCTGGTTTGTAGATCCAAACTAGTCACTCACAGTTAAGTTTCTCCAATTTTCTTCACATGGATCAACTCTGGAAACCCTAGTTCACAAAATCTCTTCCTTTTTTGTATTCACAATGTAAATAATGAAGTGTTCAACCTTCTATTTATATTTTTCCCACTTTTTAACATTAAATGATATCTTACCTACCACTATACTTCACCACTTAATGTAGATTTTTCAACAAAACTTGACTTTAACGCTTTAACTCATGCACCCAATCCTTGTGTAGACAATCGCCCAACCTTCTGCACATAACCAATCCATCTTGACAAGAGACTCTTGCATGTGTGTTACCAGTGCCGAAGGTACTTCTATCATGATTTTTTCTCTCACCTACCTTGTGTTGCTTTTTTTTGTGCTTCTTCCTCTCTTGTATGTGGATCCACAATGTAGCATTACCCTAACACCAACCATCCTTCTTCACCTTTCCTTTCATGCCCTTCCTTTCCTAGGGCCATCCAATCAGGATTTTCAATGCAATCCTTCCTGGTTCTTAACACTTTGCACTTTCCTCTACATTATTCTACCCCACTTTAAAATGATGTGTGGTCCTCTACGCATTCACAACCTTTGAGAAAGTAATGAGGTTACCGGCGCCCAAGGTGCAACAACAAAATAACAATGAGAAAGGGAAACACAAGAAAATAAAATGCATTAAGGGAAATCCTAAACTAATTATTAATACTACCTTATTACAAACACCAAGAAGGCTTATTTATAGTAGGGCTTCATCCTACTTCCATTGAAGTGTCCCGGTAATCTCGTCCTATCCAACACTTACAACTAGAATGCATTTAAGTCAAGAATGTACAAAATGATGTAGGGACCCAACTAATGTACCTTAAACTTCCCATAAAGGCGTAGAAACTTTGAATCATATAGTAAGACCATCTGCCCAACCTCAAATTTATTGTTCTTAATGTGACGATCATGCCATGCCTTCTATTTTTACTTTTCAGTTGTCTAGCTCCACCTGGCTAATGATCATCTCTCATCTAACTGCATTAATTTATCTATTCTTTCCTCCAATGCTTATTCATCATCTAATCCCCCTACATGTGCTATACATAGAGAATAACATCAATTCAACTAGTAGGACAGCCTCCGTGCCAAACACCAATTAGAATGGTGTAACCTTATTCAACCTCTTGTAGGTTTTCCTATATGCCCAAAGAACGGATGATACCTTTTCATCATAATCCTACATACCAACATCACAAATATTAGTCAACGTGTGACTAAGTATTTTGTTAAACACCTCCGCTATTTCATTTTCTTGTGGATGGTAAGGTGTAGTCTTGTGATGAGCCACCATGAACTCTACTAATAGAATCCTTATTGTCTCAATCAAAAAATGTGTACCCTTGTCACTAGTCAAACTCAAAGGGCATCCATACCTTGTAATAATGTTTTCCCATAGGAACCTTACTGCAATAGCTACTATACAATCCTTATTAGGTGTTGCTTCTACCCACCTTGTCAAGTAATTTGTGCCAGTTATTATATACCGTGACCCAGTCCTATATGCGGCTAGTGCAATAGGGCCTATGAATTCTATAGCCCAATTTTCGAATGGTTTAGTGTTGGTAATAGGGTGAAAAATTATTTCATCTCGTCACCCTAGTTTTCCAATGTGCTGACAATGGTCAAATGCCTTACAATATTACTTGTAGTCTTGATATAGGGTCTCCCACCATAATCCGTCCATTAATATCTTGCGTGTAGTGGCATCGCCTGTATAGTGTCCACCTGCAATACCTCTGTGCATGTCTTCTATTATGGCTAGGTGCTCATGTTCTAGCACACATCAGTGTAAAATATCATCATGTCCTAGTTTGTATAGATCTCGAGTAATCAACATGTAGGGCGCGGAACGTATAAATAACCAATTTTTATCCAATGCCTTCATCCCTTCCGACACTACACCTATCTTGAGAAATACTACAATATCTTCTAAGTTTGAGGGCATGTGCCACAACCTAAATAGTTATACCTTTGGCATGGTATCCTCAATGCTTTGTACGTCCTCCCCTGAATCGATTATAGACAAATGATTAGGTCTAGAATTACTTTTTCATGGTTTGAAAACCATCGTGAACTCAAATTTTTGGAACAATAATACCACCAACATATGCGCCCTTGTAGAATGTGGTTTTTCACCAAGTATTTCAATGCCATATGGTCAGTGTAAAATATAAACAGAGTTGATAGCAAATACTGTCAGAACTTGTGAAGCACATAGACCATTGACAATGCCTCACGCTCAGTTGTAGTATAATTATGCTCCACCAGTGTTAACTTCCTGCTTGCAAAGCAAAAAGGATGATCAACAATCCCTTCACTAGGATATGCAAGTACTACTCCAATGGCAGTCCCTGAGGCATCAATATGAACATGGAAGGGCTTATCCCAAGAGGGGAATCATAGTATGGTCATAGTGACAAGCATATCCTTTAAAGTGTCAAATACCTTCTGCTGCACCTCTCCCTAATGAAAGGCACTTTTACGCTTAAGCAAATCTTATAAAGGCATGGTGATATTAGCATATCCCTTGATGAACTTGCTATAGTACCCCATATGCCCAAGAAATCTGTGCACTGTGCGTTGACTAGTAGGCTCCCTTAATCCCACAATTACTGTAACTTTTGCGGGATCCACTAATAGGCCATCCTTACATATGATGTGTCCCAATAATGTTCCAAATGGGGTAGCAAAGACACATTTCTTAATATTGAGGGACATCCTCAATTTCTAACACCTTTCAAATGTTAACCTTAAGTTGTCACAATGGTCCTTCACTAGCTCATATATTGTCCAATCATCTAGGTAGACTTGAAGAAATTTATGGATTAAGTCTTGGAAATCTTGTACGACAATGCACGAGAACACAATAGGTGCATTCTTTAACCCAAAAGGCATGACTGTATAGGCCAAAATTCCCCACTCAGTGGAGAAATTCATCTTCCTCCGATTCTCCTTCGCGATCCTCACCTAGTGATAGCCCAAGAATTCATTTTTGAAAGAGTAGACCTCGCATCATGCCACTGCCTCTAAAATTTCTTTAGTAAATGGGGTTGGGAAAGGATCAATGATGCACACTGCATTCAGATCCCTGTAATCAACACATATCCTTATCCTTCCATCCTTTTTGATGCTAATCACCAATAGACTTATCCATTGTGACTATTGCACAGCCTCAATGATACTTGATGCTATCATTTTATTTATTTCTTCCTTGACCTTCACGCATAGGTTAGGATTCATTTAGTATGGTCTCTTCCAGACCGGGCATGCACCCTCCTTCAAATTAATTCTCATTTACCCCAAGGAATGGCAAATGCCTTTGAGTTCATGATACCCCCATGGGAATAAATTCTCAAACTCGTGTAAAAGATCAATGATCTTGGAGACTTCCTTCTCTAACCAATAGTCTCCGACGATAGCCTCTTTAGGCTCCTCTCCTGAGCTGATGTTAACCTTATTTGTCTTTAAAGGTTCATGATAGGCACACACTTGTTCATTAGAACTATCTAACACCTCGTGTGTCCCCACAAAATGGTCAACATCTAAGTTTTATGCTTCTTCTCCATCAATAACATACACCATCTTCCCCTTTTTTTCTCTATACACGTGTGCTTAAACTATATTTCTTATGTTTATTCTTCCTCAAACCACACCTCCAGGCCAGGTTCATCTAGCAAGTCCAATAGCCTATTTTCTACCATGGCAGTATCCCTAATGGTAAGGTGCTTGACAACCTACAACACCTTATCCACCAAGGGTTTTGTACTCCAATATTTGAATGTTTGAATGAGATCAACCACTAACTCTTTCTAATTCCTTGTCTGGTGGTGTGTCTCAGCGTGAATGTACCATGCGCATACACAAATTGTAGCATGGAATAAAAAATTTGAACCCATAATGAGGGTGGTAATGCTTCTATGCTCCCCATTCAGGATGTCTCACGTGCTTGGATATGGAAGGAAGCAGTCTCTTTAACATGGTAGTATTTTATATCTGTGGGTATGTTGCTCCTAAAAAACCTTATGGAGAAGGAAATTTTCACCTTGCACCATTCCAAGAGGTTATCTCAATGTGTCGCCCACTATCACGTAGTAGTTTTGAGTAGGGCATAGCTTAACATCCTTCTCCGTTCATTCTTCTTCTTCCACCGAGCTTCCATCTCCTACAAAATTATCTCAGGGAAGGCTCCTCCTCAATACTTAGGTATATTTTTTCCTCTTAGGCACCGAACCATATGCGCCTTTGTCACCTTTGTCACTGATCCTCTCAAATGTCATCCTATTAACTCATAGGTCCCATACGCCTAATTATCACATGTTATACTGGTGGTTTCACTTAAGGACTGAGCATCCTCAAACTCGATAAGTCCTTCTGTGGGATGGATTATATCTAGAAGCCTAATTGAGTGCACATATATTCTATCCAAGAGCTCTTCTCCCAAAGGTTCTATATAGGGTGTTTATTTTCCATCAGCCAGGGGTATGATGACCCATTCCTCCTCATTTTCCAAGCTTATGTATCCCTTGTTGAACTAAAGATCCGCATTGTTCTTATAGCACCATGGGAACCCAAGTAATGCTAGGAAATTGTCTTCCTCAGTGAGCGCTAAGAATTCAAAGTCCTTAGTAAACTTAGTCCCTTAAATGGTGATAGATGCATCCTTTAAGACATCAATGGGCATTCATTTCATTTTGTTTTCCATATACAACACATTTGAAGATGGCTGTAATGTAGGTCTTCCCATCTGATGCCATGCATCCAAGGTGAGAAAATTTACCTCCGTGCCTATGTCAATGAGGATACTACTAAGGAGCCATCCATCCACGACCGTGTCTAATGTGACCTCCTTATCATAGTAAATGATGTGAGGGGGAAGGGTTACATAAAAGACCTGCATCTTGTGCTCTTCTCTGGAACATGGTACCTTCTCTCTCAACCATGCTCCTTGTAAGGGAATAAGATTCTCTTGCCTTAGCATTCTACATACTTCCTTGACCTCATCCAGGTCATCCTTTGGCACCTCGACCTTCCTTCTTTGCTCCTCCCTCCTAGACTACTCCTTTAGAAACTCAATTTCTCCTTGTAAACTTTGAATTACATGCTGTAATAAGGGACATCTACTCACATCATGGTCCCCATGAAAAATTTCATAGTCTATTGCTACGGCACGTACTGTCTTCTAGGGGAAACTATCCTTGAAATTCCCCTCTACTTCATAATCTGTACACCACATTCCATTCTAAATCTCATGAGCTAAGTTCACAGATAAATTTTCCAACTTCTTAGCCATAGCAATGATTTGAGCTCCCAGAAATGGGCTAACACCAGTGTCAACACTCCCAATAGCTTCATCACACATGGTAGCTTCCAACGCCTCACGCAGGTCTATGTAATTCTTATGGGATAATGCCCTTCTAAACAATGTTATCAAACCTTCAACAAACCTTTGAGCATGCCATGAAGGGTGAATTTTATAGGATAACTTGGACATGAGAGTCTCAAATTACACATCATATTCCTGTAAACTCTTCACCATTCCTTGTTAAATCTCCTTAAGGGCACTGATGCTCTTCTGTTCAGACTCAGGGATGTGGAATTCTACTAGGAAGGCATTTTTCAATGTGGTATAATCTATCACTCTCTGATGTGGGTAATACTTCCTATGCAAGTTATGCATGTACCCTTGCAATGTTGTTGCAAACTGACTGGCCTTCCATTCTGGGGTTGTGATCCCATTTGTGTGCCATAGCAACTCACACTTGTGAACATGATCCACAACATCTTCAATACCCATGTAGTCTGGTAAGTGCAAAGACATCTCAAAAAACACTTGGGGTGGTTGGGGTCCTTTTCCTCCCGAGCTAGAGCCTTGGTTTCCCCCATTGCTAGATCCACTAGATCCACCAGGTCCTGTATCTCCTGACCCACCAGATCCACCGGATCCACCAGGTCCTATTCCCCCAGTCCCACCGGTTCCACCTCCAGATCCTCCTGTAACCAGTAATGGGCTTGAATATATCACACCTAGGGTTCCCAAATTTCCATTGAACTACACACCAATGGTCTATGATAAAGTCCCACTACCAATAGTGTACCCCATGCCACTCCCAAACGTGATATCAAAAGTTTGTGTATCCACACTCTGCTCGAAAATTCATCTAAACACTAGAATGTTATGTGCAGCCATAGAAGTCCTAAATGATAAATTATATCTCCTTGGTGTAGATCAGTCACTTCCACTAATACTAGTTGGGATAAAAATATTCTTCCCTTGATCTAGAAAACCAAGCACTAGGGTTTGGTCACTATGTGGGTTCATATGTGTGCCAACGACTCTTCTCTCTCTGCATGATGAACTCTCATCAGAATCCAAATAGGTCTCTCTTATTCACTTTCCAAGATGGGGTAGCATAAACTTCTCAGGTTCCATGTCCTCTACATGAACCTCAAATCCTTCCCACAACATCTACATCCATATATCCATCACACTTGCAACCTCACATTGTCTAGAAATATCCCTTTCATGCGCTTCGCTATACTTGATCCATCTCTCCTCCTTTTCTTTCTCAGTCGCAATATCTTCCATATTTCTTCACCCTAGCTTCCTCGTGCAACACTTAGAATGGTTTAGCCGGCCATCAAAAATGCCTCTAAACTCAAGGTAACAACTAAGATCTTCATTTCCCTTAGGATAACACTTAAAAATGATCCTCTAGGCTCCCACAGAAACTCAAACTTAGTAACATACAAACAAGAATACATGGAAATAGCTTATTCCAGGGTGTAGCTAGTCAGCACTCCTTTCAACCAATGATCCACAACACGAGTCCATGTCAAATCTGCATCTTATAGGCTCTAGTACTCTTCTTGGGTCCACACGCATGATCTATAATACCAACTTGATCTAGACGCATATGCTGAGAATCATTCATACAGCTCTATTGGGAAGCAACAGAAAAAAATTTCATACAAATCATGGTAGATGTTCTCTTCTACCCATTTGCGTGCATCAAACTTAGGTCCAATGTTGAATCTCTGAGAAAATTTGTCCTCTGTGCTCTTAAACCATGATTCAACACATTCCAATGTTAAATTCTTTGTCATCACTCATTGCATGGATCATGATGTATGCTATTTCCCACTACAACTTCGAAAAGAGGTCTTGGCAATAGAACCAAGATGCAATCATTTTTACACCCACCAAAGAACAAATGAACCCCATGCACATTGGCCTATCACCTAGCGGGTACTAGGCACTCACCCAAGGCACACATGGGTACCAAGTCTCTCCTTTATGTGATTTTATTAGGAAATATCATCTATGATAGGAACCTAAAGAGAGTGAGTGGAAATGAGTCTTACATTCATCATAGAGCTCAGAACGGCCTCTAGACCAATGCAATCATTCCAGATAGAAATATACTTAACAGATTATAGGACTAAACTAGAACAGAAAGGAAAATGCATAAGGATTCATACTCTTCTCATAAACATACATGAAATAGAACTATGAAGATATGAGGATGGACCAAAATCATTAATGATCATATTAAAATAAGTTGGTAACCTCATTACATCCATTAGATTCATTACAAAACATCGCAGTATGGCAGACCGAAGTCATACATCATAACTAGATCTACATTCCTTAGCTCTCAAAAAGAAAATTTACAATCCCAAGCCCCTTGATGCATCCTTCTCCTATATTTTATCTACCCAACCCAATACAACTCCTTGTGGCATTTCTGGAAAGCTCCACACTCTATTGATCTCTCTTCTTATTCTTCTACAGGTGCTTGTATTTATAGGCCCCTTGAACTGCCAAACCACCTTTCTAAGGCTTCAGATTTGTCACCAAGTGTGATGCGGTCCTCCATGGGAGCATGCTCCTCTAGGCCTGAGATCTCCACTCCTTGTTATGATGGTGTTCTAGAAGCTTCCAACGCAAGGCATATTCCTTCCTAGGCCAACTTGTCACAAGGATGATACCTTATCCATTCATCATACATAGGTGGGTCATGATTTTCTCGTGTCCTACCTAATACATGAAATATGGCTAAGTCCTGAAACCTTGCTCTTTCGGTGCGTAACATGGTTCTTCTAAAACCCTCCTATAACCCTTCCTTGCATGCTTTCTCCTTGTGCGCCCACCCCTGAACTTAGGCCTTGCGCTATCACGCGCCTTCTTGTACTTAGTCAATATTTTAAGGGCCCAAGAGAGACTTAGCTACCATTCCTTTCAATTGTATTGTCCTTCCTTCTAAATGAAAGCACATGAATAATTCTTGGAAATTTATCTCTATAGTACCCAAGGTTGTGACCCATTGGACACCCAAAACAATATTTACCCCTCCCATAGAAATAACAAACATAGGTGAGTCTAACATGTAGTATCACATGGAGAGCTTGATACTATGACACTTTCATTTACAATTGATTGTCCCACCATCCGTAATCATAACTTACATTTCTAGAGATGTGTAAATAAACCAATTGAGGTGGACAACTAACTTACTATTTATGAAGTTATGAGTACTCCCTGAGTCAATCAACACCATCACATTCTATTTTTTGAGATAGCCAATAATATTGAGTTCTTGAGGAGTACTAATATCTGACAATGGATGGTAAGAAATTGTAGGTTTGTGATCCTCTAATTCATTTTCTAATAGTTCCTCATCTTCTCCTATAATTTCAGCTTCCTCTTCATCCTCATTTCCTCCTTCAATATAGAAGAAATTCTTCTCAACACATTTGTGTCCCAGTCCATATTTATTGTCATAGTTAAAACATAGTTATTTTTCTCTCTTTTCTTCCATTTGTTGAGGAGTCAGTCTAATGGGCTGAGCGAATGATGGGGAAGGGGTACTACTATATCTGGTGTTAGTGAAAGACTTCCTGCTACTACAAAGAAATTTTTCCTTTGCTCTACGCGCCATGATAATAGAATAAAAAATCTTGAGTGGATTAAACATACATACCTCATGCTCAATGTCATCTTTAAGACCCCCAAGAAATAAACCATTCATGTTCCCTTCTGTAATATTCCCCACCCTTAACGACGGGTTATGGAATTGATGCATATAATCTTTGATTGATCCTGTTTTTCATAAATTTTCCAATTGACTAAAGTAGTTATCTGAAACACCGAAACTATAGAGAATTGCAACTCCTCAGTAAAAATTTTCCAAGTGACATTGAGACCATTCTTCTTCCTCTGAGAACATAACCATCAATAACAGACGAATTGGTCTGGTTCAAGATACATGGATGCCAAGGTCACCTTTTATATTGATGGGGTTTGATGTAACTAAAATAACTTATCCATTTGATTTATCCAATTCAGTGGATCTGTCGACACTAAAATTTTCCTCCGTAATTTCTATTTCATTAACGTTTGTATTAGGAATAGGATTTTGTTAAGTATAATTAGTAGTAGGCGTCTGATAGAAGATAACGGCGCTACTAGTATGACGACGCCAATAATGTATAGTATGGAAATAGTCAAAAGTACAATAGGAATGTTGTGGTAAAAAGTAAATAGTTGTCGTAAGTGATCTAGTAATGTTAAAATGTCAAAGTCGGGGTAAGTAGAGAAGTAGGGTCTACATGATTAGGAATTAGAAATATTATATTGGTAATAAGGACAAGGAGTGAGGTCATAAATATTTTGTATATTTTATTTGTAAAAAGTCTAAAAAATGTGGAACCCATGTGAAATGATAAGGTTTATCTTATGTTAAAAGATAAGCTTACATGTACAGATAAGAGTTAAGGTATGGAATATGATTCGTCAGAGTGGATTTCTTATCCTATCTTAGAGATAAGATGGATAAGCCTAGAAGTCTATAAATAAAGAGGCCACCCCCCTCATTTAGCATAGAAGGAAGTAGTGAGAAATATTGTATGAGTAAGTGTGTAAAGGAAGCCATCAGTTTAAAGGTGTGTTGAAGAAGCCATTAAGAGGTGTAATTGTGAAGTTTCTCCCATAGTATTGGTGGAATGCAAGTGAAGTCAATAACACTTGAAGTACCTCATGGGTGAGGTTGTAACAATTTCATGCTAATATTATAATTTACTTTGATATTTCAAATTTGTCATCATTTCGTCTTATCATAGTCGATGGTATTCTTGTGTTATGTTGTTGTTTTACTTCCAGATTACATCCACCAAACTAAAGGCTGTGCATTAGTAAATAATCATAACACGAGGAGTTCCCAGTGAAGAATTATCATAGTGCCGGATTGGTGATGACATTTTGGTTCTGTTGCCGGGACCATTCCTCATTGGTGGATTTTTTGGAGAGATATTCCCACTTAGTCAAAAATCAATTGGAGGGTAACCTTATTTTTACTGTGCATAGTAATTACCATGGTAAAGTCATTTTTGTAGTGAATAGTAGTTACCATGGTAAAGTCATTTTTGCTGTGAATAGTATTTATCATAGTAAAGTCACTTTTTACCGTGAATAGTATTTACCGCAGTAACTTCACTGTTTACTGTGAATAGTGTTTACCACAGTAAAGTCAGTTTTTACCGTAGTAAGTCAAGTTTTACCATAGTTACCGTGGTCATTTCTATTTTACTGTAGAAAGGTGTAAAGTCACTTTCTATTACAGTGATTCCAATTATTTGTGTACATAAGTCTTGTTGATTGTACTTGTGGGTTGGTATTTTACGGTGGTTACTTTTGAAAATGGGGAAGATTCCTATTTTTTCAGCCCAATCTAATGAAGATGCTTCCTCTTTCATTCAAGAGTTTAAACAATCTTGTATTTGTAATGGCCTTATAAGAAGGGAACAATGGAATGAATTTTTTCCTACCTTTTTGGATGGTTCAACACTTAGGTGGTTTGAAACACTAGGTGAAAATGTGAAAAATTCATGGGATTTATTAACTGAAATTTTTCTTGAAGAATTTTGTGAACAATAGAAATATGCAGATCTCATGATCGAGATCACAAAGCTATCCCAAGGAGAGAAGGAAAAGATAAGGGATTATCATGCTCGTGTTCTAGAGCTAAGGAGGAAGCTCGATGCCTAGATCCAGAAAGAAGGATTAGCGGATGGGTTGATGAATGGCATGGATAATCTCCTATGTAAGCACTTCGTTCTTGGGATGAAGCCAGAGATCAGACAACGAGTGAAGTTTGACCGCTCAGCTACCATTGAACAAGCAAAGGAGATTGCAAGAAGGCAAGAAGAAAGCATGGAAGAGGAGCCCAAAGAAATTGTTGCTGAAGTAGAGCCTACACCAGCACCTTTGGTCGAGAATCCACAACCACTCCTGGTGAGCACAAATATTTCTCCTAGTACATCTACTGAGTATGAAGATCTGCTAAAAAAGATGGGTCAGTTAACTATTAATCTTCTTCAAGGAAAAGAATTTAGTTCTCAGGGAGGAGATAGAGGTCCAAAAAGAAATATTTCTGAAGTTTTATGTTATGGTTGTTATAAAAAGGGTCATTATAATTATAATTGTCCAGATAGAGCTTCTACATCTGGTAAAGGAGATAATGATAAAGGAAAAGCACCTGTGAATTCTTTTGATGTAGTAGACAAGAGCAGAAATAATGAAGTAGATGTGTTTGTAACAAAAAGAAAGAAAGAAAAAGATAATCAAGATGGAAATGATCCTAAGAAGATGAAAGGAGAAACTAGTAAGAAACATAGGAGAAGAAAGTTGGGTGTGCAGGATTTTCTGATTTCACAGGGGCAAGGACCATACTCCATCTTGGAAGATCTGTCCAAAAGGCCTACAAATATTACATATGGTCAACTCTTGGCTATGTCTTCTGAGAAGAGGCGGGAGTTGTGAAGTGAACTCAATGCTCGATGAAGGAAGGAGGTTGAGGTCCTTGTTTTAGAGGCAGAGGCGGATCCCTATGCTCCACAAGCTGAGGTATTATGTAATGGTATTTCAATTCATGATGTCTTAGTTAATGGAGGTGTTGCAGTTAATGTAATGACTGAGTTTGTAATGAATATGTTGGGTTTAAAAATTGATCACCCTTCAACACTTATGTTAAGGTCATTAAATAAAGGAAAAACTAAACCAGAAGGTGTAGTTTCAAATGTGGCAATATCTATTATGGGTGTTGTATGTGTGGTAGAATTTCAGGTGATAAAAAATGGTACTGTTGTGTACCCAATACTACTGGGAAGACCATGGCTAAGGAGAGTTCATGCAAGAAACTACTGGAATGAAGGTTTTATGACACTTGGACGTGGTAGAGAGAGGGTGAAGATAAACGTGATCCCTTGACATCATAAGGTAGAACCTGTGGATTCAAGTGATGAAACTGATGATTGGACATCCTCTGATTACTCTAGTACCAGTGAAGTGGACACTGAAGATGAAGAAAGTGAGGTTGATGTTTCAGTCATGGATATCCTTCCAGTCACATTGACTCATAACCCCATAAAATTATCTGAAGAAGAAGTTGATGATCGTCTCCAACAAATAATGATTGGTGATGCTGTGATGGAGAGTGAGAAGGAATCCTACCTCCAGCTCTTTTGAAGTTACATACACATATTCACTTTTGATTACAAGGAACTCCATCAAGTAAGTTGGATAGAACATTCTATTGAGCTGGTAGATGGTGTTAAGCCTATAAAGCAAATGCCATATAGAATGAATCCTAATTTTTCCAAGACTATAAAAGAAGAAATAGATAAGTTGCTTGATGCAGGATTCATATTTGCTGTGGAGAATTCATAATGGGTTTTTCCCATTGTGATCTCAATAAAAAAGAATGGGAAGCTACGCATTTGTACTGATTACAAGAAGCTCAATAACGCAACAAAGAAGGATCATTACCCTCTTCCATTCTCATATCAGATCTTGGATGAAGTAGCTGGCCAGGAGTGTTATAGTTTTGCTAATGGATATAACAGATACAACCAAGTTCGTATAGCGGAGAAAGTTCAGCTGAAGACCACGTTCACCACTCCTTGGGGAATGTTTGCTTATAGAGTTATGCCTTTTAGGTTGTGTAATGCTCCAACAACATTCCAGTGTTTGATGAATAGGGTGTTCGAACCCTACATTGGGACCTTCATTAGAGTATTTCTGGATGATTTTTGCATCTATGGGAGCAAGTTGGACCACCTGCACTAGATGGAGATAGCATTTCAAAGGTTAGATGAAGCACAAGCCTCACTAAACCCTACAAAGTGTGTCTTTGGATGTTCTAAAGGCGTTTTTTTACGGTATGTTGTATCCAGAGATGGTATTGGTACTGATCCTGATAAAGTTTCAAAAATAAAAGATTTACCATTTCCTATGAATAGAAGTAAGTTGAGATCATTTTTAGGCCATGTGGGGTACTATAAAAGGTTCATCAAGAATTTCTAAAAGATTGCACAGCCACTAACCCAATTCTTGAAGAAGGATGTTACTTATGAACTAGGAAATAAGGTGCATGAAGCTTTTGGACAACTGAAGGAAGCCCTGGTGTCTTCACCTGTTTTAAAGAATCCATATTGGAGCAAGCCATTCATTGTGTACACTGATGCCTCAGATGCAGCACTAGGAAGTACTTTGAGCCAAAAGGATGAAAATGGGAATGAACATCCAATTAACTTTGGGAGCACACAAATGAGCAGTGTTGAGGTAAATTATAATGTAACTGAAAAAGAGGCTCTGGCTATAATTTTTGCTATAAAGAAGTTTAGGAATTACTTGCTAGGGAAAAAATTTATAGTTGTAATAGATCATCAAGCTCTAAAATATATTGTAAATAAGCCTAACCCATCAGGGAGGATAGCAAGATGGATAATTTTTCTACAAGAATTTAAATTTGATATTATAGATAGGCCAGGAAAGAAGCATGTCAATGCAGATGTACTCTCTCGAGCCTATGATGGTTTAGGACCATCTTGTGATGATGATGATTTCCCTGATGCAGCATTGTTATCCCTTGACACAATCCCTAGTGAATACATAGATATTTGTAATTATCTGAATGAATTCAAGTTTCCTGATGGTGCCAATGCAAAGACTAAGAGAAAGATTACTCAAGCCAGCTGTCCATATTCTATTCTACATGGAGTATTATTTCGAATAGGACCTAATGGATAGTACAAGAGGGCAGTTGGACATGATCAAGGGAAGGAACTACTAAAATAATTCCACAATGGTACATGTGGAGGGCACTTATCTAGAAAAATTATAGCAAGAAGGATCTTGGATGCAGGTTATCACTGGCCCACTCTTTTTAAAGATTGTTATAATTATTGTAAAACATGTGATATTTGTCAAACACATGGTAACCGTAAGACTTCATCAGCTCCATTAAGCCCTATTCTTCCACTTGGTCCTTTTGAATAGTGGGGAATAAACATTGTAGGTCCACTTCCAACTACCTCATGCCAAAATAAGTATATTGTAGTTGCCACATATTATTTAACCAAGTGGGTTGAAGCTAGGCCATTGAAAACAGCTTCCATGGATGAAGTGGAAAGGTTCATATATGAACACATTGTCACCAGATTTGGTTGTCCATTAGAAATTGTAACAGATCAAGGAAGCCACTTCATTAATGAGGTGGTAGAAGCCCTAGTCAATAAGTTTTCTATTAAGCACAGGAAGGCAACAACATACAAGCCAAGCACAAATGGACAGGTGGAACGAACAAATTTTGTGTTGTGTCAAATTCTAGAAAAAGATGCAGCCTTGTAGGTACATAAATGGGATAAAAGGATTCATGCAGCATTGTGGGCATATAGGGCAACATCAAAGTCAGCAACAGGATACTCCCCATTTCAGATGGCTTATGGCATTGATCCAGTTCTTCCTATTGAGTTTGATATTCCCATGGTCAGAGTAATGAAAAATGAAAGAATGAATGAAAGTGATTCAGTAAAAAGAAAGGTTGGTACATCTTCATTTGCTAGAGGAAATGAGGGAAATAGCTAAGGATACAAGCTATAAGAAGAAAATGAAGCAGAAGGAATACTTTGAGCAAAAGATCCAGTGGTCTCCATTTCATGTGAATGACTTGGTTCTAGTATATGATTTCAGATACAAAAAAAAAGAAGACAGAGAAAATTTCTTCCAAAATGGATGGGGCCCCAAAAAATAGCAGTTGTGCATGAAAATGGTACGTACCAACTAGAGGGATTGGATGGCACTCCCATTACGAAATGGGTCAACCACGATAAGTTGAATATTTTCCAAGCACCAAAATAGTCTACTCCGAGGACGGAGTAGAAGCTAGGAAGGGGGAAGATGTCGACACTAAAATTTTCCTCCGTAATTTCTATTTCATTAATGTATGTATTAGGAATAGGATGTTGTTAAGTATAATTAGTAGTAGCGTCCGATAGAAGATAACAGCACTGCCAGTACGACGCCGCTAATAATGTATAGTACAGAAATAGTCAAAAGTACAATAGGAATGTTGTGGTAAAAAGTAAATAGTTGTCGTAAGTGGTCCAGTAATGTTAAAATGTCAAAGTTGGGGTAAGTAGAGAAGTAGGGTCTACATGATTAGGAATTAGAAATATTATATTGGTAATAAGGACAAGGAGTGAGGTCATAAATATTTTGTATATTTTATTTGTAAAAATTCTAAAAAATGTGGAACCCATGTGAAATGATAAGGTTTATCTTATGTTAAAAGATAAGCTTACATGTACAGATAAGAGTTAAGGTATGGAATATGATTCGTCAGAGTGGATTTCTTATCCTATCTTAGAGATAAGATGGATAAGACTAGAAGTCTATAAATAAAGAGGCCACCCCCCTCATTTAGCATAGAAGGAAGTAGTGAGAAATATTGTATGAGTAAGTGTGTAAAGGAATCCATCAGTTTAAAGGTGTGTTGAAGAAGCCATTAAGAGGTGTAATTGTGAAGCTTCTCCCTTAGTGTTGGTGGAATGCAAGTGAATTCAATAACACTTGAAGTACCTCATGGGTGAGATTGTAACAATTTCATGCTAATAGTATTGTTGTGTTTCCAGATTACATCCACCAAAATAAAGGCTGTGTATTAGTACATAATTATAGTACGAGGAGTTCCCGGTGAAGAATTATCATAGTGTCGGATTGGTGATGACAGATCCTTCCCATCAAATTCAAAAAACTCTACTTTTAGCATCATGTTCCATGGTTGCAAATAAGTTGGATTGTGATTGAGCTAGAAAAGTGATCCAACATGGTTATTTTGCCCATTATTCTGAACTGAATATCCTCCTTGGTTGAGATGGGGCTGATTTGGGACAAACTATTTACCATTTATATGTTTCATGATATCATCCAACCACTAATTGATTTAGTCCTTGTCTCCTTTACAAGTCATCTTAGATTGTAGATTTCACAGATCATACTCGAGTTGGCTCACCTTATGATCAACTTAGGTAAACCCAAGTGTTGAGGTATTTATATTTACCCCTTCTAACTCTAACTCTTCAATCACTACCCCATAATTATCTAGGTTTTTATTCAGAGTGACAAGATTATTTTTGGCTCTTGTGGAAGGCCCCACCATGAGGTCAAATCCTAGGGTTTAGGGTTTTGATACAATTTTGGCTAAATTGGAAAAAACACAAACAAAATACTACCAATATTTTTTTCCAGCTTTCTGAAAATGTAAAGAACTTGGAAAAATTCCACAAATTTTAGTCTAGGGAGCGATTTTTTGAATAAACCTAAATTTGCAATAAATTTTGCAAAATAAAGAAAAAAAGTCAAATTTTTTAGGGAATGTTACTTGAAATGATGTAATTTTTTGATAAATTCACTCTTATTTGTAAGCTATAGCGAAAACAAAAATTTAGGGTTTTTACCCTAATTTTGGCCTTGGTCGCAGCTCTAATACCACTTGTAATGGAATTACTTGTTGTTGCCAAATCATTGTACCCTCCAAATGGCTAGAATGTGAACATGATGTTTAATGTGATTGGTACGCATGGGATCACCTCTCAAGCTATGGGACTTGGGCTCAAGGTGAACCTCCGGAGAAGGCTGACTTCCTCTTCACAAACTAAGTTCTATACTACTCCTAATGCAATAAAATAGTTATCTAGACCTATGCTAACATTTTCATGGGTTTTAGGGAAAGAGATTTGCAAGAAATGAAACTATACTAGGGATGGTGATGTACTAAATAAAGGGTGTTTCTAGACTCGGGAAGGGTTAATTTGAAGAGGATGTGTGTACCACAAGTCAACTTCACCTACTACAACTTAGAGAGGGTACATAATACCATAGACTAGGAAGCCGCATTCCCTTTGTTAAACTTGATCAGAGAAACAAGTTATCAGTCTTCCAATGAAGAAGGATGAACTTGAGAAGGGTGAACAAGCACCACAACTCAACTACATGCAATACTCCACCACTCGATAAGCACAAAATTCTAAAAACCTGCAATAGAAACATGGACTTGCATAGTGTACCTATAAGCATGAGAAAAGGCACAAAGAAGTATAGAAGGATGAAAGGATTGAGATTAGCCACAAAACACACACTTTTATTACCTCAAAAATGTGCACAATGCATCATACATTTAGAGAGGAAATATTTTCCATTATAGTCTTGGAAATGAGGCTTGAAAGTTCCCTCAACATACAAGGATAATTTGTAGAAGAAGGAGGTTTCTTGAAAAACTATACACTTGTCTCAGAAGTCTAACTGTCCAACCTATATGACCTATTGGAACCTATTGGAATGAGCTTCCAACTTACATTTATAGAATAAGTTGAGAGAGAGGAGAGGAGTCATAAATTTCTTCCTAAAATGAAGGCACATGATGGTTCATTTATTACAGTTGGTTGAACCACTTGAGAAGGTTCCATCATGTGTCATTAATTACCTGTTGGCCTAGTTCTCCTTAATTAATTAAAAGAATATTTAAATAAAAATATTAATTTAATTAAAAAATATGGTGGGCCCCCCAAAGACTGGTTTGACTTGAAGAATTTTAATTTACAAAAATGGACCGACTCGGTGGTTGTCTTGCCTCGTGCATTGACTGGGCACCGAGATCACCACCAAGCTCGGTCTCCATGTTTATCTCAACCATTGTGCAAGCTCTTTGTTGAGTTTTTTTATTTATGAGCTCAAAATCATTTAAACTTCCATGTTTTCTGAACTACATTCTCTCTAACTCCGTGAGCTTATTTGCATCATCACATTGACCCATGAGCTCCTTTTCCTTTCACCTTAGAAATTTTCATCTATTCTGTCAAGCTACATATTTCTATCGCATCGAGCTCCATATCGAGTTGACAATCTACCTAACTATGATGACCTTTCACTATTTCCCAGCGTTGTGCAAGAATTGTGCATCCCACTCACATGCCTTGATGCTTCACATATTTTCAACTGAGTTCGATATGGATCCTAAGGAAGTTCCATTATTTTACCACCGAAATCGGTTATCTACTTTGTCACCTTCAATCACACTTTTTCTGCTATCGACCAGGCCATTCATAGCTTCCACAATTCTTACAAACCTTCCAATTTGTCATGCCAATCACGAGATAAATATAAATCCATTTATCATCTCCACCCAAACTCACCTATGTCGAAAAACCTCTATACTTGAATGTCCCAAGTAGAACTTTATCCATTTTCCTTGAGTTTTATTTCATGCACACTGACGTGGCTTGTCCTTGCGAGCTTCAGCATATTTCCCAAAAAATGGGAACTAAGCTCAATGTTTACCCTTTGAACTCGAACTCGGTCTATCATATTACGGGGAGTCTCCTACATTTTGTATCTACATAAAATATTGATCCCGAGTTAGGAAAACTATGATACACCCTCCACCGATTGAATTGGCTTTGACTTGGTCACCTGAGTTGTTTCCCTCATGTTTCTCCTCTAGGTCTAAGCTCGTCATGTGCCACACTAGGTTTTTTCAATTTTGAGCAATTAGCATTATGGCTTTGTCTGAATTGTGCTTGTCCTGGATTCTTCTCTAGAGCTCGAGTGAGTTATATTTTATTTTTTCTCATAACAACTTGGCAACGTATCGCTAGCTTGCTGAGAAGAGTTTAATGCCAAAAGCCCTCACAAATCTGCATGAGCTCACCTTCAAGATTGCAATGATCTCACCTCCCAACTTATGTCGAGCATGCACGAAGCTCACCTAGAAGTGTGGTTTTTCATGACTCGCTCAAAACAAGATTTCTACTGGACCTAACCACCCTTCATCACTACAATTACTAAGCTAAGCCCCTCCATAATATCTCACCACAATAACGAGAATCGACTTTGTAATCCTAAGCCTATCTTTTGAACTTGAACATGCATCATCCTGTTGGAACATGACAATCATTTCGAGCTAGCTCCTCTTCATTACCTTTTGCAAAAATTTCTACACAAATTGAGTCACCGAGGCGATGGACTTAGAATTCCCACAACTCGCTTGCACTACCAACCATCTTGTCAACTCGGTGACTAAATTTTCAACTCACCTAAATCTCGTCCATAGACTTAGGCTCCTTACCGACACATTTGATTTGTGAAATTTCTTCTTTGGCTTACCACCATTAATATCTCGCTTGTTGGATCGACTCCTGGGTGGACCCGACATTTTCTGAAAAGAACAACTTAGAGATAAATTTGTTGTTTTCCATTTAATTTTCTCCACAATGGCTATTCGAGCTCAGGAGTTTGACTATTGTTTTCCCATGCATGACACGAATTCTACATCGTGTAAGTCTAAAATGGGGTACTTGGGTTCTCAATACCATTTTTCCCACATATCATTTGGTGACTTGGATCTTGATGTCTTTTTTTCCACCAGCTTATCATTTCCACCTTGCATGACTTAGCTTCATCTCAGACTTCTCCCATCACTTTTAAACATGCCAAGTGGATCACAATCCTCTACTCAGCTCGTAAAGTTATCTTCCATGGTTGAGTTGGCCATCTGTGTTGTGTTGTTTTGTTTCTGAAGTCCCCCATTCTAAATTTTTTGTCAACTAATGGGCTCACTTAAATTTTCACATTCCTTCTTTGCGATCCATCATGAGTCGAGCTACTCGTTCTTGCGGGTTGAGTGAGCCTAAACTTCTTATTCTTGTAGCGATGTAATGCTATGACTTGGCTCTCAAGTTCTCTGATGATGAGATCCCAACTCAAATGACATTGGCTATTCTGTGGCTGAAATAATAGAGATAAATTCCTTCACGATTTTGTGTCTGGAGTGCATTTATGTTTATGACCCTCTAACCCGACATCAAATGGTCTAAGTGCCCTTTGCACATTCAACTTGGAACACTTTTCTTCTATATCCTATCAAAACATCCTCCGCTCCCCACGAGCTTCCTTTATAAAGAGCCAAACTCAACTATCAAACTTTCCTTTCTGACTCACGAACATGTCTAAGGCTCATGATTTGAGTCATGACCAAGTTAGGCTAAGGTACGAGATCCTTGGATGAATTATCTCTTTGTGCCCAATTGATGTTGTTTAGCTTGACCGGGTGAGCTAAGCTCATAGAAATCATCGATGGATCGCATACTAACAAACAAGTGAGCTCGCTTGATTTTCATAACCACCTAGCTTGATCGAGATATACGTAAGATCAAGGTAAGTCCATCAACTCACTTCATATTTCAACATTAAGGCCCATACCATGTGAAGTTGGCCTCTTAACACTCTACACCATTTCCTCTTGGCTTCCAATGAACATTCCAACCTTCCTCTCCTTGTGTAACTTTCTTGAGCTAAATTAGCTTTTTTCTCACATTTTCTCCAACTCGATGCATGGAATTTTTTGTTATCTCAGCCTTTCATCTTCAACTTAGCTCAAACCTTTTGCAAACACCTCGAACTCCTAGTTTCACTAACTCGTATCCAATGTTTAAGCTTCCGGATAAAAATATTTGACTTGCTCGAGCTCTTCTATAACTCGCCAAATCCAGAAATGACTCATTCAAGTCCCAATTCGTATTTCCGACTTTGTCGATCTCCTCCATACTACCGAGGGCTCATGCTTACTTTGTGAATTCTTCAAATCATCCCAGTACCAATTTGATCCTTGGTTTGCGCTACTCCCTTCGAGATTACCTATATGCCACTCAATGATACGACTCTTTAGCTCATGATTCGGTGGGGCCGAGATCTAGACTAAGTTATATCTCAAATCCATCATTATCTTCTAGCTCTTAAGCTTAATGTCTATTTCCATGACATGATTTGATCACGTCAAAAACTTTATACAAGCCCATGTTAATTATCCCAATCAAGCTAATAAAACCTAGATCCAATTTGACCTTCACTATGATATCAACTCATTGAGTCACTCACTAGGCTGATTAGTGAGTCAATTGATCTCAAAGACCCTTTTGGGGAATTTTCCCACCTATTATTGAAACTTAAGATCTCTCCAAGTTTCCTTTGGAAACTGGGGATCATAGAGACATGGTAAAGCTCCTCAATATGATTAATCAATTACTTTAATTATTTTATCTCTATAACGACCAGAAGTGGGTCCTTAGGACTAATGTTTCATTTTGAACGTGATAGGACCCCGTTGTCCAATTTTACCATGTGTGCAAAAGTGGATAACACTTGTATAATCCAGATTATGAGCAGCAATAGAAAACCAATGAACATAATATTCCAGATAAATGATCTCAATATGAAAGTAAAATAGCTTCATCACTTTGAGCAGGAAACCTCTAAACTATACAATAAGACTAAAATGATTGAATGATGATAAACTACTACCTACAATCCCCTATATATGCTATTGATATGTTATGGCCATCACCAAGGTAGACCTACTAAGCATGAGAAAATATAAATGAAATAATAAAATGATATGGTAAGCCACAAGTCGACTACTCATATCCTAATACAAGAAATAGGTTAAGGTCATAGAAAAATATCACCAACTAGCCTCTTAAAAGCTAAATCCATTACCCTTTGAAAGGTAGAACAAAAATTAGATAGCCTAAAGGTCATATTTTAATAGGAAAGTATCCCCCACTTGGTGGTGAAAGTTGTTTTATATTTTTCAAACTCTTTGCAAAGAATTTTATTATAGCATAAGAACCCATCAAAAAGTGAAAACCTATTATCCCCTTCTACTGATTGTAAGATTTGTTCCATGGAAGGTAAAGGGTAATGATCCTTGAGAGAGGCTTTATTGAGGTATCTGTAATCTACACACAACCTTATCTTTCCATTATTGTTCCTAATAGGGATGATGTTTGCAACCCAAGAGGAGTTTTTAATGGGGAAGATAATTTTAAATTTAATAAATTTGGTCAACTTCTTTCTCATTAAGGGTATGATATTAGGATTAACCAGCCTTTACTTTTGTCTCACTAGTTATTTTAATGGGACAATTCAATGGTGTGCTAAATGATATTGGGATCATAACCTTTAAGGTCATTATAACACCATGTAAAAATGCCATCATATTCTTACCATAATTGGATGAAAGTACACCATTTCTTAGATGTACATACCTTTCCAAACTTTAATTTATTTCCAATGAAGATAGAGACATCATGATATTCCTCTTCTCCCCTTTATATTGATCATCTAGGGTGAACATGCTCTCCAAAGTGATTAAAACTTTGGGTAGCTTGTTATTATTCAATTAAAATATTTTTTCACCATAAATTTCTTGTAACCTTGGCTGTAAAAATTGGAAAAACTCAACTTCTTATTAAATGAAGAGCGCAATTCATTCATCAAAGTAAAAAATATGCCAATGGTAGTCATTATTAGGAAATTATGGTTTGATTACTAAATTTACATACTAGTCTACAACATTTATGATATATTTGCAAGGATGAAATTGAGGTCCTATAAAATCCATCCTATTTGCTACACATTTTTTCTCTTGGGACACCTTAAAAATTGAAGGCATCAAAATCTTTTAAAAAATCCAAAACTCTATGTTTGTAGGATTTGAGGAGAAGGTTCTTAGATAGGCATTGTGACCTAACTTTTTAAACAACTAGCTCATCATACCCAAAGATCATCAAATTATCAAGCCCTTTACTTTTAACAATATTAGCCCTCGACTCAAGGATTCATATTCAACAACATTTTTGGTATAACTGAGTTATAGCGTATGGGAAAATAATAACTTCTCTTCCTTTAGAGAATATAATATAACACATGTAATAGCTCCAACTTTACACTTAGAACCATCAATTTTTTTTCCATATTTCATCAGAGTCTTTTTTTGATTTCAGTAGGATAGGGATGAAACTACCCTCATTCATTAAACAATATGTTTCAAGTAAAGTCTCTTAAAATACCTTATGAGGGTTAGAATTCCATATTTATGTAATATTTGGATAAGTTTACATAACATAATTCACACAATAATAATATATTTGTATTATTTATCCAATAGAAAAGCATGCCATTTTATAGAAAATTAAATCTCCTATAAAGTAAGAGGCCTAATAAAGCTCAAATAAAAACTCAACTAATATAACGAGTTGTTCCAAAAACTCATATCATACACTTCTCATGTAAATCTAAAATGTGTTGTCATATAACAACAAACTATTAACCGATATAAATTTATAATTGTGAACACTATCCAAAGTATTCCTAATGTTTCCCCTTAGTGCGAATATATGAGAAAAATAATCGCACTTTATCTATAGCTTTCCACCCTTTCGTGTTCATGATCTGGATGGGTTTTCAGGATAGCTAACAACCTTTGAGGATGGTTTTATAGGACAACCAACAACCCCAATCCCATGATGCTACTTTTTCTTGTGCTTTGATATGTCCACTATGTTTTTCCTTTAGGGAATTATGTAGGAAACACCGCTTGTTGTTTAAAAATATGATTAAAAATATTTTTCAAACATATCAAAAAATCAACTTAAAAAATGAAAACATGAACATACTCTAAAATAGGTACTCTGAAAAATAAAGCTCACAACTGAAAACAAACTCACACCAAAAATTACCACCATAGCTACGCGTGGCCCTGTCATTGGTGAATGAAGAAAGGTTTCTGATTGAACTCAAACCTCTTGTGCCTTCGTCCTCTAGTGTTATGCTAAAATTTCAGCTAGATGTGATCATGTCACTCAATGATTTCCACATTGTTTATTACTCCCCCATAATGTGAAATAAATTATTTTCCAAACGTCAGGTAATACTAAAAAATGTGTCCATAAGGCAATTTTTTTTTGGAGTTTTACAATGAATATTTTTTTGACTCTTTTTTTATTATAGGTTAAAAAGGGTTGAGGGGACCCTACCCCGTACATCAAAAACTCTCCATGAGAGTAGAAAACAACATTACAATAACATCAAAAAACCATAATATAATTGTTCATAGTAATAAGAGCTCTCTAGAGCCCATAAAGAGAAACTAACAGAAACAAAAAACATCACATAAACTAACAACATTGATGAAAGTAACAACTAGTAACAGAGATAGTGAAAAAATAAAACAACCCATCCTAGGTCATTTGTAGGATTTTTCAAGCCCCTCCAACACCTTAGCCCATTCTTTCACCAAATCTTCAATATTAACCACCAAGGATCCCAGGTCGAAACCATCTGAGGTAGCCTTTCTCTTCCTACCCTGACTATCCATGACACAATAGGTATTGGTGAGCTTCCCCAGAGTTTGAAGGTGTTACAGGGTCAATTTCACCATCACAATGTTCCATTCCATATAACTATGGAGAATTGCCTTAACCTGATCCATCTCTTTGGTTATGGCACCAAAGTTGGCCTTTAAAACCTCAATCTCTCTTCCCTGCCCAATGCTGACCACTTCCTCCACATACTCTTTCATCTTATGTCAGTCATTGAATAAAAAATGGACCAAGCTCTTAGTGAGCCACATATCACCCTTGAGTTCCTCTATATCCATCGACATCCTTGCCAAGTGGTTTTCCCCTTTGATTGGACCAACGTGACCCATTGCCTCAAAGTTTTGTTCCAATTGAGCATTAATAGGGGTCAAGACATCCTGTTTGATGGACTCACCCTTGGTGTTCGACGGGGAGCAAGGGATCTGCTTTGATTTTAGGTCCTTAAGATTCTAGGCCGCAACCACCTCCACCTCATCCTAGTCATCATCTGAGTCCCCATCCTGAGAGTCAGAATCATCAATCGATTCCTCCCTCCAAGTCCAAACTAGTGCCATCCGCATAAGCTTCCAAAGCCAACTTAAGGGAGCCAGTTTTATCAATGTCCAGTGCCACCCTTTTGACTAGGGAAAGGATAAAGCCTTGATGGAGAGGGACAATGAAATTCTTCTCATTTTGAACTGTGAAATAGAGGCACACAGGGAATGATATAGGAAGTAGGGGAAACTAAAATCCTGGCCACGCCTAAAATGATTTAGCATAGGGAGGTGGTAGGCATAAATACATTTTTGATGGCCCTTGAGGGTTAAAAATTAAATGAGAGAGAGAGCCACCTCATCATACGAATTAGGTAAAGACAATTCTAAGGTAACCAACAAAATGGGAGGTGAGATTCTCATTACCTTTGAGAAAAATATTCAATTCTTCAGATGCTTCCTTCTTTGGTTTGTAGACCTCCCTCCCCATCACTGGAATGCCCATCACTTTTTCCACCGAATCCACAGTAATCTCCATCCTGATCCCCTTCATTTCAACCACAGCTCCTTTTTTGGTCACTTTCTAGGCACTGGAAAAATCCTTGCTAAGATTTTCATAATGCCCTTCGAATATTTTCAGAAAGGGGGTAAAGCCCTTGCTATCAAATAGAGCCATAGCTTCAGGCATGACCCCTTCGAGATTAGCAAGTTCGGTTCTGACAAGATCACCCCCCATTTGGATGAACAACAAAAACCTCTTCACAAACATACCCAAAATCCAAAATGCCAAAAGATTACTTACACGCCAAGAACTGAAGTTTCTACAGACATAGGAGATAATAAGATCTCTCCAAGAATACATGTGAATCTCATTCCCGATCTTCTCATTATTGAGAGATAAATGAAAAATCATCATACGGCTAGCAAGCTTGATGAGATTGACACCCCATGAAAGGACATTATACATGTGCATTGGTGTCTTTTAATAAGTGTGCCTGCACCTTGGGATCGAGAATTTCCACCTCCTTCAAAAGTGTCAACTCAAGCCCATTAACCCCCATATTAGAAAAGAAGTCCACCACAACATTAGCCTCCCTATACACATGTTTGAAGGTGATAAAATTAAAAGATAGAGCCATTTTCTTAATACTCTTAATAGAGTTATGGTTGGAGATAGAGATGGAGCCTTTCCCATTTATGCTGTTAATTATGTTCAGGGAGTCCCCTTCCACTTCCAGATTGGAAAAATTGTGTTGTAAAGCTATAGATAGACCCCAAAATACCCCAATAGCTTCAGTGACATTATTAGTTTGAGTTCCCAAATTGTGATAGAACCCAAGGATAAATCTACCTTCAGAATCCCGAAAACCCCCCCAAAACTTGCATGACCAGGGTTTCCCTTGGAAGCCCCATCAAAGTTTAATTTTAAACAGTCCTTGCTAGGTTTCAACCAACCTTTGAGTCAAGGGTTAAGACCAGGGGGGCTAATGGTAGTGGGTCCCAGACCCCACTTCAAAGAAAACCTGGATTCATTATGAAAGAAGGACTTTTTTTGGAAGTTCAGATTAGAGAAGTTAGCTAGGATAGAATTCACACAACGGGCTCCAATTTTGCTGGGGGGTTCATTTTTTCCTTTAAAGATTCTTCTATTTCTTTCCTTCCATATCTCCCAAGCCAAATGCATAATAGAGAAGGTCCATAAAAAATTTAACCCTTGGCTCTTAAAAGAACTTGACCATTGATCCACAACAGTTTTATGGAATCCGAAAAACCCAATTAACTTCAAAAAGATTGAGGATGGTTTTCTTAACTGAGACAAGAAAGGGGAAATTGAGGAACATTTGTGAGGAATCTTCACAATCAGATTCACACAAAACACATCTATTAATCATGTGGAAATTTCTCTTGTTCAGGTTGCCAACCGTAAGAATCTTGTCATGGATAACCAGCCACCAAAACATATTAATCTTGGGTATTAATTCTTTGACCCAAACACTTCCCCAGTTAAAATTATCATCTTCCCCCCCTCTTGAAAGAAAGAGTAGTAGGCACTTTTGACTGAGAAAAAACCATTATCTTCCTTAGTCTAGAATATACTATCCTCTTCAGGATTCTCTTTGTTAATAATAACTCCTCTTAATCTGTTGTTAATAGAAGAGATCTCAATGCTGTTAGAATGATCCAAAGCTATGGTTTTCCATTGTCCCAAAGGGTCATCCAAATTGAAGAAGTCTCTGACCTTGGTCCCATATTTGGTCATAGAATCTCTATAGACTGTTGGGTAAATAGTCTTGAGAGGAAGGTCCTCCAGCCATTTTTCCTCCCAAAAGTTAATGGTTCACCCATTTCCAACAAGCCATTTGTAGCCCTCAGAGACCACATGTTTAGCCCAGTTTAAAGATTTCCAGAAATAGGAAGAAGCATTAGAGTTCTGGGTGCAGAAGCACCATTCATTAGTAGACAAATTAGGCCAGTATTTCCTTCTTATAATACTAGTCCAAACACTCTCTTCCTTTAACAGTCTCCAACTCATTTTTTCCAACATAGCTTTATTCATTTTGGTCCAATCTCTGATACCAAGGCCACCAAGTTTTTTTGGGGGTACAGACCTTATCCCAGGTGATTAGAGGAATTATATCTTTTGATTCGGTTCCACTCCATAGAAATATTTTTTGTATGCTCTCCAGCTTGCAAGAAACTTCAGAGGGTAATCTGTAGATAGACATCATATAAACCAATAAATTTTGAATAGAGCATTTGAGAAGAACAACTTTTCCATCTTGAGATAGCAGTGACCCTTTCCACCCTTCCAGTTTCTTTAGAAATATATCAATTAGAAAATTCCAATCAGCATTCTTTGGTTTTTCCACCCCAATAAGCATACCAAGATACCAAGTTGGGAGAGTTTTAGAAGGACAACCAAGAATACCAGAAATTTTGATGCTTCTTCTTTCAGGGGTATTGATAAAGAAGACAAAGCTTTTCCCATAGTTGATCAATTGATCCGATGCCTCCTCATAATCCTTCATTAATTGTTTGAATTCTCTGGCTTCTGGGACAGATGCCACACCAATCAACATAGTTTCATCAACAAAATGCTGATGAGAAACCCTCTGATAGTTGACATCTAGAGAAATACCACTGATTCTACCCTCCACGGTAGCCTTATTAAGAGATCTGCTAAGGGTCTCAGCCATAATAATGAAAAGAAAAGGTGAGATAGGATCACCTTGTCTTAAACCACGTGTGCTGTTAAAAAACCCACAAGGGGTCCCATTAACTAGGACCGAGAACTTGGCTATGGAAATACATGAGAGAATCAACTCCTTAAAGTCCTCTCCAAAGCCAAACCTCGAAAGAATCTTCAGAAGGAAATACCAAGAGACTCTGTCATAGGATTTTTCCATATCAAGCTTAATAAACATGGCTTCCTTCTTATTCTGTTTCACCAAATGGAGGGTCTCCTGGATGGTGACAATGCCATCTTGGATCTGTCTTCCCATAACAAAGCCTCCCTACTGATCAGATATAATCATAGGTAACACAAGCTGAATTCTTAGAGCCAAATTTTTTTAGCACATTTTGTAAACACAGTTGCAAAGACTTATGGGTCTGAAATTTTTTAACTCTGTAGGATCATGATTCTTAGGGACCAAAGCTAAAAGGTGCTATTTAACTCCTGAAGCATCCTTTTATTCTTAAAAAATTCCTGAATAGCATTGCATATATCATCTCTCACAATCTCCCAGAAAGTTTGGAAGAAGAAAGTAGGGAAACCATCAGGTCCCATGGCTTTATCAGGGTTTAAGGATTTTATCATGAATTCAATTTCTTCCATAGAAGGGATTTTAGTGAGCATGAAGTTGTCTTCATCATTAATCAGATGGGGATAACGTCTAGAAACTGCTCTTCCTTAGTGTTGTTAGAATCTCTAGAGGATGTCAGAATCCTGCTGAAGAAAGAACATGCCTCTTGTTGAATTTCCTTAGAGTCATTGAGCATAACTCCCTCTTAATTTTTTATGCATATAATTCTATTTGAGCTCCTCCTTTTGAGAGTGGAGATATGAAAGAACTTTGTGTTCTTGTCACCATATTTGAGCCATGAAACTCTAGATTTCTGTTTCCAAAAAATTTCCTCCTTCCGAAGGATGTTATGATACTCAGCAAGTAAATCCTTCTCATTATTTTGGATGAGCATAGTATTTCCCTCCCCAGGTGATTCTATATCTCCCTGGAGGAGTGAAATATCATTAGCTAGAGACTATTTTTTTTTTCAAAAATGTTACCAAAACTTCTTTTATTCCATTCTTTCATTTTTTTTTAACATGAGCAAGCTTTTTAACAATTCTAAATAAAGTCATACCTTTGATTTTCACATTCCACCATCCCTTAACTAAATCAGTAATATCCTCATCTTGCAGCCACATCTTTTCAAATCTGAAAGGGATTCTCCTCCTATCCTTAGCCTTGATCTAGAAGAGGATAGGATTGTGATCAGATCCTATGCGTGGAAGGGAAAACAACCCATAGCTTCTTTGTTCAACCATCCCCAAGAGATTAGAGCTCTGTCCAGTTTTACCTGAATCAACTGGTCACCCTTTCTTTTGTTAGACCAAGTAAATCTACTTCCTCTAAGCTCAACATCCATAAGATTATTGAGGGAAATAAAATCTTGAAGGTCTTCCATGCTTTTAGTGAGATCAATATTTCCCCCTTCTTTTCTCTAGGACACAAAGGGGTGTTAAAATCCCCCAAAATCACCCATTCCATCCCTTTGATCACGTTTTAAAATTTGGAGAGATCGGCCCTAGAGTTTTTTCCTTTCACTTTTACTATTTGGGGCATAAATATTTGATAAGATCTAGAACTCCTTGGATTTCTTATCCTGAAAAAGCAAATCCATATGGTTATTTCTATTAAGAAGCTTCGTACCTTTGAGTTTTTCTTCATTCCAAATAACTACCATACCCCCAGCGGTGCCTGTCGAACTAACAGAAAAACCCCAAAATTTATTGCAATACCTTCCACAAGTCTCTAAAAAAGGGGCCTCCACCATCTTAGTTTCTTGTAGAGCCAGAATGTCAAAATTGTGAGTCGTCTCCAAATATTTTATCAATCTCCACTTGACAGGGTTGTTCAACCCCCTAATATTCCAAGATATTATATTCATTTAGTCACTTGGTTCTTTGATCTTCTAAAGCTTCTTAGATCCAGTTTTGATTGGGTTCCATCATCTATTTCCTTTTGAATCTATTTCTTCCTCACCACCTATTTGGAAGGTCTCCCAGATCCAACTTTTTTGGGGTCCCTTCGGAATTTTCCCCTTTGAGAGGAGTAGAAAAAGAAGTATCAATTACTGCTTGGTTAAAGTCCCCCTTCCCAGACTTGATCAACTCATTAGGCCTCTATAGTTTGAGTAGAAACTAATTCCTTAATAATGTCATGGATGTTGTTAAAAACCAGTTGATTTTCATTTCCAAGGGTCAAAACATCCTTTTCCTTAACCTGAATATTTTCAAAGGGATTTGAAATCATTTCAAAAGACTCATTGAAGCTGCTATCACCCAGATCTTTTGACTGAAATTTTTTCCTTGGCTACTTCCTTAAGCAGATTATCCAGTTTTTTTATGGAAAAGAGCCTTTTCAGCTTGAACATGGATCATAGCCTTTTGGAACTATGGTTCCGAATGGGCATTCTGTTGGGACTTCTTATGCCTTACTTCTATAAAACCTTCTTCATCCATAAAGATAGACTTCAAGACATTTTTCTCTCTAGATTCATTTCCATTATTTTCCGTTATTTGGATGCCCTTATTAGTATTTACCTTCTTTGGAGAGACCAGAGGGGCACTTCCTTTGCCTTTGTCCATTTCCTTTAGATGCTTTTCCCATTAGATCTTAGAGACAATCAGCTTACATTGATGCTTTGCATGCCCCCATCCCTGACATTTCTCACATCTTAGAGGGTAATTTTCAAAATCTATTTTCTGTTCCCAACTACCCAGTTTCAACTACAAGGAGATGGATTTAGGAAGGGAAGAGCCCATCAGAGAATAGATACAGAATCTCGTGCAAACCACTCTAGATTTAGTGAGCATCGTATTATCTACAACAACAAAAGTTCCAAGGGTGTTAGCAACTCCTTTTATAATATCCACATCCCATAGTTCCAGTGGTAGCCCTGGGAGTCTCACCCAAATAGGGAACTGATTAATATTCTCTCTGTCAGGGTTGAATTTGGGGGTCCATTTCCTTAGGAAGAGGCCAAGTTTCCCTAGGAACCATGGGCCGTCATTGAGGATCCTCTGTGGATCTTCAGAGTTGTTGAAACTAAATAAGAAAAATCCATTTGGGAGGGTTGTGACATCCATATGCCCCTTAGGTTTCCATTTTGCAACAGACCAAGACCTAATGGAGTCAATATTTGGTCTACCCCCACCAGTTTTCCTATCAAGGAATTCTCCGTTTTACTCAGATTCCGGTCTATAATGATATCTAGGATATCTAAGAATTTTCCTGAAGCATCTTGTTTAAGCTGAGGAATGATTCCAGGACTTTTCTCTTTCTCCAAGTTCAAAATATTCACATAATTTTTGGGGGACCCAGTCACCATGTGATTCCCATCCACTGAAAGGGTTTCACACATACCTATTTCCCTCGAAGACTGGTCCACAGCATCTGTAAGATCTCCCAGAGGAATCTATCTGTTGTCAGTCTCCCATCCATCGTTGTTCAACCCTTATTCCTCCTCCTCATCCTGCTCATCCTTCCCGCCCACCTGATCGCCCTTCCCACTCGTCCTCATTTTTTTACTCTTGATTTCCAAATGACACAACAATATTTGATGAAATAACTATATAAAAATGACACAATACAATGAATTTTGACTAGATACAAGAAACATTTATGACTCTATCTCAAATATTCTTTTAAATTGGAAAACAAAGTGATATTTTATTTGGACACAAATAATTAACACTAACAAACAACACAAAATGGCATGATTTAAAAGTTATGATAATTATAACTGACATGATTAAACACTATTATAAGAATTAACAAAGGATATTTGACGAAAAAAACCAACAAACAAGACTATATTTTTGCACAAGTAAAAACAAACAATTAAATTTTATTGAAAGTCAAAACATAAAAATTTGTATGGTTTGACTAACCATATGAACATTTTCTAAATAAAAAAATTGGTCACAAGGTAACGGTTTGGATATTGACTTGAGACTGAAACATTTTACCACAAATTTGTGAACTTAAGATATACAAATATTAATTAACTTGTATAATATACAAATCAAATTAGACTTGTGACAGTTAAATTCTAAAACAAACTGTAACACAAATAATTACAACTTTTCGTGGAGGAAACTTTGAATCTGATGCATGGGAGGATTTTACTGTAGGATTTGGGTTGAGTTGACTAAACCGTTTATAGAGCTCCTTGGCAAACTAAAATACCACGGTCCATGCAAAAAAATCAGGGTGACATGGTAAGCATGTTGATATATTTGAATAAATATTTGGAGCGGCCAATAATCAAAGATGTAAACAGTGAAGGAGAATGAATATTGAGATCTTGTTTAGTCTGTCAAAGTATAGAGGTGAAATAATCCCTTTCCTAAAGATTATTCAAAGGCAACAGTGATGTTAAACTCTGATACTAAGCCACATTCCCAAGAGGAGACGAAAAAGATCAGAATACATGTATTATGGACAATAAGTGGATTTCTTGACAGTTTTACAGTTCTAAAAATATACGTGCCACTCAATGGGAGTCCATGTCTTTAGAGTAGATGTGGCCAAAAAATGTACATCAAGGAAATAAAGATAACAGAAAACCAACACAGATATGATGGTGATGTGGGTATCTGTGTTTTCAACCTCTATCATACTTTTCTTCAAGGTGCACGACATGGAGCTAACAGATCCCAGTGCACGAGATGTTCAATGCTATCAATTATATGTGCATGGGATAGAAGAAGAATAAAGTGATGGAGTATCTAGTCGCATGGGTGTGTATTTTTCGTTGATAGAGAAGGTAAGAATAAAGTTTGTAATCAGAAAGGCCTGAGATGAAAATGCACACAAAAATGAATTTTAAAAAATGTATAAACTTGATGAAAAAATGTTTCATACATGGGTAACTGAAAAATCCTAGAGCCTTCCCCATTCAACAAAAAAACAATGATCCATAACAATATCCTCCCGTTTTGAGAAATACTCGGCTAAGATACCAAATGTAATATTTGGATCAATTTCTGCAACATAATTCACACAATAATAATATATTCGTATTATATTATTTAATGGAAAAAAACATGTCATTATATATGCAATTACATCTCCTATAAAATAGGAGGCACAACAAAGCTCAAATAACAACTCACTTAATATAACGAGTTTTTCTAATAACTCATATCATACACTTTCTCACGTAAATATAAAATGAGTGGTTGTACAATATAAACTTATTAACCCATATAAATATATAATGTGAGAACTATCCAAAGTATTCCTAACAATTTATTTGGCCCATTCTAATCCGTAAACTGTTGAACTGTAACAATATAATATATCATCGTGTTTGTGAAAATGAATGAAATATTATTAAGTTCTTTGCTGCCAATATAATGTGCAAGAATTAAACACTACTATACTGCAAAATTGAGAAAAGAGAGACAAAGGAGACAAGATTTATCTTAGAGAAACCCAACATGGGAAAATATCTAGTGGGTAATTTTTCTTTGCTTCTCTTCCACTATGTAAAATCTCCAAAAATATGAAGTACTACCAAAAATTGGCCTTCAATAAGGATTCACACTCCTAATTGTATTTTATTTCTCATAATTTCTCAACAATGAAGAACTCACTCACAATGAACAAAATAAGAAAATAATTCCAACTTCTCCTCTTTGCCCACACTAGAATTCTCTCAAAATCACTTGCTATAATAAAGAATTGAACTTGTATTTATAGCTTCTATGCCCAAGGAGGCATGAAAATGTGAAACAAATCGATTTAGAAGTGTAAATATTTTCAACTATTTCTATCCTAAATTATGGAACCGTCACGCACAGGACTATTGCTGAACGGAAACCAAAAGTTACGTAACTATCAGGGCTAGTTGCATAGCCATCCCCTATAGAATTTCCCGAATAGAACAATTATGGTCTAAATTGTCATTTGAAAGTGTTTAGGTCACCCTCATCCTGACGAGACCATCTCTTGAAGAAAGAATAGGCTGAGAATTTGTAGAGAAAATATCAAATATGGAGAATACATAGAATATGCATTTTCAGATCCATTTTTGGATAATACCTCTCCAATTTGAGGCTTTTAAGTCCCTAAAATCTTCAAGTACTGATAAAGTGAGGTAATTTCTTCCCCACATCCTCTCTAGAATACTACTTGGCTTTGGTAGGCAACTAGCCTTTTAACCGAATCAAACCACTTGTCATGCACTCCTCTTTGTCCATTGTAAGACCACATCTTCCTCTAATGCTAGTTGATTGTCTAGACTCATATCCTTAATAGATAGAAGCAATACTCTCTCTTCCTCTTCATCCAACATGGAGGGATCAAAGAGACACAAATTTTCAGCATTCAAAACTGAGTAAATCCTCATATAAGGATGCAAGTCCAAGCGAAATGCATTATTACCCACTGGTTCTAGAATCTTAAATGGGCCACATCAAAGAGGCTTAAGTTTCTTAGCTTTTCCATGTAGCCTATCCTTTCTCAAGTACAACCATACCTTCTCTCCAACAAGGAAAGAATTCCCAGTCCTATATTGATCATGCCATGATTTTTACCTGGCTTGTGACTCTGTCAACCTCTTCTGTACCTGAAGATGTATCTGCTGAATTTTATCAATGAACTTCTCAGCTTTGTGGGCCTCCTATAGACACCGAAAATATACACCCCCTCATTTTTATCTTAATCATTAATTAAACACATAACACCCCACAAGAAACACCCTTTATCTCTATTTAATTAAATAGTTGATTTGATACATACCTTAGACTACATAATATGCCTCCACTTTTTAATATTTCATATCCACATATGAAAAATCATTATTTTTAATAATAATAATACCTAACCTAATCATTTGTCTAAATCCCCCTAAATTTGTTTATTCTCCAAAATCCATTTTATCTATCTATAACTTGACACATATATCATAACCACCTATAAACCTATTCAAATCATTTTCACACTCATCAAAATCATCTACACATTTATCCTAAATCTTACCTAAATTAGTATGATCTAACCTATTCTATCACCTTTGAAAAAAACAAATACATGTATATAGACAACTCAACAAATTCATCCAAAATATGAACAAAAATCTCAAATTAACAAATTATTCCAACAATTTACTAAAAAACCACAAATAAGTTAAAATCGCCAGTGATTTGGTAAATCATCAGCGATTTCTTAACCCTATTTTGTAGTCTTTTTTCGGGATCATCTACTGACATTTTCGATCTTGAGTTTTCTATTGGAGTTCATCAATGTTATTCTACACCAATGTGGATGTACTATCATCCAACATTCTTACTCACACTCAATCAAATATCTTGGAATTCATTTTGAAGCCTACACATCATCCAAATACAAACTGCATCAACTCCTTATATCATTTTCTATCAAGGTCAGATATCATTTTATAATTCTTTTTCTACATTTAAGTATTTTTGTTTAATCATTTGTTACCTTAAAATAGCCTCTTAAAAATCACAATCACAAATCAATTAGTTAAATCCTTTTTAACAGTCTTTTATTGTTTACCAGTAATCGCCACTGATTACTAGAATCACCTACGATTCCTACCTATTTTGGATTTCTTATGTAAATTTATCAAACTCAATCCAATAATTCATATTATATCCCTTTTTGCTGCTAACATTTTATCAAGAATAACTTCTATTATATGACAATAAGTGGACCAAGCCATGAAATAACAAGCATCAACTCTTTACATATTTTCTGCCACCCATTGCATTGGGAGCAATACAACATTCTACATGACCTCAAGTTGTGTGCCATCCATTCCACCCTTTTGGATAGTTTTTAAAAACATTTTTGAATCTAATCAATGAATCTACGAAGCTACACATGAATTCAGGGAAGCCTACTTTGAAAACATGTGTATCCGAGCTTATTTAGCATGGTTCGAGTATCAATATAAAGATGAATTAGAAGAATTGGGCTTTAAAACTGAATCTAAAGATCAAACTAATTATGAGCACTCAGATTCAGATTCTGAATATCAGAATGACACAGAAGAGGAAGAGATGGAATACATTTTAGACTTCTTTAAGGAAGAATACACTGAATACGAGAGTTCATATTTCTCTGGAGAAGAGGATCTAGAGTCCATCAGAGAAGAGAGTTCTCCTTCCTCTGAGAATTTGGACACTGATTTGGATTTTGATTTATAAGAATAGTTCTTATATATCATTTCTAATCATTTATCTTCTTTATATTTGTAATAACAAAACATTTTTCAAAACGTTTATTATTACGATTTATCATATGTCATCTACCCACTTGATTGTAAAAGCAAATTGACACCCTTGTCAGGAAGTCATTTGATTTATGGGGATTGGCCTTTGCTAGGAAATCTGCCTAATTATTTTATTAATCCTATTTTGGTTTAGTGTTGTTTGATACGTTGGTATTATCGTAGGAAATGAGCTTACATCTTTGCATATACTGAGCACAACCATCAAGCATCATTCATCTACATCTACGGGTATCACTAAACCCCACCATATTGATTTAGATTCTAATTTCGAAGCATAGTTCTTATCTATCATTTCTTATCACTTATCTTATTTATATTTGTAATAATTTTTTTTTGTCAAAATGTTTATTATTACCATTTATCATATGTCATTTACCCACTTGATTGTAAAAGTAGATTGATACCCTTGTCAGGAAGTCATTTGATTTCTGGGGACTGGCCTTTTCTAGGAAATCCACTTGAGATTTTATTAATCCTATTTTGTTTATTGTATGTGATATACATGTATTGTAATAGGAAATGATCTTACATCTTTACATATATGGAGTGTAACCATCAAGCATCATTCATCTACATTTGTGGGTATCACTAAACCCCGCCATACTAAGGTAGGGTAAGTTTTATTATCTTTCTTATTAGGTTAATTTGAAGAGGAAATACTTAATCTATACATCTTGGCCATGCCCGGTGGGACAATTTTCCCTCATTTTATTGTTGATTTCATTAAAAATAACATTTGTTTTTCATTTTTGGTTCTCTACACAGTTGTCGCCAACTATTTCCTGGATGTTTTTGCTTACTTTGTAGTTTTCCCTTTATTTTTTTGATTTCTTCTTATTTCCTTGTTGCATGTAAAATAAACATTTCAAACTTATGTTTTTGATAGTTCACTATGAAAATCTAAAAAACAATCTTTCATTCCTCTAAAAAAAATAATTTTTCTATGTATCCAGTTCACTGTTTAGAAATTGCTAGCGATTTTGTCCAATCATCGATGATTCCTGCTATTTGTTTTATAAGTTGCTTGTTAATCCTTGTTTCTAGGATTTTTTTTGTTGCTTCTACTAACTAGGTTTTACAAGAGGCTATTGCTATAGTTTTACTTTCTTGCTAGAGTTCTGGATTGTTTGCTTTAAAAAAATTGCTAATTTTGTTTTTAAGAAGCGTTTTTCATAGTGAGTCCTAAATCCATATTTTTTTTTTTCATGTTGGTAAGAAAATTTGTTGGGTAGAAATTTTTTTGGATTTCTTACCAATTCTCTGGGAATCTAAGTCCCTATACATAACCGATGCAGCTGCTGTATATGCATGTGTGAGTAAAGGTGGATTTTCCTAGTGGCCTTATGGCCACGGATCCAACAGGGGCACTCTAATGACCCTACAGAAAAGTGAAAAATATCTTGCTAGGGAATAATTTGTATGAAGAGTGGGAAATGGGAGCAAGAAAAGAGGTAGGAGAACTAATGTTGCAGGTAGAAAAATCAGATTCCTACACACACTAGTTAGAAACTTCATCACATGTACTTGAATTTAGAAGAAAACAAAATCTTCGTAACAACAACAAGACCAAATAACATTTAATGAGCAAAAAGTACCACTAAAATCCTCAGTCAAAAAATGATAAAATTCCTTCTTCCTTTATTGAAGGTCAAACAAATTTTTTACATAGTATGAGAATGGATGACATTGAGAATAGAGGAAAAGTGACCAACTCTTTTCACTCATAAGTGAGAAAAATATCTCTCATGAACTTGTAAGAATACAACCAACTAGAAGAATTTCATAATTAGAACCCCTTGGAATAAAGATCTCATTACAATTTATAGAAATTTGAATTGTCCTTTCACCTCCCTCACATGAATCTTTGTTTCCATATTCCACTCATGACCTTTTTTTTTCCATGAATTAAGTATTTCTCTTATAATTTTGATATATTTTTTTACAAATTTAAAATAGGTCATTTAAGTGAATAGGACAAAATACAATGATGAAACATAGCGAAGAATTAGAATGGAGAGAGAAAGAAGAGAGGGAAAGAGAGAAAGAGGGAAGGGATGGAGGGGAAAACATTCCTCCTGATGGAATGCTTTGAATGCCTTGATGTAGCCATGAACTTTGAGTGAAGATTTCTTCCACTGATGATCTACTACACTGATGAAGATTGCTCCCTTGAATAACTTTGAATCATTTTCCCAATCTAGTGATGACCAAAAGCTCTGTGATGCATGGACATCTTGGACCATAGAATGAGTGTTATAAACACTGTTATGATGTTTACCACTACAATCTTGAGATGAACACATACAATGCCCACGATGATCCTCCTTGAAACTTGGTTGATGAAATCCATGACTATTGAAACCATTCTTATCAACTCTCTTTGAATCACCTAGATTCTTAAGGGATGAAGATGAATTCACATGATGTGCCTTATGATTCCCTACTTGGTAATATGAGATGATCGGTCCAAACCACAAAAAACCACCATCTCTTCATGATTGATTACACCTAAGACACTAGACCAACTTGTGCACTGGAAATTCATGTTTCCTTAACAATTAATATATTTAGAAGGGAAAACTTACTATCTTTAGTAAGTGTCAGAGTTTTCCTTTCTAGACCCCAAATGGTGATGATTCCCTGAATGATTATCCCTTAATGTCCTATTGTGCCAAACTTTCCCTTTGAGAACAATCTGTTATTTTTAGAATATGAGGTCATGCTCTACTATTCTGGGACATATCACCTATCTTGCTCCAATTTCACCTTATGAACCTTCTACCATATTCCAACCTCCTTTGTTCCCAAGATTTTTCTATTTTTAGCACATTTCTTTTTTTATCAGGTTATTATTTGGGGGCCTTCTATTTTGGGAAGAAGTCATTTTTTTTACTTTCCATTTTACCCCTTTTCTAATTATCTTGAGTGATCAAACTTGTAAATCAGTGGGAATCATAATTTATAACATGCAAGGAAGTATAACATATGTTGTTTTTAGTAAGTAGTGAAAATGACCTATGTTTGCGATGTGAACAACTTTTTAGGATTTAGCTCTTCATCACGAACTCATGCTATAATTTTTATCATGATTCACTTTTCAGATAGCTCAAAAATAAAAAAGAATATTTATGTCTGGTAAGATCTTTGGGTATGGAGCTACAAGGGAAGAATACTGATAAAAAACACAACCCTCCATATCCCTAAAAAATAGGTACTTCATGGTGAAAAAAAAATCACACTAAACTATATTTTTCAACAATCATTCCCTGCAATTTCACATGATTTCACCCAATAGAACCCTGAGAAGTGGAGAGGTAACTTGCTGATTTTTTCCACTACTGTTTCATGGTGGCCATTAATGGAGATTGAAATTTACAAGTCTGGTTTTTGTCTCTGTTCATGATGAAATAAATTCCATTGTGATAGGTTTTTTCAAACTGTCTCACTGGTGAAATTTCTCTTCGATCTGATTGCCGGTTTGAGGGGAATTTGAACTTTGTTCTTCACGGAGCCGAAAGTGAAATTTATTCACTGTGATAATTACTTGCTACAAATGGGAGGTTTTAATATGGTTTTTTAATGTCCTTCAAGAGATAATAACTCAAAAATAGATGGTTTTTTAATCTGTGCACTGGTTTGGAATATTTATTCAAATTTTGATTTCACGGCAATGAGGATTTCCACTGTTCTTCATTTCTTCTTCTTAGCTCAAGGAAATATTCTTCTGAGACCTATGTATCACCATGAGTTATAGGATTTAATTTCTATGGTGAATCTATTTTGAACTTTGGCAATGGTGGAGTGGTGGTGAGAATTTGCATAGAAAGTTACAGAGAAAATTTTACATGAAGGAGTTAGATGTTAGAAGTTAGAAGCAAGAGGGATTTTAAAATTTTAAACAATTATGCACAGAGAGGTCTGGGTGCATTTTATTTTCCATGACATTCCTCACCTCAAAGATACATGAGGGACATTAATTTCCATGGTAATAAAGAATATGACATGTGGCATTGATCCAACAGTAGGGAGTGAGTGCTCCAAAATTAGCTTTAAAGCACTGAGGGGTTGGAAGCGGGTCACATGGGTGGCCAAAAATTTATCCTAGAGGTCTGGGAACATTTTTAAAGGTTTTATGTCCATGACCTATGAGGGATGTGATGGAAATAAAATTCCACGATGGTCCTGGAGCGGACACGTGGTAGAGATCTAACGGCAGGGGTTTTGAGCTCCAAATTACACTCGGGGGCTGAACTGACAATCATGATGGTTGCATGGGGTTCCAAAGGTCACATGGGGGTTGGGTGAATTTTTCCAAGGTTGATGTACTTGACCCTAAGGGATGTCGGGGAAATAAAATCCCACCAAGCTCCTAGAGCTGACACGTGTCCTCCCAAAATTTGGCTAAGTCCTGAAGTTGCTCCAAGAGGACAACTTGCAACGATGATAACTTGAGCTCTCGATGGACGTTTTTAGAAAAATATTATACAATACTGATTGGAAATTAATTTTTGAATCTAATGGTGGGGTTTGTATGTATTTGAGTTTCCATTTGATTCCTTAAAAATTGGATTTTTGATTTGGCATTCCACTTGTGCCTGAGAAAAACTACTTGCAGACCTAATGCGCCACAGTGTTGTGAAAAATATGATTTCACAATATTTTAGGGCTTGGAATTATCTTTCTGGAGATGTTTCTCTTTGCTACTAACTTCATCTGGAGCTCCTAGAATCACCTTCTGAAGCTTAGTGGATTTTTTGGCCTATGTACTGACTAGGCCCGTGAACCCTAATTTTGGTGAAATTGCCCCAACTTCTCTGAGCCCTTCCAAAATATTCCTGGATCATTTCCATGATTTCCCAAGACCTTTGAATCACCTCCAATTCTATTTTTCCTCTTCTTTTCTACTCCATGGGGATGCTCCAGCCCTAGGAAGGCTAGTGATAGCCCTTCCCACAATTGCTTGTAGCTTACAATTTTTATGAACTCCTAATAATCAGATAGGGGATGAGATAACATTAATCAGTAAATCACTTGGACTGAATGGATAGACCAGTGGTGTCTTGGAATGATAGGACTTGAAAAAATTAACACAGGGGTATAATTTTCATGCTCAGAAATTGTTAATTTCCTTGTTTCACATTTGCATGACAACATTTCAGTATATCATTATTTTTTTCATTGTATTCATTAAAAACAACATTTCTATTTGGACTTTAAAATAAACCATTCATCCTTCTTGTGTTACATAGATCTAATTAGGGAAGGTAATCTATTGCATTCACTTTTTTTTCCCCCACACATGACCAAAGCACTTAAAACACATTTAAACAATTCCTACCCAGGTGGATACCTACTTGGATCAGATCACCAAGAGAAGAATCCTACTCGGTGTTCTGGACGAGTATGATCACTTGTCTGTCAGTATATATCAGCTAAATACCTAACACACTTATTGCTGTGGGACTGTGAAGTGAGGGGTTATGCCCCAATACCATGACCGTATTAGAAGTTGTACAGAGTTGATCCTCACATACCTTTGGGTATATCGAGGACTCCGTACTTAAACATATCTAAAACCAACCATAGCTTGCCATTTCCTAGGACCCTTGTTAACAATTTTACACATTTCACTCTTTTTAATCAAATTAAGAAAATTTTAAAATCATCTTGCTTTCTTTTGATTATTTTTTTATAATAAACTCATTTAGTTGATTTCTAGGTGACTGTTTGTTTGTTCATTATGATACAAACTAGAAAAAAATATCACAACCGAACCTTTGAAAATATGTCTCAACCATTATCCACATCCTTAAAACAACAAATCCCACTATCTACTCCATTTTCTACACTATTATCTACACCTTTATCCACTTTTGTATCTACACCATTATTTACCATGTCTTTATAATAACAAAACCCATTTCATCAACTAATTATGTCCACTCCTCTATCTGATGCTAAAAAAACCTAGAATGAACTAGAGGAGGAATATACTGAAGAAATGAGACAACTTATCTTACATTCTTCACGAAATATTTTTAGTCAAATTTTCCATACATTTGAACAAGAAGTAAGTGAACAACCATAATCTCGTAGCTTGTAGTTAGAATCTTCTGAACCCAATTTCTTTAAAAGAGGAGACCATGCTTTCGAAGAAATGTTGGATTCAAAACCCATTTCTCTCAACACCTATCTGGTAAGCTAGGGGTGTTTAACTCCAGCCATTCACACCTAAACCATCCTCAAATAATCTGGATCCTTTATCTAGTTCTTCACAACAATTTGGGCCCAAACCATCATCAAACACTCCTTATCCTTTATCTAGCACTTCACAACAATTTTAACCTGAACCATTTTCAAGTATTTCTGATTCTTCACATCCTATCGATTGCAAACCAACAATCTATTACTAAACCACTGCCATATGTCCTTGATCATTCATATAAGGTTTCACATCTTATTGATTAAAAATACCAACCTATCATGCAATAAGGACATCCATATCAGCCTTCAAGACAACTTGAATCGTTAGAATTTATGTCTTCCATTCTTATTCTTAGTCTTCATATGGTTTTCTTTCAATACACAACTTCCCAAAAACACACATCCTCACCTGAGCCTTCTAATAGTTTAACACCTCCACAAAACAATACTAGTACTTCATTATCTACTCCTCCAACATCCTCAGTTACCTAGGAACCTCAAATAAGTTCAGTTGCTTCTTCTATTATTGTATCTCAACCAGTTAGTAGTATTCATAATATCACTATGTCTACTCTGGCATTTATCCCCTTGATTAATACCAGGTGCTATCGTCACCACTCACCCTATTTCACAATACATACCAAAACCATTGCAGCCATTAATAGCCATAGCACAATATGCTCTTTTTCAAAGCATTCCACAACAAGAACCATCTTATATTACCTCTGTTATTCCCTTTAAACAACCACCTCCTTATTCACAATCATTTGCTGCTACATCTATCATGCACCCTTACCAATATATACAACCTTCACAACCTTTAACATCTCAACAGTACATGCCACAATAAAATATCCCAAAAAAAAAATTCCCTCACAACAAAAAATCCCACAACATAATATTCCACTTACTTATAATATCCCATAAGAGACTATCCCTTTTCAACAAAGTATTTCTTCTCAACAAAACATTCCTCAGCAGAATGTTTCACTTCAGAAAAACATTCCACTCACTTATACTATCCCACAACAGAATAGACCACAACAAAATGTTCCTTATCAGCGAAATATCCCACAACAGAACATTCCTTACCAACAAAACATCCCTCAATAGTACCAAATTTACTCAAAACCTAGCCAGTATACATTCAACCTAGCTCATCCTCACGAAAACTAGCACAAATTGACCCCTTTCAAGCTCTCATGAATCATATATCCAGTCTAGAAGCTGCCTCATTTGCACCTAAAAATTTGCTCTCCTACGATCAAATCTGCAATGAGCCTATTCATCCCTTAGTCCCATACAAATCATATCCACCTCATTGGGAGCTTCCAAAACTTATTAAATTCTATAGTAAGTAAGATCCTCAACAACATGTTCATGCTTTTCACCATGCCTATTATCTAATAGCCCATGATCAATACCTCATGTTGAGGAATTTTCCCATGTCCCTCACCATTCCTACCTTGGACTGGTACAATAACATTCCCCAATACTCCCTTTTCTCCTTCACACAACTTGCACAATTGTTCTTAAAACACTTGTCTATAAACATATCCCACAAAGTCACTATCAATGACCTTTATGCTATCAAACAGTTTGAGGATGAATCCATTGCTGATTTTGTTCCCCTCTAGAGGGGTACAATCAGTCAATTATCCTTTTCATTAACACAAGCCAGATTGATTGAATTTTTTTGTCGATCATGTGGAAAATATATTTTTTCAATATTAAAAATTCAATCATTATAGACCTTTGACAAAGATTTTATCATGGCCTATAAGTTGGAACTGCAAGCTCTAGAATACAGTTGTGTTAAATTTCATTTGAAGAAACCATGAACTGAGTTTCCATCTAAGTCATCCTCTAATCTTGACAAATCCAAACCATCTGCCAATGCTATAGTAGATAAATCCACTCCCAAGGAAAATCCCACTACCAAACGTTCTCATCCAAAACATAATTACACACCAATAGGAGAGACTTATAGTATGGTCTTTGATAAGTTACTTGCTGCAAATATGATAACTCTCCCACCCATATGACCTATTGATACATCTGTATCTAATCCCTCTTAGTATATAGATAATGACTATTGTAAATATCATAGAGTCAAAGGGCATGACATTGAAAGGTGTCGTTCGTTCCGCAATGTTCTTCAAGATTTGATTGATAAGGATGAACTTCATTTGAATAATTTGAATGTACCCTCAAATCAAAAACTTGACACATTCAAACATTCCTTTCTAAATCATCCCCCATCCATATATTAACCACAAATAATTGTTTTTCATCCTCATCACACCATTAACACCAATACTAAAATTTACCCATTCTTGAACTAACATCCACATCTATTGAACCAACATTTACTGAACCAATAACCATACCTACTGAACAAACATTCACATCCACACAACCAATAACAATACCCACTGAACCTAAATTTGTACCTATCGAATCCTCATATGCTACCAATGTTACTAAAATTATCCTTCCATCCTCTTCAAAGGTTATTATTCAATCTATCTCCCCACCAATTATATCCTCTAGTATAGTTACACCTATAACTACACCTTCATTTTCAAATATAACTATGATATCTCTTGAAAATTTTATGACTCAAACACCTCCACCTAAGGAAATTACAAGCCAAAATTTTCCTCCATCTACAAAATCAATTATCTCTACATCAACCAATCCCAAAACTACAAAATCCACAAGTAATTTGGATCTCATCAATCACATTATTCAAACCCCCATTACTTCATCAAAAATTTCCTTTAAATCCATACCTAGCTCATCCAAAACCATGAAAGGAACTCACAAAAAAGGTATTGTCCAAGTTTCCTAAAGTCATTATACTTTCCCTAAATCATATCAATTATGCGACCCTCAGCCTCTTCCTCCACATCCTCCTAGAAGGGTCATGTCAACTCCTAGTAATAATCCTACCATTCCACGTCCAAGATATTTCCCACTAGGTCCTCATCCCCCATTCACTATACTATCTAGGACTCATCAACAACAAACAACTCAACAAACTACAATCAATGTCTTATTTCCTGTAACACCTTTATCAAAATCTTATATTTCTCGTTTGCATTGCAAGTGTTGGTATGTTATTTTATTGAATGAGGTGTGTTCCCTTGATTGTTGAAAATCATGCTTGTTATGGATAAATCATTTGTGCTCTTGGATTTATTAGAATGAAATGATATGGCTTGCAAGAATCCATTTTCACTTCTTGTAGGTGATTTACAATCTGGTTTTAAGAGTTGCAGACTTATCTCTTTTAACTGACTCATCCTTGGATCAATTCCAATGATCCAAGGAAGTTTTAAATCTCCTTATTGGACTGAACAGTAAATTGACATTCATAATATTGAGGGACATAGTGGATTGAACTTTTGTGTGATACAAATTCTTTGGTCTTATAAGAACATGCCTTCATTTGGTTGTATGTTTGTGCTTGGATCTTTGGAATTGATCTCTTCAGGACATTTAACGGTGTAAGGGAAATGAAGCCTGCTTCAGGATTATGAAGGGAATCTAAATCCTAAACCTAAGGGATTATCCTAACGGTATTCTAAACTAGGTAAATGAACCTACTCCCTAGCTATATCTACTTATTTGGGTTACAATCTAACCTAAGCTTTCATATTCTATTTTGTTGGGAGGGCGTCCTAACCTAAGTTGATGTGCTAAATGGAATAAGGGGGAAATAATTAAGGAACCACTAGGCTATTTTTAACCTATTACCTAATACTATTTGGTTGTGATTTTGATCTAACCTAAGGTGGAAATTACTTATGAAATGATTATGACTAAACCTAAGGTTATAACCTAAGTTTTGGGAAATCTATCCTAAACTATTGAAAGGGAATCTAGGGTTACATGGCATTATGGCAATGGGTCCAATGAAATTTATTTGATTTGATTTGGTTGAATGAATGGGAGGTATAACTAGTTTTGGAAAAGGAAAGTAAAATTTAGTGGAAGCATACGTGGAGGCTTCACTAAAGTTAGAAATGCATGCTAAAGTGGAAATAGCATTGGCCAATTTTAGGAGGCAGTGGCAAGGAGAGATAGGTGGGAGATTGAGGAGTAATTACATTAATGAACCTCGGTTTTTACATGTAAACCATCTTGGAAACAAGGAAGGAAAATTTGTTGGAGGTTGTTTGGTCTTGCATGCCTTGTGATTTTTTCTCTGCATGGAGCTATCTGGTTCTTCGAACCAACAGTTCGAATTTTACTTTGTGGTTATTTTTGGTTTCTCTCATCTATTTTTGATCCAAGGAAAGTATATGAGGCATTGAAAGAAAAGATGTTTGGTTTTTGATCTTTTATGGAGGAGAAAAAGAGTTAGAAGCTCAGTTGGAAGTCTCCTTCGAATTGGAAAAAGTACTATCATGCATGATATGTTGGTGTGTGTATTTTCCACATCATTTGGTGAGTCATCTCACTTAGGTGAGATCGTAGGTCCACATGTCATTTAGGGGTCATTATGAGATTCCCTTACATGTCAGTGCGTCAGCGCATCATATGCGTCATTGGGAGTTACACTTATATTCTAGGAATGTAACTCCCCCTCTCTACTCGAGTTGTCATGATTGTAGCACTGGGGGTTACTCAGCACCTCCTATATGTACACGTCTTTTGATCTATGAGATAGAGGAGAGTTTTTATGGCTTAACCAGGTTCTGCCTGTTTGTCAAATCCTTGCATGCACATTCAGTTGATGCTCACTCCTCCCGAGATCTCTTCACGCTGCCGTTCGCATGTCCGTTGATGTGCACGTCGTCCCTCATGATCCTCGCTTGCAGGTTTTCAAACCCTCTTTCATGGTATCATAGCGGATCTTGTGGATCCATGCACTTATCGGTGTTTCTGTGCGTGTTTTCTGGCTTCCGGTGTGATATACAGATCTCTCTCAGTGTGTGTCGTAATGGATATTCCAGTTGTGTTTTTCTTGCATTGATCCAGACATTTATACTTCTTTTCAGGTGTTCGTGGCTTCATTTTTGGGGTTTAACGGTTTTTGCATCCTTGCATGCAGTTTTGGAGTGTTTACAAGTTCAGATATGAGCTCTAGAAGTGCTGGTTTTACTGGGTTTATAGTGGTGTTGGGCTTAGACTTCGTAGCTTCGTGCTTTGTTTGGGTTTTGGATAGTCTTCGACCGCTCGACATCTTGCTTCTTCAGCGTTTCTTGCTCACTATTCATATTGCTACGACCCTTGCATGGGCTTCGTGGTTCTTTGTTGCCTCTTGCTCCCTCCATCTCTGGCTCATAGCATCCTCCAACAACAACAGCCCACACGCTGTCTCCAACATTGAAAAAAACATTTTTGTCTTGCATTGAAAAAAAAAAAACGTTTTTTTTTTCAAACCTGCGTTTTCTGGTTGCATTGGAAAACATTTTGACCTCCCACATGTTGATCCCCATCTGTTTCCTTTGCTCCAGCAACCTGCAGCACTTGGCATGCTCAGCACGGTGGTCTTCCATTCCCTCCAGCGTCCTCTTCCTTTGGGAAAACGTTTTTTGACTTTGCTCATCCGTTTTTGGGCGTTTTTTGGCATTTTGGGTCTTTAAACGGCTCCTCCAGCTTGTGCAGACCTGCAACACTTGCTCCCAGCACCTCCAACGACCTCCCACGTGCCTGCAGCAGCTCCCTTGGCGTTTCAAACCTGTGTTTTTTGCCAAAAAAAAAATGTTTTTTGGTTCAAACTCAGCGGTTACACCTGCGTGGAAGGTTTTTTGCTCAATATTGGTATTGTTTGGGTTTCTTGGTGACTGCCACACCTCTACATTGGCACATGGCAACCTCCAGCACCTCTAGTAACCTCCAGCAACCTGCTCCAGCCTACAATCAACACCAGCTCACCACGTGGACACCACATTAACTCAGCTTGGCATTAAAAACAACAGGTTCAACACCTTGGCCTTCCAACGTGGGCCCCCTCTCAGCCCTTTTTTTAATGTTTTATGGCTTAAAACAAAACATTCTTTTCAATGCATGGCATTGTAATAGTTATACACTGTATTTTGGCTTATTTAATACCCTCTTACGCTTGTCAAAGACAGAGGGCGAGGTCCGGGGTTGGTAGGAGGCTAATCCCCCCTCGCAGTCAAAACAAACCCTATGCCTAAAATTTGATGTCGTTTCCAACGAGTAGTCACACGATACCCTTTGTACCCATTTAGAGCACTTTTTTAATGCATTTGCAGCATTTATTGTACTTTTTCCATCAGTTGCGGGAATCGTATTTAATGCCATAACTTTTGACTCGCTGCTCGTTTCTTCAGTGCTTCCTTGGTCAAAGTTGCATGATTTTTCACACATCTACATGATGGCATTGTCATTTTTGTAAATGCACTACTTTTATAAAGTGCCACATTCTAGGGGGGTTGCTTATACTCTTGGGCCTACACACGCAGACACATTATCGGCCGAGTCCTACGTCTTGCACCTTGCATCTTGCATTTTTTTCATCATGGAGAGTGTTCTTTCCAGACTGTGAGCATCGTAGGATCGCCTTACAGCCTCCGCCACTTCTCACCGAGAGAGGGAACTATTCAGCGTGGCGTGCTTCCATGGAACATTACTTCACCTATGAGGGTCTTTCACCCTTCTTACTTGGGCCAGTTCCTGCACCCGCTGATCATCGTCATCTAGAGGACTTCCTTGACACTTGTGACCATGTCTTTGGTCACATGATGATGCATGTCTCTCATTCTCTCTGGTTTCACGTGGCACACTCAGATCCACCTCACCGTGTCTGGAGCATTCTTCAATCCCTCTATGGAGACCCTTCACATACTATCGCCATTATTGCTGCTGCTGATTCCAGTTGTCTCCTCCATTTCTTCATGTGATGAAAGTTCCACTGACACAGACTTGCTTGGTTCTACTTCTGATGACGAGGATTGTGCATCCAGTTCTAATGTCGAGAGTACTACAGAGGACTCTTCTCCTCTTTCTCTCACTATTCCAGACATTGTTGTCACCCCCCACATCTCATCAGATATCGAGCAGTCTTCTACTCAGTCTCATACTAGTCATCACACCAGCCTCCTTTCCACTTCCAGTGTGTGAGGCCCACTTCACTCCTCTACCTTCATTGGATGACTCATACCTATCTGACATCGCTCTTTTGTTTGTTGAGCCCCCTCATTGGGATGAGTATCTGTCTGACCTTAGTCATCTTTTCGCAGAGTCTACTTATGATGCACTACAGGTTCCTCATCCATCTACAGGTGTTTCAGAGGAGTTCATCATCTCTATTGTTGGGAGTGCCCCTTCCAGGAATCATACCACTTCCACTTTTCTGGAGACCTTCATTGATCCACCCTCAGCTGTGGATCCCTTTTCTGTTGTGGAGGATATTCTGTTCCCTTCACATCACCTGGACATCCTTTCTGCGGGTGTTCCTCTTCACTCTGACAGTTCTACGCACGTGGCATTACCTTCAGTTCCTTGGCACTCACTCGCTAGACCTATGTCACACTTTCAGTGCACCAGACTCAGAGTTCTTCATGTTATTGCCTTCAGTTTCCTTTGTGGAGTGGGTGGACTTCTAGCACGTCATTTTTGTCCTTCCTAAGGGTAGGCACACAGTTCGTTGCGGTGGCTCTTCTTCAGTCCAGAGGTAGAGGATCTCATCATCAACATTCTTCTGGGAGACTTCCTAGAGCTGCAGAGTTCAGATCCATCCATGGCATCTTCTGCATTCCTCTCATCTCCCTCTTCTTCTCTCTTCTTCTTCTTTCCGAGAGATTGCCTCTTTGTACATGGGTACCCTTTCAGGCTCGTCTATGGCCGGGACCCATATTTGGCATCTTTCTTAGATTAGAGAGTGTTTTGTTCTCTTGTGGTGGATGTTTTTCCCATTGGGTTTTCCTTCACTGCTTGGGACCTTTTTCTTGTGCATGGGTACCTCATCAGGCTTTGTGTCGGGACCCATTTCTCATTTCTGACTTGCCACCTCATCCTAAGTTACGATGAAGGGGGTGTGTTGGTGTGTGTATTTTCCACATCATTAGGTGAGTCATCTCACTTAGGTGAGATCGTAGGTCCATGTGTCATTTAGGGGTCATTATGAGATTCCCTTACGCGTCAGTGCATCAGTGTCAGTGCGTTAGCATGTCAGTGCGTTAGTGCATATGTGTCATTGGGAGTTACACTTCTATTCTGGGAATGTAACTCCTCCTCTCTACTCGAGTTGTCATGATTACAGCACTGGGGGTTACTCAACACCTCCTATATGTACACCCCATTTTGATCTATGAGATAGAGGAGAGTTTTATGGCTTAACCAGGTTCTGCCCATTTGTCGAATCCTTGCATGCACATTCGGTTGATGCTCGCTCCTCCCGAGATATCTTCACGCTGCCGTTCACACGTCCATTGATGTGTACATCATCCCTCGTGATCCTCACTTGCGGGTTTTCAAACCCTCTTTCAGGCTCTACCCATTAATATTTCTTGCTTTCTTCTAAATGATTAATTAAAACAATTCTGATCTCATGAGATAAATGTTTGCATGTTTTGTTTGGTTATTTACTTTCTTGATTGTATGAATCTCTGTGATTTTTGGATATGAATCCATTGCACGATAATGTTTACATTTGGAAACTCTCTCTCTCTTTGCACAAGTTCATTGGTGATAAGCTTTGTGTTTATTTTGAACTTGTGTTTAAAACTTGTTTTTTGTAATGAACTCCTGTTCATAGCTTTGTGTACATTTTGAACTTTTAGTGGAGTCTTGTATTGTACTGAACTAGTATTAGAAGCGCTGTGTTGGTTCTGAATTTGTGCTCAAGACTTGTGTCTGCTTTGAACTCTCCTCGTGGCTTTGTGTTTAGTATTGAACTTGTATTCTAAGCTTTTTAGTTATAAACTTGAATTCAAAGCATTGTGTTTGGTTTTGTACTTGTATTCTAAGCTTTGTATTTTACTTGTATTCAAGGTTTTGTGTTTCTTAAAACTCATATATGGGATTGTCTACTCGAAAAAGCTTGAGAGAATAGTTGTGGTTTGAGTTGATCTGGTAATCTCTTTTGAGATCTTCTCCTTGATGCTTCTTGAGTTTGGAATGGTTGTGGTACTTCTATCTCAGACTATACCATTTTCTTTGAATTTGTAATGGCATGTAGTATGGGAGGATATTCTTATATCCTCTTCTCTAAGAAAACCCATGTCTTGTTTGAAGGCTTTGTAGACACTAAAATTAGGTCACACTCCCCTTTGGTCCCTCGACAAATAAACACCCTTCATCACTTAACCTAACCATGGCCCCCTTCACTCCACTAATATTAATTAAATTAATTCATTATCCTCACCATATTTATTATTTAAATATCTTAATTAGGGATAATGTCCACATACATCTCACCTAGACACCTCACTAAGCTAACTCACCCTAAGACCTATTCTTAGGAAGTTGCCATAACTAACTAAGACTTACCCAAACCCTAAAAATCAATGCTTACATTCCCTCTAACCACATTCCTGCATGTTTACAAGAAGCTTCCAGTCTAATCTGCGGGTGAATGACATGAGATCCCAGACAATCAAGGGGATCTACGTAGTTTAGTAAACCTAGAAAATCCCACCTTGACCGTCGCCGGTTAAGATGGAACCGCCATTGATCACCTTTTAGTCCCCAAAACAACCTTATTTTGGAGGTTGGAAAACATTGGCACATTCCTAAGAGATATCACATCTTCTGAGAATGAATTTTAGTGAGAACATGCATGCAAGGAGGGAGATCAAGCATTTTCTCTTGCAAAGCCATCCAACATTCACCCCAGCACAGATTTGATCCAACCAAGCAAAAGATAATGCACATACAGCCCATGCAACAGCTTTCCAGTGTTTGGTGATCCTCAACAACATTCAACCCCTTTCCAGTACCTTCATTCATCACTCACAAACACCCAGGACCAGATTTCAAGTAAGTGGAATAGTTTACTTCTTTGGTTCATTGGTTTCATCATTATATTGTGATCCTTTGTTTCCTTAGCCACCCATTGACCTCCATTCATACTCACCCCTCAACATACCCGTTAAAACCTCACCAAACCCCACCCAAACAGCCTAATACCTCCTTCCAACCAATCAATTCCTTGTGCAATCATAAGGGAGATCCAGAGACCATTCTGTGGCATTCCTAGTATTCCACAGTAACCAGCATCGGTCACCCTTGACCGGCATCGGTATCTATATTTACCCATACAACCCAGAATAGTGACCTATCCACCTATAACCACATCACCCTTAATCACTTGTGACTTACCTGAGACCTCTGTCAGATCTGTAGAGACCCAGAACTAGTTACTTGACCCTTGGATTTTATTTTAACCTAGCCTGTTAGATTAGATATTTCTTATTGTATTTTGGATGAGATACCTAAATCATTTTAATTACAATAGGATTTAATTTATTACCCGCATTAAATTGTTTTAAACAGTGGACTGACAGCCATTTAGGAAGTATCACACTTCCTGGATCTAGGACATACTAGGTGATTCACTACACATATTGTTTAACTCTTTTTGGTGGTCTTGCTTTCCATTACAGGTAGTTCCTCCTAGCCAAAAGGAAGTTCTCACGATCAGCTATGGATCAAGGAGTCAACATGCACACAAAAACCCATTAACCAACATTTCAACAGGTATTCCTCCTATGCCTGTTACCCTATCTATCTCGTCAATATTTCAAAGAAACGTCTAAGAATCAAGTGAAACATTTTCTCACACCCGGTGGGACCCATTCGGGGTTCCTTGCATTTTATACATTCCTAGGAAAATTTGTGTGTTTGTTTCCCTTCTGAAAAGCATATACATTAATTTTCTTCCTCGGTAACCTACCTTTTCTTTCTATTTTCTCTAAAAAGAAATCTTTCTTTTGGTGTACTTAAAAAGAACCATTTCTTCATGTTTTTCTACATTTCAGTGAAAGAGCATCCATCTTCCTCTTCATCTATTTGTGTCATCCAACTTCACATTTCGATTTGGGCTTAAAATAAGTGCATTGAATTTGGATTTATCGCATTAGCTCACATTAATTGAGGGCAACCTATACGCTAGAATTCATTCCCAGTTGAGGGTTGACAAATGAATAGGAGATAGTACATCTCTCTCTCTCTCTATCTCTCTCTCTCTGGGTCTTGCAACATTTCAAAAATTCAAAACAAATACATATTCTTAAACAACATATTTCCTGGGAAATCCTATCAACGATCGCACTGATATGAGGATTAGTAGGTACTCCCCAGATCACTACTCTGTTGAGTCATACTTCAGAGTGAAGCCCACCCACCCCCACCATAACATACCTTAAAACCTCAACTTTTAGATCTCCTTCTATGTAGGAAGCCATCCTCACCAAAAACTCTATTTTGTAGTTCATGTGTCAATCCTTAAATAACATAAGCTAAACAAACATAATAGAAAAGGCACTCATAGGGTCGCATTTTTTTAGTGTTTCTACTTGGCTTGCGTTTTGAGGTGAGAGGGCACGTTCTTCATTTATTTTTGTTTCTCCTCGCATGCTCCTCATCATAGTTGGTGTATTCTGACTCTTTCTAAGTGTGCCTTGACCATATTCTCATCATTCTCAAAATTTTGGGTCTGATTCCACATCAAATTTTAATTCACAACCATTTTCCTTTCTTTACTGTTTCAATTTCATAGTGACCGGTGTCGGTCTAATGACCATCGTCAGTTACCCTCTCACTGTTGTCGGTTATACCAAAATGACGTCGATTATACCAAACCGACATCTATTCCAGGTCCTTTTGTTAACCTACCCAAAATGACATTTTATTCATCTTCTTCGTCTTTTCAGAGTACCTGTCACTGCTATCATTCTCAGTGGCCTTGTAAAACTCATCAGATTTGGCATACCTACCAGATTTGACCGTATACCCTGTTTTTCACTCATTGTTCATTTCCCATAGTGACCGACCACGGTTACCTATAACCGGCATTGGTTTACCCTAACCAAAATTGGTGAGCCTGTGTTATTTACCAACTGACATTTAGTACCTAATCCACTTTTTACCACCTATTTCACATGTCCCTACTGTTTTTTCTGTGTCATTTATAGAGAACCAACCTAGCCTGATCAGTACTAGTTCACATTGTGCTAACCTGAAGACAAGCAAGCACACTCATATTCCATGCTAGTTGTCAACCACTCCCACCTAGTCCTTCACAACCTTCCATTTTATCATCAGTCATGGATCCTATCCAACCTATCACTATCGCTACCAAAGATGAGAAGTTTGTGTGACTCCTAGACCCAAACCCCGCCGCCTTGTAGTTTTATCTTTCCCACTCAACCACTTGAGATGCCTTGGGTCAGTTGATATACGACATGCCCGTATCTATCCCCCTAACTCTCACTCCCACTCCTGTGTCATCCCTGTCTGGCTCCACACTTCCCGCATCTACCTTACCCCCAGTTGTTTTATGGCTAGGGCTTATACCTGCTATGACTGTCATATCTGCTACATCCGTAAAACCTGCCACATCCACCATACCTTCGACAACCACCTAGAACAGAACCTCATCTACCCCTATGGTCTTGTATATACCCATGGCTACACTACCACCTCCTGTGTCGCTGACCCCTACCCCTTTCCAAAACATTTTCCTTTCTATTCCATAGTCGTTAGCCCCCATTTCCACTAGGGTTACCATGACCCTTCCACCTCCATATACGTATTATCAACAACCTCCTGTTTTATATATTATTCACTCTGGTTATGTACCCCCTATTTCCTTACCTCCTTCTCAATCTACCTACATGGCAGCACCATATACCAGAGTGTCACCCCCGTTATATGCCCAAAACCAACCCTCTCATGCTACAGGAGGCACCGAATCATCCAAAACTACCAATGACTTAATAAAATTGATGTTGGATAAGATGTAGACATTGGAGGCATCGATTTTTGGCTCTCGGAACACACTCACCTACAATGAGATTTGCAACGATCCTATCCACCCATCCATTCCTATTCGTCCATACCCCGTACATTGGGAGATGCCTAAATTCAACTGCTTCAATAGCAAGGAAGACTTGCAACAACATTTGCAGTCATTCAAACACAGGTGCTACTAAATCGCTGATGATGATGGTTTTCTCTTGAGGACCTTTCCCATGTCTTTGACTAGACCTACATTAGATTGGTATAATGGGTTACCTAGACACTATAATTTCATTTAATCAGGTAGACCAAGCCTTCTTGAATCATTTCTCCATCAATATCGTCAAGAAGGTTACCATGAATGACCTATACTCCACGAGTCAGTATGAGGACAAATCTACTGCAGATTTTGTCGCTTGCTAGTGTAGCCTGATTAATCATCTTACCTTCCAACTACCACAAACAGAAGTCATCAAGCTCTTCACATGGGCTTGCGCTAGACATATCTCATCGAACCTACAGGTTCAGACATTCTGAACATTTGATGAAGCATTCACCATGGCACAAAAGTTAGAGATTCAGGCCATCAAAGAGAAGAAAATATAATTATGTAGTAAAAATTTGGCATTCAAGTTGAATGATACCTCTTCTTCTTCCAAACCACAAAACAATTATTCAAAAGCTAAGGGCACCACTAACGTAGTGGTACTCAAGGCTGGGTCCGACTCATTCATCAAATTAGGCCACTCCCTCATCTAATCTCTCACCCATCCAAAATTTTTAATTCAGACGAGAACAATGGAAATACACCCTAATCATGGAGCCTTACACTTTTGTCTTAGAAAATCTTATCAAAGCTGGGGCCATCACCCTTACGCCCATAAAACCAAACATTGGTTTTGACCCTGCTCGCCTCATGCCCACATGGTATAAAGAACATGACTTCTGTAATTATCATCTAGTAAAGGGTCATAGTGACGGTAATTGCATCACTTTAAAAAACATTGTCCAAGAAATACATGAGAAAGGTGAGTTAACTGTGGATAATCCTAACAAACCTTCCAACCAAAACCTACACATCTTCATGAAACCATTTCCTAATCATGCCCCTTTGTCTGATCAAACCAATGAGACCTCAACTCATGATACCCATACCCGCGAGGTCCACGCTATTTTTAGTGACGCACCTGTTGCTTCCTAGTTACCCCATATTTTGTCCATAGAGGAGATTCTAGACCGAAATCCTCCTTCCACATTGGAACCAACCTCCCCTGTTCCTTCACCCATAGAGGAACACTTTTCACCTCCTTCCTCACCTATGGAGGAGTCTTTTGCTAACATCGAGACCATTTCACCTTTGGCTTCTCCACTTAGAGAAATGATACCCACAATACTTTTTCATTTCACAGAGGATACTTGTTTGCATCCTCCACCCACAGAGGAGCTCCCATCATCTCCTCCACCTATAGAGGAGCACTTATCATCTCCTCCACCTATCATAGACCCAATTGAGATACCTTTGCCTCTTGGTGAGCATTCTCCATCAGCTACCCAAGATCCTGTAGACCAACTTTCAGCTCTCTTAACCACGAAAGCTAAAGTTAGCCAATTCCTCATCTTGAAGACACATTTTATGGGAATAGCCATTAAGTCCTCATCAAATCCACCTACAGACATGTTGTTCTCACGTTAGGCCGATCACTTAGATTATGTGGATAGGGCCTTACTTTGGGGGTGCCTTTTGCTTCCTGTCTCAACACAGATGTAGATGTCACTTGTTGATACCTCCACTATCTACCCAAAAATATTTCAACCAATGGAAAAGAACACAACCACCTCTATCACAACTTCTTCCATGACACCCATCATAGCTAAACATACACCCTTACCCATAACCCAAACTACATCGAAACCCAAACCCACACCTACAACATCTACCTCAACTAAACATATTACAACCTTAGGGGTCACCCCAACCACCAGCCTTACTCATCCAGCTATGAAACTAGATTTAGCTACATCCTCCAAAGTCAACACCACACGTAATCCGTCACCCAAACAAAAGAATCAAATCCATAGAACTCATACTCCGGCTACGCCAATCACACCTACACCGGTCCCATCCGTCTTAGGACCTCAGCTTCCCAGCACGGTTAAGAAAATTCCACTCATCAATAAACTAAAAACACAATAGCCCACTCCTTCCTCACAAACCTCTAACCTACCCAAGTGCCCGACATGACTTACACCTACACCTATAGCATCTTTACCACCCATACCCCCAATATTGTCTGCAACTTTTTCACTACCCACTACACTTCAGTATTTCTCTCTTAGACCCCATGCTCGACCCGTGTCATCTACCTTCACAACAACTCCATTATCCCTATGGGTAACTCACCTTCTTCCCCCTTCTTCTTTCCCTTCTAGACCTCGTACACCCATATCATCTTTACCCAGGAAGGTGAAACCTAAAAACAAAAATCCGCTACCCTCCGATTAGGTAGTCAAAACAATCGTACACCCTCCTACCCGTTCATCTACCATACCCCTACCCAAACAAACACGACCGACACCCAAGACCATGCAAACACCCACAACCATTGCTCAGCCCACTCCCACTCCTACAAGGACTGTTCCTCAACAATCAGCCATACCTATACCCAAACCCACTTTCACTTCCCATTGTGACCCACTAGTGGGGTCCTATGCTAAAAATTTAACCAACCTCCTTGAGACTTCTGTTATCACATTGCCACCACTCAAACCTTACGACCCCCTCAAACCCAAGCCAAAAGGGTTTGATGATACAAAATTTTTCCCCTACCATCATGTCTCAAGGCATAATGTAGAGAACTATAAGGCCTTGAAAACCATCCTTATCCAGCTATGTCCTCTAGAAGCCAACTTTGATGATGAAGACCTTCTAGATGAGGACCCTGCTTCATCGACACTCATTCCCGCACTTCTCACTCAACAACCACGACCTCCACCCCCACAACTCCTATAATCACCTCCAATATTTGAAATTAACATGGTTCCCATCAAAGAAATTTCCACGCCACCACCCAAATGTTTTTGTGCCCATCTCACCTCGCAAAGCTTTTCTCCTCCAGTAGGTTTTTTCCCTTCATGTCATTATACCATTCATCCTACACATTCTCCATTTTCCAACTCCCATCAAATCAACATGATACACATCACTACACATGCTCAGAAGGATAAAGGCAAGGAAAAGGCAACCGACTTGCCAACCAACCCCATACCCAACATACCATCTGCACCTACACCTAAGATCACTATCCACGGCCCCACATACCCCATTTCTAATGGAGTCACACATTGCACCATGCTTAAACAATTACACCAATCTCCCCTCAAAATGTCCTTATATGACCTCATCCAAACCTCGGAATCCCATCCTCAAGCTCTCATGGAGGTTCTTCAATCTATTGAGGTTTTGACCAATGACCCTACACCCACAACCTCCATCATTACACCTCATCATGTAGCTTCTCTTACTAAATTACCACCTTCATCTTCACCCCACCCTATTCACCAAGTAGCCTCCCTTAGCTTCTCAGAAGAGGATATCATGCCACACACAAATGATGACTCAGACCCAGCTCTCTTCATCCTTGTCCACATCAATGACATACAGGTACAATGGGTGATGATTGATGGGGTCGCTAGCATTAACATAATTTCATCCCATGCATTCGCTCAAATGCGCATACCTGACAATTACATGCATAAACATCTGGTCATGTTGCATTCATTCAATCACGCTATCACCTCTACATTAGGCACTATCATTCTCCACATTTGCGTGGTCCCTCACACTGTTCGAAAATTATTTTACATTTTGGAGGGGAAATTCCAATGTAACTTGTTGCTTGGAAGACCCTAGATTCATGTCATGGGTTGTATTCCTTCCACTTTGCATCGTTGTGTAAAGTTTTAACATGAATGAAACACCTATACCATTCTAGCTGATCCATCACCTTTTAAAACATGCAACATGCTTTACCAACCTAATGACGTGCTTATACCCATTAAGGCGTCTACCTCCATAACTTCTACCACTTCACCTACACTTCCACTTACCAATACAGTCGCCACCTCCACTACACATACCTCTTCCACTCCTACCGCTGCCACAACCTCCACGGCCATCCCATCAGTCTCCCAATTTTTTAACTCCACCTCTGCATCAACCTCTGACAAATCATCTATTCCCGCTACCCACATACCAACCACCGATCCCTTGGAAGGTTTTTTCAATGCCTCACTCTGGGTGAATACCACCTATATAGTGTCAACACATTACGTACTCCACAAGAGTATGGGAGTCTTCACCAACACCCTCACTATGATCACCATGTAGGAGAATGCCTCCTTTATGGTCCTCCTCATCTTTATACTAGTCTCACCTATGGGGGACTTAATACTACCATGTACACACCCGAACCACCGTCACAAACCCACCCATTTTCCGCTGACTTCTAGTCTCTTACCAATCACCATTTTTCCCACACCTTCTTGTATTAATGTGCATGGAAGGGTTTTGGTTTTCGATTTTATGAGCAAGGCTGCCATACCAGTATTCCATTTACCACCCACAAACATAATGACTATAGGGGTATCAGCTTTTCTGAACCACCTACCAAACAAGCCCGCATTGAACCCATCGAGGACATCAGCCCTTCTCCACTTTCTTCACCCGCTTCACCTTCGTCACCACCTTCACCGATGAAGTCAATGGATTCAGAATCTATCCCTCCTAACTTTTTTTTTCATAAAAACCATTTCATTGGGGCCTTTGACTTATCAACGCGAGGGTGAGACTCCTTCCTCTCTTCCCTTCCTGTATCCTGAGATGATCGATGATGATACACCTTCAATTAACGTCGTTCAATTTCAGGATGATGAATCTATACTCACCTATCTTGGTGTAGAAGACTCATATATTCATTGGTCATTACCCTCTGAGACACAAACCATGTTGAATGAATAAACTATCAAGATCAACATTCATACTCAGGATGACCTGCACATCCTAAATATTGAACACTGCACAATTATATTAAAAAAACACCAAATATAATATATAGAAATTAAGAATCATTCCGGATATCAATTACAATGATAGAGGTTATATTTTATAATGTTTGATCTTCTACGAAGGTGGAGTCAAAATTCATCTTCAATCCCTCGTGTCACTCTCCATGAATTTCTCAAACTTATCCCTAGGATATCTCTCACATCCCTTTATTATCTCACACACCAAAAATAGCTACGTGAGTTGTTTTATTCAACAACCTTCACTCACACACAACTATTAACTATATTATTAATACGAGTTGTATTAACTCATTATTAATAATATTACAATTTATTAATAATGTTACACAATGTATTTGTAACAATAGACTGCCCTGATAATTTTAGACATAATTCTTTCCCATATACACTCCCCTGATGTGAACACAGGTAGAAATTTAGTTAGTTGACATCTAAATGGCAGTTATGCCATTCGTTGTGTAAGTACGCCTGTATTGTTTCAATGACTCATAATATTATTCCTTTGAGCTACGCTCTATACATTCTTTGGTCCTTCGTGGACATTAGGCATTATTTCTTCTCTTTCTTAATGTTTTTTGTGACAAGAATCAATTCTCCACTGTTCTAAGTTCTAACAAATGTGGTTTTCAAGATCACCACAAACCGTTTCAAGAAATCCCATGTCAAAAAAGGGTGTATGCTTTGAGCAAAATCCCCACTATATATTTTAATCAGCAGAGGTTAAAAGACAGAAATTCCTGGCGCAGATTACAGCTTTCAGGAATGTATCATCTGCTTTTATTATCTACCTCACAGCATAAAAATGCACTTGGCTACCAACTCACTATCCGTGAGACTGATCGATAGAAGCCTTCTAGAGAGGTCGATGATCGACCTCCTTCCTCCGTTGAAAAAAACCTCCATCATACTTTGCTACTTATCTTAGCAAATGCCTCCAAAGCAACAGCACATTGATTTTCAGGATGTCCAGAGTAAGTGACAGCCATGTGAAAAGGCGTCCTAGCGTTAATAGGCAAAAAGAAAACATTTGAGACAAATTATACTAGAAAATCACCTAAATAAAGACAAATTTAAAGCACGCCTATAATAGGCATGATAATGTAATGTCTCAGAAGGAAATTTTATTCCTAGCATACCAAGTTTGTTACTTTCAGAAAGAACTAACATCAGCAATCTCTGGGCTTACCAACACTGCACCTATGGGCATGTATGCAGATGAAAGGGCCTGTGATCCCACAGTTATAGTAACTAATCACAGGTTTGTGAGTGCTGTTTTAGGAAGCTGAAAATTGTGACAAATCGAAGTCACACGGAACTTTAAACAATGTAAAAACAAGTATTATATTGCTCACTTTAGCTAACGAAACATAGGTCTGGTTGGACTATTTGTACTTATCGCATCCATTGAACATAGTCCACGAATGCCTTCCAAAAGCTACTATATAACCTGAAAACAATCAGCGTTTTTGAAGGATAAATAACTTCATGAAAATTACAAACCAAATATTGAAAACAAGCATACAGGAAAATGGGGACCATACTATAACTTAAAATTCTTAAATTACAAAACCACGAATTCACAAATTAATCTGCTTTAACACAAGATTACATTTTGCAAACGCATCAATATCGAAGCCAAATTGAATATGAACTCAAGTATAGATGATAATTTGTCAGATTTGCAGAAATCTGCTTTTGAAACCGTTATAGATGGGAATGTGAAATCTTGATCAGGAAACCATCCATACACTTGTACCAAGAAAATTTGAATTCATTAAAATGACAACTGAAAGTTAGTTCATGAATAAGGTTTCTCACATGTAATTTTGAATTTCATTTTTCATGCCTGAACTCTCAATGTTTTAAATTCGTTTATGACGTGGAATTTGGAATCCAATGCTTAGTTGTATTGCAGTGCCCGCATTCTCAATCACATGCCCTCCAGTCCAATGTTGAACAATTCTGATCTCAATGTGCAAGTTCTGTTGGCAGGGAGCCCCTCTGGGTGAATATCCTGAGACTATTTTAGCTTATTATCATCACAAGATAGATCAATGTATTCAAATGTATCAGACCAGACAGTGCACCACTGATCGTCCCAACACATAGTTCCAGTTGGGACTAATAACATCTTTTTGGATGACCAAATCATAAGATCAGATGGAGCGCCAAGCCACCTAAATGCTCACGACTGCAACAATATGAGGATAGCATCCAGGCAAATCTCCTCAAGTCATTTATGGCTATTTTCCAGCAATGCTCCACGCAGCAAAGACTGAAGCATGCTAATCACGTGCATCCATTAAATCAGGGCTAATAGCTATCTGAAATACTCTCTGCAAAAATACCTTTTGGGTCTAGTGATCCAAATAAATGTTACTAATTAAGTTAGAAGTTAAATAAATGTATGGGGCATGCTGCTCCTTATGGGACACCCAAACTATAGATAACACTTTTATATTAGATACAAGTGCTAATGTCATGTTAGTCGGGTTAATAAAGTTAGGTAATAGGTTTTAACTTTTAGGTAGTTGGGCCCATTTAAAGTTAGGTAATAGTTTTAGGTAGTTAGGCCCATTAAAAAGTTGGATCCCATGGAGTCATCTTCAATCCCTCATATCACTCTCCATGAATCTCTCAAACCCCTAATATCTCTCAAAACCAAAACAGCTACGTGAGTTGTTTATTCAACAACTTCACTCACACACAACTATTAACTATATTATTAATATGAGTTGTATTAACTCATTATTAATAATATTACAATTTATTAATAATGTTACATAATATATTGTAACACTAAAGACCGGCTAATCTTTAGATGTTGCTTGAACAGGAATCCATCACTTCTTTTCTCAAAGATCATAACCACACTTTCGCTTGGTTTTACGCAAACATGCCTAGTATTGACCCCACCATAGTGGTCCATAATATCATAACAGTTCCCGATGCCAAACCCATCAAACAAAAGTTAGGAAAATTCACACCCTCACATCGCCCTTCTCATCAAAAGAAAGAGCTTCAGCACCTTCTTTCTGTTTCCTTCATATTACCCATTGATTATCCTCATTAGTATTCTAACATTGTCCCTATCACTAAAAGCGACAGGGGGACTCCGTATTTGTACGGGACTTCCGTGACCTCAACCTAGCTTGCCCAAAAGACGGATTCCCCCTTAAATGGTATTGACCAACTGGTTGACCTTTACTGCTGGTCATGAGATGCTATCACTCATGGATGGCTTCTCGGGTTATTATGAAATCCTGCTGACCGTTCAGAGGACAACAACA